>CADEPM010000010.1:0-1200000 GCA_902829315.1 Caenorhabditis bovis
ATTCTTGTTGATCGCAAAAGGTATTTCTTTTCATTTTTTTTTCGATATTGTTTTATTTTAATTTCAGATATGAGAATGAGTTTGAGTCATTCCTCAAAGTCTGCGATCATCGCCAAAGTAGCTAATCTATTGCTTATTTTCATTGAAAACTCCCCGATTACAGTGCGAAACCCAATCACGCTTTAATTTGTTTTGCTATTAGATTGTTTTTCTTTGTCGTTTTCATTTATTCAAATATTTTTTCTTTTTTTGCTTCATATCGGGTGTTATACTATTGTGATGTACACTCCTTTTTTTTTCTTTTATTTTTATTTCTCTAAGGCTTTTTTATTTATTGGCTTTCTCGCGGGTGACATCATTCTGTGATTTTTATCGTACGTGTTATCTAGTTGAATGGTTATTTTTTCAATTTCCATACAATATGCTCATTGTTATCTTCCCACATAAATTTGCTTCACATGCCTTTTCATTGATTTACCGAGTTTCATTTCATTGCCTTTATTCAATTGATTATTTGTTTCTGAAATAAAAGTTAGCAGACACAAATTTGTATAATGAATTGATTCGAAGTTGTATTTAACAAAAAATACCTGCAATTTGTTTAACCTAGTATAAATTAATTTGCAATTTGAGATGAATTCCGTTGCACTTGAAAGTAAAACGAAGCTACCCCAAAAAATATTAGAAGTGATTACCGATGGTCAAGCCCTCGCTCAGCTCTCAATTGCGTCTTCACAAACATCCGAGGTATTAAAAAAATTAAAAAATGTTAATATGAAAGTAAAACAATTTTTTGTTCACTATTTTCCATACATCAGAATTCTCCGTTTTCGTTTTTTTATTCATTATGAATATAAAGAAAATCATGTAAGAAATAAAAGCATCTAATGTCTTAAATTGTGAGTTTACAAGATTTCTCTCAAAATTATAAATTTTTCAGATTCTCAATTCCAGCGCAAAAAATCTTTGCAATATTGAGCCGAGTGTTAAAACTACTGAAGAAGTAAGCGGTTAATCATAATTATATTTCAACCACGCATTTTTCAGCTACTTGAAAGTATTGATAAAATAATTGATGAAACTCAAGAAGCGTTTCCAAAAGTTGACAATGGGTATGTTTTGTAAAGTTTTGATAACAGCATTTTAACTGATTACGACTAAACTTTACTGGAATGATTGACTAAATAACACATTTTAACATGGTATTCACCCATATATGTTTTAATTTTATGTTTTACCCTTTTTTTTTAATTTCGTTTTCTAAATTTGGTGAAGTTTTACTAATTCGCAATTAATCCTTACTAATGCGCTCATTTTAGATTGGATACCGTATGTGATATCCAAGAGGGCGCACAGCGCATGGAACGACACAGCTATTATTGTTCCATCGTTTCTTCAAACTCAACTGATAGCTTCACTTCATCTGTGATGAGTGAAAAGTAAATAATTGTATATTAAATTTGTATGTATGGATCTGGAACTTAACATTGTACATTTTTGTCTTATCAATGATCTCAATACTAACTAATACTCATTCTTGTCACCAATTTGAAAAACAAAACTAAAAATAAAATAATATTTACAATATTACAAAGATTTTTTTCGAAATGTTATTTTTGCATTCTAGTTATTAATTGACTTTTGATGTGGTGTAGATTCGTAGAAAACAAAAAACAACAACATGAAATGTCGATGATTGATTTTTTAAAGATATGTATGTATTTTTTGAAAAATTGAGAAAAAGGCGTAGAAACATTTTTTCATTTTTCTATGATAGCACCAGTCCATTCATCAGGTAAAATTAATTCGTTTTAATATGATGAAGCTCTTAAAAAAATAATACATATATAATACAAAAATTAGTCAATATTTTTATTTTTTCATTTTTTTCAGATTTATATGAAAGTTTTTTAATTATTGATTAGTTGGGTATTAAAAAAGATTTTTAATCAAGTCAACAATTTCCCAGAAAAAAACATTAAATTTCTTCAACTAAAATTTATTATAAGGTTGTAATATTTCAAGTTGAAGATAATAAAAAAAATACGCTGTGTTAAAATGCAGGACATGAAAACAACAGAAAAATGAAAAAATGCAATCAGTACATAATCCGTAATAAAATTGCAACATCTCTTCAGTGCTCTTGGTTATACAATCAAGCCATGGAGTTCAAAGACGAGTAGAAACGGTCTAGTAGATAATTTGGCCGATTAAAAAAAAACGGAATTTTTGTTAAATTGACAAGTTGATGTTATAAGAACCAGGCAAATTGATGGCCGAATTAATTTTAAATCTTTTAAGACGGATGAATAAAGCTTTGAACAAATCGAAACGTTGAAAATATCAATTAAAAACTTCATTAGTAATCAATTTCAAGGTAATTTTTAATGAAACGCCCTGAAAATATTAAAGGGGCGGAGGTAGCTCTTAAAAGTATGAAAAAAATTATGAAAAGTATATATATATGAAATCAAATAAATAAAAAAAGACAAAAATTCTAGGGATAGTCTTCGTGGAGAAAAAACCAACTAAACAATGTGTATTGTCGTCAAATAAAATGCACAAGTCCATAACGTCATCTTCAGTTTCATATCAAAATTGAACGACTTATTTGTGTGTTATCAGAGCCAAATAGGTTTTTGAAAACAATTATCAGCAATTAAAATTCGAATATCCATAAGTGAGCACGTCGCGGGTTCACACCTGACGCAGTATTTATCGAATTTGTTTGGGGCTAGAAATAAATTGTTTTTATTCTCTTATTCCCTATTTCCTATCTTTAGTAAAAATGGAAACGGAATAATGATCAATCGTAATGATCTCATATAACGACATTCAATATTTTTGTCTGTTAACATTTATTCAAGCGGAAGTATTGGTATCAATAAGGCAATCTGAAAATTACGGAGGGCAAAGGAAAAATAGTGGGGGAAAAACTAATCATTCGGAATCAAACAAAATGCTTTTGGACCATTGAATAATGAGCATAATCACGATATTTTAGGCAAAAACCATTCAATCGAATAACACGTACGAAAAGAGGCACAAAGGAGTGTACATCACAATAGTATAACACCCGATATGAAGCAAAAAAAGAAAAAATATTTGAATAAATGAAAACGACAAAGAAAAACAATCTAATAGCAAAACAAATTAAAGCGTGATTGGGTTTCGCACTGTAATCGGGGAGTTTTCAATGAAAATAAGCAATAGATTAGCTACTTTGGCGATGATCGCAGACTTTGAGGAATGACTCAAACTCATTCTCATATCTGAAATTAAAATAAAACAATATCGAAAAAAAAAATGAAAAGAAATACCTTTTGCGATCAACAAGAATGGAATCCTTCAATTCATTCCAGAATCGCGTGTTATAGTAGTTTTTAATTTGTTCGTACTGATCATCCATTGAAGAATTATGTTTCACGACATTCTTCAGCTGCTCTTCAACCCAGATCATTGATGAGGCCAGTGTTGGTCGATTGAAATGTGGAGCGTTGCGATACCTAAAATTGGAATATGCAATCCACTGAATATTTCCTTTTTGGCTTACTTTTCAGCAAGTCCCACTTTGGCGAGTTCGTTGCGGTAGATTTGAGAGAAAAGACGGCGAGACATGCGAACCGAAGTCACATATTCGACGGCTCCGACAGCCTTCATTCTCTGCCAGCGATCGTGAGCATCGGCATACTCAACAGCGGCACTTCTGTAGACCTTCTTGAGATCAGCGGCACGCTCTTCCATTTCTTCCTTCTTTCCGGCTTCATGAAGTTCTCTCATTTTCTTGTCACTTCGAATCATCATTTCAATTTGTTTCGGCTCGCGGAATTTGATACCAACAATAGCATTTGGTTCGAGAATTCCTGAAATAAAATATAGTAATTTGAAATGTAAAAGTTGTATGATACCTCCACGTGATTTCTCATCGGCAACGAGATGAATGAATTCTGGGCGAATTTGTCCGTCAAGAACAGCCCAAGCTCCTCCACGAAGTTCACCGGCTTCTGGTATGTAGACAATCACTGGGCGATCGTAAACAGCAAGTGCATCGACAATTTGAGCTCCAAACTTAAGAACCATATCGTACATGTCTGAAATCATAACAATTACTTATTCGCCTTCTAAAAATTTGTTTCTACCTTTCTGTCCTCCAGAAAATCCTCTGAGACTAGCAATGATCAAAAGCGGAAGGTTTTCCTTATTCAAATCATTGATAGCCTCTGCAGTTTTATAAGCCGAATCCGGATACCAAACCTGTCCGGCGCGTTGAAGAACTTGAGCTTCACTTCCTTCGAGTGCTGGATCTGCTGGAACGTTTGTCTGGAAGTTTCGGAACTCTGATGCAACAACGCCGATGGGAATTCCGCAGAGTCTTGCGCGTCCAGCAACAATCGATTTTGCCCAGTCGCCGCAAATTTCGTCGAATGACATCGTATCGCATATTCCTGTTTTGTGGAAAATGTCTTGCGAATCAATGAGTTTGCGAACATCGTATTGCTTCTCCTCACATCCTTCAATCGGAATATGGACATCACGAACCGCAATGTCGGTTCCGAATTTCTCGAAGAATGGGAAGTTCTCCTTTGGTGCCGGAAGATAAGACATCCATTTGAGAACCTTTGCAATTCCCTCCAAGTCGTTCTCGACAACAGCATGCGATACTCCGTTGCGGAACATGACTTCTGGTCCACCCAGTTGGTTGTTCGACGTGTAAACATCTTTTCCAAGAAGAGTGTTGAGAGCAGAAGCTCCAGTAAGAATCAAGTGCGATTGTTTGTGTTGCACAATTCTGTGGGCTAATCTTGCCGTATATGCTCCAATTCCAACGGATCTTCCAGTGACATAGCAATAGGTCGGAATCTCCAAGTAGGCACGCGATGTTTCTCCAGCAATTAGACCAGATCCTTGAAGGTTCTCAACTCCAATCTTTTCATCTTTGTGGCCGATAACTGCAGTTATTTTGAGTCTGCCATTTGCCAATTCCTCGTATTCTATCTGTCCCTTAACAAGATCCTTGTGTTCCGCGTCGATGTAAAGGTATTCGAATCCTTGTTCCGGCTTCTCCTCGTTCTTGAGTTGAAGTTTCACGAGTTTCGAAACATTCTCAGCGAGTCCGATACGAGCTCCAGAATTGCACGACACATTGACTCTTGGCAAATTTCTTTCACGAGCCAATTTTGAAGCAAGAGCAAAGAGCTCATCTTCAGCAGTTCCGAATGATCCCGATTGGAATGTGATATCATTTCCAATCAAAATCGAATCGTATCCTTCCGGCTTTTCTGGTGTATAAAGTCGCACAATCCAGGCAACCATTCCACACTTATTCAACGCATTGTTTGAGCGTTTCTTCATTTCTTCTTCATCGCTGATCACTTCGATTTTTCCGTCTTTGGCGACCAGTTCTTGAACGTCCAAAAATCTGCGCCAATGTCCACTGAGCAATTCTTTTCTTTTCCTCTCCGGAAGAGATTGAAGACGAGCATTGTACGTTTCGATGTCAAGCTTTTTGCAGGACTTCCACTCCTTGTAAGCAGCCAGACCGAAAATCATTGGAAAGTCGTAAATGTAGCTGGTGTGATTGGCTCTTAAAAATGGTTGACTAAGCTGAGTTATTATTCGAATAATTACCTTGTGGCAACGCGTTTCTTCTCAATGTTGCTCAACGCCGGATACTTGCCAAGTATTTCTGGGAATTCGGTAATGACTTCTGGAGTGACTCCAGTCTCATCCCGAAGAACGATCCGCTTGCTTCCTTCGGTCGACTCGTACACAATCTCAACTTCCGTCACTCTGTGCTTGTACAAGATTCTTTTGTGGCAATCCACTTCTTGCTGAATGCACTGACGCATGAAATTGAGATGTTCGGCCGATCCAATGTCTTCTTCAGAGAGGCCTGGACATGAAATGTGAATGAAGATGTGGTTGGAAGTGTAGATCTTCTTGGTTTTGCCCATTGCAACTTGTGCGGCAGTGCATGAGTTGTCCAATGCGGCGAAGAGAGCTTCCGAGATACCCTTCTTACTAAATTGCCAATTAAACGGATTATTACCTAATTTGAATTAACTTACACTTCCTCCGCATTTCTTCCTGGAATCAGCAAGTGTTGTCTGATGAAAAGTTTTGCAAATTTCTTGTCGCTATCATCGAGCTGATATGTTCTCACGGAAGAAAGTCGTGAAGAAACTGGGTAAGTGTTCAGTGGAAGTCTGTTCTTCTCGAGACGAACTTGTTCGAAGAACGTCAGTTGGGGAAGTGGGCGGTCGTGAAGGCAGAGGATAGTGTTGACGCGAACATTCTCGTGGCCAATCGACTTCAAAGCTTCGGTGATGATTGGAACGGATGCTTGCGCCTCGCAAACTTTCCGCTCTTCAGCTTCAGTCAAACACGACAAATCAGTGTGAGACGAATAGTCATCGGTGATTTTGACAAAGATGGAAACATTGACATCACCAGCAATCTTGGCGAAATGTTCTTTAAGGAAATTGAGGAACACTGGGTGTGTCAACCCGGCAGCATACATAGCTGATGGCAGTTGAAGTCGAACGACCGAGAGTTTATCACCCGGGAGAACGATGCGATGGAATCTGAAATAAGCAAATTGAAAAAAAATGTTTCATCACACAATTCATACCTTGTCGGTTTTTTCAACAAATTGAATGTGTTGATGTGAACAATCGCGCTGATAGTGCCAAGAACATATTGATTCTCGACGAATCCTTCTTCAGCCGATATGTAATTATTGACGAATTTCTCAAGAGCAAGCGATCCAATTTCTTTCTCAAAGAAATACTCGTGCATGATCTTCCATGCTTGCGAATCGGCTTGTTTCGAATTTTTTCCATTCAGCCATTCTTTCATTTCTTCGGCTGTCGGCTTCGTACCACCGTCCGTAACTGCGGAGAAGTTGTTCTTGTAGCAGAGGTTTTGGTGGATGAGAAGGATTTCACGGGCCAACGAAGAAATCGACGTGGTGTGGTGGAGGTTTCCAATTTCGCGAAGGTTTTCCAAAAGATTCGGAATGAACTTTGATCCGGTGACTTTCAATGCTTCCAAGATTGCTTTAATCACTATATTTTTCGACTTTATTTGCGTGTGTGAGTATATAGTTTGTACTACCGCGTTTCCACAAGTATACTGAAAATGTATTATAGATGATCAACCTGATCTTTTATAACTTACATCGGTCTTGATTTCAGCAACCGAATCATCGTAAGCCTTTCCTTCAAAATATTTTTCGACTTTAATGTAATCCTCGAGAAGGCTGTTCAACACGTTGGCTGCAAAACCTCGTGAGCCGTTGACAAACTCAGAACAAGCATTAATAGCCTTCACGACATCTTCATTATGGCTTGCCGTTTTCAACACACTCTGTAATTTGTGAAATAATGTTTGAGACGAAAAAAAGTTTAAAATACCAAAATGTGTGTTCCGTCGACATTTGCCTTTTCAATTGCATCGCCGAGTTGTTTTCGATAGTCAATTGGGAAAGCTTTGGATGCTTGCGAAATGACAGGCTCCAAAATGATTTGTGCCAGGTTATCTGCATTGAGATACTTGAAGAGCTCATTTGAAAGTTCGGTGATTTCCGCAACTCCGCCGAGCGGAACTGAACCTGCCAGAATATTTCGGCACTTCTGAAGCATTTACGCTGGTATCATAATTAGATTTCAATGAATATACCTCTAAACACGAGTTGTACAAATTCCGATTGTTCTCCGATTTCGAATCCTTCACTGATGTCCATTCTTTGAATGTTCCCGTGAATGGCTGTGGTCGATACTTTTCCGAATCCTTTTGATCAACGAGTCGAGCAATTACCGATCCAGGGAAAAGCAAGTCTCCTTCGTTAGCAACACGAACAAGTCGTCCTGGTGCTTTCTTGACCTCAACGTTGAACACAAGCTTCATTGATTCGACGGTAGCGAATGTCTCTCCAACATCAACATAATCTCCATCTTCTTTTTTATAAGCCAAAAGTTTTCCAGTGTATGGCGATTTGAGAACGCTCGGATCATTGTCCTTTTCGAAAACAATAATTTGATTTCCAATAGTGACTTTGAATGTTTCCGATGTTTCTTCGAGATTGCATTGATAGACACTGTCACCGTGCGTCACCATAAGACCACCGTTTCCGAGAAGAACAATGTTAACAGTCGTCGTCGAACCATTGAGAAGAATAACGAAGGAGAAAGGCGCACTTCGTGTGACTTTTACCTGCAAAATTGTCTAATTCATTTCTTAAGTGGAAATGATTAAAAAAGCCATCAAAACTCGAAAATGCGTCATATGCGCTCTATCGCACTCTGCATGAAAAGAATGTTTAAATAAATTGACGTACACTGTAAATCTTCAAATCTTTGACAAGATCAAACAGGAATGTCTCTGTGAGATCATTCGGCGGCAAAACCTGACCACGTTGAATGGCCCCTTTGAAGCTGTCAAACGCCTGAGTCACACGTGAGTGTCCGATGACCGCTGCACTGATTGCAATAATGTCACTCATCGGAAGTGAGCATTTCTGTTTAATCTTCTTGGCAATTCTAATGTCAAGCCATTGAGTGTTGAAGCTGTTGTTAATGAAGTCCGGCTCCATTATAAGATCGACAAGGTACGACACTTGGGATTTGAATGTTGCGCGGAGTTCAAGTTCTTTCAACGCTCCGAGCATGTTTCCAATAGCATCCGCCCTGGATTTTCTTATTTTCAAAAAGTTGCTGGTTGATTTGTATACCTAGTGCGTCCACGAGCGAACAAATGACCGAATTGCGAATCAGCGAATTCGTGAACTTTTCCACCGCTTGATACCGAAAAGTATCCCCAAACATCTTGCGACGATCGGAAATTCAGAGCTTCGACAGATCCTGTCGATGGCCGGAAACTGTCATCGGGATCTTCACTCGTGATTCTTGCCGCAATGCTGCAGTGTTCGGTGTGGGTCAGAACTGTGTCTTCCGGAAGTGGTGAATCGCCATTTCTCTCGAGTCCGAAGAACATTCGCACGTCGTGAATTCTATGAAGTGGCAATCCCATGGCAATTTGAATTTGAATTGCAGGGATACTGATGTTTGCAATCATCTCCGTGCATGGATGTTCCACTTGAAGTCGTGGATTCAATTCCAAGAAGAAATATTCTTCGGTGTCCGGCATGTACATGTACTCAACAGTTCCGGCCGACTCGTATCCGACGTATTTCGCAATACGCACCGCATCTTCCTGCATCGCTTTCAAAACTTCTGGTCGCGCAATGTTTGCCGGTGCCTCCTCAATGATTTTTTGACATCGTCGTTGAATCGAACAATCTCTTGTGAACACCGGTATCACATTTTCGTATCGGTCCGCAATAAGCTGTACTTCGATGTGTCTCGCGTTTTCAACGCACTTCATCAAAAATATCGGCGATCCCGGAAGCTCTTGAACAACCTCGCTGAACATGCTTTTGAAGTCTTCGATCTTTGTGCATTTTCTGATTCCTTTACCACCGCCGCCTTCGGAAGCTTTGATCTAGACTAAAACATTTACACAATGGTATTGAGGGCCAATTCTACCATAAGTGGAAATCCAATGTTGTGATGCTTAAGAGCATCAAGACCTTCTTGAGCCGTCGACACCGTTGCCTTTTGAAGTAGCTCGTGCGGAACTTCGATAAAATCTCCTTTAGCGCGGATTTTCGACTCCATTTTGATTCCCGCTCCGGACCATGCGATAGTAGGTATTCCGACGGTCTGAATACCAATAATTGTTTCATTCTTTCATAGTTTTCTTGTTTTCTCACTTGGGCAATTATTGTACTCGCGATTTTATCTCCAAGACTGAACATAGCGCTGCTCGGCGGCCCAACAAACACAATGTTGTGTTCAGCAAGTCTTTTTGGCAGCTCTGGATTCTCCGAAGCATGACCCCATCCGGCCCACACCGCGTCAACATTCTTTTCAACAGCATGTTTGATGATCTCGTCGACGTTTGCGTAGTTGTTTCTATTGCTTCCAGTCGGTGAGAATACCAGGTTGTTTGCTAATTTGAGGTATTCTGAAACGACAGTAAGGTTTGCTTAATTTTTGTTTGGAATTATCTTACCGGCGTTCGATTCAACTTCATGCTGAGTTGTTAAACAAATGAACTTGATGAGTTTGTCATCGCGGAAAAGTTGGTTCAGCAAACGGCGGATTGCAAGAATACACCTGACAGCTCCGATTCCGTTGGTTGCCACAAGTACCTAATTGTGAAATTGAGAAAATATCACAACACATACTGTGTACCTTTCGAATTGGGCGACGTTTTGTCGGATCCGCAACGAACTTCTCCACGAATTCTTCCATTGATCCATATTGAATTGCTTCATTAATATTATCCTGAAGTTGCGAAATTTCCATCATTTATTTTCAAAAACCGTTCAAAAACTCACACTTCCTGAAACGTTGATTTTCTTAATATCCGGTTTACGGCCGTTAACAGACATTGGTCCTCCACTTGTTTCGAGGTCAGAGACTCTGTAAATCGAAAACAATTCACGTGACGGAAATGTGAAATTAATGATAAGATGCACATGCACACCGGCTGAGTAATTTGGAAAGATTTGGTGATTTGGACATGGTGACGTTGCGAGAAAATCTGGTTCGTTGAAGAACAATACAAACTGGAAGAGGCACGTTTTTGTGTCACTTCTTTTATGCACTGTTGGCTAAACGGTCGCGCACACATGTACAAAAACATGAGTAGTTGTTTTACATTTGAAGTAGCCTAATTTGGCCTAGTTTACTTAATACACGAAAGTTAGTCAAAGGAAATTAGATTTATTTGGAAACATTAAAAAGGCTTCACTGCAACGAGCGAGTTATTGATAAAATTTTGAACAAATATAATCGTTTTTTAAGTGATTGCTAGTGAGGTGACAAGAACTGATAGATAACATCTAATATCACGCCATCAGCAGTGTCGTTCTATGATGAGATTTTTCAATGCAATTTCATATGGTATTTTGGCTCATGTGATTTCGGAAGAAATGCAATTATAGTTGTCTTTAGAAAAAGAAAATTTAAAAAATTGAGAAAGAATAAGAAGGCGAACAAATTTCAGCTGCAAGCAACAAAAAATGAATGGACAAACCGGAATGGTCAAACAAAAAAGGTAGTGAAGATGTTACAACTTTTACACTATGATCCAATTAGTTTGAACTTTCGGCACTACGCGAAAATATGATTACTAATTGATGGATGCGAGATACCTAATTTGAACAATCAACAAAACGCCTAAAACGAAAGAAACATTTGGCATTACGCGCTGGGAAACCACCTATGGGATAGGATCCGTGAAACTGCATTGAAATGCGTCTCGTCGTACGCAAAATGACCTTCAGAATCTCGCCGAAATCGTAGGCGGTGTGACACTGGGTCATTTGACGACGCATTCTCCAATGAAAACGAAAACGGTGAGAGATATTGCATCTCCGTCGTCTCGCCGGCGGAAGACGAAAACTGTCCATCCATTCGTCATCGATACAATAACTTTTCCGGCGATATATTGATGGTTACAACAATCAACAACAAAATCGTATTAAAATAAAGCCCACGCAATTTCTCATCGATGAAAGCAATGGTGCAACGACAGGATGGAATGCGATCGAGGGTTCTGGCTTTATCACTTTTGCAAATCTCTCCCGACAACCACGCATACAAGGAAAGAAAGAGGAGAAGAAGAGGATTCTCTATGAGGCATCACTTTGTTCACATCTTCACCGTCAGCGTCTGAAGAAAGAAACGAGAAGATTCTTATCGATCTCCACGATGCGACCATCGTCGTCCTGTGTCTGTCCCATTAGCAAAAGTTCAGGTATCGACGGTTGTTTGTGTTTGCTACTGTCTTGACTACAACGATACAACGCTCACACATCTGGAGATCGCCTCAACAAGAACGTCTGCATTGGTGACTTCAATATAGCTATTCTCAAACAATATGAACAAAAAGCAACTGGTCTAGAGATGTCGAACATTCTGAAGCAACTATGGACGAAAAATGCGAGGGCAATGAGAGAACGTCTCGGAATGAAAATTGAAACTGATAAGGAGGCTGAAGTCAGCAGATTATAAATATTCAACCGGCAATCACGCCATGTTAGAGTTGGTTGGGATGGTTTATCAATCGCCCCATATTTGGCGCATAAACATTCTTATTTTTTAAAACTATGAACGAAGCGGTCAGTAAAAGTCCAAAAAAAAACAAGAATCATAAGACTTACTTTCTCGATAGAATGGATGGATCGTTGTTCACGGATATACCAAGTGCCTCAAACAGTTCAAAATAGTTTGCAGTAGTGATGTAAGTCGGGGAGTCGATTGAAATGGATGACAGCGAATCTGAAAATCAGCTACAATTTTTAAGACTATGTTTGTTCAATTTCTACAGTCTATTACAATTCTTGTCAGAACAGCATAATTCACTATTGCAAAGATCACACGAATCGTACGATCATAGAAATTGCCGAGATCAATAATCAAGATAAAACATTCAATGATAATAAAACCTCCCGGAATTTTCGAAATTCTATGTCTCATTTATGCGCCCTCAAAAACAAGGGTAAACTTCACAGTTTGATTTCTCGTACTCTGCACCCAAAGAGACTGTTTGTTTAAAGCTTATTCTAAAATAGCGGAAAATGTTTGAGAATTTATGTGAGACTAAAATATTTGAATGACGGACATTTTGGAAAATGTTTGAGAATTCAATAAATTCATGACTTTTTTCGTAGTCTACTGTTTTTTTCAGAGAAGTTTCGAAAAATCCGAAATATTTCAAGTAAACCTTGATTTTGACATATTAAGAACTGTGAATCAGGTCAAATTTTAAAATTCCAGACTACATGATCTATGTTCGCTTTCGTGCTGATCAGCACACATTTACCCACATAAATGTGCCATCGTTATCGGTTTTTTGTTGTAATCATACGATTTTTTGGTAAACTTTGTATTCTCAAACCAAAAAATTAGAATTCACGTGAAGATTCCTCTAAATTAACCCCATGATAACTTGAATTTGCTCGTTTTCTGCTCCATGATCGTACATTTTTTTCTAATTTCAATAACAAAAACTGACGTACCTTTGGATGGCAATAAAACAATATCGTTATCGTTTTCGTGATCAGAACTGCTCTGCCGGAGAACAAGTTTCTCTGCAATATTAAGCGATTCAAGGCGTTTCTCCAATCGTTTATATATATTTGGAATTTCGAAAAGAAATTCCAAAGTGCACGAAATTAGTTAAAATTTTGAATAGGGCATTTTGGGAATTGAAAAGTAAAACTCACGTTTCATCATCACATTACTTCGTTTTTCCTTTGGCATCATTTTGTATAACAATCCTTGGTTTGGTTTACCCGTTTCACCCAACCTGAAAAATAAACATAAGAATCATTTCGTAACAATGCAAATGCATCATATTTGAAGTAAAGAGAGTAGCAGAAAAAAATCGATGAAATGTTGCGGACCACAACCGTTTGGCCCCACTTATTTCACTTGACACCACAGCAAAATGGGTTTTCTCCAGAAAAATCATATGAATTTCGAATCCGTTTCGTTTTTGAATGACCAATCCAATGGAACATGGAAAAAAAGGAGAAAAACTAAAAGAAAAAATGATAGTAAGAAATTCAAAGAGATGTGGCTGATCGAGCAACAATTGTGCACAATTTTTGAATGAGACGTTGACGCGCAGCGTAAAACATCGGCCATGTTGAAACTCGACCGTGGACTGCTCGATGTCTTTGTGAGCGTGTGTCCGCGCGAGATAGCGCACACTTTGCATAGGCAAATAAATCGTTTTTGAATATGCAGGTCTTCGCGCTATTTTTTGTGAATTTCTAATCCGATACTCTAAAAACAATACGTGAGAATCCGAATGTGGATGTCTTGTTGCCATGAAACAAACAAAACAATAATTCAGAATGCTCCGAATCCTCATGGAGACCATATGTTTCGTGAATTTCCATATATATATATAGTCAGCACAAAAAATTCAAATTTAGGATGAAATAAAAGAAAAATCCAGAACTTTTTTGTAGCCGTTAGGATAGCAAACATAAAACGTTGCTGGGTTGGCGGAACGCGAGACCAAATTTCTATTTGTTTAGAATATTGGTCAGAAAAGAGCATATTTTTCAATCTTTCGCGATGTTTTATGAAAAAGAACTTCACTTTCTTTTGTTTTCCATCTGTTTTTTATTTTTGTTCCTAATTTCTCACAAGGTTTGATGAATTGAAGTAGCTAACGACAAAGATCACATTTGAGTAACAAAAAGTATGCTAGCAAAGAAAAGAAAGAAACTTGTACAGTAAGTAACAAAGACTGAAACAATCGAGAATTCGACAAGCAAAAAGACCAAACAATCAAAAACATTGGGCGATTGAAAGCATGTGTGCATGTTGGAGGGGTCAACTGTCAAGAAACAACATATCAAACAGAAATGCCATTAATCTTAGGTAAAAAAATTTTTAAAACTAACAAAACAACCAGAAGTGAAAAATGGGAAGTTGCTAAATATATAAAATAATAAATTGAGCGATATTACATTATGTTTATATGTTATGGATAAAAAAAATTAATAGATAAATAATTGCAGTGGTTTTATCTAGTCTGGGTTATTTAGAGACTCATTGATAACACGTGAAATCGAGTTTGTTCAAAATAAAGCAGAAAAACAATCAATGTTCTTCACGTGAATTGATGTGATGAATTAGTTGTTCCGATTGAGTGACTTTGCTGCTCCACAAGAGCAAGTGCACCTGGAAGGTTTGTAAAACGAACATCAATATTGGAATATTTCGAATAATTTTTTATTGTTCAACTTTCATATAGTTTTATTTCTGTTTGATGCTCAATATCAAATGCTCAACGGGAAATTTTTATTAGTTTGAATAATAATCATAAATTTATATTTAAATACTCATTTTGAATAGTCATTAATTATACAAAATCATCTAATCACGTCGTGACAATTTTTCTTTTTAATTCATTGTACCTATTATTTATTTGTTTTTATTTTAAGAAAATTGGTGGCTATCAAATTTTCAAAGTGGAAAAACAATTAGTTCTCTCCGCTTTACGGTATTTTCCATTTTTTTTAAACGATTTTTCACATATTGTTCTCGAATTCCTCAGCTTTTTCTTTTTTTTACTTTTTCTTGACGGAAATAAATCTTTGAAAACATGGAAATACAGAAAACTTTATATAATTCTTAATTAGTGTTTCATCATTAAAATAGTAAAGAAAAGGATTAAATAAGGAAAATTTTAATGAGGATTAGTCATTTCAAACAAAACGCAACGAAATAGGCAAACAGGACACATTACAAAAAATGTAATAAGGCTGGAATTTTCTTAAATTGGGGGCATTTATCTTTGATGTATTTATGTTCACATGTTGTTCATATTATTGTTCAAAAAGTGTTAAATTGAAAACATTCAAACATGCACAAAATCATACTGAATTGGATGAAAACGAAATGAATTTAATATGAGTCCGAATGAAAAGGAAATGTGACAAAATTATTGGAGTTTCTGAATGAGCAAACGCAGAACTGTACAAACTAGTGTACAACGGACATGTTTTATGTAAACACTGATTTTGTGCAAATTGTAGCTATTTCTTGTGGACATAAGATGATAGACCGAATCGTCCGATTTCTTATGAAGTCTCTGGCAAAATGTGAGGCTAAACAGATCAACACCAAAAATTGAAATGTCAATATTTATTTGTGCTATTTGTTTTATTACTAAATCGGCACAATTGAATTAGTTTTTTCAGCAAATTGTGAAAATTATTATTCAGAACTGAATTTCTTGTGAATAAGTTATTATAGCATATGCTTTGCAGGTTTCGGAAAAAAATTGAATTGCTCAGGTAGCTCAAATTGAACAAAATATTCTTACAATTTTAAACAAACATTATTAAAAAGAAATTAGAAATTGTAATGCTAAATCATTTTCTGCTGAATTGCAACTCAACTTTTAAAGATGAAACATTTCATTGATGTAACGGCAATTTATTAAAGCATGTGCTAATTCGCCTGAATGACTAGACTAAATCGCAATTTGCACTATATAAATTTAAAATTATAGATTTTTCCATGAAATTTCCGTATCTCGAATTTGCATGGAACTCAGTCCTGATAGCTTATTATATCGCATTTTAAACCTACAGCGAGTTTCACATTTTTGCTTATCATTATTATATACATTCAATTGCACGGCCTCAATTCAATTTGAAGGTTGTTTCTGCTCAAAATGTTGAAAATGAAAAAAATTAACAGCCAAAGACATCGTTGGACATATTAATGAAATTTTTATTATGCATTCTTTTCAATTTTAATTTTAATTATTTTGCAAATTTTCTCGATTTAAGAGCCTTCTTCATTTGATCAATTTTAATATACATTTCGTCAAGAACCCATTATTTTCTCTAGCAATAAGCTTGAAATATGTAACGCTTTGAGTGTTTCGTTTTAAGAAAGAGCATTGAAATAAAGAGTGAATTAATATAAATTATTTATAAATTTGAGGATTTTCAAAGTACCGAATTTAGAAACATTTGTATAGTTTTAATATTCTAAAATTTAAAAAAATTAGGGTTTCTATTATTTCAGTTCATCAACATTTCGCTATTCGCTCTCCGAATAAATTAATGTTTAAATTGTATAGAGAGCATATGAGATAATACATATTAAAAAGAATCTATTAAGCTAGTAATTTTGTGGTAATTTCGAAAACCATTCCAAGATTCCAACATCACTGTTCAAACATTTATTTGCTTTATTTTCGCGCTTGTTTGCTGATATCATTTGGCACTGAAAATTCTTTTTTGTCTTTTCAGAAAAAATCGTAAGACCGCGAAGATCAATGTACCACTCATCATTCGAGTTTTAGTATTCCTTGAGGGAATCTATATTATGTGATATGCATCTTCAGTCATTTGTTACAATGCGTCAAACATCATTCGAGTGAAACAACGATGATGAGATTTGAATTGTCTTCTATGGTTCCTTTAGTAAATTATGCTCATAATTCAATTCAATTTCGTACTTTATTCCTTATAGTGGCCTAGTCATCTCGAATTTCCAATTGCTCGGAGCATGTCGAGATAATCAGATGCGGCATCGGATTACGCTCATTTTGGAATTTTTCCGAGATAATTTTTTATTCAAATTTCTTAACCAAAAACCAAAATTTGTCATCGCTTCTGGAAATGACAGGTTTTTTACGTTTTAGATAACGTTTTTCGCTATTCACCGTGGCCAATGATTCATTTTCGACGGAGTTACCCTTCTCAGATGTAACGCCATGAACCAAAGAATTTCTGGAAATATTTTCCCTTCAATTTGTGAATTTCTGAAGATATTCCTGAAATTCCTGTTTACTATAATTTATGCTCTGTTTTGTTATTCGATCCGCTCGAATTGGTGGTCGAGTGCATCTGACACATGACAAATGCAGCTCCTGATTTTGGGAGGAGCCATCGAAATGCTCATACATGGCCTGCAACGAGGAACCAATATTAAGCAAAGCGCGGTGCTCACCCAACTCGACACGCCCATCGGACGACTTCATTCTCGCGACATGCTCTCCTTTGTGCACGCGCTCATCCTGGCTCTCCTTTGCTCAATCGTATTCGTCGAGGCGATGCCAAGGTAATTCAAGACTTTACTAATGAGCATAGCAAGTTTTTCCTACTGGGCTGCATTTCCGCGCAAAATTTTATGTATAGCTCTATTTTTATTTTCGATGAGCTTAAGACAGAAATATTCTCGAAAGCGAAAATCATATCTCGCTGTAATTCCCCGAGGGAGCCGAGCTGAGAATTTGATATGAATCATATAAACAGTTTTTCCGCTCTTAAAGAAAATGGGAGTGAAGTCCCTGAGGAAATTGTTAAATAGTTTTCAGCACAAACACCAGCTGAGCCTGAAAGAATAAAACAAAATCGTAAAAAGTCTGAATTCATGTGAATTCAAAACAAGCAAACGTTCAGTCATAGTAAAGTATGAATGACGAAAAGAAACGTCAGCAACGTTTTGCCACCATTTAAGTCAAAATGCACACTATGATTTAAGCTTAATCGTTACCTTTCGTACCCATGAATTACATTCACTGACACTAAGGAATGGTAGCCTCAGGGGTTCAATTTATTATTATGATAGTATCTTTATACTAATATATGTGCAAATTCCCAAAAGACTTTGGATACCAAGACTTTTTAAAGCAGATATTAAACATTGGCAACTTTTTAGTGTCCGCTTTCGTCCAGCTAAAAAGGCCATGAGAAACTCATTAGTTCGATTCGGCAAGAGAGCCGGACCAATGACATCGGAAGACGTCTTCCTAGGTAATACTGAAATATTATCATTATCATTTAAAAATGATTGATTTTACAGGAGAGTCATATGGACCAGTTCCGGAATCGTTCGAGTACGTCCCAGAGAACAGCCGTTCGCCATCCGTCCTTTTCTACTAATCAATTCGAAACATTAACATTGTTTGACCGTCCCATTTGAACGATGATTGCATTCTAGAGAGAGTTTGTGAAAATGCTCGTGTTTTTTCAAACAATAAAGATCCGTTCTGGGAACGTTTCGTGCATAAAAGGAAACCTAATCGTACGGAAACAATTTCTGGAAGCATTCATACTGTGCCATTCATTTATTTTCTCATTCTCACATAGATGAAAATATTTCCAGTTTCAGTGTGAGCTTTTCACTTTGAGTAAAAGAATTCCCGTGAAAATTGTTTGTCGGACATCATGTCCATTATTATGAACGTCACTCTTTTAATTGTACCATAATTATAGGTACACTTTTTTGTACCAATGAGCTGAATCACGTAGTACCAAAAGTAATAACTTACTCTTGAACATAAAAATGTAATGTAAAAATTACTAAGGAAACCGTTGCCTGTTGTGCCTGGTATTCCTCTGCTATTTCAAAAAGAAGCGAAAACAGATTTCTCCTCAAATATTTCCATATAAACCGTTGTATACTGATCAAAAATGAACTCATAGGAAAAAAAAAAAACGCAAAAACAAAAAAATTTTATGCTTCCAATTTATTTTATTTTATTTTATTTTTCAGGGTCTACATCGCATTATTTCCAGATTCCCGGCTTGTTCGCTTTCAATTATTCATTTCATTTTCAAAATGCATTTTCATTTCATTCCTATAAAGCTTTACGATTTCGAATATTTCGCGGGTATTATTCTTCGAAAAAAATGGTGTCAGTAATTGTTGGTTATTTCAAGGTTATAAAACCCATGAAATAGAACAACTCGGCGCTTTTAAGCGCGTGAATAATATTGGACGGGGTCGGAAGCATGTGAAAATATTAGTTACCCTAGGATAGGGGAAACTCAAAAAAGAATGATTTTCAATTTTTGAAAATTGGAAAAAAATGTTAATGCTTACAAAGGCGACATAAGGAATGTACAATTTAGATATAAATTACATGGATTACACAACATTTGAAACAATCCTTGAAGCAAATTATATGCTATATTGACACACTAGTTGAAAATTTATTTGAATCATGACATTAAATTACCCAATGGTTTCAGTAATTACAACTGCGCTTGAAAAATTTTTCTAACAATCAATTTATACTTCAAACTAGTTTTGATATTCCAGCTAGATTAATAAGATCTCAAAAAGGATTTTATCAACTATCAATTTGTTTAAATTTATGAATATATTATATAATTATGTTTGATATTGTTTTGAAAATAACACAATTCATTGCATTGTTACAGTTTGATTCTCTTCGACGTTTGAAATTACTGAAATTGTTTAGGGATTCGTTTTAGCCACATAAGGATTTTTTTCGTTTTTTGCCTTCTATGGTAATTCTAAGATTGACTGAATAATCGGTTTTTCATTAGCAAGTGATTGTCTTTAAATAAATGAAAAAATTATTTTTTTTAATATACGCGTTTTTTTATTGCAAATATTGGTGATTTTTGCGATCCTCGCATTGAGATGCTTTTTGTCACGTCAAATCGTTTCCATCTTGCAGAAGATTTTTTGAGCGTTGACAACTGTTGGTTCGGCGAAAAGCAGCGAACATGAGAGATCGAGCTGTTGCCGACGTGCGTTCAGTGCATCTACACTCTCATGGCTTCACGAGAATCGGAGCAGCAATTCGCTGCTTTTGTTTGTGGCGAGTTCGGTGTAATCAACAAGGTCGTGAGGAGAACACAGACGCAGAGGAATATGTTCCGATGTAAACAACTTTTTGCCGCATTACAACAGTCAAGAGTGGGCTGATTGGTTGCACTTTTTGTAATGTTGAGCACTGTTCACACACTCATCAAAATGCGCATTTTTTGCACAATCATGTTAATCATTCCTTAATGAATAATCGAGAATAAGGAACTATCTTTTCTGACCTTGGAGCTCACGAGGAAAAAAAATGATTTCACATACTCGTGAATGTTTTATTCATTAAAATAATGCAAATCAACATGTATAATCAAATTTGCATGTTGGAAATTTTATGTGCGGCGGGACTTCAAATTTTCTGCAGGCTTTTATTCCAGGTGCATTGCAGTTCACTTCCGTCAATTATAGATCCCTGAAACTTTGTACTGAACAATCCTCGTGTCCGGAATGCCCTTCAAAAAGCCTACGGTGGCGGACAAGTCACTGAGAACATTACACCAAAGGTTGAAGTCCAACCGATAGAACTTCGGACTTTTGCAAAAAAAAAAGTGATAGATGGCACCTACAATTTGACGGCGGAAATATAGAGAAAATTCCTTGCTCATAGGTTCAATAGAATTGTATTCTGAGCACGTTTAAAACCAGACAAATATCTTTGCGAATCACTATAAATAATGAAGACAAGGATACATTTGTGTTGCCTAAAATAGTACCAAAATTTTACAAGAGATGCGTCGATAATCTGAAAGGATCAAGTCGAAGATTCTGCTAATATTTCCTCCCCCCCCCACGATAGTTAAATTTTTTAAATAAAATCGATTTTTAGCCGACAAAAGTTCCCACTGGTGTGTGGTTCTACCCGGCGCAATATACATGCCCAAGCTCCTACAAATTGTGCCATATTAAGTCTCTACGCTTTATTGAAGGCCGATGGCGGGGACTCAAACCGGGGAGGTACCAATCACCTACCATTTTGAATCACTACACCAACGGGCCCCGATGGTCCCAATAACATAATGCCAATTGGAGTTGCGTTTTTTCGTTATCTAGTCATCTCGTTTCTCGTGGTTAATGCGATGCATATGGTAAAATGACGATTATCAAAAAAAGATCCAGTTTTTGCATACTATAACTCTTTTCGTGTTTTCCTTTCACTGCAAAATCTTTCACAACAGAGTGAATGTTTTTAGAAAACTCAAAATTCCATTTGCTGGGATCGTTCAATGTCCGAACGCTGTGATACTAAGAAAAAATAATGTGCCCCGCCTACGGGTTGAAATGAGCCGGATGTTGAACGCTGAAAAGTATTCTTAAATCTACCGCGTTTTCTATACTAGCAAATTTCAGATGTCGACGAGATGTCTTATCTTTATTTTAATGCTGACGGGATTCGCTACTGCATACCCAAACTCAAAGCGATTTCGATGCAGCGAAAAAAATATGATTTTTATGCTGCATTTATGCTCAAAAAAATTTAATGATCTTGTTTGCCCTAGAATGTCCAAAGAGGGTGAAATGTAAAGTGGAACTGATCTAACTGATGTATATTCAATTATAGAAACGCCGACTGAATGTTGCAAGAAGAATGTAGGGTGCCGAATGGAGGAAATCGTATTCGTTTGTTGCAATGTCGAAAATTCAGCAAATCTAGGCGATTCGGTTGGACCTTATATGTATACACGTGAATATATGATTTTCAGGACGATCTTTCAGCTACAATGATCAGTGCTTAAATTTGGAAATAGCAAACCTTCTATAATTGCTTAATGATTTATAATGCCAAATAAATAGTTCAAGAGCTTTAATATTTGATTTTATTCTTTCAAACAAATGAAACTTATTCTGGCAGGGATACTATTAGAAAAATTTTTCCTAATTTTCTCAGAATTTTGAACCATGTTCCTGCATTGTAAAAATTTTGCACTTGGAGATAAAAACCGTGATAGGATTCGCTTCGTACTGATGAACTCTTATTCTTTGCCTAATATTTTATTAATATCGTTTTGACCTATTTTTGCGAATTTTTCTCTTATCTTCAGGTGTCGCACAAGACAAAAAATCGGTTAGACTCCGATCTCAGACGGGTACTCCAGTTCTGTCTACGGCAAATTGATCGTGTCAATCGTAATTTTTTTTTGAAACACGTTATTTTCTACCCATTCTTCTACACAATGTCCCGCCCTTCTTACACATTAACTAACGACTTTCCGAGTCATTTGGACTCAATTGCACCCACCTGGCAAATGACTTTACGCTCAGATTCCCTCCAAGTGCATCAGCGTTGAAATTGAATTTTCGTCAAATTTTGAATGAAGAATTTCAGGTAGAATGTCATCGCGCTTCATATTCTTTTGCATTTTCTTTTTGGCGGTTTACTCATCAATTAATGCGAATACCAACGATGAAAAAAGCGAGGAAGAAAGATGCGGTCGAAGAGGGTTCGCAACCCTGAAGAAGTCATGCAAAGCAATTACCAACAAATATCTTTGTTACAGCCTTTTTGTCTGTAAGAAGCTTTTGAATTGGGCATCTCTAGAATCAATAATTTAGCAAAATGGCCAAAATGCTGCAATTGTACGATCCCGGAGCTTCAAGCCAACTGTTGCCCAAATGAATTCGTTTACCATCTGGAATATGATGATTCTGAAGAGGATCATTCAAAATTACAAGAATCGCTGATGATCTACACTCTTGACAAGAAAGTTGAAGCTTATCGAGAAACAACTAATTGAGCATGTTCAATAGCACGTTTCACCTGAATTTGCGTTTGTTCGAGCCATTTCAAATTGTTGCAAAAAATTCTTAGAACTTTATAATAAATTTGTATACCTTACTGATCTTTAATTATTTCACTAAATATTCAGCTAATATTTTCAATTGTTTTGTTAGAAATTGAATGAAAAGTATTTTTGCCAGACGTCGATTTATTTATATATGTAATTGGAAAATTACTATGTAAATTGTTCAAATATATCGTATCAACTGATTTGAAGAAATACAGGAATATGTGGCGAGTTAGAAAACTTAGTGAGGGCAGTATAATCGGCTCTATAATGAGTAAGTTTACGGACCAGCGGATTTCATTAAACAACATGTGAATTAACTAAGAATTCCGCTCAAGACCATCATGCTCGTAAATCTACCCCCTCGACAAATGATATAATTTGCCGCTCGGCCACCCTCAAATGCGTGGTTTTTTCCCCGAGTTTTCATCATTTAAGTCCTTCAGTTTTCTGATTTTTTTTTTCATTTAAATAGGAAAAGTATTCCGACGACTCATTAAAAGTCTTTTCTTAGAAATTCAGTAGTCCACTATTCTTCAAAATTCCCTCAACTTTATTCATTTTTTTCTTTCTTGTGCGACGACCAAATACTTAACATTTCAATCCTCAGTGAATATTGTGGAAATCGCGCGACTGCGGTTTGCCCGTTCTACTGTAAAGTTGCGTCATATACGTGTGAATTGTCCGTACATTGACTCATTATTGATTTTTTTGCCAATTTGTCGCAGTCGCGCGACTTTGACAATACACATGATGGATTTTCGCGCGAACACGGCGATTGCGTTGTCGTGCTCTGTTGTTTATCGTTATATAACCAATCATTATATCTGCGATACCTTAACACCAAAGTACAATTGTTAAACAAATACGCCAAATGTGAACGTGCATCAACGCATGTATCGCTTTAAATGTTGATTTACATCAAACGGGAACCGTCCGCTCATTTCTCATTTCATTCGATTCGTTATTCTCTTTTCTCAAAAGATAATAACGAAGAAGGATGAGCAACAGCTGGTTTCAGTAAATTCGTGATCTCTACTTTGATCGATTACGTAAACAACATGTTGACAGAATGCGGGCACGCCCATAAGGGCGGAGTCGAGCAATTCGCTTTCCAAACGGCAAATCGGCCCATTATATCACACGGAACTCGACGCCGAGAATAGTGAGTTTTCAGTTAGCTGTTTAAATGCCTACTGTGCCATTTTTTTCAGGAAGAAATGTGCGGAAAGTGGATTTTGCTGCTGCTTCTTATTGCGTCTGTGTCCACACAGTACACAAAGAAGAGGCTCTGCGGAAGAGTCCTATTCACCGTCTTCGCAGATGTGTGTTCGGACGAACTCTCAAAACGACCCTGTGACACATATTCTATAGATGGAAGAAGTACAAAGCGATATACGCCATTCAAATTATTAATTTATTTGTTTGCAGCTTTTGCGAGGAGATGCTGCGGTAGCGGGTGCTCAATAAACGATATGATTGGGCATTGCTGCACGCCTGGTAATTTGAAGGACCTGCCAATCAATAATAATCTCTCATATTTCCGGTGGGAAGGAAAAACAGTATAGCCCTTGAAACGCGACGCTGAAGCAGAAGCGAGTTCCGATAATTGATGGGGAGAATCGCTCATTGGATAATTGAATATTGTAAATAAATAAATGATTCAAAATTAAATTCTTGTGTTACATTGAAAAAAAAAATCACGAGACTCTCACACAACATATGCACTGGAATCATAAGATCGACGAAAATATAGCTTCTGCCAAACATTTGGAATTCAAGGAGTTCTTCGTTCTGCATCATCGTAATCGCGTCGAGCTGTGCAGAAAAGAAAAAGAAGTTTTCCAACAAAATATTCCAGCGAAGTTCCTCTTTGGATTGCACCTTCAACCACCTCCTCAAAATTGTTTTGTTCTTTACGAGCTTTTCCTCTTGCTGAGATAAAAGAAGCTGACGGGAAAATGAGAATCTCGAAGTAAACAAATCAACTGTCTCATATTACATAGAAAATTTTGCTGGGTGAATGTTATCATTTTTACCTTGAAGCGTGATGAGTTGACAACCAATTCTGTTGAAGTGAGATGTTTCTTTTTACTTTCATAAAGGTACATATAATTCTTGAAATATACAATGGCAAATTTAGGATTTTCACTTTTTCAAATTGAAATATTTTAATGATATAGGATTTTCACGCATTCACAACTTCAGGCATTGAAAAAATTATTTTTTTTTGTGAAAAAAAAAACAGTAAATTACAGTCTTACGAACCTTTCTAATTGAAACATTTGGCGATGAGAAATCTTTTAAATTGAATAACTAGCATGAAACATAACGTACACCGTACATTCAGTCCGGAGATATGACTTCGGTTTATGTTTTTGAACATCAAAGCTTTTCCAAAGATTAAAATTTTCGTTTATATCACCCTAATTGGAAATGCAGATAAATTTCAACATTGAAAACTATTTTGAGAGTCGGTATAAAATTTTTAATATATTTAAAAAATTAAATAAGAAACCAGATTTGAAAAAAATGATTATTTTGAGAAATCTTGTTTGATCATTCATTCAAACAATCACGCAACAAATTGCCTATAAGCTATTGATTATTTTTTGTGTGTAAACATCTTTCCATTGCCTTAATTGTTTTGACTTATTAAAGTTTTGCAGCCTTTTGGATTAACAATTGGGGGTTACATTCACATATGCTCTCTAATCACAAGCGGAAACTAAATTATTGTGATTGTTTCACGCTACGTATTGCATCGGTTTGCTCATGTCATTCCTTTTTTCAGATTCTTATTTTCAATTGAAGTCAATATTATGACTATAATTTCCGCTTTTGTATGACGACGCACTTAGGAATTTTGACGAAAATTTGAGGTAGAAGTATGCGTTCAACTAATAGTTAGCTTTTTGTACAAAAATTCAATAATGTTGTTAAAACTTCAAAAATAAAAAATCATTTGCCACTTTTCTTGATAAATATTAGATTTTTGATCATGTTTTGAGAAAAAAAAATTACAAGCGCAAAAAACATGCACTTTTCTCCGATTTTTGATTATTTATACATACCGTTTAAATCATAATTTGAATTACCACCTCGTAAACGTGTGATGGTTATTCAAGGTGTTCGTTATTTGGTAATTACCAAATTTAAATTCATCACATCATTTTAAGTGACAATTTTTTTCCAACACTACAACAACGATTATATTCTTAACTGAAAAATTGTACTTCAGAATTTCACAAAAGAAGATACCAATATTCGGCCAGCGAGAAAGAATTTTCTCAAATAGTAAATTTAAGCTAGGTTCTTAAATTATTGATCCGATTGCATGAAAACGCCAGTTTTCTACTGGCCTCAACATGTTATTTTCTTGTTATCATAAGTATTAAAATAGTTTTTGTTTAAGTAAAACAATAATTCTAAACCTATTATTTTGCTTAAGAAATGGTGTTTCGAAAAACAATTTTAATGTATACCTTGTAGCTGAGATTATTCATCATTTAGAAAATTCATATTGAAAAACAAACATATTATTTTGTTAGTCATACGAGTTCTGTTTAACTTTTTTGTGACATTTAAAACTTACAATTAAATTTACCATTTTCTTTCAAATGACTCACTGACATTCTAGTTGCCTTTCCTACCCTGGCCGTCTCACATAGAAATTGGCAGCCACGCCCATCCACCCTTTTCTGCAAGAGGCGGAGTCAAGCTTTTGAGTCGGCAAACCCTCACGAAAAACATTCATTCGAGCCGGCACAGCACTCTCGCTAACACTTCCCCTTATTCCAAACCCACTAAAAGAAAATGATTGGAACAAAGTTCATTATTATTGTGATCCTTCTTGCCACCGTGGCAAGCCAAACGCAAAAACAGCGGTACTGTGGATGACGGATGATTGAGATGTACGCGCAAGTGTGCACAGAAGAAGTAGCGGAGCGCGCATGCGTCATAGACCTGGACAATCGTGTAGGACTATCGGAGCTCTGCTGTTGGAAGGGATGCTCAATTAACGACATGATGTCGTACTGCTGCACTATGCGTAAGTTCAAAAGAAAAGGGTTTGTCAACTGATTGACCAATTTCATTTCAGCCGAACGCAATAATGTGGAGAAGGTCGATGATAGTCAACCGATTTTTCACTTCAAGCAGCGGATTGAAGACGAGCTAAAAGAAAGAAGGAAACAGATGGACATGTTAGATCTTTTCAAACATATTAGAGAGGATTTTCGCGGTCTAATGTGAATGTTTGATCGGTTGAAATTAGTTAAAACCGGATAGATATTGTGGGTACAAAATATTTCACCTGCAATAAATATATTATATTATTTCTTGTTTTGTAAACACGAAAAGAAAACGAGAATCGGAATGGATATAACGAATAGAAGTACATTGGAAAAAGCAATATGTTGACGCCAGGAAATAATGCAGATTCGTTTCACATCCATTTTGTGTTTTTCCGAGATCCTTCGATGCTTTCTCCGGAATTGTTTTGCGAAGCTTATGTTCAATTAAAATAGCTCTTAGAAATGGTTGGTTTATGAGAAATGAAAATGAGAAACGTTCTGCTCTTTCTAAAATGCTCAATTGTACATCTCGTTCATCACGCTATGCTGAAAACAAATTGAAAGTGTTTTGATGATTTTTCATAAAAGTATCATGCAAACCTTTCGACATTCTCAGTTTTTGATACTTGAAACCTACCGTAATAATTCTCTGCAAACTTCATGAGCTACTATGTATATTCAATGAGCATTGCCATCCATTTGACTACAAAGTTTAAAAAAGCATGTAAGGTTTTTTTCGAGTTGGATTCTCAATAAAAGAATAGCAAATTATATTTTTCTTCTCTCAATGTGTTTGACTACTCAATTTCAACGCAATTAGTGAATGAAAAATGCTAATCGCAGTATACAATGTTTGAGAGCGTACGCACAAAATAAACGGTTGTTTGGGCTTTTTTCGACCAAAAACATTCTGTGCAATTTTCCTATCTAAACTTGTGCTTTCTGTGATATTCTAGGAATTAATTATTTAAATATATGGTTTTTCAGTGGGCACTGCATGAAAATAACACATTTCGTGATAAAAAAAAAAAATAAGATATTCTGGTAAATATTATTATATCGTGCTGCACGATTCGTCCACATAGGAATCCTTAATGTGAATATATTACGATTTTGTATTTTTCAGCTCACCTTTGAAAAAGTGAGCGTTTGGAAACATCATGTTTGTAGCTTTAAAAAATTTAGACAACGTCCCAGATACTCAGGAATGATTGTTTTCTAGTAATGAATTAAATGCATGATGCGGCTAGAAGAAAAATGGCTGGAACTCTGTGACACAACCAAACTTGTCTACACAACAAGTAAGCAGCAACATTTCCTTAGAGAATTCCGATAAATCTGTGAAGCATTTCAATCATTTAATTTCTTGCTCTTCTCCTCATTTTTTCTCGTTTCTCTTTCTCTATGAGGTTTTTGCTTTTTGGTTTTCAACTTCCTCAAGCCAAACTCATAAACAACATGTGTGAATAACTTTGACGATGTTTTCTCAACCAATCATGTGTTTTGTACATTATTGTGAGAAAAAAAAACGAACCATTTATGATTGAGCTACGTCAGCGAAACCAATTTCCGCTGCTGTACGGATTCATTTTTTGCTCATCGAGAATGGGGTTAAATAAGTGGAACGAAATGGGCCATCCGGCCAATTATGTTTTTTTTTTCCTTTCTTTATCGCGATGGGCAAGTGAATTTATGAGCGTTTTTTGAATAATACAGCGGCGCCCACATCCAATTTGTCCCCTTTCTTATGGTTGGTTTGTTTCACATAAACTCCAAATGTCATCTTTTGACGATCTCGAAAATTTCGAAGTGCAAGAATGAGAGAAACGTCTTTTGTGCCATCATCGGGGTTCACACTGATCATCTCGCATCGTGTACATTTACTAGTTACCTGCAAGGCTGAAATTAATTAATTTTATAGAGAAAAAAAATACTTGAAATTCCTTTTCTTCAATTGTTAGGAAATCGATAGAATCTTCAAGAAATGGCGGCAATCCTCGAATAACAATATTCGAGCGGAATCGACGAATTACTTCATCCATTGGAAGATCTGAACGAGGATATCTGATTTACAGGGTGTCATTTAAGTTCCCGCACAAAAGTTTGACGCCATGTAGAGCTTCGCTAACGCACTTTTCGTACACCAATACAATTTATTTTTATTGAACAAGGTATATTTTACTTACTTTCCAAGTTTCACCTCATTCGGATGTGCTTCCGAGAAACGGCGAAGGCTAACATCCATCGCGCTTCCATTATCGAACTTCATAAGCAAAATGTGAGCCCGAGAGACATCATTCAACGGGTCGGTGTGCCTTGTAGAACGGTTTATGACACCATCAAACGATTCAAGGAGCAAAATACGACCAGTGACCGTCCCAGACAAGGAAGACTCGTCTCAGTAACCACTCCTCAGAAGATCAACGCCGTCAAATCGAGGATCAGCCGAAACCCCCACAGGAGCATGAGAAAGATAGCGTCAGACATGGGAATGAGCATCTTCGCTTTGGAACAAATCGTCAAAACGAAGCTTGTACTGACCCCATATCGTGTCCAAAAAGCGGCAATTCTATCGGCCGTCAACAAGCAGAGACGCTTCGAAAAAGCAAAACGACTTCTTGCTCGCACGCGGTCTGGACAAGATCTCGTCACTGTCTTCTCCGAAGAGAAGCTATTCACTGTGGAGACGGCATTCTACTCACAAAACCATTGAGTACTTGCCCAGACATCCCAGCAAGCTTCTGAGAAAGGAAAAACAATTAATCGAGCCTCACATCCTGCCAGTGTGATGGTTTTCGGTGCCATCTGCTCAACCGGGATGTGCCCCCAGGATTTCGTGGATCAGGGAGTGAAAATGAACAAAGAAGTCTACGTTCGGGACATTTTGGAGAAGCATGTGATGCCCTGGACCCAAACGCATTTCGGTGGGCAGATATGGGTCTTTCAGCGGGACGGAGCACCCGCCCACACTGCCAAAACTACTCAGGAGTGGTGCCAGACCCATTTTCCCGACTTCATCAAGTCATCCGAATGGCCTGATTGCTCCACAGATCTGAAACCGCTTGACTTTTCCGTGATAGGGTCTTGCAGGAGAAGGTCAACGCAAAACCCCACTCAAGTGTAGAGGCTCTGAAGAGGACATTACTGGCGGAGTGGGACAATCTTTCCATCGAATACCTGCGTACCACAGTCACATCCTACCCGAAGCGTCTCCGTGAAGTCATAGCTGCGAAAGGAGGCCGAATCGAAAAGAGTTAATAGATAATTATTTGTTGTACTATAGATAAATAATATTTTAAGTCTCGTTTGATTTGGACTTTTAGTTTCAGAAATATACGTCTTCAAAGTTGTGCGGGAACTTAAATGACACCCTGTATATTCAAATTTAGTGAACTATTACTTATAGCATTTGCTAGCAGAAGAACGCTCGACTCATTTATGAGAAGAAATGGAGAATCATTGACTAAACTGCGACATGAATCTAAAATTGTCATTTATGCGCCATTCAAGATAAGAATTACACCTTGAGACACCATTAATAGTCGGCAATCTATCATGTCTAACGCATCATCCAACCATTTTCCAACTTTATCGCCACAATCCACAGTTGGTACTCTGAAAAATATGTGGCATACGTCAAATATGTCGTTGGTGGGTGATTCAGAATCAACAATTCTATTTTTGAAATTGTTTTCCTATTCGTTGAGAAGTCACACAAAACGTAGTAGATTTTGCTTAGAATCGGATATTATTAAACACAGGTTAGCCGTTACGTAATCTCGTGTGAAAATAAAAACCTTCCCACGTTTCATACGTACTAGAAGAATTGTCAGTGAAAACAAAAATTGCGTTTCTTGGAAAATCTAAAACTTACTTGTTTCTACAAACAATAGAGTCCATATTTGTTTCTAATGACACACTTAATGGTATGGCAATATTCTCATTTTCATCTTTTACTGCTAGTTGTAATGTGTCATCGATGATCTTAAAAAAAATATTGATGAATCTGAAATGAAATACATCGCATTTTTATTCCTGCCTTCGCACTGATTCGACAAAGCTCTGGATGAGTTTTCAAACTCAACGTCATATCGTGTTGCACAATCATAAATTCTCGATCATATTTAAAACCCTTATGAGTGAGTTCACAACTGCAATTCAAAATTGAAAAGAAACTGCATCTAATCAAAATTTAATCAACCTTTGGTCTCCTTGAACAGAGCAGCTTTTTATAGGATACCTAAAAATTTGGGAAATAATTGGAGAATAGTCTTCCATATGAATTTCAAAAGGAATCGTTGCTGGATTTGACGAGCTCGCGATAAAGCAAGTATCAATCAGCTGCTCCAATGCATGAATATCCTGAAAATTGTATTATTATAAAATTGTTGAAATTGCCATCATTTACCGCAATATTTGATTGTCTTCCAAACGAGATGCGGACGGCGCCTGTAGGTTTTCCGTCAATAATATCCATTTCGTCGCCACATTGTTTCCCTCTCTAAAAAAATTTCAATCAACCTCAAAAAAATTGGCTCGAACGAACCAGCATGTTTGACTGCAAAATATTTGAAGTGAGATTTAAGTATTTCCTACAGGCTCCAACATTGCAAAAACATCCTGTTCGCACATCAATGCCGAAAATTGCGCATAATTTTTCAACCTGAATATGTATTTTTTAATGACTTTGGAACTAAAGAGCTATTTTTTGACTTCATTATAGCCGTAGTAACCACCATCCGGCCTTTTTAAATTAAATGCGACTATTGGCCCTTGTTTCTCAATACTTTCGAAAATTTCCGGATTTTGTGAATAAATTTCGACCGCCGGTTTCCCATTTTCGTGCTTTTTCGATTTCATCATGTCGAATGCGAGTTTTGCAAGCTTATACGTTTCACGTTGTATCTGACTAAGTCCTCCTAAAAAGACAATCATATTACATTCAATAAATTATTGAAAATGCATACCATATCTCTTCAAATCCGCAAATCCTTTTTGTAGTTGTGAAATTGCGTAAAAATTTAGTGTTCCGTCCTCAAATCCGGATTCAAACTGCTTCGGATTATAAAAAAATGTGTCTTCTAGAACACTTAAGACAGTTCCGCCAGCAAATCCTTTGCGATTTAATCTTATAAAAGCATCTGAATATGAAAAAAAAAACACTCGGGGGTTCTAATATAAAGAAAAGATTCGAACAACCTTTTCGAACTATTAAAGCTCCTATACCAGTAGGATATCCAAATATTTTATAAAAGGAGAATGCGAGAAAGTCTGGTTTGTACGTGGATAAATCGATAATTGATGAAGAGACAAAACTGGCAGCATCGAGACATACGGACCATCCTGAAATTGCCCCACATTATTGAATTTGGTCGACTTTGTTAAAGTGCATAATATTGAAGGTTATTCATCTTTCCCAGAAGAATGACCACAAATGATTCTAAAAAAAGAGAGGACCAAATTTTGGAAATAAAAATTTTAATCTCAATAATTTGGCTTTTTTTAAATTACAGACTAACGAGAACATACCTTTCGCTTGCAATTTGGGAATATAATCCAAACAATACTTTTTTCCACAAAAATTGCTCAATGCTGTCAATACGAACAAGCTGTTTTTTGCTTCAGGTATCTCCGATGCCAATGAATCTTCTGTAATACAGCTAATCGACTTTGCCTAAACCAAAAATTTACTTTAAACAATCAGATATTAAAGCAAAACTTTTGTTTGCACAATATGCCGCAATCCGACAACCGAATGATGAGAATCGTACAGATATGCAAATTGGGAGTTCATCGCTTTCAATTCTCTTTCAATTCTTGTGATCTCTCCTCCATTAATTGATTTATTACCAAAGTTGAAGTTTTCTGCGACTATTTTCAGCGCATGCGAAGTGTTCGCAGTGAATATTACAGAGTATTCGTCATTTGTGGTGTTAAAATGGCGCAGAACTCTAAACATTTCAATTGAATATTGAAATTTGTGTTTAATATTACCTCAATCTTGCCGAATCTACAATTTGTTTGGTTTTCAAAGAAGTTGTATGATGAGAGTGTGGATTTGCTAAGATATTCGTCTTCATTAAATACGAAATTTCTTCAAGTTGAATTGAAGAAGGCAAAGCCGCCCCAGCATGGTCGAGATACGGCATTTCGGTCTAGAATACTGATATTAGAACCAAAAAAAATCGTTGCCTATTGATTCTTGATTAATAATCATATCTTATCTCTCAAACAAAAATGTGATAATAAAAATCGTTTGGTTGTTTGAAGTTATCATTCTGTTCCTATCATATTGATTGTTACCTATTCTTGTGAGTTTGAATAAACCGATTTGCATGCGAGTTAAAAATAAAATGGAGAGGCATTTGATAGCAAGTAAAAATGATGATATTGAAATTGTTCACAATTGGTGATATACCAATCTGGTGAACTAGTTTCCCATGCGAGTTAATCGCAACTGATAGTAGGAAGTATTTTTCCTTTTAATATTGGTGAAAATTGATTGTAAAAAGTTAAATCTTAGCACCCAACTTTATTTATATATTATTTATAATATTTTTAATAAGTTTTGTAAAAAAAAAAATCAATTTTTGGCATTTCAATCCTTTTAAGATTAAGGTATGCATATATTTTTCATTAATTCGCTTCCTTGCGATCTCTAATGTCTCAAGTATAATTACTGCTTTCAAACCGCGTATTTACTTGATGAATTGTTTTTCATTGACTCGTTAACAGTTGGCGATGTGCAGCAAGTCTGCTCTATTGCACAACTCCTCTTGTGAATCTCTTGTTAATAATTATTACTGTGCACGGGTTATCAACATTCAAAAATTGATGCTCAATTCAAGATCCATTTTGCTGAACGCCTATCGTGCAAATTTGCCAAGAGCGGTTGCCATGTCGTCTACTAGTTTCAATCCGGTTCCAGCGACACGTGTAGAGGACCATAAGGTGTCTATTTGGTTAGTTTTTCACTATATTGAGGTTTTTGTAGTTTCATATTGTTCCAGGGTTGAGTTCACAACACTTGCGGCGGAATGCCAAGCAGTCAATCTTGGACAGGGATTTCCGGATAGTCCAGCACCGAAGTTTGTAACAGACATTCTTAAGGAGATCGCCAACCATCCTGAGCTCCCGAGTTGCCATCAATACACTAGAGGTAGCAATTCGAGTTGACATAGTTAAGATTTCATTTCAATTTAGGTTATGGTCACCCTTTACTTGTATCAATTCTGGCTAAAATGTACAGTGACTTGTATGGAGTCAATGTCAATGCGAATGATGAGATTTTAGTGACTGTTGGAGCTTATCTAGCTCTTTATTATTCTTTTCTTGGATGGATCAACAAAGGGGATGAAGTATTGAGTGAGATTAAATTGAAAATATTAAGAGTTGATTGATAAATAAACAATTTCAGTCATCGAACCAGCTTATGATTGCTATTACCCTCAAGTCAAGTTCGCTGGTGGAGTTCCAGTCCCAATTGTGATGAGATTGCCGAAGGATGCTACTTTTGCTTCCCAATTTACGATTGATTTCAACGAAATGGAGAAAAAGATCACTAATAAAACGAAAATGCTAGTTCTCAACAACCCTCATAATCCAACAGGAAAGCTGTTCTCGCGTCAGGAGCTCGAAAAATTGGCCGAGATTGCAAAGAAGCACGATCTTCTTGTTATTGCTGACGAGGTCTACGAATTTCATGTTTGGGATAAGAAGGATATGATCCGATTTGGTCGGATTTCTTGTAGTGTCAAAAGTTTCACTGAATTATATTTTAGCTAGTCTTCCTAGAATGTATGAGCGCACTATTTCAATTGGAAGTGCGGGAAAAGCGTTTTCAGTTACTGGTTGGAAACTTGGATGGGCAATTGCGCCAAAGAATCTTCTGGAGCCTCTTAAGGTTGAATTATGAAGTAATTGAAAAATTACAAAAATTGTAGGCAATTCATCAAAATTGTGTTTTCACCTGCTCGACTCCAACTCAACTGGGCATTGCACAAGCATTTGAGAAAGAGTAATTTAAAAATAATCAATAAGCGATATAATAAAACATTCAGTTGGCCGAAATTCCACACGGACCCTCAAAATTCATATCTTGCCACTGGACTTTCAGGAGAGTTGCTCGCCAAGAGAGATAAACTGGCTGAAATGCTTCGGTGAGATGGCATCGCTAATTTCTATTATCATCGACATTTTATGCAGAGAGGGAAATTTCCGTCCAATTCTTCCAGACGCTGGTTATTTCATGCTTGCTGACTATTCGCATTTGAAAAAACGTAAGCGAAAATTCAACTTCATAGTTTAAACAAGAGAATGATTTGAGTTCGTGATTTCACATCGCCTGATGATCCAGATGATTTCGTGTTTTCGAGATGGTTGTGCCGTGAAAAGAATTTGGCCGTGATTCCTCCATCAGCATTCTATTCTTCTATGGAGGAGAAGAGAAAAAATGACGATTTGGTTCGCCTTTGCTTTTTCAAGGTGAGATTTATTAAATGTAATTATGTATGTAATTGAAAATCGATTCGCTCTTGTGCAAATTCGTTTTCAAGTCATACATTTTGCAATACATATGAAATTACTTTTTTGAGAATTCCCCATGGATATTAAACAAAAATCACTATATTTTTACAATTGTTCAAATTTCGTTATTTCAGAAAGACGAGACGCTCGATGCGGCAAGAAAAATTTTGCAGGATCTTGGACGCGAGACTGAATAATTTTGTTTGATTTTATCTATTACTGGTGGTGCCATAGATCTGTTTCAATATAAGAAGCGAATAAATTTATCCTAGGGTACAAACCGGCATACAAGATCAATTCACCAATGGTTCCACATTTCCAAATTGACGATCAACATTACTACCGTAACCATTCTCAAGTGGTTATCGTGTTGTCAAACCAGAAAATAACTAGTCAACTCGAACGATGACATTTAAAAAAATTTAAAACTAATTGTCTCTCCATATTTGTTTTTTTGTGTGCGGCGAAGTTCCTTTAAGAAAGTACAATTATAACCGGTTTCTAGTGATAAAGTGACATGAAAGAAACGGAAAACAGTTGGAAACAACTACTATATTGAGGTTGTGTCATTTATTGTGAATGGCAACATACATCACTTCTTCTCGTCTCTCGTCATTCTCTGCAAATTATATGGGACCGTATATTATTCCAACCGTTCACTTTTCGCAAGTTCTCATTGTATACGAAGAGTATCAATAGATGATATAAACAGTACCCTTGAAAAAAAATAGATAATAATCTTCTGTAACAAAACGGTTTATGAATGATTTTGATAACTGTTGAACATGTAGAATAAAATTTCCTATAATATTTAAACCTTGAGACTTTATTCAGATTCCCTTTCTTCAACGTCGAATCCCTTTAAACGATAGTGTGATTCCATTGATTTACATTACATATATGTTCATACCGGTTTTCTTTTTTTCTTAAATTTCGACTAACCATATGATTCTCTTTAACTGATCTCATTCTTCAATTTGTTGAAGGATGGCAAGTAGTCAGATATCTCAAACTGAGAGGGAGAAAATTAATAAACTTCGAACACTTGTGAAGGTATGCATTTGGTATTTTCCAATTATTATTTAAAGATATTTAGGATGCTCTTTCGGAATACTACGACACCGATTTCAATTTGTTGCGATGGCTACAAGGACACAATAGTCTGTCCATAGAAGAAGTCGCAAAAAAATTGCGACATCATTTAAATTTAAGGTAACTGTCAAATTAATCCATGAACAAGTGTTTTTTTTTTTAATATCAGAAATTCAACCTGGAATCTTGACGAAATGCACAAGGCTGATCGTAATCATAAAATCCATCATCATTGGAAGTATGGGATCACCGGGAAATCAGGAATTTTGGAAAACGTCATTGTTAACATTGAACAGGTTTTTTTTCATAAATTTTTGTAGAAGCGTATAAATTTTCCAAATTTTAGTGCGGCAAAACCGACTATTCCGGAATGATGGAATCTTATTCAGTTTCTGAAGTGATGCGAGCAAGACTTGTGGATCTTGAACAAATGCTTGCTGCAGTAATGAAAGTCGAAAAGGAGACTGGTTTGTCTTCTTAATATATTTGCAATTCTACAATTGCTTCAGGTAAACAAGCCTCGATTCTCTATGTAATGGATATAACGGGTTTGGAATACAATAAAAAGTTGTATGATCTTGTGACCGGATCAATGAAATCACTTGCCGATTTCATGGCTGATCATTATGTCGAAATGATTAAGGTATCCGAAATGTGAAATTAATCGGAGCTACGTTTTATGCAGTTTTTCGTGCCGGTTTGCGTTCCCAGTTTTGCCTACGCATTGTATACCGTGGTGAGGCCTTTACTACCAGAAAAGACCAAGGACAAGGTACATTTTTTTCGATGCTCAAATTTGCTTGATAACAACATATATATATATATATATATATATATATTTATAATGAAAATTATTAATTTTCAGGTTCGATTGATATCTGAGCATCAGTGGCGCGAAGAAATTCTCAATTACGCACAAATTGATTCATTGCCTTGCACTTGGAATGATGATAACCACAAGTTCCCTGCAAAAATCGATCTACCAGTTCCATATCCTTTAGATGGTTATTACTCTGCAAAAAATCTCAAGGTTAGGATAACATGTTGATATTACAAATTTCGATTTCAGCCGCCACCAAACACAGAATCGATAACTGTAGTTGCTGGAAAAGCTCACGTTCTCACAAAGTTTTTAAAGAAAGGTGATATATTGAAGTGGTGGGTCCGAGGAAATCGCAATTTTGGCTTCGGTGTGTTTTGGAGTGAAGATGAAAATGTTGCCGATTTCTTCATGTAAGATTTCTCACAATGTTCCATTTATTCAATATTTGCTTAGAGCAAAACAAGCATTTCCAAGTTTTCTTTGGATGCCAGGGCCTACAATCGTCCCTCTTGAAGATTTATTAACAGTTCCAAAAGTAATGTGCCACCTATCAATAAAAATTATCATATCGAATTGCAGGATGCATATTATCATATTTGGGTTAGTAATGAACGTTCATGGTGGTTCAGTCTCAACGCACATCTTGCGGTTGATATCATCAGTATTTCGTGAATATATAAAATGTATATTAACAACAATGTAGGAACGTGGTAGAAATGTTTCAAACAAAAATAAAGGTTCTTTGGAGTTTGAAGAAGAGTTCCCAAAAAAGGATAGAGCGGAGGGTGAGATTTTCCTCCAGTATCACTTGTCTCGTTCTCGGAAAATATTTTTTCATTTCCTTTGTCTACTCAAAATCTTCGGAATATTCCATACAAATGCTTCAATTTTAATTCACTAATCATGTTTGAATCTCAATGAAGTAAATCGATTCATAGAATTCCTAGACTGCGTCTTAAAGTGAACGAGCTATCAAATATTCTTTATGACGTCTTGAGCGAATTCGGAAATAACTTAATTAGCCAAACTTTGGTCGACCTCTTGGGCTACAAAATATGTTGTTAAATAGATTCGTTTCCCATCATTACCTTCATCTTAGTAGTCCTTATTTGTCTGCCCTTTTGAGGAATAGAATCACAAATGATTCGCTAACATTTATGCTTTAAAAGTGAGCTAATAAATTGCAAGTGTCGCGAAGAGCTCAAACGATTCAACCGAAGAAGCCAACAATCCGAGTGCACTTTTCAAGGCAGACTTAAATTTCGAAATCTAGACGTCGTCACCTAATCAAATCGAATTTTTCTTGTTTTTTTTTCTTGTTAAACCAATTTTGAATTCAGGGGCTAATTTTGGACCGATTCAATTTTGTCTGGCGTTTTTACATCAGCAATATGTATATGCATTTTGTTGGAATTTCTGGAAATTTTTCAGAAAAAATATCCAATAATTGGGTTGTTAAACTAATGTAGCACAAAGACATGAAATCTAGAAAAATTGAATAGTTGTGGTTTTCTAATGATCGCAAAAGATTGTAACCAAACATCAAGAAGTTCAAAGTTTCATTTCAAATCGATGTGCATCAGAATTGGTTTAATCATACGAAACGAGACCCAAATAACATTTTCGACAATTGTTTAAGCTGGGTGCACTTTTTTTTCGAATCGCAATGAAGATTTTCTTTTTTCCTGTTGTAATATCTTTGAATCGTTTTTTACCGAAGGATGATAAACCCGGCAATTTTTCAATTATGTTGAATAATGGAAAATATGTAAATCTCTTTTGATGGATACTGAAATTTTTATATTATTTCATACTCATCCAAATAGCAATATAAACAACTCACTGAAAGAAATTCTTGGTGAATACAACAAAAAAATTTTTGGTGATATTTTTTGCATGTGTTTTTTTTGAAACCGGTTATTGTTCATTCAAAAATTTTTTAAATAATTATTTGTTCAATGATTAACATCTAAGGATACTAGATTTGAAAAAAATCAAATAGCAATCATCCCTTTGCTGTTTTCTGCAATATCGATGCTAATTGTCATTCTTGATTACTGTAACTCCGTGGTATCTTAAAAATGTGAACCATGTAGATATTAACACTTTCATCTTATTCAATTTTCTAACCAAAAAGTGCAATGTAACAAGTACATCCATGTTTTGTTTTTTTCCTGCTTCCAAAAACAGCAATGTTTGGTTTGAAATTCGTCATAAAATATTTTGAATTCAAATCGTTAGCGAGTCTTTGCCGCCGAATTTTCTCGCTTCTTGCTCTCAGAGCATTTTATTGTTATTTTCATAGATTGATCGATGACATTAAATTTGTGCTGTTCAAATGACAGACGGATTGTGACACGAAGACGCCACTAATTTGCGCAATTGCATAAATTAAAATAACTTTTCGTTTTTCCATTTTGATGGCTTGTAATTTGCAAAAAAAAGAGAGAGAAAAAACAAGACATGCAAAAGTGGGCGGGGCTAGAGCTGGCATGTTTGAATGAAAAATTTCTTTTCTTGCTCAATAATAATATTCGAAATAATATTCGAACTCCAAAATTCATCTATTTTTGTTTATTCCCACGAATTCCTCTCAAGCTTGTTCATCCAAATAATATTGCCATTTTGAACCTTTATTTGGCATCATAAATATACGTTTTATAATTAGCTACGAACAAAATGCACATCTATATGGAGCACATCCCTCATTACGATTTCCTTTTTTTCACATTTCTTTAATTAGTGACTTCCTATAGCACTTTACTGTAAAACTTTGTGCACAATGATGTTTGTTTGGAAGAAGCCTCATATTATGACGTAAATTTCAGTGCGATGGTCTCGTTAGTTCTTAAAATAATTCTGCGTGCGTGGAGAATCTAGGCTTTTTCAAAAATCCATGTAGACAATCACACAATGAATGCTTACATTGGCAGAAATATCAATTGATATTAAGATTCGATGAGAGATATTCACTTGATCGTGAATACGACATTCTTCGTTGACTATGCGGTAGATTTTGTTCATGAAGTGAGCTTCGTGGTGTAATGGTCAGCATGGATGCCTTCCAAGCATTCGACGGGGGTTCGATTCCCCCCGAACGCAAGAATTTTATCAATTTTATCACTAACGCGCTTTGTTTTTTCGATATCAATTACGAAATGACATCTCTATACAGCCTTTCACATAAAAATACAATTGTACTTTTTCAATAATAATAAAAATGTGTGTCCCATTCGATTACAAAGAAAATATTAACAAACTCCGTGATTAGTGGAATATATTTTATGATATATTCGAGCTATTATAAAACGTTTCTTTCAGTTTGCGAAGCGACTATTTCAAGAGCTATTCAAATGCAAAAAAATGATTCTGCGTTCGGGGGGAATCGAACCCCCGTCGAATGCTTGGAAGGCATCCATGCTGACCATTACACCACGAACGCTCATATCTTTTTCGAAATATGTTGTGTAGATATGACACTTGGTTTGAAATATTATAATCCAACGCATTATGCATTCATTCTCTCGCCGTCGCGCTATAATGTCTTAACGACTTTCCATGCCTCCGACATGTGCGTTCGTGGTGTAATGGTCAGCATGGATGCCTTCCAAGCATTCGACGGGGGTTCGATTCCCCCCGAACGCAAGATATTTTTTTTTTTAATTTCGTTATCCAATAACTCTATAAATGTAGTCACGAACGGTTATGTCTGAGCAAAATGGTGATAAATATCGCAAAGAAAGAGATTAAAATATAGATTGTTTCTCAAAAAAAAAAAACACAGCTACCATAATTTTTCTCGTTAAAATTTGTAGGTCAGACGCGTTGCGGTTCACGTGTATTAAAAGGATTTCAAAAAAAAAAGCAGGTCTTAGACTTGTTTTGCAAAAATCTATTCCTGTTTCTTTAGTCTAATAAGATTTTATTTGAAAAAAAATTCACATTGTATTGTTTTTTTTATATTTAAAATTATGAAAAACCATCCAAGTGCACAATCGAATGATCAATTACGTCAACCCATTGTGCAAAATAATTTTGACAGCCAAAATTTAGTCATTTTTCAATGTTAATTCAAGCATTAATTTGAATGGAATATATGATATCACCATTCTTGAATTTTAGTCAATTTCAAGATTTCAGAATCATTTGAATTAAAGAACACAAATTGATACCCGATACTCGAGTATTATGAACCCCAAATTCCATCTGTCCGTTTTTTTATATCTTGAGGATTTCAAGTGCTTTATTCATCTTTATAGTTTTTTTCTACCTTCCTTCTCCACACTTCACATTTTCGCATGTATTTTTGATTTTTTTTCTAATGTTAAAAAATAAATACAATATTATATATTTTTTTCTGTCGTATTTTTCATGTTTCGTTTTACTCCAAAACAAAAAGAGAATCAAATTAACACGGTGCGAAGATTGAAATTTTTCTGCACAAGAAAAAAAAAACACTCTGGAATCCTTTTTCTTTCATTCGCCTTTCCTGAAAAATGTCACGTCTCTTCATTGTTTCAATTAAGAGTAAAACGGCCAAATCCTGAGAACGTCAAATGTTTCATTGCTCACATAGACTGACAAAATTTTTCTTAAAAACTGAATATTTATGCGTTCAAAAAGTGAATCTAGAACGATTCAACATAATACCGAATTCGCATCAATAATGCACTCAATTAATTGTTTCAGCAGTTTACTGTTACGATTGTGCAAAATGTCTCAAATTTAATATTTAAAATAATTTTTTCACACCTCAGAGAGAGAGAGAGAGAGAAAGAGAATTGGCCCAATATGATAATAGGTCTTCATGGTACCTTGACCAGTTATTCAAAAATCGTTGGATTTTTTCCAATATTTCTTTTTCCATAAACGCAACGTTAAATAACAATAGTGATTAGTCGTTCGTTTTTCGAGTAACACTAACTCTAACTCTATTAACGTTTCCCTTTTCTGGAGAAGAAAAACGACCAGAATTATTAGTCTGCCTCATACGCAATTTTTTCCAGCGCATTGAGATTTTCGAATGTTAGCATTGTTTTCTGAAACTCTTCATTTTTCAAATTAATGTAGCTCATTGATCATTATGCGTATGAAAGAAAAGAAAAGATGAAAAATTCAATTTGCTTCAGTTAGACTTTCAATATCTTATAAGTTTCGTGTATTACGTCAAGTTGCTTTCCGCCAGCCTTGTAAACTACACATTTTTTCATCAATGACACGTTTTATACGCGAATCGCGTTGAATAATGGTTACGGTAGAATGATTGTTGCCCAGCGATACGAATTATAAATTGGCTTCATATGTGCATTAAATGACAGGCGATTCGTAAAACACATACATCATGCCAAAAAGCTCATCAATCTGTCTCGAAGCAACCAGATGTTCAGATTATTTCTAAATTGTTGAAAAATGTGGGAATTGCTCAAAGAGCTCACGCAAAAAAAAAAACAAACATTGTTTAAAGCATTAATTTTCAAATTGTGCTCCTATAATAAAGTTTCTTATAATTCTTTGAGCAATGGTTTTTGAGATAAATGAGTTTGGCATACTTTAAAATTCAATCTTCATTGTTCTTTCTAATCCTTTTTCTTCTTCAGATTTTTTTCTTCCAATTTCTTCTTATTTTTTGTTATTCCTTCAAATTCTTCCTACACATATATTTTTTTTCATATCCCTCGTTGTTATTTTTCTAAAATCGCTCTGTTCTTATTCAATGACGTTTCCTCTTCATTAAGCGTTGAAAAGTCGCCGCAAAATTTTTGGGAAGGGAATTGACTGCCAAATGATTCAAATTGAATTTAATACTGACACATCGTATCTCAATAAGATAGGAGGCTTAGTTACATATATCAGAACTGCTTTTCAATTTTTTCACGTTCGCCCAAAAAAGAGAAGATGAGGTTACAAATTCAATTATATATATATATACACGATATCGCACAGATCAAATGTCAACAGCAGCCAAGCGGTGACAATAATAAAAAGAGCAAAATACCGTAAGCCGAAGGAAATTAAAAATATGTCCTTCTAATTCATACAAAGCCTATTATCAAAAATTCAGGCGTCAGTGGGCTCCACACCGACAAGATTACACAAAAATTGCCTTAATGTCCACACACGTAAATCTCGCAGGTTGTGTGTGTTACAATAGGTTTCACAGTTGTACGACGAGTTTAATAATGACAACATTTATGATTTACTTTTATTAGCAGTAATTATACGTCGTTTTAATATTAATATTCAATTTTTATTTTTAAGAAATCGGTCACATTTGTGAAAAAGGTTATTACAAACATAAAGATTCTAGTTTGGTTGTGTATAATAGAATATTTCAGAATTAATATTTTTCAAGATGCAACTAGGCTTAGTAAATTAATAATTATCCATTTATTAATAGTCTCAAAAATTGCACTAAAGAATATACAGCAAAAATAGGCTGCGAAAATCATTGTGGTACTTCAAGTCTATTTTTCATTCACCATAGTTTCAACTGTCATTAATTTGTTGTTGTAATTGGCAATTAATAAGCATTTACGTTAAATAGAAAAATCATTTAAGCGGAAAAAATTATATTCAACTCCAATTGTCTCAAAGCCATTTTTGTTTCCTGGTTTCATCCGGTTCAAATGTTCCACTTCAATCGCCGATAAAATAATCCCCGATTTATATACCGGAAATGATTGATTATGGCATATGAATAAAAGTTTCTGTTCAATCAAAACACATGTTGTTTGAAGAGCGCTCGAAAGACGGATTTCCTTGTTTACATCGTTCTGGATCCATACTAGTGATGCGAAAATCCCTGTTGTACCAAAAGTTTATTTTCGTTCGGCGAAACTCGGCCAGCCCGAAATTGTACTTACAACGTCATTTTTGGTTAGAAAATTTTTTCTAAACAAATATGGCTGTTGTTTTGGCGAAATTCATATTCTTACTATGCTTCCCATTATTTGTTTGTTTATATTCAATGAAACTAATTATTGGTGAATTTGACCGAAAATCCAACGCGTCAAATAATAAAAAGTCGGGCTTGAGCGGGGTTACGTGGGAAATGTTGTATTTTCCAATTAATACTACTTGAGTTGAGCAGTTTTGCCAGCCGCTTCTAATAGGCGACGCAATGAAGCCAATTTTTCGAATGTGATTCTCACGCAAACCACCGACCGAATCCATCTATGCATTCACCTCTACAACGAATTGCATTTAAATTTTTATACATTTCAATTTTTTATCGATATATGCATGTACATTTTTTTATTTCCTGAATACCCTCCATTCACTAAGCAATACAATGCCCATATTGTTGATGGAACGGATTGAGGTGAATAATTTGTTTTTTGAATCTGGCAAGTCTATGCATGTGTAGAAAAAATTGGGGGCCATAAGAACAATAATTGTTGAAGTTTGGCAAGCTCAAAACTATCACTGAATGTATATACATGTATGCGTGCGTGTGTATAGTATTTTTTTTGTGAAAAAAAAATCGACAGACGCGTTGGGGCACTTTCCGGTCTGCTTATGAAAATAGTGCATTTATAATTAGGGAAAATAATTATATGGATATGTATGAAAATAGAGATTTCAAAGGAAAACCACGTGTTGTTTTTGTGAAAATTGAAATCGAGTGGGCGGATGGTTTCGCCTTCATCCTGTCTGCAATTTTTTTAAATCTCGGAATTTTCAGGTGCCGTATTTGAATAACTTTTTGAATAATTGTCAGACGATTGAAGCCAATTTTTCGAGGAAACCATTTTGTCTCACTATAACATACAGTTTCAGCATTTTAGTTGTCTGATAATCATGAGAAAAGCTTATTCATCAATTGGTCCATCTTGAAAAATGACACAGTTTTCGAATAAAAACTTTCTATATCAAAAAAGCAGAGGAACGCAAAATTTCCTCTATATTAGGCCATTTTAAGTAAAACATGAACAATCTCAAAGATTTGGCTTTCAGCGAAAATATGTCGCTAAAAGCTGAAGAAATTTTCAGCAACATCCTCACAACTTGTTTATATATGGGAAATGGCAAACACCCAAACTAAAAATAAAGTTTTCATCTCCTATCCTATTCACATCACTAAAACTTGAATTGACTATTTAAAAAAACATGCCTCAAGAAATTGCGGCAATATGTCAAACCAATTAATGGAGTTGCTCAAATTGTTGAGGCTAATTTTGGAATGTTATGAATTGCAAATTAGGTTTGAAGGCCGTCCTTATTGTTTCTTCATATTATACTTTTGAAACATGAGAGCATTTTGATCCTTCAGCGTTAAGACTCTGGCGTTTTGTTTAGCCCAAAGATTTGAAGGCTTAATTATATTGTTCGAGATATTCCATGAAGGCCATTTCGAAAAATTTCATTTCATCGCCCAAAACCCCCATCGTTTGCTCATTTTTTTTTGTTTGCCCCTCTTTCGTCAAAAACGCCTCTTCCTGATAACACCGGGGGGCCTCCCTTGAACATTGGGAATAAATGAATTATTTGACACATTCATTGCGGAAAGCGGAAGTTTTCAAAGACGTAAGGATAAGCAGTGGACCAAAAATTGTCTATTTTTTTCTCAATTTACTAACAAATAATATTACGTTGCTCTTATTTTTCCAGAATTTCAAAAATACACAAACCAATCCATTTTTTTTTTCAATTTTCTGGTATCTAATATTTTTTCCTTTCAATTAAGGTGTACTCCTATTAATTTGGTCCGATCTATGGATTAAACGTTTCTTACTCTGCAGTTGTTTGATGCCTTCTTCACTTTTTAATACTTCCAGTTCATTTCGCACAAGTTCTGTTAGTTTTTGCGGTTTTTGATCATCATTTCCCATCAAAATTAGGTTAGTATTGTTTAAATTGCCAGACTAGAAATAATCTATTCATTTTCAAACCAAGTCGATTTTGTTCCTCCAACCAACAATTTCTAGAACATAAATTAGGTAATCAGTCTATAGTAAAGCTACAATTGATACTTGGTGTGCTCTTTTATGATAATGCGTAAGACGTATTTTCTTCAATCATTTCCACTTTCTACATTCATTCAAATTTCTTCTTGTCAATAAGGCTCAATTGCAACTTAACCCCTATATTGAAATTATTTTTAAAAATTTTCTAATTCTGTAAACATTCTGAGTCGATTATTTCGTTCTGCTGATTATTTCGTTCTACGAAGATCGAAAAACATAAAAGTCTCTTTTAGTAAAATTATACATCTCGCCATGGTCCAGCCCACATTAAGCCACACCCTCTCACGTTTGGTTGTCGCTGGCCAAAAATCTACAGTATTGAAATGCAATAGTGTTGCCTCATCTATTGAATTTCCACCTGCAGCTTAATCAATCAATTTATATTAACAAAATCATGATTCTGTTGTGATTTCGCAAAAAAAACCTAAGAAACTGTCAAAATCTCTCAAAATTCCTTTGCAGATCAGCTAAAAACGAGTTTCAACTAGCTTTTTTCAAATTTTTATTTCAAAATCTGCAGGCTAATTATTTTGATTAATGCAGAAGATATCAAACACTTTTTATTATAACGAAGGAAAAATCCATGATTCTACAAATTGAAATCGGAAATTCGCGTTCACAAATTCATATTAACATTATGTTCTACGAACAGAAAAGCTCGGGGCTTAACAATTCTGCGTTTAATACGATTTTTGAGAAATTCCAATCGAACCAAACACATATACCAGATATCTTTTGTTTTTGCTTACAATATCAAATAATGTTAGTCGTTTTTCCATTGCGTGTCGCTCACTGTTTTCGTTCCAATTAGGTTTATTTGTCTTAAATTCATGCTGCTTCTTGATGTGGCGTATTCATGTCGTTTTCCTCTTTTTCGTTTTCGCAATGCATGGTTTCCGATTTCGGTTCATTAACAAGTTTCACGCTCTCAAAGATGAGTAACCGTTTGCCAGACGATTTTTCTCCGGTCACTTGTGTTCTCATCTGCATTATCCACCCATTTGATTGACTTTAGTTTTTGCGGTCAATGAATCATTTAAGATGCGTTCTTATTCAATGATTCTTTCATGCATCTCCTTGTTTTTCACCCTCCTTATTTTTCGAGTTGTTCTTTTTTATACAATTAAAAAAAATCCGCCCCGCTCTAATAAGGAGGGGGAGGTGTCGAAATCGAATTCCTTGAGTTCCTTTTTTATGGAGAAGCAGTGTATAAAGAAAACTATCAAATTTCGACTTTGCCTATGTCCGACTAATTTGATTCATCAATCGGATGCTAACAGTTTGCGACATACTTTGGACTCTCCATTTACTGATTTCATTGATGCGAAGAGCAGGAACTTTTACGCCCAACCTTCCCCAATATAGAACTATACTAGTAAAAAGTAGAAACAATGCTAAGTAGCTAGATTAAACGACTTCTTTAATATTTCGGAATGAAATTTAAGATAAATGCATTTAATTCTTGATTTCTAGTCGGATCACATAATCCTTTTGACATGATTGTATCCACGTTTGTGATCCTTTCCAATTAATTTAAATTGTTCCAAACATACTATATAGAATTATAAAGGTACATTTAGATAAGACCTCCCATAAGAAAAATTAGAACTTTGGTTGAATTCATTTCAAAGGAATCCCTTGATACCAATAGAAAAACAAATTTCGTTGACTTTATTTGCATTAGCAAATCATGTGATATCCTTTTAATATCAAAATGCAAGTCTGCTGTTAGGTTTATTAATCTTTACTTAATCCATTTTGCAGCTTCATGTTTTTTTTGCGTCATTTTCTCAATTTCCAATTCAACTGACATGTTGGTCTGCTCGCCATCTTAATTGTCCTTGATTAGATGAAAAACTCGGAAAGAGCCTTTCCTAATGAACTGACAAATGATGTAACATAGTAAAAAACTGTTGAATACGACGGGTGTGGCTCTCTTTGACATTTCATAAATATTGACGTAGGGAAAAAAATGTCATTGCACTTTTTTACAATTTCTGTGAATTTCATCCAGACATGTTTATTCGAGATGTGTGAATGAAATCAAATAGATATCAATCTAGTTTGATGCGTAACATGTTTTTTCCAGTAGTTTTGCGGCGGATATCTTACGCAATGCATATTTTCCAACTAACAGGGAGAAGAATAAATTGAATCATAAGAATATCTCATCCAATAGAAGCCTCTAAGATCATTATATGAAATATTTTTTCTCCGTATTTTAACTTTATACTTTTCGATTTTTTACTCAAGAGGCTTATGTTTTGATAATACTCTTGTAGAGATTATACTGGTGAATAAAATTTTTACTCTCTTTCTAGAACCCAACTAATTATAAAGTATTGCATCTTTTATAAAAAAAAAAGAGTGTGAAAGGATTTTAGAAATTCGACGATGTGACGTGCTGCTCTTCCCCCATCACGCTTAATAAAGTGCAATTTGGCATATTCTTGCATCGTGTCTTGTTACAAAAAACCCATGACTAATCCACTTCCGTTTCATTTTCTTCGGTTATTAGCGATCCGCATTTGTTTTTCGATATGAATTTTCTCGACGAAATTCCGAAGAACAAAATTGCGCCAAGAAATAACTCAAAGCAGCCATCTCCCATTTTTCATGTTTCAGGTGATTTTTCTTTCGGAGGCGCATGCGATAGCTTGCAGACGCATTTCATAGTGGCTCGCAAATCGGAATTCATGAATATGACGGTCGACCATCCGGCATGCTATCACAACCGGACATGTCGACCAATGTTCATTGCAAATCAGGTATGTCAATAGAAATCAAATCCATGGAAGAATGCATCAAAATTGCAGGTGCCGGTTGAATGGGCCGTTCCCATGTATGGATATATGATGCCATTCATAGTCACTCTTACCGTTGCGACCAACAGTTTCATCGTTGTTGTATTATCACATAAATATCTGCGGACCCCAACCAATTATGTATTGTTGGCAATGGCTGTTTCCGAACTCCTCACCGGTCTTTCTTGCATGCCTTGGTTCACTTACTACTACACGTTGTCAGGTATCAATTTTTATTAAATTTCAACACTGAACGAAAATATAGGCTATAAAACTGATTTGCAACATGGTCTACCATCATTCTGGTGCGCTGCAATCCCTTATATGGCAGCGTATCTTCCATCAATATTTCATACAATGGCAATTTGGCTGACTGTTTATTTGGCCATCCAACGATATATTTATATCTGCATTCCATCGCTGGTCCGAAAATTCTGTACGATTCATAGAAGCAAGCAGGTACACGCATTCCACAATTGCCGCTTAAATTAGTTGTTGTTTGCAGGTGATTGCTGTAATCTGTGTTCTTTCTGCCGCAATGAATACGCCAGATTTATTTTCTTCAAAAAACCGATCACATGATATAATTGACCATTCAAAGAATAGTAAGAGGATTATGTCATTCGCATGAAAACAATTTGCACTTTTGCTTCTAGGAACCCATCGCGTTTGTTATCGATATAAAACTGCACTGGTTCAGACGATCGGCGAAAATATTTACTATAATTTGACGTTTTCGGCCCAAACCATTTTTGTGCACTTAATACCGTGCATCCTTTTAGTAATTTTCACATGGAAACTGGTGGCGGCTATTCGATTGGCTGATAGGCGACACGCGACACTTCTCGCAAAATATCCGTCAAACTCGAATAGGTTTTATCTTCATTGCTTAATAAATCAAATATTTCATCAATTTAGATCGACTCGCCGTAAATTCTCTGAAATGACATCTTCATCTGACAACGAGAATCGCCTTGTTAGGCTTTTTAGGCAGCGCGATAGCATCAGTGAACCTAAACGAGCGCACGGTTTAAAGCAGAATACTCGAATGCTCGTTGTTGTCATTTTATTATTCCTTATCACGGAAATCCCGGCGGCTTTGATATTTATGGTTCATGTGATCTCAGTATCATTGAGATTGAGTATTGTGGATTATCAGCTTCTTAATATTCTTCTAATTGTTCGGTAACAACACGAATCGAATTTCAATGTTTCTAACATTTTCTTCGTTTTTTTTTCAGAAACGTTCTAATAGTGGTTTCATATCCTTTCCGATTTGCAATCTATTGCGGAATGTCTCAGCAATTCCGGGACGTTGTCAAACAGGTGAAACCAAAAATAATTATCAGGCCCTCACCAATTCGAGACGTGTTAATATTTGGCATGTGCAATGAAATGATTTCCAGATGTTTACCGGGAAAATGTTGGCTCACGCGATACGCGACAAGGACAACTCGACGACGTTCGCCCTTGTGCAAGGCATCACGGATCACAGCGACGATAAGAGGTTGAATGATTGAAAAATAGGAAAATGCTTCCAAGAACCCATAATTTACAAAAAAATGATGTTGGAGAAAAAATTCGCATCAATTTTAAAATTGACGGGCTTCTTCTTGCCAGCGTGCGATTCTCAAAAATTTTATCTTTTGTTTTCCAGGCAATCCATGGTTGTTTGCTCTCCAAATGGAACGCTGATCTCAGCAGTCTCGGAAAATCCTGAGAAATTTATGAAGAAGGATAAGGTAATTGGAAAACGTTTAAAATTATGTTGTTTTCTTTGAAACGCTCTCGCACCCAATTGCTGAATCTATTTTTTTCCTTTTTAATGGAGTTTCAAGCACACTAAAATTTCAATGCTGATTTTTGAAAAGAGCCTGTCGCTTGTTGATTTTTAGTTCTTCGAAAGTGAAAAGTAGCCAAGTTCGGCGTGAAAAAATACACCCGCTGAAATTTCTTTCGCTTATTTCTCATGTTTTTTTTACAAGTGCCATATTACTAACATGGAAAGTCTATTCGAACAAATGCGCTTTCAGGCTATTCCGAACTGTGAAATATACGATATGTGCTAAGGTACCGAAATGATTAGCCAACCCTATTCTGTATTATATTATATGTGTGTCGTTGGTTTGATACTTCTGCTTTTTTTGCGATGCAATGAATGAGAGTTTGAGCTATGTTTTGAAATGGCTTAATGCATGAAATCATGTCCCTGCAAGCCACTGAGTTAGTGGAAAATAAAGTTTGCTACATTTTGGCGATTATTTCATTAAAGTAATTCAGATATCAACATTTCATATTATATTCAAACAGCAAAAATGCGATATTCCAATATTTTTTTATGCGTTTAGTGCCTTTTATTCAATGCATATAAGTTAGTTTTTTTAATGTTTGAAAAACGAGAAAATCAATCATCAGACCCACTTTCATATTTTTGTTAGCCAAAATGTGCAAACTTTGCCACCAACTCACTACAAATGGGATAGATTGTGATAAAAAAAACTGGAATTTGAATAATTTCAGGCGGTTCAATGTGATCAACCAACTGCAAATGACGTTCCATTTGATCCATTTTTATCCGATATCGCCATTATAATGGAAGCGCCTGGTTCACCGGCCCGGTTTCCCGTTTCAGGTAATTCTTTGAGCAATGGAAACCAAAAATTCGAAGATTATTTCAGCCAATAAATGGGATTGTTCGACACAGTGTAGTCCTCATATCGATAATCAATGTTATGTGAAACGCAAAAGCTCGCTTCTTCGCAATGCCCTACAAGTCAATAGTCAAGTTTCCGCGGTTGTCGCCCATGTCCACTAATAGTTATATCACAATTATTTAACAAATTTGTAGCTTTTTCTGGGTAGTAGGCATCATTTATGATCTCCGTACGCGTTCTTTTCATTTTTTGAAAATAACGTTGCTGCTTATTTATATGTATGATTGGCTGATGGGTATCCCATTTATTACCAAAATGTTTGTTCTTTTTTTGTCTCCACCACGCATAAATTTCAATTTTTTATCTGATCTCTTGAATGTTTAAAAATTCGTTTCGCAGTGTTACTATTAATTGCTGCAATGCCGAAAGTTGGCCGTTTTTCTTTTGCTTCTTCAAACAGCTGAAATGTAAGTTCTCAGCCACTGAGCATGCGAAGCCGACACAACAGCCAAAAAACAGAAGGAGGAACAATCCGTACACATTTTCGGCGCCCAGAGATGATTGATCCTTTTCTGGAGCATTTGAAGCGCAATCTCTGAAGAATAGAAATAAAAGTTGAAATTAGAAGAAGGCTGACTGTTGGGCTTTCTTCCACCACTGATTCTTGAGCATCAGGATGACACCTTTTTCGTTCAGATCCAAAATCTGCCTTGTTAGCTTCTCTCTCCACTTGGAGCCTTTGGGAAGTGCGATGCTGTACCCATTCGATCCGAGAACCACGTTTCCCACCCGAGTCAGATTACAATTTTGGGTCACTTGATAATCCAATGTAGCGCTCTCCATGAGAAAAACGTATCGAAAAAGAGAAAACATAATTTCAAAAGTTAATTGGAAAAAAATTTACTTCTCATTCAGCACTTTGTGCACTCCTTCTTGGTTAGTTTTCACAAATACTGATGGCGTCGCGCTCTTCATACCCTCCCATATTCGTCGAAATGTTTCAATTCGCGAATATTTAAAGAATTGCATGGTGGAGCCGCCAAGAATTGCCCCATATTGATATTCACTTTGATTTCCCAGCTCTTCAAAACTCTGAAAATTATTTGTTTTGCGAAATATATCAGACATAATAATAATTACATTAAACGGAATATACTTTCTCTCAACTGTTAGAAGAGCAGCAAAGTTGGCGGTATATTGAGCAATGAGAACCAATGTGAATGTCCACCAAACAGCTGATATCAATCTAAAAATCCTAATCTGTAATAGTTTTAAGAGAAATCTAGAAACCTTGTTGCTCCTGCTTGACAATTGTACCCAGATCCAGCGCGCAGCAATATGCAAACCAAATACCACACAGAATTCTGTAAGCTGAATTCCGTTGTCGATTCTTTCGGTGTTAGCATTGCAGCCACCGTAACCAAAAGAGCAGTGAGCACGGTGGCAATTGCCGAAAATGTCCAAACACTGAAAAAACAAGTGTCAGCCTTCTAATTTGCGGCAATAATCCAATTTACCTCGCCGAAAGAGGCCATAGAAATCTTGTCAATGAAGATGAAGCTTTCTCATTCGGTTGTTTCATCAACATTGAAATTCCTAATTGAAGAAACGGGTCCGTAAAGTCGATGACCTCTAATCGAGTAGCAGTGACTGTAATTGGAGCAACAGCCATATCGGCATCTCCTCGGAGTATTTCGCCAATCATTCCATCCCATTGGCCAGTAATATTGTCACGTTCTCCATATTTATTATCCTTGACAATTTTGAGCTTATAATCAAAGTCAAGACTCGCCGCAAGTTTGTCAAGAAGATCCACACAGAACCCTTCATAAACGATTTGTCCATCCGGCAGAATTTTCTCGATGACATATGGTTTTTCGTGAATGGACGTTACTGTGAGCATACGTTCCTTCAATATGATTCGGAGTAACCCATTTGCCAAAACTGGGATACCTCTTTTTTGAGAGTTAGTTGGTAATCGTGAGTTCCTGGCAGACTCTTCGATCGCATTGTCAGCTCTTTGGAGCCCTCCCATTTTGATTTCCAGTTTCCTATCTGAATTGTAATGTTTGTAATTTGAAATTACTGAAAGATTATTACTTTTAAAGAGCTTCCATTGACTCCCATTTCCCATATATGAAGCTCACTGTCTCGTCTTTCACTTGTCTCATTATAAGAAATTATTCCTGTCAAGCCTTTTATCGGCTGAAACATTTATATGATTTCATAAAAGACGACCTTCATACCTTTATGATTGGTAAGTTAAAATGTGTAGTATAGTCCTCCTCGGGTTCGAAGCATTTTCGAATCGTTCGCGGTTCTGCATTGCATGCGATCAGCAGCGAATCGAATGTGAACGCGAAATCATTCTGGAATCACTCGTTTAAACTTAATTTTTCGAATCGAAAATTATTTTTTTTACTAAAATTTCTGTTTTTTCATGCACTAGAATCCCAATAACATTGCGATAAAGCGTCATTGAAATAATACGTTTTCATTTTCCTCTATCTACACAGATTGCAACAATGTTGTTTGTGAGACAGATGGGTGATATCAAATCTAATAAGAAGCATATAAGCATATATTTAAAGTTTGTGACGATCCCGATAAATGACCGCAGTAGCTTTTGGTTTTTCACCCAAGTTTGAGGTACGGCAAGCGCTCAATCCATTTTAATCAAGTGATGTCTATATGAAGTTTTGGGACTGTCTTCCCTTTATGGGAAAGAGAGAATGAGCCGCAAAAATTCGAACCTTTCGAAATGGTCCACATACGAAGTATACAGGACCAGAAATCTTGCGACTTATACTTATGGAGGCATATAACACTCACATACAATACTTTTTGGTCCACGCGAGCCACCATTTTCACGCGACTCTGTGGTGCAACAATCGTATGTACTCCGTGGCCCGTAGAGTCTCGCTTGGATTTTCCACAACGGCTAATAGCAAAAACATGTCCTCCTGTATACATTAAAATTTCTCCTGCTAAGATTCAAAAAACAGGGTCTCCAGTGTGACAACCCTTCTTCCTAGAAGAAACCTATAGAAATTATTCTTCCTTCACTTCAACAAAATAGAGCAAAACAATCTGCGTTCGGGGGGAATCGAACCCCCGTCGAATGCTTGGAAGGCATCCATGCTGACCATTACACCACGAACGCTCACATAAGCGCAATGCTTTGCAGTCAATATATGCTGAGCGTTTGCATCTCTGGACTCTCATCGACAACACGCTTTTTCTAGATTTTTCTTCCTGAACGATGCGGTTTTGCCTTGAGGGCATATATAAGAAAGAGAGAAAGTATTATGACAAAATAAAAAATTTCGTGAAAAGTAAATAAGGCAATTCAATCTAAAAATATATAAAATGCAATTGGATGCTTCACAAAAAAAGTAAATTCAACCTTCTCATGAAATTTATTATTTTTTATGTAACTTTTTTTTCACCGTTGAGACAAAAAAAGAAATAATGATTTTCAAAAAGTTTAAACAACCTATTCCTTAAAAAAATAACAAAAATCACTCTGCGTTCGGGGGGAATCGAACCCCCGTCGAATGCTTGGAAGGCATCCATGCTGACCATTACACCACGAACGCCCATGTCGGCGGCATGGGAAGTCGTTAAGACATTATAGCGCGACGACGAGAGAATGAATGCATAATGCGTTGGATTATAATATTTCAAACCAAGTGTCATATCTACACAACACGTTTCGATGAAGATATGAGCGTTCGTGGTGTAATGGTCAGCATGGATGCCTTCCAAGCATTCGACGGGGGTTCGATTCCCCCCGAACGCAGAATCATTTTGTTGTTATTGTTTTGTCTTTAATTTGTAATTTAAGATCTTACAAATGGTGTTAAAGAATCAGTCGTCAATCGATAACTATTGTACGCCTTGAACACATCAGATGAAAAATATTCGGAATTCCAATGTTCTTTTGATAGGCTCAATAAAGAGATTCTCATCTCATTGTGCGAATATTGAGCCATGTTATCAACAAGATTATCCTGAAAACTGGTCGAAATATGAGAATACATTTTAAAAAGAATACCAAAGCAGTGACCATAAACCAATTGTCTTTGTTGATCATTCCCAACTTTAATGAAGCATCGAAAAAACGAAGAGTTTCGTTCGGACTGAGCTCGATCAACACTCTATTTTTTCGCAACCAACAGCGTGTTCTTGAATGATCAAATCGATACGTTAGAAAATGATTATTGAACCGGCTAAAAGTACCTTTCGCAATTCTCACGAAGCGCTAAAGCAGTCGACATCATCGATTCATCAGAATTTTGGACTCGAATCAGAGCTGGACTTGATTCGAGTTTGGACAATGTTTCGATTAGCTGTTTTGGAGCATCGTGGTTCGAATAAATGTAGACAAATGAGTCCCACTTCCATATTTCAATCAATCGTTCCATCAATTGGGAATACTCGTTTGCTGGATAGAGGTTTAACGAGTTATTGAAACTTCTGAAAATGAATAGCATCATGCTTGAAAATGATTTCGTGCCAAACTCGGTATTTCCCGGCGTCCAGTAATGATGAATAAATAGAATGTTATATTCAGCGCATTGTTCAGCTATAATTTCGCCAATTTCCCGGCGAACAACTCCAATTATTACACTGACATCAGCTCGTGCAAGCTCACAAACTGAAAATCAATTTGATTTTCAGTTGGTCAAATATGACAACTCGCTTTTAGTGTTAAGATAGTCATACGATTTCTTATCGAAAATGATATAATAAGTATTCTTTAATTGACACTCAGATTTTGTGAATACTTTTTCTTTCGAAATGAGCGGAGTGATTGAATTGACGACATGTTGCACACTTTTTTCCAAATCCGGCGTGGTTATAATGCCTGAATATAAAAATGAGAGGTTGAATTAATAACTTCCTCAGAACCGATTCGCAAACAATTTACATAGTGAAATATAAATAATAATGCCGCAAATACGTGATATTTGTGCATTGTTGGCGCAAGGAATTGATTTTCGAGCAAGACCGCTAATTGGTCGCCCATTTTCTTAATTTGCGTGTTATTTTGTTAGTACGAAAAGGTTCCTGGAATCGAAAATAGCGCCTTTTTTGACAATCTATTGTTTTCAAACAAAAATTTTTGTCTGAACTGAAAAAAAGTTAAATCAGAAAAACGCCTCGAAATTTCATTAAAAAAATATATTTGTATTTATTACTATATTAATGTGCTATCGAATAGATGAGAATTACTAAAAAATTATCTGAAAAAAAAGTAAATTTTGCTTTTTGATTTGAAGAAAATGCCAGGATGTTATAAAATTTTTTTAATTGGCACATATTCATTTTTATTTCGTTAGTTCCCACTTTCCATATATACAATTCATCCTACACAATCTAAATATGTAATTTCGGAACCTTCTTATTATCATTTAGCACCTCCCCTATCGCGGCGCTCTGCTGCAAACGCGCTCTATTGACGATGGTCTCGCAGCGATGGGTTGTGAAAATAGCTTGCCAAAAGGCGGTACACTAGTGAAGAACTGCGATTTTTCCTGATTTCTGCTTGTTTTCTGTCATTTTTGTTGTCATTTTGACAAAATAATGTTTTGAGAATCACAAGCAACATTGTTTACGTCAAATTTCACTTCGATTTTCATGAAAATTTGCAATTTTTTACAGAATGGCGGCACCAAAACTTGGATTCTTCGAAAAAATCGCCAACACCTTGGGTGTGTTGTACCGTCACCAGGCTTCGCAATTCCCACGCCGTTGGGCTATTTTGAAGGTATATTTAAAAATGTTTTTAAAACAATTGGTAGAAAATACAAAACAATAAATATTTGGTTTTAAAAATGTATTCTTTTTTTTTGTTTCGAGACTTTGCTGAATTTGCTCCGAAATGTTTCAATTTCGATTAGTCTGATAAGTAATTTATAAGTGCTAATCTATATTATTTATTATTTGAATGAAAAAATCCACAAAAATTTGTCACACACATTTTATTTTTATTTCATGGAATAGCTTTAAAATAAAAGCAACAAAAAAATTTGCTTGAATTTTTTTAAATTTTTTGCAAGATGCTTGAATTCAGGTTGTTTGTTAAAATAATGTGAACCCTTGGACATTAAAATAGTTGTGAGAATTGATTTTTTGAAAAAAATTATCTCTTTGGATTTTCTTTTGAAAATTTAAAGAAATATTTGCTTAAAAAGCTTTTCTTGATAAATTTTGTATTGTTTTAGGCTGTCGGAAAGCACGAGCTTGCTCCACCACGTCAAGCTGATTGGCCAGCAATCAAGGCTGATTGGGCCAAGGTGCAAACCTTCATTACCAACGGACAATACAAAAATCTCACCGTCAGAGTAAGTTTCAAACAAATGAAATTTGAAATATTTATATGAATTCGATTTAGGAAGGAATGGTCTACACCGCCGTCGCTCTTGAAGTTATCTTCTGGTTCTTCATCGGAGAAATGATTGGACGTCGCTACATCTTCGGATACCTTGTAAAATTGAAGATTTTCTCAGATTTCCGTAATTGTTTTGTTTCAGGTCCCAGCTGATTACATCTCGAAAGAAACCAGAAAGCAAGTTAAGCTCGAAGCCGAAAAGGCCGCCCTCGAAGCCTAAATTTATGAATTTCTTTGTTCAATTTTTTGTACCTTTTTAGAAGCATTAAACGACCCTTTTTTTAGATTGACTGGTTAAATGTAAGATAAAGAATGGATTTTCAAATCTTGAAAACTGAATGAAGTCAGCATTTAACAACTTGTCTCAATGTTTTTATCAACACCATTTCCTAATCGAGGTAAATGAGGAAAACAAGTGTTTTAATAGTCTGTGTGTGTGTGTGGCTAAATACGAAACCACAAGGAAATTAATTTTTTTTACCAACCCGAATCATATCGAAGAGTTTAAAAATTGAGATAAGCGATAATTCACCAGAAATCTCATGTTTAAATTAATGTTACGAAATGAGAATTCGAATTTCTATTTTTTCGAAATGACTAGTAAATAGCAAATTTGGTGAAATTTTTTTTTGCTTTTAAATTGAAAATCAGTGTGTCCTCTTGATTTAAAATATTGCAGGTCACGTGGCAATATTGATAAAAATATTACAAAAAATCATCAAGCTAATTGAAAAATTAGAACTATGAAATATCTAGCAAGACTAAATAAAAGGTTTTTAAGGATAGCTGATTTTTGGTAACCTGTGCGTATCACATTTTTGTAAATCAACGTCTATAGTAGTAGTGCACTTCAAAGCTCGTTTATAAATCTGTAATTTTGATAAATTCCTGCTCGAACGCATTCGAACATTTAATTGACAAAAAACCTTTAATCACCCATTAGATTAATCACAAGTTTTAAATGCAATATATAAACATATTAGGGTTCAATAAATAACTACACAAGTCTGTGTAAATAACTTAAATTTCGTGAGGTTTACTGCATGAAGCTGAATTTGAGCAATTGGCTAACTTGGTCAACCGTCAGATATGGCATATCGCCATAACCATTGCTCTCGTCTTCGAATTTGCTAACAAGGCATGTGTAAACTTTAAGCAATTCTGACATGCTTCTTGTACGGACTGTTTCACTGAAATCATTGTTTTGTTAGAAAAAACGCAATTGTAAAATTTATTACCGTATTCTCGAGCTCGAAATTTTGGCAACATGATCCAATCGGCAACTGTTTGGATTATGGAGAAACATGGAAAATTCATTGAGAACCGAGGACACTTCGGAACGCTCCATTCCCGGGACTTGAGATAACGGTCCCTGTTCTTTTTTATGAGCTGACGCCTTCTGGTACAAATTCAGCAGTTTGGTGGTACTAAGCACAGTAGAGATCTCTTCGGAAACCAAAACATCTTCATTGCCCTCAATCTGAAATTAGAAATATTTCAAGTTGCTAAAACAAGTCTGACATACCATAGCAGCTATCATTTCCAGCCTCTGGTCAGTGAATTGATAAAGAACTACAACGGATTGAATTGCAGAAAGGCAGTTAAGAGTGTAGACAGCAACATCTGAAAATTTTTAAAATTATTTTTTGTTTAAATTGATGCATACCCAGTGGTGAATGAAGTTGAGTCGCGGTCAATTGGACTTCTCTTGTAAGTGGATCCAGAATAATTTCAAATATCTTAATATTTGACATTAAATTTTTAATATAATGCGTTTATAAAACTTTCTGGAAGTCTTGTTTCGCATTAGTTCTGGCTCCCATTCCGGCATCATGAGTATCAAGAACTTCTCGGAGAAGCATCAAACATTGATGAACAGCCTGGACCGGTAGCAGATCGTAATCGGGCGCGCCCATCTAGAGGAAATACATTTTTCAAAACACTCCATATTCAAATTGACCAAAACCTTCGATAATGTTTTCTGTACAGCTTGTATCAATCCGGCGTGGAACATGGCCATTGCGATGTTATTCAAATCATTCAAAGTTGCAACAATCTCCGACTTATCACCAGTTAATGGTGTTAATTTTTCAGTATAGAATGTGAAAAGATTGGAGATCTTATAAAGAGAAACGCAGTCAGATTCGTTTGCAATTGATTGCTCAACACGCACCTAAAGAATAAACGTTTCATGCGTTAAAAACCAGAAGGGTCATACTTTAAATGGAGCAGCTAGAGCTTTTGTAATGTTGTTGAGCACATTAATCGAGTTTGTCTCAAGAACTTCCGGTTGACATTGGAATAGAAGCTGCTCAATGAGCTCTCTTTCGTTTCCCGCTAATTCGTACATAAATGCGAGCATATCACCAATATACCTACAAAATATTTAATTCAAAGTGCGCCATGAAATTAATGACCTGATTTTATCGTGGCTCATCATTTCGATCGGTTTTCCCGAACCATGCGGTCCCTTCGTAAGGGCTTCGATGAACAATCTGAGAACATCATTGCCGCGAGTTGTAGAATACTCATCTAAAAAAATTTTAAAAATTAAATCATCAATTAAAAATAAAAATACCTAATGAAACTTGAAGCATATACGGAAAATCTTGAAGAGCGGCAAGTGCGCGACTGATCACACTTTTTGCATCAACGAAATCCGAGCTCAATAAACGGAATTCTCGGGAAATTTTGTTGAAAATTGTGCTGTACGCCGATTTCATAATCGCTTCCATCGAATCCATGACCTCAAGAGCAGCGAGATGATTGCCAGCCACTTTCACCATTTCCTTGCTCTCTTCATGAATTTCTTTGGCTCGATTGAGGGCAGCAAAGAATTGGGTAGTCAATCGAACATCTGAAATGCGAATGCTAAAGCAATCACATTTATTTCAAAGAATGGATATTTAAACTGAATGTATGTCTCGAAAGAGAGGAATATCGGAAAAGTCGGATTCCTCCGAGCTGGGATTGAGACAACACTGTCAGATTTAGCCTGCGGTGCACTCTAGTTAAATTAAAATTTTTCTGTTAGAAATGCATTGAGCAGAAAAAGTTTTCTCCATGTTAGGATGATTTTCAGAATACACTGATTTTTTTTATTAAACAAAATTTTCCACTCAAATAAATCGACTGTGGTAGTTTTTGCTAGAAATTATACCTTTTTGCTCACAATCAAGAACTTCCATTTCAGCTTCTGTCAATGAATATTTGTCTAGAAAAGAATCGATTGCCTTCTGTTTGGCTTCAATCTTTTTTCTAAATCAGTATTCTTCATTTCTCATCGAATAATACACTATACTTTTGTGCCTGAAGTTGTGTCGTTTGATTGAGAAGATTTGTATTCGTTTGCTTCACATTTTCCAATCGAACGCACAAATCCGTGCAAGATTTGTTCATTTCCTTTACAATATTGTCGAATTGTTGTACAATTTTATTAACCTGCAAATTTTGATACGATATAGTGTTTTAACATAGCATTTTAGATGTTACTTTATCAAATTCAGCCAAATACTCATTATTGAGCTCTAAGTCCTTTCCCTCAAGCCTTCTCGACAATTTTCTTTCCGTATGATTATCAATGTCAAGATTTTCCATCATCGGGGCAACGTAATCCACAACTTTCATGAAATCCTGAAGAAAATTGATAGAATTGATAGAAAATATAGTTAAATAAACCTTGTCCAAACTCAATTTCCTATTTACAATTTGATCGATTTTATTTTTCAATGGATTCGCTGGAGTCACCCTTGTCGGAGCTGACATGCTGAAAAAAACGTAATTGAATCCCAGAAATTTATCGAAAATTTGGTTGGGTTGACAATAGAAATTGCCAACATATATAGTGCAGTGGGGCGCACTTACCCAAATTCGTTGAATTATAAACATTGTTGCGCATTCATTATTGATATTTTCGGTTTCGTATATCAAACATTTGCACAATTTTCGGTGTTTTGTGTTTATTTCTTTTATCAATTTTCTAGTTTTTTTGCTTTTGTCTCATTTTTTTTTTCATTATTTTTTAATGATTTCAAAAATAGTTGATATGAGCCTTTTCTAAATATAATAGAAGTATATGCTATCGATTTTTGATAATGCAACATTTCAGATATGGATATTCTAACATCGTGTAGGCAGTTGATTAAGGAAATGGTTAATCTTGCGGGACCTCAAATGAAATTGATCTTAATGGATAAAGATACGGTTTGGAGAAAATCTGTGTAAAAATTTTGAGGTGATGTTTTTTTAGACATCTTGCATATCTTGTGCGTACGCCCAATCGGAAATAATGCAGAAAGAGGTTAATTATATTAATTTCTTAAAAAATTATTATTTTTCAGGTTTATCTGTTTGATAGACTTGATTCAAAAGTTCCGCGTGAGCCAATTGGCCATCTCAAATGTATTGTTTTTGTTCGCCCAACTGAGGAGAACATTAAACTTCTCGTACAGGAAGTTCGACGTCCAAAGTATAATCAATATTATATTTGTAAGTTTTGAGATGTTTTAAACAATTTAGTAAAGAATTGCAGATTTTGCAAATGTTGTTCAAAAGAGTGACATTAAGCGAATTGCGGAGGCAGATGAAAACGAAGTGGTAGGACTACGAAAAACTATTTTTTAATGAAAATAATTGATTTTTCAGGTACGTGAAGTACATGAGTTCTTCATGGATGGGGTTCCTTTGCGCAGAGATTTGCATTCCTTAAACGTCACCAAAATCTATGATAATCATATGCAGATCTCACCCGTGTGTTATGAAAGAATTAGACAGGGTCTCGAGGCATTATTGCTTCAATTAAAGAAAAACCCAGCCGTCAGGTATGATAAGTTTGATTTTTTTGGGTGCAATTTATTTATTTTAGATATCAACGTTCATCGCCGACTTGTAAACGATTGGCAGAAGCAATTTCGCAATTTAAACGAGATACCATTTTATTTGAACAGTGTCATTCCGATGCCGTAGTGGTTATTATAGAACGATCTCATGATGCATTGACTCCGCTTTTAAACCAATGGACGTATGAAGCCATGGTAACGCTATTTAGCAATAAGGATTTTCATGCAATTACATTTTAGATTCATGAACTCTTCACCATCACGAATAATCGGGTGTCGATTGAGGGACAAAGTATGGTTTTGAGCGAACTCTATGATGACTTCTTCACACAGGTTCAAAAATATTTTTTTTTAAATATTTATTATTAATTTAATATTTTTTCATTCGTATTAGTTATTCATATGAATTTCTGCAAAAGTTTTCATCTAAAATTGAATCATTTCCATTACTTCCCATGCTCCCTTGTAGAGCCCACACAGCTTGATAAAGTGCTTCAGTTAACCAAATAAGAGATGCCACATCCTTTCGTGCACATAAAGAAAAAAAAACTCGGATGCGTGACGTACATTCAAGCAATGTCACTCGCACTTCAGACTTGATGATTTTTGAAAAAAAAAAGATATATAAAAATATTCATTTCAATTTTTAAAAAAATATGATATTCAATAGGCCGACACTAGTTAATAATATTGCAGAACATTGTATCTAATTTTGGCGAAATCGGTCAAAATATCAAGACACTCATTGGCGAGTTCCAGCAGAAGTCAAATGTTCACAAAAACCTAGAGTCAATATCAGATTTGAAGAAGTTTGTTGAAGATTACCCACAATTCAAAAAAATATCCGGTTCGGTCGCTTTCTTTTTTTTAAATTAATACGATCTCATGTAGGATCTGTTTCGAAACACGTCACACTCGTTGAGTCATTGAGCAAAGTTGTGCAATCTCACAATCTGTTGGAAATCTCAGAAGTCGAACAGTCGATTGCGGTTGAAGGCGATCACGGAAAATGCTTGGACAGGGTTAAAGCTCTAATACAGCAGCCTAAAACTACAAACCTAGTATCGTTTCGTTTGAATTTATAAATTTCATTCGATTCATTTAGGATGCTCTTCGATTAGTTATGATATACGCTCTTCGCTTTGAGAACCATCCGTACAATGAATTGTCTTCTCTTCTCACTGCTCTTAGATTAAAGGTTAAACTTATGGCTTGACGTTATTTTTAATAACGATTAGTTTCAGGAGCCAAAGGCATCACAAATTGTGAAGAATCTTCTCCGTTATGGAGGAAATTCAAGAAGATCGAATAACTTGTTTGGAGAAGGGCTTACCAACCAGATCACGAAGAAGTAGGAGATTTCGACCAAAACAATTTCAAGAATTTTTTTTTATTTTTAGAATTATGAAAGGCATCAAAGGAGTTGAAAATATTTACACTCAACATGAGCCGTATCTTAAACGAATTATTGAGTCGATTCGCAGTCGAAATGAGCAATTGGAGAATTATCCACTGGTTGATATTGATGTGTTAGTTATTCTATGACAATTTTTTTTTGAATGTATGTCACTTTTTTAAATAATATTGTTTTATTTCAGTCAACGATATGACAATGTTATCATATTTATTGTTGGAGGAGCAACATTTGAGGAAGCGGCATTTGTGAGATCGCTTAATGATAAACGATCTCAAGGATTAGGCGGACCATCAGTGATTCTGTCGAGCAACACAGTTCTGAACACAAAAAGGTATGCGATTCTAGTTAAACGCTGAATTTTGTCACTATCTTAAACTGACACCGTTTACAACCAACTGTTTTCTTTTAATTTTACTTTTTTTTTGGGGAGATTGTATGTATAATTGGCCAATATTTTTTGAGCCAGACACCACAAAAAAACTAATATTGGAACACGATGATCCAATTACCTATTTGCAATTTGAGCATTTCGCATAATTTGTTAGTTCTAAATATTGAATCACTGTTCTTCTATAATGACGAAAATAAAAAAAAAGCGATTTAATCATCTTGAACAAAAAACATAAATTTTGGAAAAATTGCGGTTTTTAAAAATTGTTTCACACTTATATGGACACATAATTAATGGCTCATCGTGTTTGATAGAAGCGGGGAGGTTCAATATCAACTAGTTAAAACATAGATTTTATTATTCGCTTAATCTTAAATAATAATATTTCAGTTTTATCGAAGAGCTTCTCACAATGGGATCGTCATCGCACTGACCAATCCTTCAACAAACATACGTTAAAATATACCAATTATAATGATTTCGGTGTACAAAATTGAGTCTGTGAATAAATTATTTATACTAAACAATCTGAATTTCAATGAAAAAAAAAAAACGAAACACCTGATAAAATACTATTTAATAACTGGAAGAGAGAGCATTCAAGCGTAATATACGCCAATTATCGTTTGAATAATGACGAAATGCTAAAAGAAGGTGGGAAAACAGATGAAAGTGAAATAGTCGGTGTGGTTGGGGTTGTCATTGGTGTCACCGGTGTTACCGGCTTCTTTGTAGTATCCGGCTTCTTTTCAATAGGTAGTTGCTTTGGGTATTCAATGCGAGGGGTCTCAATTTGAACATTTTCAATATCTTCTTGGAGTTTGAGCAACTGCTTGAAATCCATTCGAGACGCCTGAATTCAGTACATTGATTTCAAGAAAAGCTTTCAATACATATTTTTCTAGAATAGTTTTTCAAGAATAGTTTTTTTGTTTACCTGATCTTGTTGAGTCAAGTCATCAATATCAACTCTCAACGAGTCATGCTCCATGTGTAAACTATCACGCTCCAGTAAAAGTTGCACCAGCTCCATATTCTTTTCTGAGAGACACCCATTTGTGATACTCATTATTTGTCACAGTACTCACTTGCTATTGCGTTTTCAATCAGTTGCCGTATTGCATCAATCTCTCTTATTTTCATTTTACTCAAATATTGCCGTGCTTGTCGTGGAACATCGCTGGCTTTCGATTTACCCCTGCAAATGATTGTGATCAAATACTTTTATTCAATTTCTTGTAAACCTTCTATAATCGGAAAGTGATGTATCCGCCTTGTTCTTGGCAATGAATGTAACCCGTTGGTTTTCAAACTTCAATAGAGCTGCGCGATCTTCTATAAAACGTTAATTATGCTCTGATTAATGAATTGAGAAATATTAACTACCATTCGTTAAATCTTCATCTCTGTGAAGTTTTTCAGTGATTTGTTTGATCTTCTGAGCTTCGCGATTTGAACTTTTCAGTGCATCTAGAAGAACAATATTCAACAAATGCTGAGAGCAAAGCTCACTTTTCAAATTCGGCGCCGATTTGCTTTTCCGCACCATGCACTCAATATCTGAATCATCTTCGGATTCATCATCGTCATCATCATCATCATTGTCAGTTTCGCTTTCACTCATTTCATTCATATAGCAAACCTGAATTGACATTTATATAAAATATTATTCAAAAAGAAAAGAAAAATATATATAAGAGAAGCCGATATTACCTGCAGATTCATTGCAGTTTGGAGTCTCAGCGCAAGATTAGATCTGTGTGGACGTGTATATATTTGAGGAGATGGGCCCACGTGAGAATCGACTTGCATCGCCAAGCGTCGTCGAACCTAGAAAATATGTCAAAATTAGAATATTGACCATACATCATTTGCATCTTAGTAAGAGAATGGGGAAGGATTTAAGTATCAAATTTCATAAATGACATCTATACTCTTCATATTAAAAAATTAGTCGCATCCATATTAAATTGACTTCTTTTTTCTTTTCATTCAATAAGATTGCTAATAAATGAATGTTCGCGTGCGTGGGTTGAGTTACTCAGAATAGAATAATGAGGATGGCATTGTAAAACAGATGGGGGTTAGGGGGGAGTAGAAAAAAATGAAGACGTCGAGGCAGAAAATCGCGCGGTCATAAATACTCACTAAGCAGCGGTAAAGAAATAAAACGGAATTGGTTCAATTTTGCCTTGAAAATTAATCACTCAGGAAGGCGTTTCATTTCATACCGAAAAAAACACCCATAAGATTTCACACAATAGGATATTTGAAATATGTGGCTAATAAACTACCGTAACCCATCGCAACGAGGGAATGGACAAATTTGCCAAACAAAGATGGCGGGGAGCTATACAATAAATGTCAAAGGATCTGAAATTCAATACCTCTTCTCCAAGCATTCTTCGTTCTAGGTCTTCTCTTTCCTGAGCTGCGGTCGTCAGTTGTTTTTCAAGTTTGTCAAAATCCAAGTTCGGAAGACCTTAATATTATTAATATGAGTTAATACTTATTTTTGCGCTAAAAAATTGGTTGCAAAAACTATTTGAGGCAATTGTTCACGAGTTTTCAACTTCTCATGTCGTTTAGATGAAAACGGCTTAAAGTCAAAACTATTGACATTACTTAACAAAATGGATTCTGAAAAAATTTTTCTTCAAAGAAGCGTTGACGAAAAGTTGGTTGTAAACATAATTATAGGTTGATAAGTGGCCAAATTTTCTTCACAAAATATCATGAGGTAGAAACAAGGAAACGAATACCCAATTAGAAAGACATCTTTAAAGCGACTATATTCTTTTTTTACATTGCCTTCTAAATAATGCGTCTAGAATTTCAGAGCGCCAATTCTTTCAAATGACAAAAGCAATATGTATTAAAGCAAAGCTTCTCATGATAGTTTGAGATTATTCGAATATCTCGTTTCTATGCAGTTTCTTATCTTTCATCAAACGACATACTAAGAGATAACTAACCTGTATCAAGCTGATCAATCTGATTGGCCACTCGACTTCGGATTTTCTCAAACGAGGGACTCACTGGCTTAAATGCTGCTTTTTTCGCGGCGGCAATAAACGAATCAACCGAATATGATGACGATGGCTTACAGCGTCTGAAAAAAAATTTCAAATAACCACCGGGTTCATTTAAGACATTTGGAAACCGAATAGCTAAGAAGCCTGAGAAGAAAATGGGACATAAACACCCCCAAGTAGAAAAAAGAGCGCGACATTCAAATTAGACGGAGCATTTTGCCTTGTTTTTTGCACCCCAAATTTGATGGTTGCTCTCAATTTATATTATAATAGTGTCTGCAAATTGACCATATTCATCGCCGACGCCGACGCCCCTTTTTTGTGGTGGGCGGGCAACGTCTGCGACATTAATATGAATCGCCGAATATTCATTTTTTCGCTTCGACATTCAGTATTACGAAAACAAACGAAGCGTTGAAGAAAGTAATAAAGAGCAATTGAAATGATCAAATAAAACTCACTCATATCCACATTCGTTTAATGTTGAATTCGAAGTCACCACACTATTCATTTCATCAAAGCTTTCACATGTGGTTTCTCGAGAATCGCGTGTTAATCCTTAATTATATTCAATTTGAATGTTATAAAGTTGCAATATATAAAAGTTCATTGTATATATAAATCTTCTAAAATTTGAAAAATAGAAGTTCAAACGTTTTTTTTTGAGGGCATCTTTGAGAGAATTCCCCATGGAGAATATCCCCGTTTTTGAAAAAAAAAAGCAGGAAGATCGAGGTAAACCTACTTACCATTGGCCTGTTGAATACTGCACGCACTTGACATCTCAAAAGAATCCTCTGAGCACGATGTGGACCCAGATCCGCCGTCGTCTTCCTCGTCGTCTCTTTCTTGACTTCCTAAGAAAAAGTAAAATTTTACAATAGGGGGAATTAAAGTGATTAACCCTGCAGTTTTAGCGCTAATCTCCTCAACTCAAAAAAAAAATAAATATAAGAACGACAAAAAGGAGTCAAGAAAAGTGTCAGGAACGCATTTCAAAATAGTAGGAATGTGACAAACCTTGATGATTGCGAAGAGAAGTAATTGATTCCAAGCTGCTCGAATTCGAATGCTGATCATCGTCATCCTCATCGGTCGACTTTAACTCGAGCAACTTGACAACGTCGATTTGAGCTGTCACGTTGTTATTGTGCTCGTTCATGAGTATCTGCAAACAAACTGGTTGACACGAATTATGGCAGAATAAATAAATTAATTAAACATCCTCCAAATATGTAACAGCTACTGATTGCAATCAAAAATGATTCCTACGGTTTGTTGATGTCAATAATATTGATAGATTTTGATTCGAATTTGATTCTGGACAATGATTGATAAGGTAGATATTGTAACATTTTATTTGCAATGGGGTTGGCCAAGAGCTTAAAGGATTATAATTTTGATATTCTGTTATTGGAGTTAAAATTTTAAGGTACATAACACTTCCGCCCCACATTTTCTTTGTGCGCACGGAGAACATGTGAGGAAAAAATTGTGCTACAAATTTTGAATTGGATTGCCGCACTATATAAAAATGGAAAAATGTTTAAAGTTTGATTAGTCATGAAAAACAAACACTTCCAATATTCATTAACAAACCGCAATTTTTGTTCTGGTTGAATCATCACTAGCAAAGATTTTGTTACATAAAAGTGTTGGAACCGGCGAGAAGAGATCTCAGGAGAGGAGGAAAATATGCGGCGAGCAAAACGTCTCCTAGGAATGTTCAAAAGCTCAAAATCAAATTATTCAAATTTCTGCGACAATGCTTTGTAGAAACTGCTAACATTGGAAAAAAGAGGGGCTCCGAGATGGAAAATATCGAACACTTAACGGAACACTCAGAATGCGTTGAAATTAGTGGTGATTGTTTTCGGAGGGAAGAGAACACAACAATCTAATTAAATTTATAAGATGTTTGGTGTTCCTGTACTTATACTGAGTAGCACGGAGAGCGGAAACGCTGGCATTAAGAAGCATGCTAAATCGATATAGAATGAATATGAATAAGGGAACGAATTTCACGATTTCGTTTGTAGTGTGAATAAGAATCTCATCCGTGTCACACAATGGCGAAATGCGAACAAAGGGAAAACCGTCAGCCATTTTTGAGCAATGCTGAATAATGCGCAGAATTTGAAATGGAAGGTACGTACCTCAACAATGGTATCCTTGTGAGCAGGAGAGTTCAATTGCAACTGAACCGAACACGTCGAGTCGATCGTCGACACTCCGCTGTCGTTGGCAGATGTGCCCAATGCCGAGCAACCCCATTCTTCTTCCATTATATATAGTTTTTTTTATGATTAGCACATAACCAAGATTTGAGACCCCCTCTGTAAAAGTGGAATATTGAGAGGCACTTTGCGCCAAGCATATAAAACAACGACAATGGCCAATAAGGAGCCGCGAGGAAAAAAATTTATCAAATGCATTTATGATGGGCAACAGAGTTCAACAATATAAAAATGACACTTATGTACATGTATAAAGTTTTGTGAGGCATAGGAGGGTCGAAGCATTGGAAAAAAAACAATTTGAAAGAACACCGTGTTTAGTCATAGTACGTTGTGGACCGACAAACATTTCTATATGTATATATTTTTTTCTTCTTTCTTTGACGGGGTGTTTCTGGACGAACTGAGGAAAAGCCTTGTGTTATATTTAATTTGTTTTCCGCTGCCTTACATGACGGCGACAACGAATAAATAGATTGAAACGAGGAGGGAAAAAATAAAAGAAGGCGAAGATGAAAGAAATCGGAACAAAAGAAGGAGGGAGGCGAAGCAGGCCACCTGGAATGGCTCAATAAATCAAAGGTTTTGGAGATATGTAATTGATAGTGCGTCTATAGACAAAGAGGAAGAAAATAATTGGAACCCTGTTTATTCTAGGAAAAAATAGTCAGTCTTCAAATAAGTTAGCGCTTTTTTAAGAGAATATTAAAAGCATCTTTTATGAATCATTTCAGAGTTACAGTCATTTTTATTTGACCAATGTTACCGAATAGCTTAAAAATGACAAATTTGGCAATTTTGCAATCACTGAATAGATCCAATTAAAACAATGGTAATTAATTTTTTGTTTCGGAGTCGGAGCACATTCAAGCCGAATTTTGTTTATGTAAGGCGTTGCTTGGGAGAAAATGAAGCGTAAAACCATTGTTTTTCTAAGTGGTAGCAAAAACGTTTCTAAGTACAATACATAGAACTGAGTCAAACTCCCGATTTAACCGGTAGTCGGCGAGCTCGCACAAATCTTTCAAGAAACAACGGTTGCCCCACGAGACTATACAGAAACAAAACAAATAAACGCAGTTTGAATAGTTTTTCGACACTTGCTGACCCTCTCAACGAGCATCCCTTCGTTTCTCGTGATAATACATACAGTGTTGCGCAGCAGTTGTACGTCACAACGAGGTCAAAATTGTGGTCTTTTGATTTGATTATTGTGCGAGTTTCGAACAATGCTAAATGAGTTTTCATTGTGAGCCGATTTGTTGCAAATTTTTGGGAAGAGACATAGTAGAAAAGTTTCGTAATAAATTTGATTGAGGAATGGGCGGATGTTTACACTAGATTTGATAAAGTACAAGTGTTGTGGCGAAGAAGCTCGCCGAACTTTGGAAGAAGGCTTCAAGGAAAACACTTAGATAATGAAAGCAAATAGGTCTAAAGTACTCAGATTCGAAGAATTTAAATGTTTTAATTTGGTAATTTTTGGGAGATATAATAATGTTTTTCGGCCATTTTCAGCCGTTGCTCAAATTGAGTTTATAATAATTTTACGATGATAGTGGTCAGAATAATACAAAAACTCAGTTTTTCAGAATTACCATAAAGCGAAAACCGCTAATCCGATTGCAGGTCAGAAATGTTGAAATTTGGAAATAAATTTGTATCTCTCAAATGTCTTCTTCTTTCGTTTTTATTTCAGTAGACTAGCGCAAACACGTGGTTCCCACGACGAAAAAGAACAAAATGTAGATAAGTCAATTATGTTTTTTTTCCTTTCCTTTTTCTTTAAAACAAAAAACAAACGCGTGTTATCCTAGAATGGTGGGAAATCGTTTTTTTTTGCGCTGCAAAGCTTTTTGCGATGGCTGAGTGCTAACTAAAATTGAACGTTGAAAGACTGGCTGTCCATAGCGATTATTTGCGAATACAAACCACGCATGGAAGCTAAAACAAAAAAATGCAAAGGGGTCCGCAAAAGAAAGGCAAGAAAAAACAAGCAAGCACATAGAAAATAAAAGGAAACTTGGCGTCGGGAACGCATAAATCAGAATCCGGTGGGGTCGGGACGATCAAAAAACGCTCACATTACGTATAATAATTGATGCGACGAGATTGAAATGAATTCGTACAACAATCTTGATGGATTTGTTTTTTTTTCGATGAAATCGCGCTGTTTTGTTTTAAGAATAACACAAAATGCGGCAGAGTTCACATCAACTGGAAACAATTTCACTTCCGCGGGTGGGAGGAGGAGGATGGAGCTCCGTCTGCTTCTAGACCAAATCATTTATAATAAAAAAAAATTTCGATGCAATTTATGCTAATGACAATGCAACTGAATTCATAATAGTGGGAGCAAAATTTTATATGATTTGGTGGGAACTCAGCAAATAATACATTAATAATAATAAGTGAGTAATTGTGAAGAAGGCCAGACGGGACAAATCGTGTTGGTGGTGGTGGGTTGGTGTTGGCCGCTCTAGCAAGAGCCCCTTAATGAGAAATGACATTTTAGCGATGCGCGCACATCTATACAATAAAATTTAATCAGTGTGCGCGGAGGGTAAGGGGAAGAAGGCAGATGCTCGACTACCACGTGCGTATCTCAACTTCAACCCTTTTGTTTCATCTAATTTATTTTGTTGGCGCCTCGATTTCGCATGAACAATCGAGACAATCTTTCTGATCCAAACGACTATAGTCGACCGGGGGAGGGGGGGAGGGGAGGGGAGGGGATGGGTGGGCCACATTAATTTCTGAATGCAATTTGTCTTACACTGCATATAATATTAAATGGACTTGTTGTCTGGCCGCCTTGAAAAATACACAATTCACAACTTTTCATGGCGACAATTGAATATTCGGATAAATAACACGTGATGCGCACAAGTGGAATGAAGTGAGTAGAAAGAAAAAAAATTGAGGATGGCCGGGTAAGAAGATTTGACCCCATGGGACAGTTGGACACTCAACTTGTGGATGCTGTTTGCAGGGGGAAGGGGGGGGAGGAAGCAATAAAACGGGGAGTTTTTAGAATCAAATACTCCGTTAAGCTGTCTAAAGTAGTAGCTCAGCTTTTGAGTACGGAATCCTGAGCATCCGAAATTTTCATTTCTCAACTTGTGAAAAACGTAGCGATGAGTAAACGTTTTATAATTATGTGTGAATGGGAAGCAAATACTTCAATTATCAAAAAGCCTGGCCAATGATAGAATCATGAGGCAGACAGCAATTTCTTCAATAAATGTCCTGGGAAATTAAAAAGACAATGTTTGATAGATATTTGATAATTTAATAAGAGCTCGAATATTCAGTAACTTTGAGAAGTCCCGAAAAATTGTAGTGATAACGACAAGAGAATGGTATTCGCTATAAGCCTTTCTCAAAGAAATACACATATTTAAATAGCAGACTTGTACAACGTTGCAATTTTATTTATTCGAAATTCGATCTCGTCAAAGTCGCGCGTGGTGTTGCCGTCCTAACCAAAACCCAATCGCCAGCAAATATCAATTACAAATGCGAGTAAGTAATTAGCTAAATCAAAGATGAAATGGCAAACCACAAACATTTGAATAAGGGCCCAAAAACGAAAAAGATTTGTGTGTGGCTCTCAACTATGAGATGATGGTGAGCGACGACAAAAACGAAAAGGTCTCTGAGGGCTTCCAATATTTCTTGACTAGTTTTGTGCAATTTTTTGGCGCTTAGCCAGATAGAAAAATCGCTGTACTATTCCTTTCCTTTCTTTGGTTTTTTTTGAAAAGAAATGGGAAAATTTTCAGAAAATGTTATGACATCAAAGCCAATACGGCAGACATGTAATTTTGCTAGCTGACAGAATGTAGGTCGTGAATCTTATGGATAAACAAGGAAATTGTTTCCTGGTTCTTGGAATGTATAATAATGATAATAAAAAAGGATATAATATAATAATAAGAACCATAGAAAAAATGGCCTAGTGAAGAAATAAGAACACATTTTTTGTGCATTGAAAACTCGTTTTTCTTTTATTCTCTCGAGTTCCGCTTTCATATTTTGACGAAAAATGGTTTGACATGCTTAAAAATGAGCAAATTATTTTAGTGAGCGATCAAAAAAAATGTATACGCATACCAACATAATTTCGACATTTTCGCATATTTGCACGAAACGAAAAACACTAGCCAAGAAATGAAAAAAAAAATGAAATCAAATTCGATTGTTATTGAAAACAGATTTAAATGAGACGTGTGGCTATGAATGTGAAAATGAATTGAGCTGGAGCAGGTTGTAATATCGCTCTTCACCACCCAAGCATCATCAAATGTGAGCCAAGATCAAAATAACATTACGAGCTAATTGCATCGAACTATTTTTTTTAATTCGCAGTTGTATCAATTAGGTCTATACTACTTTTGTGTAAAGGTCGTAAACCAACTGAGAGACAGCGTTCAATGTTTGGGGACCCTAAAAAGACCTATGCAAATATGTATAGATGGAACTAGTTGTTGAATTGTCAAAGAAAATTTCAAAATAAAATTCTTAGTGAAAAATAATAAGATAATGAATAAGATTCGAAATAAAGAACGCTGTTGTTCTGGAAAGATTGCTGTCTTGAGCACTCAAAACACGTGTGACGCAATTTTGCAAAAAAAAAACTTAACTTTAAAAACATCAGGGCAATATCTCTTTCGTCTCTCGAAAGAACTTCATTTTCAGTTTGAAAAATATATGATATCATATTGAGAGGGATATATTTTATAAAATGGATTATATATTTACTTCTGTCTAATGTGTATTATTATATATGTTATATTTGATTCCGTGTCTAAATCAAAAGGGGATTCACCTTTCAATAGTGTTTTCTTTCTTCTGATTAAAATTTCTGTTAGACTTTTGCATTGATAGTGGCTCACTTGTATTATGGAAAATATTTTGTGTGATAACGATACGCATAATTTAAACAAGGAAGCAAATTCAAATGAGGTTGGGTTTTTCCACGATGTCGGTTTGCCTTATATTTGAACATTGAATATGCAATTCAAAAATCACGGAAGATAATTATGCATTCCTTTAATTAATAATGCACAGTTTGAGGAACTCTGAGTTTTAAAAAGGAAATGTTGGTTAAAAAATAAATGTTGAAAAATGTTGGAGCGGAGAAGTTACGCAAATGCTTAAAAGTGTCGGAAAAAAAGTAATTAAACGGGTCATAAGTGCCGAAAAATATTTTCTTGGAAATTAGGAGCCTAATGGTTTGCTCGAATTGATCATAAAAAATGATATTAAAGGTCAAAACAAAGAGAGATAAAAGCGGGAATATTGCGATAAATATAGTAGTAAAGGTGGTTGGGAAAAGGTCATCCCCCGTCATTTATATATTCGCTATGATGCGACTACAGCAGAGATGTCCGTTATTAGCTCTTCTCAATGACATTGCGTGTCCACTCAGCGCGGAGTATTTGGCCCATCTTTTTTTCGTTTCGTCCTATTTTTTTGTGTCGCTGATTAGTCAAAACTAGTCCAGAACAAAATTGAATCTTCTGTTTTTGTTTCCAAAAGTTCCCGTATTTTGGCTGGAAACTAGAAACATGAGGCGAACATTAATTATTCTTATATGCTAATTCTATAGAAGCTAATTACAAAAAATGGGGCCATCTGTTGGCTTGAATTTGCATGTTACGGGGTCCTTGAAAAGACAATAGTAAAATTATGCTGTGCACCGCACTACGATATAAAAATAAGATATAATTTTTTTTCAAGTACGTATAAATTAAATATCATGTGTTAAGCTGAAAAAAAATTGCGATGGGCAAAAAAAATGAAGGAACTAAGAAATTTGAAGGACAGCGTTCTGCGTAAAGGAAATTTGATTTTTGAAATCACGACCGATCCTTCCTTATATAGACTCAAACGTGAGAAACAACCCAATGAATTCGTACCGAGAAAACAAACTCCAACAATTATTTGCAATTGTGGAACGGCTTACACCATGACCGCCCGATGATTGATGTTATTTTTGGTGAAGGAAACGTTTACAAGATTTATGGTGTCATAAAACATGCGAAAGAAAAAATTGTGGAAAATCTGATTGTTCGACGAAAAAAATGAAACTAGCAATGTTGAAAGAGCTAAAGGCAGCACACTGCTGCACAAGTCCAATTCATCATTCGGAAAAATGGAGCCAACTGAATTAGCAACAATTTTCTTCGCGGTAAAATGAATGAATGAGCTCTTAAAATTACCAAATATTTATGAATTTAAAAATGGAAAACTGAAGAGAGAAATTTTTCAGTGAAATTTAACAATGTTATGTCATTTTCATTCCCTAAAAATTTTCGAATTGAAAAAACATTTAAAATTAACAAAGATGAATCAACCATTTGAAAGCGTGAAATACTTTGAAGTTATGAAAAACTGTTCGAGAATTTAAAAAATTATTATAGAGTAGTCAGTTGCAACAAAAAAATGCGTAAATTTCATTTTACTTTGGAAGAAGATAGCTCTTCATTTTTTAAACTTTTTAGTATTCCTACCACGACGAAAAAAACATGCAACAAAACTTTTTAATTTTTGGGTGATTTCAATGCAAAAAAGTAGAAGCTGCTGTAATCGCACACAAAAAAATGAGCACCACGGGCTGATTCACAGTGAGTTTGAATCGCTGATTTATTCTCATTTCTTAATTTTAAATTTGAATTACCGCCACAGCAAATACGATGGTCCACAAATACTCAGGATGCTCGTATTTTGCAATGGTAAAATAAATTTGTCTGGCATTGTCGAAGTCGCGTGATTTCGGAAAATTGGGTAAATGCCACAAAAAATTAGAGTGAAGCGCGGTGTGCGCCTTTAAACTATCCCAATGCATAGGCTCGTAAATCTACACTTTCAGTTTTGCTTCAAGTCCACTGCCATTTTTTGGCATTTAGCCGATTTTCCGAGGTCTCGTGACATCTAAAATATATTGCTCGTTCATATACCCAAATCTCAATTCGATTAGACAATTTTTTTCTTATTGCCATTCATTATTTCCATCGTACTATACCATAATCATTGTGTATTGACCACAATAATTTGCAAAAGTACACATTTGTTATCATCATTTACGTACTTTGATATGAACATTTGTTTTAAATTTGACCGAGTTTATTACGATCGTAGAGTACATATATAAATAATTTCCTTATTATTCTTGAATTTTGATCAGCATCACCATTTGCTATAGTGTAGCCCATGCTGACTCAGGAACCGTTACGTTCATTTTTGAAACTAACCTTCCATTCGAGGTGTTGATCACAACACTACAATGTACCTTCTACCCGCCTTTGATAAGATTTTGTTGTTTATTAACATTATCTCTTCACATTTGTTGATCAGTTCGCTTCATTTTCTCTATACAATTGTCCACGAAGCTATTTTAGGAAATGTCTAACCATTTGAATAAGTGTATTCGTGATGGCGATAATCCGGATCTTACTGCTGAACGACTCACTGCCACGTTTGACACTCATGCAATGGCCGGAGAACTTCATGGTGGACCTGTGGTAGCTTTGAAATATTTTTCAGAGACATTAAAAAAGTTTTAGAATGCGAGAAGACGTCTTGAAATTACTGAAGCCGTTGAAAAGATTCCGGAGCTTCATGATTCGAAGCCATACCCATTCATGAGCCGTGAAGAAAAAGTATCAGAAGCAGCTAGAAAATTGGTTGTTCTTACGAAGCACATGAATAATATCGTTGATTTCTCGAACGCCGCTGAAGTTTTTCATTTTGGAAAGTAATTAACTGTTATTTTCAAATGAAATAATAAAAAATATAATTGCAGTGAAGTTTTGGGACTTGAAGGTCATCCAATGGCCCTTCACAATGTCATGTTCATTCCATCGCTTCGTGGTCATGGAGACGATGAGCAACAGAAAAAGTGGCTCACTAGAGCCCTACGTCGGGAAATTATTGGTACATATGCTCAAACCGAATTGGGTCATGGTAAAGTTTCAACCGCAATGTGAAATAATTAATTTTGCCAATTAAGGAACAAATTTGAGAAGCCTTGAAACAACTGCAACTTTTGATGAATCTACCGACGAATTTGTGCTTCATACTCCTCAAATCACGGCCCTTAAATGGTATGATTTTTTATCTTATATTATTAATACTTATAAGTTTAGGTGGCCGGGAAATTTGGGCAAAAGTTCAAATTATGCCGTCGTTGTTGCAAGCTTGATCATTAAAGGAAAAAATTATGGACCGCACTCTTTTCTGGTGCAATTGAGAGATGAAAACACACATGTTCCATTGAAAGGTAATATTAATTTTTTTGTATTCAGATGGCAAATCGAATTTAAGGTATAACCATTGGTGACATTGGACCAAAAATGGCATACAATATGACGGATAACGGATTCCTTGGATTCGATCATGTCCGAATTCCAAGAAGACATATGTTGATGAGACACTCCAAGGTTGAGCGAGATGGAACTTTTATCAAGCCTCAGAACTCCAAGATCAATTACTCTGCTATGGTGCACGTCAGAGCGCATATGATTTCACACCAGGCACTATTCTTGGCCTCATGCTTGACCATCGCAGTGAGGTATTCGTCGGTTCGTCGACAAGGATTTATTGACCCAAAGTAAGACATTCCGCATTTTTTTTCAATTTTAACTTGCTAATAGCAATTTTGTAGAGGACAGGAAGTGAAAGTTCTTGAATATCAAACTCAGCAACATCGTCTCTTCCCACACATTGCAAGAGCTTATGCATTCAACTTTGCTGGAACTGAAACTGTTCGCCTTTACGAGAAGGTTCTCAGCCAAATTGCCACTGGCGACATGTCATTGATGGCTGACCTTCATGCATTAACTTCTGGATTGAAATCTGTGGTCACTTATCTCGCTGGACAAGGAATGGAACAGGTTTTGAACTATATTGAACTTTAGGGGTTTATGAATTTTTTAAGGCTCGTATGTCTTGTGGAGGTCACGGATATTCGTTGGCAAGTTATTTCAATGAAATTTATGGTGTTGCAATCGGAGGATGCACCTATGAAGGAGAAAATATGGTCATGCTTCTTCAGTTGGCAAGATATCTTGTCAAATCGGTCGGATTGGTCAAGAGTGGTTATTCGCACAAACTCGGACCACTTGTCTCGTATCTCGGCGAGAAGAGCGAACCAAATTCTCTTATTGATCGTATTCCAAATGGAGGTAAGATTAATTAATTGGTCGATAAATAAAAGTCGAAATTGTAAAGGATTTGACGTTTACGTGAAAACTTTCCGCCATATCGCGAGGAGACAAACCTTCAAAGCTGCTGAAAAGTTCTTGTCACTTGTCGAGTCTGGAACTCAAAAGGAGTTGGCATGGAATATGTCATCAGTGGAGTTAAACAGAGTAAGTATTCATGTTAAATAATTAAATTATAATTTTTAAATTATAGGCAAGTCGACTTCACACCAGACTCTACATCGTTGAAGCGTTTGTCAGACGCGTCAATGAAGTAATTCACTTCGATGTTAAGAATGCTCTCACCGACTTGCTCTATCTTCATATGAACTATGAGCTGCTCGACATGTCTCAGTATGCTCTTGAGGTTTGACGAAATTGAAAATCTCTAATTGAATATCTAATTCAATATCTAGGATGGATTTTTGAGCACTTCTCAACTTGATTATATCCGTGACCAATTGTATTACTACCTTGAAAAAGTTCGACCAAATGCTGTGTCTTTCGTCGATTCTTGGGAGATTAGCGATCGCGAATTGCGTTCGGTTCTGGGAAGAAGAGATGGACATGTTTACGAAAATCTGTTCAAATGGGCGAAGGAGAGCAATCTGAACAAGCATGATGTAATAATGATTATATTTAATAGGCGATGCAATTATAGTGAATTTCCAGGTTCTTTCGACGTACGAACAATATTTGAAGCCAATGATGGTCGAGGCCAGAAAGAATAGCAAATTGTAATTATTTAAATTTTTTCTTTTTCTACATTTTCATATAATTTTGTGTATTTGGATATAAAGTTTTTTTAAACACCAAACATGTAATTTATTCAAAGGCACTCATTCACAACAGAATAAAATAGATATAAAACTAGTGATCATAAATAATACAACCGTAAATGAGCGAAACCAGTGATTTGATAGTTCAACAGGGCGATTTGACTTGTTTACAGACATTTTGAATAGATAAAAATCTAATCGTAAAACCTACATTGTTTTTGAATTACATAATGAAGAGATCATATTCAAACGAGTAAATGAACAACATGAAAGAGATAAATTAGAAATCAATGAATTCCATTGGTGTAATATTGAAACGAATCATAGAATCGTGTAGTATAGCTGTCTCGAGACCCATCAACAAGAGCGTCAACCTGAAGATTGAATGACATTTAAAAGGTAGCATTGAATTGATGTCACCAGTTGTTGAAGTTGCTCGTCTGTGCTCGAAACATGGAATCTTGCTTCAAGGGATCGAACTGTTTCAGGTCCTGCGCGGAAGCATTGCATTTTTGAGCCTGAAAACATTTTCTCATTTTCATATCATTTGATTTTACTTTTCTTCAAATTCGATTTACCATTAGACATTATTTCAGCAAGCGATACAATTCTGCGGTGGTGTTTTCGAGCTGCCATCAAACCGCGGAGCAGCAAACTTTTGTAGTAAAGAAACATATCACTGTCATATCCTCCCATAACGTCGACTGAAAGTGATATTTTCTTTAAAAAAAAAAGAAGCTGAAAATTTTACTTAATTCAGTGGTGAGCTTGAACGGAGCAGTTTCGAATCCCAAGTTTCTTGGAGATGATGAAAGGAGGAATCCGTAGTCGATATGAATAAGATGACCTTCAAGATCAAGAAGAATGTTACCATTATGTCTAAAAAAAAGTATGCACAATCAAATTGATTTTCAGTTTACTCATACCGATCCTTGAGCTGTAGGAAGTAGCTTATCAAACTATACGCAGCAGTGCTTTGAATAAAATTCTTTTGGGCACTAAAGCGAAATTTTCTCCGTTAACATATTCAGAATGACAATGAGCTTACTTGACGTATCTCTCACTTCCTGGTGGTCCGAACATGTCTTCAAAATGATTTCTCAATGTTGGCGTAAGTGGGATTCCTTTCTGTCGAAACACATTCGTCAAATGCCGTTTGATCTGGTGAAGCGACAATGTATCCAACACGGGCTCAATGAGCCCAGCTTCCGGCCCAACGCACACAATTTTGTAAGGTCTCACATATAAAGGAACACCCTCTTCTCTCCAAAGGTCCTATGAAAAGAAATTGAATCTCAACAAAAATGGTGTGGAGAAACCTTGAACGTTTGTAGAAGCTGTTGTGCAAATGATTCTTGTGTCAGGTCATCTCCATATTTGACAATAACAGGAATCAAATCCCATTCATCATAACCGCCATAATTGCTGCATGCTCGAATACGCTCGCGCTTATCATGCCAAGACTCTGCAAAAACTGCAGCCGATGGATCGGAAGTGTCATGGTAGAACTGAAATGACGATTAACGTTGAGTAGCACAAATGAGAACCTATACTTTGACTTTTGTTGGAGTTCCGGCGTTGTTTTTTTCCATCTCCGTCGACTTTTTATGTGGAATTTTGATTTTTGAACGTTCCGATGATCGAAGAACCTCGGCAAACATGATATAAGGAACTTTGTCTTTGCTATTCAACACGGATGACTCCTCATAGCAAATCTGAAGGATGTAGTGATCCTCGGCGAATGGAATCCAAACAGGCGCGGGAAGCATATTGTTAAGTAGTTGAAGTTCCAATTTTAGCGCAGACATCTTTTTATGCTTTGAGTCGGCTAGATGAGCAATTGCCAATTTTCTTCCAATAGTAGTTAGTCTTTCAACGAATCTATGCTCGAAATTTATTAATTCACTCTGAAAGATATTTGAATTGTTAATCATCGAGAATAAACGTCGCCAACCGTTGTTGGAACTTCCGACAATGGCTGAACTCCACATTCATTAATATTCTCCGAAGCTTCTAATGGCTTTATCTCGTACAATGCTGAGTCGTTTCGCATCATACCCCTAAAATTTTCAAGGCTCGAAGTAGTCAAAAACATATTTAAAATTTACCGTAACATCATTGCATGGTTTGGTAATTTACCAGGCAAAACTGCTGGAATATAACAATCTAGAAGCCATGAGCATAAAATTGAAAATTGCGGATTGTCCTGATTCCTGAAAATGATTTTATACCTAAATTTAGATATTGCTTTACCTTGACTCAATATACGCATGAGACACACTAGCAGCATCAATTTTGTTAACGTACATGTACATTAACTGTGGAAGGAAAAAGTCAACTTCATTCGCTGGAAGATAAAACAATCGCTTGCCTAAAAATTCAATAATGCGATTTCAATTCGTTCCACCCGTTCGCTACCCAATTTTGAGAGCGATGCTTTGTCATGCAAAATATGCAGATATTCAATGGCCATTGGTGCATTAAAGCTATCCGACGCAATAAGGCGCATTGTCCAGCTAAGTGGCTCGACAAGCGGTTTCGTCTGAAATTTAAATTATTCATTTGTGTGTCGCACTAATTAGTGCATACAAATTGGACGTTGTCCCCATCGCTATCCCCATTTTCGATTTTAATCTCGGCAGACATTGGAATCGGCGTCTGAAAACGAGAAATCCTCATATGCAAACTGTTCCCATTTTTTTTTCCGCTGTACGCCGAATTGTAATGTATAGGTTTTGACAAAACGAGGTTGCATTAACTAGCGCTGCCTAGCCCTCAGTTTTTTTAACGTCAATTAATCTTCGGCGGTCATTAATAACTGGATTGCGACTGCATTGGAAATGAAATGACAAAAAGCGAGAGGTGAATTGTGGGAACAAGGAAATTGGTTAGAAATAATATAGAATATATATGTATACAAATGTGCAATGCTATACGTAAAATTTCAAAACATTTGAAAATCAATGAAAACCACTAATTAATTTGTTTCCTTGAAATAAAAAAAGAAACACTTGCTTTATGGATTTTAATACGTTTGAGGGAAGAAAAAAATTACGTCAAATAATTGAAAGTCTATCAAATATCGTAAACCCAGAAATACCTTCAATGCAAATTCATATCACGAGAAATTCATACGAACGCGATCACAACAATGATTGTGAGAAAAATGGCGGCAAAAATCGATGGAACTAGGGGGATCATGAGTCGATTTTCCTATAATAACAATCAAATGCTAAACGAGCCGCAATGCAACCCGAAAATCTGAATTTCATCGAAATTAGAACAAAACAGAAAAACAACGAATGTCGCCGGCAATCGTGTAATGTATAAAATTTCACAAGCTTACATCGGAGCAAAGGAAGCGAGTGTTAATTATTCACATTGATTCAATAATTGAAAAAGCCAATCTATTGGATTTATCATCATTTTAATTCAAATTTCGAGTTGCACTCGGAGTTGGCCTCATAAGAGTGTGATTTGTAACATCTCGACAAAAAGGAAGGAAAACGATTGGGGGGTGGGGGTTAAAATAATGTGACAGATGCGTGACCGTTTTCGAACAGATGTGAACCCAGTTTGCCGCAACTGCATTCTTTTCTTTTTTTTTTGAAATCTAAAAAATGATCTTTGCGAGCAGTTTCTTTTATGAACAGAGATAAACATTTTGGAGGAAACTTGGGGATCGCCGAGTGTGTCGTCTCCAAAGAAAACTCACATGTTCCTTTATCTCATAAAAGATTAGGGTTCGGATAAAACTAATACATATAAGATGGGATGACGGAGTTCAATATTAGGATTAAAGATTAAAAAAAAATCTTTGACATCAATCATCGAGACCCAATAGATGGCTAAGCATTAATCACACTGAGCCTCTTTTCTCCACTCATTAAATATTGCGTAAAATCATGAATTCGGTTAGTGATACAATCTAAGAAAGCAATAAAATGAGAGCTTTGGGTTGAAATAAAAAAAAAAGAGATGTTGGTGGGTAGAGGGCGGCGAGCTAGAGCTGCGCATAATGTGAACGATGTGCATAGCAATCATTGGAAACGCCTAAGAATACATATATATGTATCATATTTGATTTCACAGAAACCAATTGGGTTCAAATGGGTTCTCTCATTCTTGACTTGTCGTTTAAGGGGAAATTAATTCATGGGTTGCGGCGCCCAAGGCAATTTCAAATTAAAACATCAAGTGTTCAGTATTCAGCACAACGCTCACATTAAATAATGAGGTAGTAGAAATGCGCTTGTTATGATCTTCAAAGTACACAAGAACTGCCTACTGTAATCAAGTTCACATCATAATTTGTTCTCTCAATCATCTGTTAAATAATATGTAATTTATATATTCGTAATAAATAAATGAAAAGTAGAAAAAAAAAGCGGAAAGGCAGATGATATTTGAATTCGTTGAATTCAAGCGTTTTCACGAAAAAAATCACCTCTGGAAGAATTGCGTGCATAGTTTTACATTCTATAATTTCATCCGGTGATTGTGTCAACTGTTCTTCCGACTCTGTTCCAACATTGAGCCCTTCAACTTCGCTATCGGACTTTGTTTCACTTAGCTCTAGACCAATGCGATTAATTTAGGCACCGAATTGCGACAAACCTATTGTTTCAACGTCTTTCCCAATTTGAAACGTTTCTTGCAGTGCGCATCGCGAGCAATTCCCACTGCCAATTGAATGTGAGCAGTTTTTCGAAAATTCATCCATTTAGCCTGAAATATATCAATTTGACGACCATCCAACCAACGACTGGAATAATTAACGATAAAAAAACGCTTATTCAGGCTACACAAGTCCCCCTCGTTGTTCAGAAATGAAGAGGCCAAATTAGGCAGCAAAAATTGAGTCGGGAACAAAAAATGTTTCGAACAAGGACCAAAACATATCCACTTTGTTGGAGAGCTGTCCTTTTTTGTCAACAAGGGATTTAGCTGCCCAAAAGAACTCGTTAAAAATCGCTGATATCATAGAAAAAGACAAAATATGCTTGTTTTCGAGTGAGGTGTTATTTTCGAATCCTTAGCATTGCGACGAAAAAAAAAACTAGTTCATTGCATGTTACAATGCAGCGAACACAAAACGTGATAGCGGATTAGAAAACAGCGGATCAATATGGGGGCAAAAAAGGCAGCGACGTCAATATGATCGCTGTGGTCATTATAAAAGGAATAACAGAGCAAAGTTCATCCACAAAAATATGCATAATTATATCTGCGCGTTGGGCAAAGATGGGAGGGAGTTTGCGCGGCCGGCGAACTGCGCTCGAAACAGTGCGTGCGCGGAATTTACGGTTAACTGCAAATAAAAAAAATGTCGCGGGCTGCATTCGTCTACACAATACCGCTGGATAGAGAACCTAGACAGTTCGACTGAGCGCGTTTATTTTGAGTGAATAACATCGTATTGTAATAGTTGGTTCACCTCTTCAGCGCTTCACCTTTTTGACTCAAGATATTATCGCCAAAAAATTTGTTCGATTATTCAATTTTCTCAATGTCATTAACTTCACCTATTGTTTTAGCTAATCGATTTTTTATATTTACTCTACTCATTGTTTCACCATTACACATTGTTACGTTCAAAACGGGATGGCAATGGAACAAATGTTAAGAAAGAGGAAAATGAATTTTCTATGAAATCTTACACCCAGAATGGCTATGTGAGAATCGTCCAACTCCTCAATTTTCGTTTTCGGATATATATACAGTATACTCAAACAGCTTTGCCTACAGACAACGTCAAGTTTTTTATAAATATGATAGTTACATATTGATTGAGTTTTATATATATAATAAAGTCATATCTCTTATTTAAAGTGAAGCTTTTTACCGGAAATAAGTGCGCATCATGAAAATTGTAAATTTCAATTTTTCATGCCGCTTCTCCTTTCCTATAGAATATTCAATTACGCTTCTAGATTAGGCATTTTTCATTTCTTTTCTTCTAATCGATTTTTCTAAAACGTACAAAAAGAGAAACGCCAAAATGTTGAAGTGAACGTGCGATAGAAAAAAAATTTGCACTCGTGAATTAGACAATCATAAAACTTGTTTCATGTTTGACTACTTTGAGCACACGGCAAGCCCATTTGCTTCAGCAGTCCATAGAGCATATACTCATTACTTTACATTTGATGGGAAAATGTTGGCTATTTTTTCTTGAAAAGAAAATGGAACATTTTGATAATGCGAATTTCGAAATATTGGAACAGAGAGCACAAGACTTGGCAGATATATGACTTCTTCTAAAGCAAAATCGAGAACAACTATGATAAAAGGAAACGTAATACGAAAAGTGTAGGAGTACTCGTTCCTTAGTTAATTGCTGCCGATTGCTTTTGGCAACATTTCTTTTCGACATTATCGTATCAAATGTGCATTTGCTCGGTTTTCTGCGAAACGAATAGTATCCAGACTCTTCAAAAAAAAGCTCTGTTTGGACCTCTAACTGCAGCAATTACTTTCATATAAAATCGGCTAATTCGCAATGCAGACTTGTTGCAAGTATACTAGTGAGTCACCTAGGCTGAAACCTCCCGGCGGAAGTGGTTTTCTAGCATTTTTTAACAATCAATAAAAATTTCATTTTCCCTCGTTTCCCCCATTAACTCTAAATGTTTCTTTTTATGCCCTTCCATCTATGTAGAGTTTGTTTCATTTTTTCTCTATGACCCCAATATTATGTATTATATATTGCCGCAACTTGAGAGCACTTAATAGTTGAGTTCGCTCAAAAAATCAAACTCTCATACTTATTGTGTGGCAATTGCGTAGCCAAAATTTGATTATCAATGGGTTTACTATCATTTCGCAGTGTTTCTCTCGATTTTGCGCGTAAACCAATATGAATTGAAAGCGAAACAAAACAAAATTTAGTGAAACGTAAACCAAAATCGATAAAGGTTTCGAAAACAGTAGCGTCGGCAATAAAAAACAGCACTGTCTGATTCTCAAATTCTCTTATAAACGTGTTATGCAAATATCAACTTTTTGGATTGCTACAAAATGTCGACGCCAACTCTGTCAATGAATTTCCAAGAATTTTTTTTCCTCCATCAACATCGCATTCATAGTCAGTCGAATGCAATTCTTCCTAGAGGCATGATGATGACTACTTGAAGAGGTCGTTTTACGATGTGACGCAAATATCCTAAAGTGCGATAGAGCGCCTGCCTGAGTATTGATCCTACGCCAGTCTCCCAAACAAGGGAACACGAATGGATAGAGAGAGAGACTATGCGAATGTATGCGTGAGTGTGACTTAGAATGAGAGACACAGAGATTGTGGTCGAGTGTTGCCTCAAAATATTTATCGCTTCTCGCTTCTATATTTCTGTTTTCGGTTTTGTCACCTTGTGTGGCCGCTTGTTTTTTTGTTAATTAAAAAAAAAACGATTTACAGGTTATCCAAATTCATGCATATTACTTAACGGCCAAGAAACGATGGCGAAAACTTCGATTGGAACCATTGAAACTGGTGAGTCTGCTCAAAAGGCTAATTAAATTAATTGACGATGTGTTTTTGCTAATGAAATTTGCCGCCTAATTCGATTAGCCAATTAATTGGGCGGAGAGGATAATAATAAATGTGCAAACAAGATATTTGAGCAGCTTTTTTTGCGTGCTAATAGAGAAATTGAATATATAGAAGGCTCGGCAATTTTTGTGATTGATAAGAGAAAACATAGGAATTGATAGAGGAATATAAATATAAATATATATATATATATCAATCTGTTCAACACTATGGCACATAAAAATATGGGTTTGAAAATGGAATAAAAATGAAATTTTATTGGAATTTTTTTGAAGAAAATGTTGCATTGAGAAATTGACAGTTTTTTTTCTAGAATTTAAGATGAAATACCTTACAGAATTAATTGTAATAAATTTTAGAAATTTATTAGGGGTTTCTGTGGGAAAACGCCCAATGACCACAAAATCATTATTTTTTAAAATTCCAGAAAAAGGATTACAAAATGGATACGATGATTATACAACGAGCACAAAATTCGCAAATGTAAGAGATTTTTTATAATTATACAGATGTATCATGATTAAGGAAGATTATGCTTGACAATTTTCAGATACAATACTTGGGATGCTCTCAGTTAGTTAACCAGGATGATGATAAAGAAATGAAGGCTCTCATGAAGGTTAGACAATTGACATAAAAACAAGATGGAATATCTTGCGTGTTTTTTTTCTCTCAATTCCTTCCCAAATTGCATTGCATCTCTGTTACATGCTGCACACTTTTTGGTATATAACTTGTTTGTCTAGGCCGGCTGCAGAAAATTCGATTTCCTCCATTTTTTTGAAGCTAGTTTTTAGTGCTATTGATTTTTCTTTATTTTTGCAGGTTCTTGACGAGCAAAAGGGCATTCACACAGTGCTGGTTACATTGGTTGTGCCTCATACGGTTTCGGGAACGGTGAAGTAAGTAATTGCACAATCTATTAAAATATTGCTGTTGTTGTTGTTGATAGCAGTAGTGAAAATAAGACGGCAGAAAATAACAAAAAACAATAATATTACTTTAAATTGACTACTTTTTCAGACTTATTGACTCATTGGGCAGTATATTATCGTCATTTGAGCTGATTAACATAAGGTTTTGCATTCGTGGCGATTCATCAACGTCACAATCAAATTGTTTCGGAATCTCATTCACGCATAAAGGTGCATCAGGGTAAGAAGCTGGAAATTAAATCCTAACTTGGGCGCATTTTATTTGCAGCGAACCGAACACACCGCCTACATCGACACATCAGTGCCACGTCTTTCGAGCCCCAAAGTCGGATATTGTAAGGCAATCAATCGCCGTTCGTCGAATCAAATTGCAATTTTCAGGCAGCCAGAGCACTTTATTGCTTCTCGCATGCATTTTCCAACACGAAACCCATGGAGGATTCGAATCGTTTGAAATTCACGTTTGAGAGTGCTTTGGAGATTCGAGTACGCTGCTCAATTCAGTAGAATTATTAATAATGCTTTCGTCTTGTAGGAAAATGATGGCACCGCGCAAAACCCTGTCTGGAAACTGTGTCCGCAGCATAATGGAGTATTCAAATTGAGAAGGGATCGCGCTAAAAAGCTTATAATTCAATTAAAGCAGGTAAGTTTTTACTATAATATAAAAATTGATTATATAATTAATATGATTTACAACAATTTTAAATACAACATTTGTATTAAGTTCTTTCGGCTTATCCGGTATTTTTTAATCATTTAGCTTTCTGCTTAATCAGTCTGTTCCTGGAAAGCTAGTTGAAAAATAATATTATGATTGATTAGATAATGACCACATGGATATTATCAAGTTGTAATGACGTAGCTAAATAAAATGTTCTAGAGAGCTTTTTTGATAGCTGGCATTGTTTCAGACAAGCGGATTTTTGTTAACCGTGACGAAATGCTTTGGGATGCTTCTAGCCGCTGGCCGAAATTTGCGTCATTCCGATTTGCAGCTACTCGAAATGGAGAAGAATGAATTTGGTGGGTTGAATTTGAGTATACAAAAAGTGCGCAATCAAATAATGTGAAATTTTGGCGATGATATGGAAGACATAAACAAAATGGGACGCAATAATAACATTTTGATGTGGAATGATTGTAATCGATAAATTGAAAAAACAGGAGGGAACTATGATTAAATAATAGTTTAGAATAAATTTTCTTCTACATATAATAATCAATATCAAACGATATTCGCTATTTAAGGAACATTTCATTTTGTTTTTGTAAAGGAAGAAAAATAATTATCGAAAAAAAAACCTTCAAATCAACCGAATTATTTAAAACAAGCAAAAAAAAATCAAAAGTTATTATTAGTTTTAATGAATTTAGACGAAATAGAAGAGAAACACCAAATTGATTAAAAGTGTTGGTAGAGTCATTCAGAGGATAATCAAATCAAATTGTGACGAGTTTCGCAAGAAAAAAAAACCTGATAAGCCACCTAATCTCATTTTCCAGAGCCTGATACAACAATATTTGTTATCGAATCAAATTGGGATCCACGAACTCATATGTTCGAAGTGTTGAATACAGAAACACCGCGAGGTTGAAAAACGAATTAAGCCAAATTCTCAAATTGCCTTTTATTATTTAGATACGCGAGTTTTCATGACTGTCGCAATTGATGTGATAATGGCTGAAGTTAGCGAGCCGATTCGATTCTCAATGGAATCAATGTCGAGAGTTTTTCATGAGCACGAGCGATTCTACAAGACGCCGAGAGCGATTGTTTCCGAAGGTTTCACACTAATACTTGAGGTTGGCGGTTTCCCATTTTCGAAACAATTTTTACAAGGATGTGGAACAATATCGGCATAGTTACCATACAATATCCATGATATAAAATTGAATAGTTGAAAAATGGGCAGTGATGAAACGGAATCATATGGAGTTTATTGCCTGGGAGGGTGATGGAAGTTGCTCGCACGGGGTCTCGCCGCATCGCGTACTGTTTCTCCGACACAAACGTGCTGTTAGTTTTTTTTTCGCACGCTTTTTCTCGATTCCGTCGCTCGTCATTCTTTTCTCTCTCTCCCATCGGCGATTGCGATTTCTTTTCGCTGCTGCGCTGGCTGCTGCGCCTCATTGCGTTGGATTTTTGTTTTGTTTTGATTTTCCTATCATTCTGAATGCTATTTTACCAATTTATTTTGGCAGCTGAGCCGAATAGCGTTCTTTTCACGAAATGGAGACGGAGAGAGGGAGAGAGATATATGCTCTTTTCATGCTTCAAAAAAACATTGTCAAGGAAATGCAGAATATTTGTTTATAAGAATTCCAAAATTCTGGTCACTTTTTCATATTATTGATTAACTATACACTGCTGACTCATTCTGTCTTTTCAGCTTTTTAGCAGAGGCATAGGAAATTGCTTTTCCTAGCGAATACTGTTCAGATTGCTTTTTCATATGGTAGTTGTTCATAATTTGTCTTGTTTTTTTTAGTTTATAGAATAGGTCACATATTATGTAGTTTTCTTTCCACTTTCAAAGCAATGCAAATATTTGTGGGCAATGTAATGTTTAAAGAGCGTGAACGCTGCTTCTTTTCAACAATGAAAAACACACAGTTCATACATTCAAAAATTGTATTCTTATCAGTTTTCAATTTTTAACCACATTATTTGTTTTGTTCAGAAACCTGAAGAGGGCGACGCGCAAAACAAAGAAAAACTGATATACATCTCATTGGAATCGGAAAGCGACAGGTTTTCAACAATATTCTGCGTTTTGGAACACCTCGTTTCAATTCAACATTGTGTTTCAGAAGGAGATTGAAACAGAATCTTGGTCGTAGTCCTTCACGAATGCCGACCCAATTGCTTCATCCAACTGGCGATGATGAGTCAGATTGCGATGAGCCACTTCTTTCCGGCTCCGGTGTTGTTTCACAGGAATGCGGCGAAGAAGTGATGCAGAAATGGCAGGAGTGCATTGAGCAATGGAAAACGACAGAAAATGGGTGAGCGCATTAATAGCCATGGGTATTGGAGCCAATTTTGAATCAAATTGGTTACATTCTCTAAACTCCCTCAGGTGTTTTGGGAAGTTGGACAAAAAAAAAACAAACACAGAGAACCACGATTTGATAGCTTTCAAATTTGAATCCTCTTCAACGAAATGCTATTCCAACATTCGGGATTTGCTATTGGAAACGTATTTATTAAACTGCGAATTGTTGCTTTAAAAAAAACTAAAAATACTACCAAATGAGGAGATTTTTACAGTACACGACCAGAAGCCGTTTCTCAACTTGTTCTAAACGGAATCCCGGATTCTCTACGTGGCCAAGTTTGGCAGCTTCTATCGAAAGTAATTTTTTTGCTTACCTACATTTGAAATTGCATACATATTATTAGGCGAGCGAATGTCAGGAACTGATCGATACTTATCACCAACTGCTCACCAAGGAATGCCCATCGGAGCAGGTCATCATGAGGGATATTCATCGAACATTCCCAGCTCATGAGCATTTCAAGCAATCTGGTGGTGATGGTCAGGAATCGCTATACAAAATTAGCAAAGCGTATTCCTTATATGACGAGGAGGTCTCATATTGTCAAGGGTTATCCTTCCTTGCCGCTAGTTTGTTGTTACACGTGAGATATTCAAAATTCAATCGAAAATGTTATTTTTTCTTGTTCAGATGCCAGAGGAGCAAGCATTTTGCACGCTAGTAAAAATAATGTTCGATTATGGGCTTCGGGATTTGTTCAAATTGGGATTTGACAACTTGCATCTGCGATTTTACCAACTGACGTGTCTGCAGAAAGTATTTATTTAATTTTTTTCACTATAAAATTTATTTTTTTTTTATTTCAGGAATACCTATCGGAATTACATTGTCATTTGGAGCAGATTGGAATCGAGACTCATATGTACGCTTCCCAATGGTTTTTGACATTATTCACAGCAAAATTCCCTCTGCAAATGGTTTTCTTCATTCTCGATTTGTTTTTGTGCGAGGTTTTGCTTGAAATGCACGAGATTCAATTAAAAATTGTTTTCAGGGAATGAACACCATCTTTCATATTTCATTGGCTTTATTGCAAGACGCCATGACTGACCTTTTACAGCTCGATTTTGAAGGCACGTTAAAGTGAGTCAACACCATGTTTTTGTTTTCTTCTATTGTTGAATGCTTCTTTAGATATTTCCGTGTGTCACTGCCACGAAAATACCGAACCGAGGCTGCCACGAAAGCGCTTATTCGGAAAGCCGTCAATTTCAAATTGAAACATAAGCGTTTGGACAAATTTGAGAAGGAGTATGTCGAGATGAAAGAACGCGAAAGGGAAAACGAGGATCCAATTCTGCGACTGGAGGTGAAAATCAACACAGTGCTCATGAAAAATTAAAATATTGGTTGACGTTTAGAAGGAAAATGGCCGCCATGTGGCTAATATGATGCGTTTGGAACGTGAAAATGACGACCTTGCACACGAATTAGTTACCAGTAAAATTGAGTTACGCCGCAAATTGGACTTGGTCGAGGTTGCTTCCTTCGAACTCCACTGTTGTTCATTTCGTTTCTTTAAGGATCAACTCGAGACTTCTGCCAATACAATTGAAAGGCTTACGAGGCAGAATCAAGACATCATTGAGGAAAATCGCAATTTGATGCGTGAATATGAACAAATTAAAGAGATGTATAGACGAGATGTGAATCGATTAGAAGAAAGCGGGTCGAGAGCAGAAAAATTGTTGAATGAGTACAAGAAATTGTTTTCGGAGAAAAGTCGAAGATGCGAACTTGATAAAGAGCATTTCGAAACTCAAAAAAGAGCTATTGTGGTAAGCAGAAATTCACATATAAACATTATTCAATTCCAATAAAGGCAAGAATTTCTGAATGTGATAAATGCTGGCCTGCTGTTGAGGAGTGGGAGCAGAATAGAAGTCCGCAGCATAGTGCTTCAACGCCAACAGGCCCTGACTTGCTTTCGCGTCTAGAAGAAAGAGAAGACCATATAAAGTAGGATTCTGTCTAATGAGCAGTTCAGAAATTTGTTTTGTTTAGAGCACTGGAGATTGATCTAGCTCAAACAAAACTTGCCTTGGTAGAAGCAGAATGTAGAAACCAGGATCTGACTCACCAATTGATGACTCAAAGTGAGAGTGATGGAAAGAAGTAAGTGTAAATTTCAGCAATTTTCCAAAATTATGCAATTTTTGTTTCAGATGGTTTAAAAAGACAATAACACAGCTACGCGAAGTCGGTTCATCACTTAAACAACATGAAAGATCAAGTAGTTCAGTGGCCTTGTAAATAACCAACCCATTATTTATGTGTAGCTTTTGTATAACCCTTGTAACTTATTATTTAAGAACTGTTAGAAATCAAATTGTCTTTCTAGCGCTTCATTTTGTATATGAGATTCCATAGTTCGTTTGCCTGTCATTCCTCCCCTCCTCATTCAATGAGCGCATAATCTTTGTAGACAATTAAAAAAACTCAATCAAACGTAAAATCATGAAACGGGATGTCAAGTTATTATGATGAAGCAATGAATTCTTTTTAATGTATCGTAAACCAGTATTTATTTTATGCAAAATAATAGTAGGAAACTAAATTGAATTCGAGACTCGAAAAACCGCGTATACTTACAAAAAGCGAGGTGGAACTTATCAGAAAAAATGCTTATATGGCAAGAGAAATGAATAAAAATATGAACACATTACGCATTTAGAAAAGAAAAACTAAATCATTTCAACCTATACTAACGCACACGACAATTAAAAAAAAACTAATTAATATTCACACATTTCGGCTTTCTCGTAGTACTTATTGGCCAACTTTCCATTCATTGCTTCCATTGCAGCCTCGGCCGCTTCGGTAAACAAATTGTAAGCTCTTTCAAAGTCCTGCGATAAGCCGTAACCACCTTCTTTGTACATTTCGGCCATCTTTGCCAGGATCTCGTGACGCGCCATCGGATCGCTGTATCCAGCATTCTCCTTTTCATCCTCGTCATCTTGGAAGCCAACGATTCTTTGGTACCATTCAATAGCCTTCCGATAATCAGTGCCACGATTTTTGCCAAGCCGTCTTCCGGTTTCATAAGCCTTCGCCATGAACATCATCGCACCCTTGTCGCCCATCTCTGCAGCACTTTCCATCAATTCGGAGCCGTGCTCTTCCAAATCAATATCCTCAATGTCTTCAACAAAGCACATATCATCGACGGTGACATCTTTTAGCAACTCATGCGGCATTCCGAGGTAAATTTGAGCCGTCGTTAATACTGCTTCGAGAACTCCGCACTTGCGCGCAACTTCCAAATGAAAAAGAGCCGATTCTTTGTCATACTCAATTGCTCCAAGCTCTTTTGAATTGTTGTGCTTATCTTCAGTAGTCGTCGCAGGTGGTTTATCCAAAAGCTTCTTTTGTACACCATCGTCATCTTCAAGAAAACGACCGAGCTCGTGATAGCGCGCCAAATCAATGTGGATTTGACCGAGCACCGAAAATTGGCGAGTGTGAAGCTCGGCTTGATGAATATCCGTGGAATGTTGAAGCTTGGCTATGTTCGCCGGAATTGACATCTTTCTAGCAGCCTTCCAGAATTCCTCTTTTTCAGTATCACGCGTGATCCTAGAGCTGTTCATTGAATTGATGTCTGTTGAGCTGCCAACGCTAAGGCTATCGAAATGAGAGGAATCCGGACGAATCACCTTCAAATCATGGAAGCCAACCTGAAATATATTGCATTTGACGGAAACTCATTGTTTATCTGACCTTTCTTGGCCGGTAGTTGATTTCTTCATCACCATTAGATTTCGACGCGCTTCTGCTCTTCCGCGAAGAAACCGATCTTGCGTCTTCACTATCGCACACACTGTCCGGGAGATCCTCCATTTTTGGAATGCATTCAGGGCAAACACAATTGCAACTGTGGTCATTCTCCGAATCGGTGTCAGTGTCCTCGCTGTCATCATCATCATCGTCATCAGTTTCAGCAGAAATCGAAACAGTGACACGTCTCAATCCTTCCATCGAAATCCCGCGATCAACAGGAATACAATTTTCACTGTGGAGACGATTGCGATTGTACGCGGTGCCGGACGTCGAGACAATCCGTTTTCTCAGCAGGTCGAGCTTTTCATTCTCCGATAGCTCAAATTCTGAGAGATCCATGTCATGACAAATGTAGTTGCACTTGTGCGAACGAAGGTAAAGCGCCATTCCACGTGTTCCCAAGTTTCCATCGCCATAATCGGTTCCAACAACGGTGTGTATTTGTGGATCAGTGTAGAGATCGCCGACTCCTTGAATATCGACAACCATCAGCTGATGTCCGGAACGCTCGAAAGTAAAATGGGAGAATGCTTGCGGTGTGAGGCGAGCATCTTTCGACACGAATCCCGAATTTGAATTATACTTCAAATAATCGCCTTCTATGAAATGCTCCAAATGGTATAATGGCGATTCCGGCAAATCAATCATTTCAATTACGCACATCTGCACAATGTCAATTTTCTTTGGGGGATTGTAGCGATTGTACTCTTCAGCCCAAAGTTTGGCGTCCATTTGGAGTTTGACATCGTCGAAAAGCACTCGTCGATCAACATTCTGCATGTACTTTTTTGCCACATAATTCTGAGCATGCTTCCAATCACTGCTGCCACCCATCGATGAAAGTTTCTTCAGTCGATAGCATTCTCGCATGGCTCCGCGAGCAAACGGTTCCGGATGGAAACGGACTTCAACGAAATCTTCGGTCCATTGCTTTCGCATAGCGGAATAGCGATGACGTTTTGCACGAAAAATGGGGAACTCTTGAATATTGAATTGGTCCCATGGATCCACATATTCGCGTCGGGCACGTCTTGCAACACTTCGCCATCGTGCCATTAGCTGTTTGACATGTTCACGATCAAACTTCCGGCCATCTTGTTTACTTTGGTCGTAGTCATCGGTAAGTGGAACCAAGTTGGGACATGCAGATGAGGAAGAACGAATTCGGCCAGCATCATCACCATTATCGCACTGAAATATTACAAATTAGTTATGGCTTACATAAATATTTATTTAACAAATTCAAAACATGAAATATTTTTAATCCTTAAACCGTAGAGCGCGTTTTCATCGTGTTTATCCAACATCAAATCGATTTCATAATGAGGTTGCGTTCTTTAAACGTTTCGTGTCAGGTTTTTGGGCACATTATTTTCTTTTAATTTACTCTCTTTTTCATTGATTTTTCATTTAAAAAATGGATGATAACAGTTTTTAAACTAGATTCTGGTTTCAAATGCATTAATCGAATATGATAAGATCTTTGGTCTCGAAACTCACGTATTGTTCTTTCCTATCAATTTTTTTTGGTTGAAAAGAATGGCAGTTGTCAAATTTTATTTTTCTAATGTATCGCGAACATCTGGGAGAAAATACGATCAACGTTAAAAACTTTACACTGCGAGTTCCGAATTGCAATGGAAAAAGAGATGTAATTTTATGTTCTGAGAAATTTAAATTTATAATGGAATGTAAAAAGATTTATTTTCTTTATCTGCTTACTATTTTCTCTCCGATATGCATTTTTATGTCATTATAATTTTTATTTGACTTTCATAAAATTTATATGGAATAACTAAAAAAAAACCTAGTTCACATTTTTTTAAAACATTTTTTTGCTGTCGAAAAACTTGAAAAAAAAAACTCACCACTCCAGAGTCGGAACTTTTTGAAATGAGCGATTCCTTGTCGGCAGATTCTTCACTTCTTTCCAACTTTACTTTCATACCTAAAATCAAACATCATCAAGTTGGCGAGACGAGATTTGAAAATGAGACGAGGAAAAGCGAGGTCAACAGATAGAAAGCCGGATCGATGCGCCGAGGTGATTGGCCAGCGGCAGAATTTCTATTGGCTTCTACTGCGGACAAAATCGATGGACGGCACTGCATGCGGAAGAGCAAGTGTTGTGCCGAATTGAAAGAGTACAAATACGCTGGGAGAAACAAGACGTTTTGATAAGTCTCGTTTTCGACAAGACCAAAGATCGATTGTTCAAATGTCTGGCGATTTGAACAAGTTTTGCGATGCTAAGTAATTCATGCGCGGCCAATTCCGTCCGCACATGTTGGTTACTGCGCTATCGAGCAGTAGTGCTGCATTTATATATTGACAAGGGCCACTCAACGGGTCAACATCAACCAATATTGATAAGAAAACGTGAAAATGAATGCGAGTTCTTTCGCTTTTTTTCCACAGAAAACCCTATGATTTGTTGGGTGTGGCAATAAAATAAAGAAGAGAAATGAAAAATGGGTTTCTCTTATTCCACAAAACGCACGTTTCTTGAAAATAAAAACAATTTTTAGAATAACGTAGAAAAGTCAAGAAAATAGCAATTGGAAAACTACTCTAATGAGTAATTCCGTAATGCGCTACTTGCGTGTTTGCGGACTGCGTACCGTATACACTAAGAAAAAGTTTTCTTTTGTGCAATTCGCATAATATTTAATCAATATGGATAGCGAATAATTCAATATCAAAAAGTAAAGAATTCATAAATATTGATGAGAGAAAGCAGTTTGGATTGGCACGCTTTATGGAATATGACTATATTCTAGATATTTTTTTCGAAAACTAAAATGAATTGTCTAGAATCGTTCTCCCAATTTATCATAGAAACAGTCTGAATCATTTTATTTCTTTTCGACTGTTGAAAACAAAACACAAGAATCGCCGTCACATGATTATTGGAGGAAACGTGCACATTGCGAGGAACTGCCGACGAAATAAAACCTCAACTAGTCTATGGCTCGTGCGCTTCCCCACAATGCGAAAATACATAATATTCGTTGGCACACAACAAAAAAGGGTTTCCGATGAAAAATAGTGTTGGGAAAACAAGTCGGATGGCTTCAGTGATGTTTGCTTTAACATGATACATCAGAAAACGAGACAGCGAACACTATTTTACAGTGTTCGCCATAAATGTAGTATATTTATTAAGGCAATTTATTGTATAATTGGGACTATAATTGAGCATATATGAAAATGACAAATTAAATGGGAAACTATTCATAAAATAACAAAATCCAACAAATCAATTTGTTTTCTAATTTGTTGACTTTAATTCATCTGAAGTTATCATAGCATCTAACAATTCGATGGCAAACTCCGGGTACGATTTTTGCAAAAAGTGGCCCTCCTGAGTGAAGTTTGCCGTCACAAAACGTTTGCCATTAATCAGGTGATGTCTCGCTTGTTCAAGCGCTTTCGCGGCATCATTTTTGTTGTGTATCACCTATAAATTTTGTACTTTATCACGAAATTTCGCTGACTTTTATACATAATGTTCGGCTCCTCGAAATGCTTTTGCAAGATTCTCAGAAATATGCTCTTCGATGAGAAAATCTTTCGCGCCATAACCATAGAAAGCTTTGATCTTAAAATTGATATTGATAACCTCAAATCGTCGACCGATCAAACCTCGGTGTCCTTGATTATTTTCTCAATATACTCAGTTTGTCGATCAAAATAGAATGTGGTGAGCGGCAGAATTGCAGCAGCAGCAACAGCCCCATTTGGAACCCTCAGTCCAACCATATTATTATAAACTAAAATATCTAAATTTAAAGGGCAATTTTTTTTATGATTACTCACAGAAGTTTAGTAAGGGGTGAAGGATCATGTTCATAATCGGGTTGTTCAATTTTACAAGATATGCCGCAGAATTAATTACTCCAATTCTACAAATGATTATAATTACTACTGCTATTACTTTGAAAAAAATATGAACCTTGTGCGAACACCTTTGTGCGATTCAAGCCCAGGTGAATTCAGTAAAACTGTTCCAAATATTGGCCATTTTTCTTTCTGCAATCAGGAAATATCGGCTAAGCTATTTGAAAAAATTGCTTCATACTGAGAGAATGGCAGCTAATTGAAGGGCATTCTCACATCCTCGTGAATGCCCCATAAGAATCAATCGGTTGCAATGCTTGACATTCAATTTATCCAAAAAAGCGGTGGCAAACGAGTTTCTTTCTGGATTCGTGTAGCTGTCTTCGATACCACCTTAAATACAATAATGAGAATTGAACAGTAATTACAACTGGAAAAAAAAATAAAAAGTTTCCCTATACCTTCAACAAACTCCGATCCCGGCCAATTGATACAAAGCAGCCGAATATTCCTCTTCTCGCAAATTTCCTTCATGTATTTGAAATCATTGTGTGATCCTGGTGAACCTCCCATACCAATAATTGTAGCCCTCGTATTCTCATTAATTCCTGAGTCCTTCAATTCTGTTCATAATTCAAACTAATCAAGTCTCATCTTACTATATAAGTTGCAGTTACTGTTATATTCTTATTCATGTTTTTACCGGTTACATAAGAAACGTCGACCTTTTTGATAAATTCGTTCAAATCAAAGTACTTTTTCTTTGCTAATGACTTTTGATTGCTCAATTTTCGCTGAAATTTGAATTTCTACCATCGTTCAGGTTTGTTTTTTTTTTCAAAACATCGAAAGACTTACCAAAAAGGCCCAGTGAATTTTTGATAACCCGCAGAAACCATGTTTAACCGTGTTATTGAGCATGCTTAATTTAAACATTTTCAAGAAGTCGAACAGCTAAAGAATTACAACCGATTATTTCAGATGTTTAGCGTATCAAATAAAAATTGTTCAAAAGTTTATTTATGCAATTTTATAACAGGATATTCGTTCAATATATTAAATCGGGGAAATGAGATCAGAAAAAAATTTTGAAAGAAGGACATTAATAAAGATAGTTTCTTAATGTCACTTCTGTGACAAATGGTGTGATTATCCAACGCGTGCAGAAATAAAAGATAAGCCCGAAAAATATGGAAATTGGCAACGCTGGAAGAGCGCGTTTGAAGACGGCCAACAGCAAAAGAGTAAAACAAAGTCCGATTAGTATAGCAATGTAGCAAGCAAGAGTTGTATTCCAATCGAAATATGATGAAGCTTTTCCAAGCAGAACCGAGTAAAATATAAAGTCGCCTAGACCGAGTTTTACACCTCCTGAAAATTAGTTTTGTTGCATATATATATATATATATATATAAATGATATTGTTATTACTTTCTTCATTTTGCTGTGGTTGTTCTTGTTGTTGTTGTTGTGTTTGCTGCCGCTGTTGTGGTTGATTGGATGTGCTACTTGTTTCATTTGCTTGATTTTCAGCATTTAGTTGATGAATGACAGTAACTTTTCTAAAATATTAAATTCTGAGAGGTGAAATCAATTTAAAACAATACGTTTCAGTGCTCCTTGCTTCGAGTTTGACTTTCTGTGCAACTCGCTTCACTTTTTTGCCTGTTTTCTTAGTGACTGTGGCATCCGTATTTGTTTGAGACGACGTACTTTCCTCAGCAGGCGAACTTGATTCACCGGTTTCTTAAAAAAAAATATTATTTATCTTTTTATGCATTCGCAAAAGATTAGGAAATTTTTGGGGGATGGGGGTGCGATGTTAAGTGCCGTAAAAAGTTTGTAATCAATACCATTTGGGTTGAGACCTTCATTCGAGCTTTGTCCTTCATTCGGGTTGGGGTCTTCATTCGTTTTGGGAACTTCATTGACTGCAGACACCATGGTGAACAACGTGTACGGGTACAACATTCCCGCTGAAGATCGATGTTGTAGAAAGGTTTACTGGAACGTCTCGGACTTACATGAATAGATGAGTGCTGGGAATATCGGCTCATTCCTCTCCTGAGCTGTCTCGACAAGATAGCGTAGAGGTCCCTGTATTTTATTTGAATAGTCATCAGAGGCACTTATTGCAATTATTACCTTTGGAGACAGAACGGCCACTAAGTCCCAGACGGAAATAATGAACAAGACACACCAGACAGTCCATTCAGGCAAGTATTTAATAAACACTAATGCCATCAGTGCAGACATGGTGATAAGATAGGCTTGTTGTAGACGGAGAGGGCCTTTCCAGTGAATGCACATCATTCCAAGAATACCGTAATTTGCCAGCAGAAATAGAACAGTAATATTTGATAGTGTTATATTGAACGCTTTCAAAACTTCTCTGAAATTCGTACATTTTCGTATACGTATGTTTGATGATATTCAATCGAAAAAGCACTTACTGCACATATATCGCGCTGAACAAGAACAAAAGAAGAAAACTGCTCATTATCAGCCATCCATGTATTATCTGTAATTATATTTTCCTCAGAAGTTATAATAAACTTTGTATGCGAGGCGGAACTATAAAACAAATTTAAATGTTATTAATACATAGAAATCAATGTTTTATTTGTTTCCGTTATGAATTTTAAAAAAAAAGTAAAAATTAGCCCCAATTATATCTACTGACACATTGCTCTTCCAAAAGTATTCTGACTAACTAAGTTGTTTTTTTGGCTGCTTTCAAATACTATAGCAAATTTGCGAATCCTCTCAATCTTATTTAATTTTTTTTTCTGATATAATATGACTAACCTTATAGCATCGATACTTGTATAAAATAATAAGAAGCACTGTCATAACAACGACGACACATAGCATTACGAGAGCGTTTCCAAGCGACATCAACGCAATTTCCCCAATATCGTCTGTGTCTTTCACAAAAGGTGTGTATAATCTGCAATACTTACTCAAAGAAAATTTATGAATAATTTTTGCTCACAAATGCCTCCCGTCATTTTTGTTGTAAAAGTCCACAGTGTTCATCGTAAATACCACAAACGCCATACAAACTGTGACAGGAAGAAAAAGGTTAATGACATGTGATGCTCCATAACTCAATTCCGAATCTTTTATTTGTGGGCTTCCTAAAACAAAATTTCACATTGCTCTTGAATTTTATCAATTTCGAACCTGAATTCGCCGCTTGCTCGTTCACATTGACGGCGTGTGTTGCGCCATATTCGACCTATAAAAAGTTTGACAAAAAAATTGGATTAAAAAACAATTCTGTACTGGATTCGCTGTCGTTTCCCGTAATCCGGAATTTTCTCCCGGTCTTGCTTCGTTTGGAACTACGTTTTGGTCCATATTATTACCCTATAATTATAAAAAAGATTAGCGTCAATTCAAAATAAGCGCCCAAGTTATTATTGTATTAATCATCAGACATTCATGGTCCACAGAAAATGCGTCAGTGTCCGCTCATTTGCGCACATTGCGCTCAAAAATCAAGCGTTGTAAAAACCTGTTATTCTCTATTCCTAATGCAATTCTCTTTTCATCACTTGAATTGTCATCATTTGTCCCTTCGATTCTTGTTTAATTTCTATTTTTAAAATGACCGAAGAGTTGCGTGAAATCAAAATCGAAGAAGTACAGAAGAACAACAACGAAAATGATGAAAAAACTTGCTGGATTATCATGAACGGAAAGGTAAGACATTTTACGTTAATTTCAGCTATTATAAATTATAACACTGGAAAAATATAAAGATATTCGCTCACATTTTCGCTAATAACGAATAATTGATATGATTCAATGTACATAATTAGTCATCGTTAATTTGTTCTACAGGGTGTCATTTAAGTTCCCGCACAAAAGTTTGACGCCATGTAGAGCTTCGCTAACGCACTTTTCGTACACCAATACAATTTATTTTTATTGAACAAGGTATATTTTACTTACTTTCCAAGTTTCACCTCATTCGGATGTGCTTCCGAGAAACGGCGAAGGCTAACATCCATCGCGCTTCCATTATCGAACTTCATAAGCAAAATGTGAGCCCGAGAGACATCATTCAACGGGTCGGTGTGCCTTGTAGAACGGTTTATGACACCATCAAACGATTCAAGGAGCTAAATACGACCAGTGACCGTCCCAGACAAGGAAGACTCGTCTCAGTAACCACTCCTCAGAAGATCAACGCCGTCAAATCGAGGATCAGCCGAAACCCCCACAGGAGCATGAGAAAGATAGCGTCAGACATGGGAATGAGCATCTTCGCTTTGGAACAAATCGTCAAAACGAAGCTTGTACTGACCCCATATCGTGTCCAAAAAGCGGCAATTCTATCGGCCGTCAACAAGCAGAGACGCTTCGAAAAAGCAAAACGACTTCTTGCTCGCACGCGGTCTGGACAAGATCTCGTCACTGTCTTCTCCGACGAGAAGCTATTCACTGTGGAGACGGCATTCTACTCACAAAACCATTGAGTACTTGCCCAGACATCCCAGCAAGCTTCTGAGAAAGGAAAAACAATTAATCGAGCCTCACATCCTGCCAGTGTGATGGTTTTCGGTGCCATCTGCTCAACCGGGATGTGCCCCCAGGATTTCGTGGATCAGGGAGTGAAAATAAACAAAGAAGTCTACGTTCGGGACATTTTGGAGAAGCATGTGATGCCCTGGACCCAAACGCATTTCGGTGGGCAGATATGGGTCTTTCAGCGGGACGGAGCACCCGCCCACACTGCCAAAACTACTCAGGAGTGGTGCCAGACCCATTTTCCCGACTTCATCAAGTCATCCGAATGGCCTGATTGCTCCACAGATCTGAAACCGCTTGACTTTTCCGTGATAGGGTCTTGCAGGAGAAGGTCAACGCAAAACCCCACTCAAGTGTAGAGGCTCTGAAGAGGACATTACTGGCGGAGTGGGACAATCTTTCCATCGAATACCTGCGTACCACAGTCACATCCTACCCGAAGCGTCTCCGTGAAGTCATAGCTGCGAAAGGAGGCCGAATCGAAAAGAGTTAATAGATAATTATTTGTTGTACTATAGATAAATAATATTTTAAGTCTCGTTTGATTTGGACTTTTAGTTTCAGAAATATACGTCTTCAAAGTTGTGCGGGAACTTAAATGACACCCTGTACAAGCGTGCTAATGAAGGAACAATAATAGGATATGATGAATAATGCGAACAATTTTTTATTTACAGGTTTATGATGTGACTCAGTTCATCGACGAACATCCAGGAGGCGGTGAATCGATTTTGGAGTATGCGGGAATAGTCGAACCGATTTTTGAGCGCATGTTTTGAATACGATATTTCAGGATGCTACGGAAGCTTTCAACGATATTGGTCACTCAAGCGATGCGATTGAAATGACGAAAGAGTATTTGATTGGGAAATTGGTCGATCAACCGGAAATTGTCGCACAAGCGAAGAAAGAAGAGCCGAAAACAAAGAAGACCTGTTCAGAATGTTTCAAGAATTTCGCCGAATGCTCGGTTGTGAGAAACATTGCAATTCCAACGGCAATTGGAATCGCCGCCTATCTCGTCTACTCTCAAATTATCAAGTCGAGAAACTAGGAACTAATTTTTAAATTTCGCGATTCTTTAGCCAAGAATAAATCGAGTATTTTTGTTTGTTGACAGCAATATCTAGAAGAGTTTAAAAATCATTTTTCAGATAGTTAGCGACCCTTTTCCACATATTACACAATTTCATTATCTCTTCAGATGTTTTATTGGGTATAATTTATATTATTGTTAGATAATAAATCAAAAAAGATTAAAAACAATTTTTTTTGAAAAAAAAAAAAAAAGATTTATATTAGCCAGTTTACAGAATTGAGTATCAATTTAAATTTAAAGGTTTTTTGTTACTCCCACATACACCTTTGCCCGGTGTCGACGTAAATGCCTTGCGCTTTCTGCCGCAAATAATGATAGCATTTTGTGGCCGCCCAAATTGCACCGATGCAAATTATGATACCAAGATATATTGATACAACCATCAGCATTTGGTCTGAAAATGCATCATTTATTAATGCAATAAAATTTTGAGTGAAAACTAACCAAATTTTTGATAAAATCGTTGTCGTTTTATCGTAATTGTGTAATATAAAACGTAGTTGGCTAGAAAGAAAAATACAGCGCATTGCATAATCTTAAATATGTTATTTAAAAAAATCAATAGTCAAGTTCAAACGTACTTCAGATACTATAAATGGAAGTAACAGCACGGCTTTATCATAATATAAACCGATCATCATGATAATTGCCACAACCTAATTAATGGATATAATTGTACATATATATACTGTGAAATTGACTTACCGTATTCAGAACAATGAGGAAAATATCGAACCATAGATTGACTGTGTAAACTCCGAAAAGCATACAACCTGATGAGAATGCACATACAATTAGTGCTGAGATGGCCACGTAAAAGCAGGCTCTCTGAAATTTCGAAGAAACTCGTTGAGAAACAACAACATGGAAACTCTAGGAGATGAATAACAAAAATGAAGGTTTTTACTATCACGATTACACAAAAACTGTCTACTACATACTAATTCAAGACTCAACACGGAAAAAAAACGAATAATTATTTACCTTGATATGCACGTCACCTTGGCAGCATTTGTAAGATCCACCCTCATCCTCCCCACTAAAGTCGTCATCAATGATAATTCGAGTGCCTAAGTCATAAACGATTTATGCAGTTTGTATGAGTTGGCAAACTACCTTCGAGACAGAGGCAACAGCTAATTTCCATCAAATTGCATCACAACTGAATGACGAAACGACTCTGGCAATATCAAGGAGATTTTTTTTCAAAAGCTCAAAGATGATTTAAAGCAATTGAACGCCCGGAAGAGAAGGCGTGAAAGTATGAGTTCCGGTATATATCTCTATCAAATGTTCAAACGAGAAAACGAAGCTCGGTGGGAATATGAAAATCGATAAAAAGCGATGAAGTCGGGGCCGAGAAGACAATTTGAATGTAGTAGCACATGTCTGAATCCTTGTACACAATCACTCGTTTTTCATAATATATCATATCATGTTGCTTTTGACTACTATCAGATTTCACCGTAAGGCGAAGGCCGATCCTCGATTTTATCACGTTTCAAAAAGCTCAACAAAAAATAATCACAAAAAAGAAACGATGGTGTAAGTGTGTAGATGTAGAAAAAATATATCGGGGAAGGAGGGGGGGGGAGAAGTATCTGTCGCAAATCTCCCCAAAATGATTAATAATTGTCTGAGTGATGAGTTGGGGGTGTTGGCAACATTTGACGAGTCTAAGAAAAAAAGAGCACAGAGAACAATTTATCTTGTCGTCGGCGAAAGTTTCGAGGAATCAAACATTGAAAACTTGAGTTATTCTTGTCTGCTTTTAGTCGGCGTTCGGAGCTTGGTGAAAGCGGGGCAGATTTACGAGCCGTTTCACTATGATCTCGCGCGGAGCCTATCTGACTGTTATAGAAGTCATTTCGATGATTTTGTCAAGAAACTGCAGTTCAAGGTAAAGAAAAAATGCGATCATGGTGAATGAAGGACCGGACCGTCGAAAATCTACGCAGTGTACATCAGTCACCGGACGCCGACTATAAAGGTATAAACTAATTTATCTTAAGATGAGGTATCAGCTGCTTGCTAGGAAGAATTAGTAGAAAGCAAATTTTTGCGAACAAAATGTTTGAGTCGGCGGTGTTCATCCGGCAACCAAACACCTCCGCGATGTCATAAAATTGGTGCTTGAACGCTGTATAGTTTGAATCTTTTTTCCGGCAACTCCAAGAATCCCACTTAAGCTTTTTCAAAAAATTTTCCGTGGAAAAATGAACATAAATTAAAAGCGAAAAATGATTGGAAACTAATTTGATTCGCTCGCTATCACATCGATACTCATTTCTCATTCGGCACGCTTTACACAAATCCACCTTCGCGACGTTGAACAATTATTTCAATAGGTCTCAGGAGAGAAAGATAGCAATTAATATATTTGAATAGACAGATTGAAGCACATTGTGAAATATAGGCACCTGCAAACAAATTGCAATGAAAGAAGGAAGAGATTGGAAAACGATTACCCATTTTTTAAAATGCAAAACATTTGTGTTTGAATCTGCTGGTGAAACTGAGCATTTCTGAGAGCCAGTTCTATTGAATGTGCACTTGTTAATGAAAATATCCCAACATTTCTGAAGACCGATTTATCGAAAACACCCAGAAAATGGTTTTATTTAAACCATAGATTTAAGTAAATTTTAACTTTCATACTTTCAAACTCTTTGTCAATTAAAAAAAAAATAATTGAAAACCTCATTTCACAAATTTATTTATCATTTAACTTAGTTAAAAGAGAAACAAAATATTTAATACATTATGTATATCCATATATATTTTGTTTTAATTTTTAATAACTTTAATAACCGTGATATATGAGGCTAGTTAATCGCAGAAAAAGTGCGGATAATTTCACAACAATGATTGAGGAGGCGGTAAATTATAATTAATTATAACTGATTGGAAGCAGTAAAATTTACAGAATCCATTTTTCACGTGCCGCGAAAAATATTGGTAATAAATATTAATGAAAATCGGTATCGAGACGTCATGAGTCTACTGGGCCTAGCGGATCGGAGCAGTAGCAAAAACTTCAAATCTTGTTTCGAGAATGTCGATGAAGCGAAAAGAGCGCGGACCCAAGCGTCTCTGAAGTTCCTGCAATACACTAAATATATCCTCGTGAAACGATTAATTTCTTATACAGCCATGAAGTGGTTTTTGGCAATGTCACTAAATCCGGCACGGCAATTCTTAAGCAAAAATTTTCGCGGTAACTGATCGCACGTCAACCAATGGCGAAGAAGGGCGTCATTGAGCGAGCGCAACACCTTCTTCCTGACAGGCCAAACCAAGAAAACCTCAAGTCTTGCCTGCCCAGTAATAAGCTAAAATAGGATGATTGAAGCTCACATTTGAACATCAAAGTTTTTTTACTTCACTTGTGATGATGGAAGAATCGAGTTCACAATCAACAATTTCGAACTCCTTGATCGAGAAAAGGTTCATGAATCCGAGAAAACTGTCGACGCTTGTTTGGACATAACACTGGGTGAAGAAGATTCCGGTAATGTGGCTATAAACGACCTGCAATATTTATGAAAAAAATTGAGTTTGAAACTAAACCTCTTCTCAAAATTTGTCTGTGCCAAAGCATCGAATAGAGATGTTGGCAGCTTCATGTCAACAAATTCAATGTTACCTAATATGCTTACCTGAAAACGTGTACTTAATGTCAACACACTTGTATGACAAAAAATCATAATTTGAAATAAAGAAAACTGTGAAACGAACCGCTTTCATGTGGTCACACACAAATCTGTTTATTTCCTCTTGGTAATTAGAAGTAAGCAAGATCTCCGCTTTGTGCCTAATTCCAGTCGTCCCTCTAATTGCATATAAATCAACAATACCTATCTTTTTCGACTTGTGAGCAGAAAACCTGAAGCGAAATTCAATATCCGATTAGCAACAACAAATTACGTACTGAAGTGAAATTTCCGATTGCTTGAAAAAGATTGATTTGTCGAGGTACCTTTTGATGGTCTGACAGGTTCCTCGGAGCACTGACATTTCTTGTTGAGTCAGATATTCACAGATCTTGTCAGCAACGTCCGCTGAAAGGTCAATGAGCGACATTCTGCCTGAAAAATCGAAAACATGGCTTCTTAATAAATCAACTGATGTAAATAAATATAAACGAATGAAATAGAACATTGCAATGAAACAAAAAGGTGAAATGACTTTCAAAAAACATATTTTATTGAAATATAGAAAAAAGAATTATGTGAAAAAAATGCAAAATTAGTTTCACAAGCGACATAATTATAGAAAAAAGACAATTTTAAGCAGGTATGAGAGCCACAATATGTACGATTCTCGATTCCTATTCCAAATGAAGCTCATTGACCAAGTCTGCCTTGTTGAGCATGCGCGAGTTGAAGCCACTGACGGCATTGATTGTCGAGACGGCTCTCTGAAAACAAGAGTAAAGTCAGTTTGTGAACAAAAAGCTACTTCAAATCTCGAGACTTACGTTTTCGGAGGCGTGCGGTTCGTGTGCAGCCTCGATGTAGTTATTTTTATGAGTTTTCGATTTTTAGTTCATCAAACTCCAATAATATTTGAAAATAATGATTCTAAGTACATTCCAGAAAACTAGTTATAAACTTATATTAACGAGGTTCACAAAATTTGAAAAAAAAAGGGATCGCCTGCAAACTGCAATGCGTATGACATCATCATTCATATAATGTTTGTTTTATAGTAAAATATAGTCGGAGTCCCGCGATTGCTGTATGCGGGCAGATTTTCGGGGATGCTCATTTCTTTTGGTCTCGCACGGACTAACAGGCTATTCCGCATTTTTTAGGCCGGTTCGATAATTTTTGAACGACGTTAGAAATTCCAAGAAATGCCAAACTCAACAAGAAAAAATTAACCGTTCACGCGAAACATCAAAATAGGCGTTTACAAAAATATAGCATTTTGTGGCGAGACCTTTTAAGACGAATGCGCGTAAATCTACCCGCTTTCAGCAGTCGCCGGACGCCATCTATATCATTTTATTATTAATATTAAAATATTACCATTTTCATTGTTCTGATGACATTTTCTGTGAAAATGGCAGTAGGAATGATGAAGGCATTATTGGCAACATTTTTGCCGGAGATGACATGATTTCCGATGAAAGAGGTAATCGAGACGTCGACCCCCAAAATTGACATTTTCTCCATGGCATCGACATCTGTCCAGTTTGGTAATCGAACAAATACCTGCAAAAAATTTTGATAGTGATATGTAAAAAGTAACAATAGTATATTCCTCGAAACTGCGATATGTATGCATGAAATACGCATAAGATTTCGCTTTGCAATGTCGCGTGGCAAGGAGTCATGGCGCGAAAAACTGCGATTTGAACATTTTGTTGATCTATCTGCTGTCTCTCTATTTTCGCTATCACTAGCTGAAGTAAATCCCACCTCGTAAATATTCCAATAATCAGTTGGCAATATACTACGTCTCTTATACTCGCCAGGGACATACTATGTATATTTTTGTGTGCGCCTTTGAAGTACACTGTAGTTTTGCAGCAGGTGTATTACGCAGTCAAAAGTAAATGAGAACAAGACAAAATGGCTTAGGTCAAATTTTAAAAAATGCACATTTAATGCAATTTTTTACATTTTTTTTTGAAAAACGGAATAGATTCCATGAATCCATCAATGCATTGAAGAGTTCGCTTTATATGAGGGTAGCGAGGCAACCGAGTTTTCCAAAAATTTCGATATTTTGGCAAACGCCTTTTTCGGTTGCGGTATTATGCGAAAGGCTCGACAAATTTGGCAATTTCTCTAGAAATTTAAAATCTTTATGCAGTGGATGCGATTTGTTCTATTGCCAAATTCTTCCTTTATTATTTTTAACAGTGAAAGTTTTTTTCCACAACATTAAGAAAAAATTTAAAAACGACAAAAAAATTGCAAACCGGGTGCTTCGATTCTAATAATACTCAAATAATCACCTGCTCCGAGCCAACGATGATTCCATCGTTCTTCTTTGAAACCTTATATTTTTTGATTGGAATCATTGCGACGATATTGTAAAATTCAGCCTCACTGAGATTGATAATGTATGTTGTAGCGCTGCCTTTAGTGATGAGGCTGAAAACAGTCGAATTGCCATGTAAAACAGAAAATGGCAATGAGTAGAGAAAATTCGCTGTTGTTTTTATTTAACGAGCTTGGGTTTTCATTTTTCTTTCATCCTGCAAAACTAATGAAAAGCGGATTTGTTCACACAACGCATTACGCAATCTCATTGTTTTTTTTTTTTTTGAGAAACCTCGCTTTTCTTAGAAATTTATAATTCAAAACGAATAGGCGATGCAATTATTGTGACTATTGTTTGCAAAACAAAAAATTCAATCAGATCGGTGTCTATTGGATTCAATCAAAAACAAATCGTTGCATTTTTCGACAACATCGATTTTCAAATTATATTTTTCTATAAAAATGAAAAATTTGAAATTGAACCTTTCATTGAGTCTTTTGGGGGCCAACGCAGTGTAAAGATGAACGTCGAGTTTGAGTGTCTTGGCGCTGATTTGACCGATGAGACGCTGAAATTGTTAGATTTTCTTTCTCGAATTCTTTCGCATCAACCTCAAACAGAAACACTTCAGTCAATCCCTCAACAGTCTCCGAGTGATCCTCCTCGAAGAACATGTCCCACTCAAGAGCAACCGATTCCTTTGGCTTCTTCATGACGAATACGATGCGATGAATCGTGCTAATGATCGAAGCCGCTTGAACACTGCAAGCAAACATTGATGATGTCTTGAACACGCCAAAAAAAAATGTTGATTTTAAAACGTACACAATTTTTGTAATATCGCCTTGTGCGAATCGATCCATGACCCAGTTGACGACATCGACGTAATCCGGATCCTCGTCAACGAGCATCTTAAGAATTTGAACCTTGGAAACAAGTGGAAGGTCGCGGAACTTGTGGATCATCCAAATCATCGTCTGAAATAAAAGAAGCGGTAGCAATTGATGTATAGAGGCAGACAGAAAGAAGAAAGGCGGCCAATGGAGAGAAACGGGGGATGATTCATAGAGCTGCCGACAGTGATGACATTATGGCAGGGAAGTGTACCCCTCTCCCAGCACGGATTATTGATCAAGCTAGTCGTAGTCCCCAAATCAAGAATTTAACTTGAAAAGGTCAAAAATTGTCTATCAAAACGAAACTCTAAATTTGCATTATAATGCAGCATTTTTGTCCCTTTAAATGATATGGATATATATTTTTTTTATCGATGCCGCTCTTTCTTTTCTCATAAAGATGAATTGTTGCACAAATTGTACGACGAAAAATACGAAAGAATGGGAAGAACACGCAATTTGAATTAAAAAAAGCGGCAATAAGATGATATAAGGGCACATGATTGTGGCGGCCAAGGTAGTAAAGAGTCGCGCATGCGTGTGAACACGCGCGCTAGACAGCAATCGCTATCGGCGACGAACCATTGGGACATGTGTCCATATTCAAATTTAGACGCGCCCCTTTTGTTTTTTTTTTGCGCTGCTGAACAAAAGCACAGTCCAGAAGGTTTCCAGATGTTCAATGTATTAAGAAAAAAAAATTTTGAGAAGAATAGCAGAGTGTCGTGAATTGTCGCCACAAATGTTGGGAAGACGCCACAAAATCGATGAATTTGTTCGGCCCATTCTAAGCGCGACATTAAAAAAAAGCGGTGTCGATTTCGATGACGAGCACCAATATGGAAAAAATATATAGCGCAAAGACAAATGAACTCATTTTTCGGATGTGCACCAACAGTCATATATCTTAAGGCTCAAGAAAACCAATGACTCAATTACATGAGTTATACTCAGTCGACCAATGTGAGCACGTCATTTTCAAAAACGCTTTCCACCAATTGTGGGGACCCTCATAAGGGAAAAGGGTTTTTTTATCAGTCTATGTGTTCAAAGGATTCTGGACTTTCTTTATTTTTCGTACAATTACTACTTTCTTCCCATACATAAACTCAACAATTTTATTGTAAAATTGGCGCACGCGCGGCGTTCGAGCCCCTCCCTGTTGTTTGCATACCGTAATAATAATTGGATTTGTACGCAGAAACACATAAAACATATTAAAATGTACGAATATTTGATTCTCTCAATTTTTGCAAAATCACAACTTACATTTAAATCGAAAGCTTCTAATCGTTGACTATGGGGCAAATAAAACTATGCAAAAAAAGATTTGATTCGATATCCTTGCTAGACAACCCACCTATGCTTTTAGGTAATAATTATGTTCGTATGTTTTCATACGTTTCTGTGTAGCAATACATTGACGAAAAAGATAGAAAACAACCCCAAAATTAATGCAGTGTTGAGGCAAGTTTTCATTTCAATTACCTTTAAAATTCATGATAAGTTAATCACAGAAGAAGATTCTTCATTGCGAGCATAAGCTTCCGACATAAAAAAGCCTGTCCATAGCTTTTCGTCGATTCAACCTGCAAAAATTTATTAACTTCGAAATAGATGTGAATGAAAAAAAAAAACAGACAAATTAATTTATTCTTCTTGCAAAAGTGGATAAATCGAGAGGGTTGCGACACTCTTTCAGGGGCAAATAGTGTACGACAGTCATACGAGGGACCATATTAAAAAAAAACACAAGATCAGGTAATACGAGTAAAAGATGGTAATCAAAATCGGTAGCAATGCAAAAGCAACGTCCCTCGCATGCCAATAGCCCGCAATAATGTTCGAGAACAAAAAAATTTCATCAGGGCAGAACGCAGTGGTGTTAGTCAACATTGCTCACTGTGAAAATGCAGAAAAAATAATTGCAATCGCCAGCAGAGTCGTTTAGGTGATGATATATCGATGAATCATACGATTCGGTTGACATTTTCTCTTTCTAGAGCAAATTTAGATGTTTCGATGAATTTCTTTATTAATTGAAAAAAAATATATTATAGCAATATTAGAAATGAAATATGGGAGAAGATTGAATTATGCTGGTAGTATCAATTCAATGATATGTGATAGAATTAGAAGCAGGGGGGGGGATTAGAAAAATGAATAGAAACATTTTTTGAGAGCATTTGGTAAAAGAAAAAGGAAATAAGGGGTGCTTAAAATGGGTTTACAATTTTATTATGCCGGTTAAATCCATTATATCGTTAATCAAATTATTAATTTAAAATATTGAACTTGAAAGATAAACATTTTTGTAGTTTTTCGATGGAAGAGGTAGCCGAGGACCCAAGAAAACCGATGACGACCCGGCCAATGCCAATCATTTGATTGCCTCAATTTTCGATGCGATCGTGAATATTCAGCCATTTATTGAATTGCTGACACGTCTAAATTGACTAAGTTATAGATAACTCAAAAAAATGAATTGTGGTTTACCACGGCAAGCTGTTGCAACACATTTGGCGAGACGTTGGGGAAGACGCAATTCAAAAATGTCAAACCGCGAGGGGTGCCATAAAACGACCAGTGATGAAAAGTGAAGTCCGAGATATGCGGCAAGGCGGTGTATGGATCCTTCATAATGACGACGATTTCGCGAAGTGAGCACATTCGATTGAAAACCTGACATTTGTCAATTTTTTTTAAATTTCTCTGAAGTCCGTTCGAATACCACATCGCTGAAGACTGCTGGGTCGATGGTGCATTTATCGAAGACGAGAACCGAGATTTGGAGCGAACACAAAAAGTATTGAATTTTGAACGTGTCGACTTCGAACGTGCATCGGTGAAATTCGAGTCGTCGGACGTTGCTGTAAAAGTGAATGCATTCAGTAATTCATAACAAATCGCTACCTGAAGTCAGCTTCTTTCCAAAGATATTCAATCAGATTGCGATCAATAGGTACATCAGTGAAGCTCACACGATCGTGAAAGGAGAACTACGAACAATTATACAAAATGTTAAAATGAACTTAGATTCTTACTCTTTCAAATGCACTCGCTGTAATGGAATTAATCTGCTGCTTATAAGCCTCATGCGTCCAAATTTCCAAATTGCAGAACTTTTTCCAGACCATGCGGTCATAGCAGTGAACGTCGACGACAGCAGAATAGTGAATACCGCCAATTGGAACATTGTAACCGGTGACGCTGAAAAAGATTCTCAAACTTTGAGTTTATCGATAAGGTGCTTACTCCATTGACAACTCAGGAATGCGTTGGTGTGGCTGCATAACCATCAAAGCTGGATCCTCAATAATTTGAATGCGATCGCCCTCATCATTTTCCTCGTCGTCATCCTCCTCCTCCTCCTCCTCCTGATCATCTTCAACGGGAAGGTCCATATCGTCAGCTTCATACTCATTGCCATTATCCGGATCATTTATAATAAATATATCTGGCAGTTCGATGATTTCTTCATCCAAAGGCTGCCCCTGTGAAAAAATTGTAAAATTATTTAATGCATCAGAAATTGTCTTACCATATCAGCCATGATTATCTCGAAAGACTTTGAGAAAACTCTTTTGTAAACACCAAGTTCAACTGCAAAGACAAGAAATTGAATAAGCTGATAAAGAATGAATGATAAGAAACGAAATGTGAAAGAGCAAAAAAAACGTTCGCCGTGAACACAATGCGCCGCAAAGGGGCGTGGTGTCGCCCCATTAATGTTACATCGCAAGTGGGCGGAGTCGAGCCATTGTGACACGCAAAGAAGACAAACAAATACTGCAAAAAATTATTCAAAAGAATTTGTATAAAGTATAAAATAGTTTAATGAGTTTAGAATATTTGAAGCACGTTTCAATGACTAACGTGTGGATCACCCGGTGAGCATGTTGATCTACTCTTCGGAATATTGCCAGACACCACCGCATTCTCAACAATAATGAAACGGGAGCACAATCAAGAAATCAAAAAGACGCGTTTTTGATAACGGAAAAATGTGTGCAGTAGTCGATATACATACTCACGAATGGAACGATTGCGGTAAGAGGAAATTTTGGAAAAAGTAGACAATTGCGACAATAGGTGATTGTTTTGGGAAATGGCTCGCAATTGTCTGATACACCAACGAATTGAAATGAAATGAAAGAACAAATTTGAAACGAAACTAACTGGCGAGGCGACAATTTATTTGGTATCAAATGCGACGCTTCCCTTTTCCGATCGTTTCGATTATATTTGGTGGCACATATTTGTCTTTATTGCCAATTTTTATGCGAAAATAACGATCAAACTGTCGTCACGATGAAAAATAAGGGAAACGAAAAAAAAATTGAAGGAATCGCCGAAAATGTGGGCGATGCCACATCGTGAACAATGACGTAAGAAATAAGAAAATTTGAACAAAAAAAATCAGCATAAAATGAAATACACAGAGGTGTAGTTTTTGGGACTATATTGTCAACATCGTTTCATTTTCCAATGTAACTGGAGCATCAAAGGACGTGTTGCACTTTATTTCCCATCGTTCAACTGTTTTTGCCGGTCACAAATAAAAACAGTTAAATTTTCCCAGGCACGTTGGCCATTTAAAAAACGTTGTAAACAGTGCACTTTGCAACAATAATTGGTTTTCAAAACCAAACTCTTTAGAAAAAATATAAGGGGAATTAGTGAGTTTATATCGTTTTTTTATAATAGACATTAAAAAAAAACACGCATTTGATACGAGGCTGACACTTTTGCCAAATTCTTCAGCATGTAACCGATATCAAAAACCGCATATTTGAAAGTTTATTTCCAGATAAGGCTGCCCTTTATCATAACAATGCACGGCCAGATAGCATAATTTTCTTAGTAGTCTTTTTTGTTTCATTGAGAACAATGGAAGTCGAGTGTATTGAAAAGATAATAAAGGAACCAACAAATTCCATTGAAAAGATTTTTGGACGAATTTTTAGAATTTTTATTTAAATAAATGTGTTAAATAGGCAATTTTTTACTTATAAACTTGACCGCAATAAAAACCAATTCTTCTTGCCACTGTCTCGTGCAAAACAATAAAAAATAAATAAAAACAATGTCTCGAAATTTTTACGTCACCATTACATTCTGTCTTAGTTTTTTTTTTAATTGTGGCATTAAGATGTTGATACTTTTGAAATAAAAATGAATAGATTTTTTTCCTTTTGCATAATAAACTTTGAAAATTTAGAATAAGTTTTCCAAATTAAATAACTAAAAACACTCAGGTATATTAGTCATCAGTAAATGTGGTTTGGATGTTTGCCATTCGCATATTATGCATTAATTATACAACTAAAGCTTTGCACGTTCACGTAATGGTTCTTATAATGTTATCATCGAAATATGCGAGCTTAGCAGATTTTTAATGATATTGCAATTAATTGAATTAATATATGCAATCTTGGAAAGTATGAAATAAATATATTCAATTTTAGGTGGATAGCCCTTAGTTACAGAAAGGGAAAACTGTTTTAGGTTTTTGGGAGAGCAATCATTTATTTTACGACTTTTATTGATCAATAGGGAAAATTTTATGACGACGGCTCTTTTATGGGAAAAGTTTGAACAAGTGGACCAAAATGAGGTCAAGAACTCGCCAAAAATAAAAACAATGGAGGGATGGGTGGGGATTGGGTGATATTTAGCCGAGGATCACACAGAAACTGCGATCTTATGCTTATAATTTTATAGTACATAAAAAAATATTCCAGAAGTGGAGAACGGAAGCAGAATAAAAAATAAAATAACAAAAAGGTAAACTAGCAAAACTTACAATATTCAATGTTCGAAAAAAAAACTTGATCAAAAAACTTTACCATAATATCTAAAAGCCAGTGTTCAAGCCGCTTGTTTCAATTTCGAACAGCTTAAATTAAGCTGAAATTTTTGGTATTGCCAGAGGCACACGGGTCATAGATTTTTACATTCCTCATACACAAAAGGTTTGAAAACTATCAAAATATATAGGATGCAAACGATAACATCCAGGAAAACGGATGAAATGCAACAAAATCCCTAAGAAGAATATGCTGAAAACATAATTGTTATAAGGGAATGAGAACGAAATACAATTCACTAGGAATATTTGGGGTTTCGAGAGATTAGCAATGCCAAAATGCCCCACTATCACATTTTGTAATCATGGTGGGAACCCAATTTTCGTCCCTTTCCAGCTTTTGGATTTCTGTCTTCAAAAATTCATCCGAGATTTCTTTGCATTTTTTGAGATGGTCTATGTCTGGCAATTGCTCGTCCCAGAATACATCATCGATATAATCGATATCATACTAAAACGGTATTTTTATCATTATTTAAAATTAGTTTTATAGCTTACATCGAACACTTGGCCGATGTTGTCCATCGGTTCAATACTAGACTCACTCATAAAGCGCTTCTTCGTCGAATAGCAATTCACCTAAAAATTATAAAATTCTATATTTAAACACTTATGTTGAAATAATCATACAACTGGCAAACTTGTCACATCTGACTTGTTGATAAAAATTGTTTTTCTCTCACGAATTTTCTTAATGGTCCATAGCATTTCGTTGGAGGACTAAAACATATATATTTTTTTGGAAATTATTTAATTTTCATTAGCTAACCATTGAACCATCAAGCTTCAGCGAGTGGAATACGGTGTGGTATTTCATCAACTCATTTGGAAGACGGAAGAGTCGAGCTCGGTGCTTCTCAACGGTAAGTAGCTTAAAGAAATGTAATAATAAACTAATAAGTGTTCAAAACAAACTCTTCCGTTATCGAGCTGAATCAGCGTCAAACATTCACCATGAGAGGAAATTATTGCTACACGCAGATAAGATGCAGGGCTTTGGCCGATCAAGTGAAAAATGCAATACTCCCCAGTTTTGGGGCACACATCTTCCAACGGGTTGTTCAGCATCCTAAATTATAAGCTCTTTGCCTCAAATAAAAATCACAAACAGTAATTACCAATTCCATATTAATTGTGATATTTGATTGATATTTTCCGTGGGCTTAACAACGTAGACCACATCGTCGACGACCGCTACAATATCATCAATCACATGCCATTTGTGAGGGGCCACGTGATTTTTCGGAAACTCTTCATCAATAGATTTGAGAACCTGTGGTATCAGCGTGATCTGATAGAAGCACTTGTATGGATTTAATGATTGCATCCAATTCATCGATAGGCAATTAACCGATGGGGTCTCCGACGTTTCTACGCGCTGAAAATCAATTTTGTGATTTCAAATAACTGTGGCGTTTCAGTTTAAAAAAAATCACTAAACACCATCACCGCATTTTTCGAAATTAATTAGATTATCCTAGCTTGTCATTTTGGTCTGGCTTTGGCCAGCCTGAGGCACTTTTTTTTTACATTATCAATCTCAATCAAATATTGCAGGATTTCCATATTAAACTATTGCATTTACAATTTATTTTAATTTCTACGCGATTTGATTTAAAAGTGATGCCGACCGCGACGTATACGCAACGCGGCTAGTTCTCGTCGACCTATGCGCGCGAATTTGAATTCTCGATTTCGGTTCGGTCGAAGCCAAGTCTGGCTGGACTTCGAAACGACAAGAATGAAAATATCAATGAGCACCTAGAAGGTGATTAGTGCAAGGCCAGTGCAAAATATGCATTCCCGTAAATCTACCGTCGTACACCATACGTCAGGTACCAAAAAATTATCAAATTGCAATATCCAATTTTTTGCGACAATATATTATAGAGTTGGTTAACTTTGTCATTAAAACTTCGAAAATATTGTCAACTGATTTTGCATTATTCAGTTGTTGTTTTTCTACGAGAAATTTGAAATTCAAATATTGTTGGCGCCAAACGACTGAGATTTAAATAATATTGGCTACATGCCAAGTAACTCGAGGGTGATAGACGTGCGCGTGTCTGCGTACTCTGCATTTTAGCCAACGCGCAGTTATTGATTTTTCACCGCATCAATTTACAAGTTCGAAAACCTATACCAATTACGTGAGCATGAAAAATAAGCCACACTTCAGTCGTTTAACGCCGTCAATACCAGCTGATGCTTTAGAATACAAAAATTACCTCAGAAGTTCGATGAGAATCAAAAAGTGTTGTGGCGGAATAGCATCGCCGAATCGTGGGATCCGCTTTAAACTGTTTTAGATAGTGCTCCATCTTGCTGTTGTGAGCGGATAACATCCTGGTCGACGCGGAAGTTAAATAGTGTCAATGAGTTGAGAACTAACTGAGTTACGATTGCATAAGCGTTAACAAATAATGCAAATGCGCTCTATTGTTGTTTATGTTTTTTTGATTTTATCTCATAACCAGATAATACTACAAACGAAAATGACAAAAAGGATGTTTATGTTTATGGCAGCGAGAACAATGCGAGACTCGTGTCAACACTCAGAATTGATTGATGTAGAACAAACGATTCCATGAACTAATCTTACCCCCAGCGAAAGAATACCGTTTTTCAATTTTTAGCACGAAGCCAATGGTGTTGTTAAATGAAAATTCAGAATGAAAAATAGTTCCTTTAGCGTCTTAAATAAAATTTTGACAAAGTGAAATATATAAACATGCAACCTTTAAAAACGCGATTTTCTGAAAATTGGGGAAATATGAAGTTAAATATCACGAAAAATTTTTTTTGCCTGTAATTACGTAAAAATTAGCAATGCTTCAATAATTTGGTTTCTATTTAGCTTAAACGATAATTTAAAATTAACCAATGTTATATATTTTTCAGATTTGTAAGTATGTCAAAACACCATTGCTCAATTAATGAATTAATTTCGATGTATATATTTTTTACGTAATTTCTTAGTAGAATTCCAACTTTATAAAAAAATAACTCAGCCAAATTTAATGTATTGATTTTCATTTAAGAGTAAAAAAAATTAACTCATTTGTTGTTCGCACTTCGTTATTTCGCAAAATATCAAACGAATTTATGACACTTGTCACCCGCACATTCAAAATGAGGCACAGAGCAGATTGCAGTAATTTACGAGGCGACTTTGACACCTGTATACGCTTGAGGAAAAATGTGCCAAAAATAACTCAAACACAACGCTCAAATTAGTTTACGGTATCTGTTGTTGGAAATATTGAAGTTGGTTGATTCATGTAAAATTTAATGGATAACAGATTTCAAGAATAATAAAATAGTAATTTATGTGGAACATTTGAAAATGAAACACTTCTTGAGATCAACGATCTTTTTGTTTTTTTTCAAAAAAAAAACTGGAATATAAAAAAACTGGAATTTTTTCTGGTGTATTGGATGTAATTTTTGCTACGTAGGTAGATGAGTTTATCTTGAAGCCGGTAGGACAAAATTTTGCACAATTCGTTCAAGTCTTACAACTTGGATTCATTAAAAAATATTTTATCATTGGAAATGTTGCCATGTGTGACGAAAAAAAGCGCATTGATGAATCTCTAACTAACTGATGAATTCGCTTTTATTTTGTCGATACTATATTTATTGATATACAAAATTTGTTTGATAATCAAAAATAGCGCAGCCAATGCGGTAAAGTATTTGCTTTTTTAAGTATGCAGAAAAACAAAAATTTAAAAAAAATGCACTAATTTTTTCTCTATTTGCTGCACAACTTTTTCCTATCTTTTAATTTTCATAGTTTCAAAAAAAGTTAAATTTTCTTTCTCGCTTTTATGTTGCCACTTGATCACATGCCTTTGGCACCTCACTTGCCTTGCCTTACACCTCACCTGCCCAAGTCGAAAGTTGTTAGTGGGCGGAGCTTGTCTTACTGTAGAAAGGGGCGTGTTCTTTTTGATATGAGCTGAGGTAGGGTGGAACGCCACATCAGTTCTGTCATTCTCTCTCACAATGGACGTTGTTATTCGTGATCTTACTCCGCTCGAATATCGACTTGTTTTACTTCAAGTTTACGCATCCACCTTGCACCCTGACACCGATAGATTCTTGAATATTCTTGATGATATTCTTCAGGGTGAAGGTTTAAACGTTCGCATTCCACCAGAGTTTTGTAATCCTTATTCATTCTCTCGTTTTTTCTATAATGTTAATGTCCACATAATGCGTGATGTGCACGTGTTCGATAGGGTTGGAGTCGAAACAATGCTTGCATTCCGTTGCAGGAACGCAACATTGGTTCGTGGCTTCTTCCAACATCCCATTCTAGTCCCAGATGATGTTTTGCAAGATGAGTGGAATTGTATTCAAAATTATCAATTTGCCATTTGGTACCCAGCGCCTTTTGAATTTCTTAACGAGTTGACCATCATCAGCATCGTTACCTATATCTTGTTGTAATTTATTAGCATTTACTCCAATTTATCTCGTTATCTTTAGCGGTATTCTTTAGATTTTTCTTCTACATTTTTTCTTTTACGCATCAACCAGCATTATATACATATATACAATACCCTCGCAAATTTTTTTCCAAAATTTTTTCGTTTTTTTTTTACCTCGTTTTTTCTTGTTTTTTGTTTTGTTTTGCTTCAATTGTCCCTTTCGGGCTTTTGAAACAGTTTTTCGAAGACAAAATTCACTTTTTGGTTTATAAATCAATTTAAAATTAATTATTTTGGAACTAAAAAAAACAAAACAATGGAGAGAGAATTCAGCTTACAATGACGCATAATAGTCAATTGTAACTGTTCTCTAATCATAAATTGTTTTTTTTTACTTTGTAAGTTCATACTGTTTAGATGCAAATATCCTAATTACCACATTCTCCATCATATTTTGGAAATATTGAGGAAGAATCGAAGCCAAAGGTCTTGTATTCTCTCCGCGATATGTATTTTATTATGATTGGTTATATTTTTTTTTTACATATTATTGAAATATCGAGAGTAAATCCAATATTTCACAACTTCATTATTTTTAGGTTGGAATTATTTTGGATTATTAATTGAAAGGTAGTGATCGAATTGAAAAAAAGGGAAATCTGACTCTACTTCTTTCTGTGCAAAAAATGTGTTTGAAGAAAAATGATTTTGAAGGATCGTCAAAATTGAGCAAATGATTGAAAAAATATTACAAAAAATGCGTGAAAATGAAAAAAAATGAATCCGAAAATCAAAAATTAATTCTATTGCGAACTTCGCAAAAAAACCCGCGCCACTTTGGAGTATAATATAGTTTAAATAAAAAAATAAATATTCTTTTTTCTTTGCATGGTCCAAATTTTAGTAATTTTATGTTAAATCGTCCGGCTCTGCTCATGGTTTGGTTAGTAAAAAAAAAGTTTAAAGCATATACATTTTAAAAGTTTTTATAGTTCTCTAAAACGAATTATAAAAAATGAGACAATCAGAAAACTGGAAAAGAATTTTCTTGAACTATTCTTTTCAGTTACAGATTCTTCGTTGCTTGTGTCTTGCTGTATTCCAGAATTGTTGTAAAATTCTGACGGCGCGTTGGCATATAACAAATTGTGAGGGGCTCCCAGATAAGCGTCAATGTTGAGTGGAGTTGGATCGTGTGGTACGGTTAATTTTTTCTCAGAATATTCTGCAATGTATTGAGTTTTGAAACAACATGAGCTGAATATTTCAATAACATAAAAACAATTTTCAACGTGAAACGTTTCAATAAATTGATAAACTTTTTAGACAAATAATTGAAGAAAAAGTTTAAACTTCTGTGTAGCATCTATGATTCTGTGGTATTTTTTGACTAGAAAAAAAAAACACTCAATCTCCTTTTTTCATACTGTCTTCAGTAACCGGACGTTTTTGTTGCGTTAACACTTCTAAACGTCTTGTTGCTATGAGTTACCATGTTAAATTTGAGATTCAAACATGTGGACGGCTCACGCATACTTTTAACGCCTATATTTTGTAATTATACTATATTTCGGTGAACACCATGCTTTTAGAAATGTGTATGTGTTTGTTTTTTTCTTTCATCAGTCCCGGATATCCCAGGATTTTTTTAACTAACCGCAATTTTCCAAATTATTTGTGACATTTGGACGTTTCCACGTGAGAAAAAACGAGCATTTAATGGGCCCAACAAAAAGGCGTGGGTTGTTAGTTATAATCACTGGCATTTTGCTAAAATCTTCTGTCGTTTTTCACTATTCAATACAAAATCCAAAAGCTACCTATAAACCTGCGAAATTAGTCGCACATCGAACATGTCAGACAAATACTTGTTATTACTTATTTCAAGAGCTGGGTGATCATCTGATAGGAACTTATCGATTTTTGTTTGCCAAATACTTTAAATCTTACGTTTTATAGCATATATGGTGAATAGGGTGGGAAAAATGCTTCCTGTTCGTAGTTTGGTGTTTTTGATTTGCAAGCTTCCGAAAATTTTGACAACTCCCGCTAATTTGTAAGAATTTTGAAAATTAAAATTCTCGTCAATTATCAAGTCGCCAAAAATATATAAGCAATATTCCGGAAGATCCTTGAGCAATCCAGATTTTGGAATAATGCAGTATCCTATTGGCATCTCCATATCCTCACATATCGTAACGTCGAATATTTTGTCTGCAGCTTGCTTGTCATCCGTAAGTTTGACAATTTCTTGAGGCGAAATGCATAATTTTGGGTTTTCGCTTATGTCGATAGTGATTCCATTCGTTTTGACCGAAAATCCAAGAGACTTTAGTTTCAAATTTTTAGTTATGATTAAATTAGCACGACTTTCCGTTTCTAAAATCATTTAATGTTGGTGTTCTCAAAAAAATTCTCTGACCTTCTATATATTGGTCAATCACTTCCAAATTTTTAAGGAAACCAAAATCTGTAAATGTTGTATTTTGTATTATAAGACTTTCGCTGAGTCGGCTAATGTTGACAAGACGTTCCTAAACACTCAAAAAATAACAAAAATTGACAAGATAGAGAAATGCCAAGCCTTTAAATAATAGTAACCCAATTCATCGGTTATTTTCAATTCTCCAACAAGCCAATTACAATTCTCTTTCATTCCGTTTAAAAATTTTGTAAGATTCTTTTCAATATTGCATCCTATAACGATACAATGATCCATTATTGAATTTTATTTTAATTTTTACCGCAATCATGCAAATTGCCGCTGATTCTCCGATTTGAGCCGTATGCTTTAATAATTGCATCGCATTCGTTTGTCAAATCCAATTGCGGATTATTTTCAATCTTGATCCAACCAAGACAATAATAACACTTATCGTAGGCAAGACCAGTGCGCTTCATTTGTTGGTTATTTGTTATGGAAAGGGAAAATTCTGGAATTTAATAAATTAATAAATCTTTATAAAATAATGGTGCACAAACGACTGATCAAAATTTAAAACTTTGCTATATCTCATAATGTCTCGAGAAAATGAGACTTACGTGTTTCGTCTCTGCTTTTTAGCGTATGAGATGTAACATTTTGCCAGTAAATTAACAAATATGAAAATTTACTCCTATTTCGCCATATTGAAATTTGCATCATTATTCAATCGTTTGAAAAAACCAAAAAAGCAAAAAAAAAACTTACTGCTTTTGCCTTCGTACAAATACTTCAACTTGATAAAAGAAAGATCTTCATAATTACTGTAGTTCACGATAATCGGATTGTCAATAGTTTCGATATTTTCAAAAAACAGTTGAAGCTCTCGTTTTGTTATATCAGAAGGACCTTGTATAATAACACCTTGAACTTTATCCACGGTGTCCGCAACAATTGGAAGTGATTTTGTCGAGCTGTTAACGTATATCGGAAATGGGTAAACAAAAACCGGTGGTACGTAATCAGTTGTCTGCGAATCTAAATGAGTTATTCTTGAAAATTACATTTTCATTGCGCCTATTTTACCGTACCAATGAATTTGAGAAATATAGTACTGAATAAAAGATAAAATAAAATCATTGTTGACGACTGCTAGCAGATTGATTTTAGAGAAGAAAGAATTTCCAAAAGCTCTAATTATCACAACATTTTGTGAAGCCCATAATTTAAGTGCCAAAAATTCTGGCAAAGGCTACTCGATGTCAATTTTATTCTTTCTCTTATTATTGAAAAAATTCTATCATGACCTTTAGTCCATTTTATCGATTTCAGTGCATTTTTTGCTCTGTGAGTTCTATTAAATATCATGTTTTGATTTTTTAAATAATTCCAAGCCCACAATTTCGAAAAAACGTCCGGAATCAATAATGAGTGGACTCATCTTTTCTACTTTTCCTTTTCTCAAAAAAAAATTATTAATCATCGTTGTAATCAGCCAAAAAATTTATTTAATTATAGGACTTGAATCACGAGAATTGGCGAATTTCATGTAAACAACTTAATTAATGCCGCTAGATTGAAAATACACGGTACCGGCCGGCGGCACCATTGCGGGTTCAATTTTCTAGGGTTCAATCACCCTATCTGAACATTTGAATGTGGCCATACGTCTGCAAATTTGATCCGCAAGAGTAGTTGCACATTAGTCGCTCTGATTAATGCCGACTAGTCTATTTTGAGATTTCGTGTTCACTGACTACGGTAATCGCCGATTGAGGTGTTTATTTTTGGGAGTAGAAAATAGAGGGTATTTAGAGGATATGGGAAAGGGAAAATGATGATGAAAAAATGAATGAAAATAATATTTTTGATTGGTGATTTCAAGAAAATATCAGATACATTAAATCTTGGATCTCTCGTAAAATAGCAATTGATATTTGGGTCAGGTGGCAAAAGATTACAATTGAAAACAGAATTTCACGAGATTTTTTTAAAGGAACTGAAAAAATCAGCATTTGGTATACGGTAACTCTACATATTCTACACAATCAAATGTTCAAGGAAATAAAAAAATGAGGAAAAACATGAGGATAAAAAATGAGGAAAAAAAGGAAAATGAGTGGGATTGGGAGACTTTTTGTTATATAGGGAAATGGAACAAAAATTATTGGAATTTCGATACAAAATAATATTGAAAATTATTTAAGAAAATGAGGTTTCTGGATATTGAAATGGAAAATCAAAAAACAAATAAGAAAAGAAAGAATCAGATTGGGAGATGTTAACAATGAAATTAATTTGGGTGGGAGGGGGGGGGAATGAAGGAAGAGTTTATTGAATTTCGAAATTTAGGAATATTTAGAAAAAAATCAAATCGGCATGGGACGGGAATATCGCAGAATCAACGAAGGTATGCAATTTCTATAATCATTAGGAAAATTCGCAAATAAGGTGGTATTTATATGCCGATGAATAGTGATTATCGAAATTCGCCTTCAATTCCTCGATTTCTTTTACTTCTCGTTGGCGTCGCGGTCATTCCAGTATTTGTCGTCGGAGCGGACCTTGCTCGAGACCCCGAGACGCTTCTCCATGACGGTCTCGTCCATCTGAAGGATGTTGCCAACCTCGATGGCATTGTTCCCGAACTTCTTATTGAAGATACGTTTTTTTATCTGAAAATGTATTATTACGGAATTTTCGGCAAACGGATTTCTTACTTAGCAGACACTTCCGCTCTCTTTGACAGTGACGACCTCGCCACTCTGGCCGCAGCTATCCGGAATCGGCTTCGCGTTTGGCACATGATTGTAGGTGTGAAGAATCTGGAAGAATGTTCTTGGTTTCAGAAAGCGTTTGAGCTGATTAACCTCCACAGTCTGACGATCGACGGGGAGAAGAGGAGTTTGCCTGAAAAAAATTCTATAATTATAGGCCGCAAACAGATTCTTGTTACTCTCTGAGGAGCGGTTGAGAATCGCTCGCCGAATTCGCTTCGCGCTGAAATGAATCAAATTCGAATGGCCATTTTTTTCAGTCATTTATTTAATTTTTTATTTAAACTACCGGGGTCGACTGACGAGAGTCGATGATGTTGCGGAAGAAGGAGCGAAAATTTCCAAGCACCTCGCTGCAACACATTTGAAATGGTCGGTAAAAAATTTGGTATCACCTTTTCGACATAATTATAAATTGCGGGCTTGCTTGTAGAAAAACAAGAGAAGCGAATGCCTGAAGGATGGCCTGTGCGTCTGCACTCTGATCAAGTTAATCAGTGAATAACGAGCACGCCGTTAATAATGAGACCACGCCCATCTATGAGATAGAAGTTATCAAAAAGAAAGATGCATCGAATTTTCGGTTATATGAGCGTAGAGACAAATTCGATTAATCACTGCAAAACTTGAGACTCACGATTTTCGCGAGAATTGGTTATGAAATTAAATACACCATCCATTTTGATGTTTGATGGGGCAATGCAGAAAAATAAAAAGGAAGTAAATACGAAAAAAATGCGATGCAAAAAAAAAACGAAACAAAATCGAAGAAGCTCTTGTGTTTGTTGGATTCGCATCGAGGCCCATTTCATTTTATCACAAGAGGCATGCGTCTTAAAATACCGTAGCGGTTTTATTTTTAGGAATTTTGCTCTTTTTTTTAATGAAATGTTACGGTATTTTAAGACGCATGCCGTTTATTAATATGATGGGTCTCGATGCGAATCCAACGGAAACACGCGTATCTTTGATTTTTTTTCTTTTTTTCTGTATCGCATTTTCTTGATTTTTTGTTTTTTTTTTCATTTTTTGTTAATTTTTTTCTTCTTTGCCTCCAAGCAAAATGCCTGCTGCAATATAAATTTGGGAAATTACAAATTTGAGAATCGGTATTCATTCGAAAAATCTATGATAATTAATGGTTTTCAACACATTGAGTATGAAAATAAGAATTGCTGCTATCTAAAAATAATTGTTCTTAGAAATCAAATTGATGAATCGCACGTATCACGCACGCTGCTGTTTTTTTGTGAAAATTGGGCGTAGCTAAGCAGAAAATTTTTTGTACCAAGAAAACACCAAGTCGAGCGATTATTAACAGTTCCGGCTCAATTATAGCGAATCTATTGATGCAAAATAATCGAAAGTCATCAAATATGAGCTGACACATACTTCCTGATCAATTTTTTAAAGGCTCATTAGCCTGTAACAACAGACTTAACTCCGAAATACAGTACTCATGGAACGGCCGAATAAAAATGCACAGATAGGCTTAAGCACATATTAAAAAAAATTTTTCTAATGTTTCTATAATATTGGTGGAAAAAGAGATTCACACATGCCCGTAACGAAATATTTTTAAATCATTGTAGAAAAAGACTCTGAAATTTTTAATTCTGAACTATTTTTCGCTGTTTAATATAGTATTAAAAATCTATTTAACAAAATTACGAATCCAAACCCATTCGGAAATCAAGGAAAAGAATTCCTCTGCCATTGTCTTGCGCTCGCATCTACAAAAACCTCTCTCTCGCAACACATTGTCTCGATTACAACACGGACCGCATCGTCGGATGTCTATTTTTACTAAGCCAACTAGAACTCAAATGAAATATGTTTTTATTTTTACAGTGTTGAAATCCAAAGAATTTGATCTTTTAATAGTTTATTGAAAATGATTTTAACGGTGGTGTAGCGGATTGGTGAGAAGGACCATCGGCCTGGTTCGAAGCGGTCATGCCGATGAACGCCACATTTAGAATCTTCTTTTCCAAATTCATATTTCCCACGTTTATTCGACTAATTTCTCGTTTTCAGCAATAACGGACGATGAAGACAATTGACTTGACAAGATTCCTAATCAAGAAATTTAGTTAGATTTTGGTTCAATGAATTTTTCAAAAACTTACTTGCATCCGCAACCTCGGCAGTAGAAGCACAAGCAACAACACTCACATGATAGTTCCAATTGACTTTCGATGATTATTGAATCCAATGCAAAACCGTCCATTTCGCTGCCAGTAGAACGTAGAATATCATTCATCGCGTCGGTCAAACGTGAATTTCGATTTTAAAATTTTGAATATTAATATAAACAGCTGAGAATTACAAAAACAAAAAAAAATAGATACTCCTTGAGCAACTGCATTTTCCATTCAAATTTGACCAATTTTCCTGTGGTCCTTTAATCGAAGAAAGTTTAAAGGTTGAGTCAAGCTTTTAATTGTTTCCACGTACGGACATTGAAAATATTTACAATATACCAATTCTGTAAGTATTAATGTTGCTGGAGTTTAAATTTCCTGATTAAATCACACAAATACAGAACAATATTCGGATTTCTGACAATTCCGCCGAATTATTTTGAATTTCTCAATTAAATTCAAAATTAAAAGCTAACAATCTGGCGCACAATGTGAAAATTGCACGCGGCTCTCAACATTAAAAAAAGATGACGCAAGTGAACCAAGGACAATGTACCTTTAAATATGATAAAGATGTTTTATTCAATCCTTTCTTATTCTATCAAAGGTTCTAAGCAATTTTTGTCGAATTTCGTCTCTGTCTCATCCAATTTTTTATTTTGATTTTTGCAGAGGATCTCAGTGTCAATATAATATTTTCAGATTTTTCGATATCATGAGACAAAATTTTATTTATTATTTTTGACCGTCACAACGAATTTCCTTTTGCAGAACTTGTCAATTATGTCAGAATTTTTCCTTTTTTTAAAATTTTAAAGTCAATGATTTTTTGGTTTTTTCCGGATTATTTTTTTATTCTTCACTTCATCGCTGTCAAAATTTGTAGAAATCAGCGTATTGCTCAAATTATTTTAGAATTATTCGTGATCAATGATCACATTCCAAGAAATTCTTTATTATCATCATGATTATTCGCTTCAATTAATACGGTAAGCGTCGAAAATAATTTTTTGCTTTTTTTTATCGAATGACTTATCTCAAGTTTCGAAGAACCGGGAGCTTGTTATGAGAGTTTGTTATGAAAGCCGAGCAATATCATAATTCAATTAAAATTGATGTGTCATGATGAATAAGCGGTATCCATGGGTTACTCTCAGATACATACCTATAAGAAACATGTGTGAACAAATTAGAGGTTTCTACTCACCATAACTACATGTTTATTTGTTCTGTTTATCCTGGTTTACCTAACTTGCAAGAGAGTTCACAAGGATCAACAATTCTCAATCAATATCTCTTATTAATACTCAGATATTGTACGATTCCTTGTTTGCAGAAGCATGCAGCCCTCGACATCACTCCAGGAATTGATCCAAGACGCTAATGCTCACACGGAATCTTTCCGGTAAGTGTCGAGCTTTCATGAGACAAAACAAAAATCCAAATTTTCAGCGACTGGTTCCATCGTATCAGCACCACTTTCTGGAGCTATTTTGGATGCATCATCATCGACATCGATTCGGACGTCGACGATTACTATCATGCCGATGAAGTTGAATCATCATAATGAGCCATTCAGTAATATGTGATTTTGTAGAATCGCGTTTTGCTCTCGGACGAAGTTGCTGAAACCAGACTTTAAGCAGCAGCACTGCTCTTCCTCAAATATTCAACTCATTTCAATGATTTTCAGCACAATTTGATAAGATTTGTATTGATATTATCTTTTGTGAAATGATGTTTAATATTTGGCGTTGGTTAATAAACCGCAACAGTGAAAATGAGTGAAGCATATCGGAAAAATTTTGTACAATTAAGCACTTCAATAGAACATTCCAAAAAATCAATTTTTCAACGCTTCAAACCATAACGAATATTCAAATTTTCTTCAACAAATTTTGTCTCGTTTTATTTGGTAATTGATGTCGATAAATTGCGATTTGCGACAATAAAATATCTAGAAATGACGATTTTTGATGTTTTGAATGTTAAACTAATCGAACAGTTTGGTCCAAACTGCTTCCGCTTTGAGACCAATGATGAATTGCCGTAGTCGCATTTTCAGATATGTATTTTTGATTGATTACATAATCGCTATCCCAACCACAAAATTTTAATTGCGTTCAAATAAGAGGCTACTAAATACATTGGTCTAATGGAATTGAGGATTTAAAGTTTGTAATCACTTCGTCATAGAAACTTATGTAATTTCTCAGACATTCCAACTTTTTTTAACAACGTTTTGTACACTAATTGAAAGACGTGTCGAAGTTATATATCAATATTCATTGGGAACTCATTATCAAAAAGGCTGAATATGTACGGTTTCGTCTTCAATTCTATAGTATATTCCTCACCTTTGCGACTTAAATTTTAGGCGCACGAGGTTGCGTCTGGCGGATAACGCGTAAAAAAAGCATTTTTCGTCTGCGCTCTCTCTATTGTTGATAATTCTCGTAAGGCTTCTATTCAGGGGATTAAAGATGCGGACGTCTGACATCTGTTGGTTGTCTGCGGCCGAGAATAATTCGGCCATGGCACAATTCACGTCCACCATTATTTTTGGTTTATTGCTCATTATCTCAATTATTATGTGTGCTCTGTTTTATTTATTATTTATCCGATTTTTTAAACGCATTAAGTTAGGGAAACAATAGACTCGTAATCTGAAATTTGGCACTTTTGTTTCCGACGCAGAGCACTAAAAAATTTGTTTGGAAATGAATAATCCTTCAAACAATATGACCCTTTGCATCAAAATCGACTAAATATCAGCCAAATATCAAAAAAAAAAGTGAATGTTTGTAGAAGATAGGCGGCTTTCAACGATTTTTTAAAACAACAAAATCTTATCATCAATACGCAATGATTGCTATTTTTATACACTCCGCTTCAATAAATTCACGCAATGTAACTAATTTGTTATCACCCAGGACCTTCTTGTTATTAAAAAAAAGAATTTAAGAATCCAATTTTTAAATGCAAAAGTAAATGTTTAATTGCAGGATTTGTGATATTAAGCATCACAATTTTTTTAATAGTCTTGTATCCGAATAATAATTTTCAAGGTGATTTTTTAAAAGTCATAAAACATTTATAAATTGTTATCAGCATTCTGCTAGCCATCTTCTAGTTGTCTTTAATAAACTCAAAAAACGGAATCTCCACAATCCAATGTTTTTTCAAAGAGATTTTTGAAAAATAAAGGTTTTATTGGAAATAACAACAAATGAAAACAAGTCAACAATTTTTACGTAGAAAATCGATAATTGGAAGACAACGGGGAGCATTTTTAAACCAGTTCAATGAAACAAAAAGTTAAGTTGCGCAAATTATTATGAGGCAGACAATTGTACTTATTCAAAAGAGATAACTAAAATTGAGAATCAATTGTGTGAAACAAAGAAACAAAGAGCAACAAAAAGTGGGAAATAACAATTAGAAAAATGATAAAGATTATGGTTAAAAAAAAACTGAGAAAAATGATGAAATATTTAAAAGAATTTGCATTTCTTTGTTCAGTAATTGTTGGATGGTTGGCAAATATTATAGTTTTAAACATGCAAATCGTTAGACAGAAAGAATGAAAAAAAATGAAGGTGAAAATAGGGCATGAGAATATTCGAATCTGGAATTCAATGCAAGCTCGGTATATTATTATAATGTCCACAATTGACGCACATGAGCGACCGTTGGTATTTGCGAGGAGTTCCATTTAAAACACCTCTTCTCAAGGACCTTTCAAGCGCCATTATTGGACCACATTCTTGGCGGGCCAGTTTTCTCTTCACTGATTGCAGGGTAACAAAGACAAATTGTTTTACCTGAATAAATAATTAAAAAAAATAATACTAATCATTTACATCATTGTAGTATTCGTCCGGTACTGGTGTGCAGCGAAATTTGATGTTGTCCTTTTTCAAGATATATTTGTAGAACTTCAATTCAATTCAAAGTGAATTTATATAATTGACAAAATATTTCTTACGTTTCTTGTGAAGTTGTATCTCTCAATTTTGGTTATTTCGGTCATGAGATCCTTGACCAAATTTTCAATGATTGGAATAACTCTTTTGTTAAATTCTTTAACGACTTCTCGCTGAAGCTTTTCCTCCTCCTTGTTGCGATCTTCAATCTGTAATCATTCATTTCAATTCAAAAATATTTTCAGTAAAATAATTATTTTAACACTGTGTGCGGTTCTTGGTTTATAAAATTCCATGCCGTCTCTTTTTGCGCTGATGAATTTATTTCGTTAAAACTTTATTGAGTCACCAACGCTGCCTTTTTAGGCCCTCTGATGAATATTTACTTTCGATAGTGATAAAGAATGTGTGGCCTTGGGAATACGAAAGAAAATAGTTTTAAAATGTTTCTATTTCTTAGCCTCGTTGGGCTTTAATTTTCATGTCTACTATGTATGTACTTAGAATTTCACATAAGTTTTTATTTCGATAAAAAAAAATTACCGATTTCTCAACTAATAATTGCCAAGGTGATGGAGGAGTTTTCGGCGCCCTATGGTATGTTGCACTCGCCAATGTATCGCGCGGATGTGAATTTTTAGCATTTTCTCTCAGTGTTGAAGAGCCAAATCGTCTGCCCTCCGTCGGTGTAGAAAAACCGGGATCACGTCTCGACTTGTTTTCCGATACTTGGAGGTAATCGGAATTCTGAAAAATTAAAAGGTTTGTGCATAACTTCAAATTGAAACTCACATATTCATGGTGCATCTTTTGGATTTTCTCATAAAGTTTTGGTGAATGCTGTTTTTCATTACCAGAACGCCCGTTCATGAACGTCCACAAGTTGTAGTCACTCGAATTAACATTGGAGCCGGTAGATTTCTGAATTATACTTGCTCTTTCTCTATGCATATAATACTTGTTAAAATTTACGTTCTGATTTAATGCTGCTCGGTAATGGCTCTGAGTGTCTGTTTTCGCTTTCTTGTCGATACCAGACATTTCTGAAAATGATGAATAGATTACACACGAATTCGAAATAATGGTGGAGGAAGAAGAAAATGTTGCAAATATGGCAGACAATGCATGCCGATAACAAAAATGTCAATGCAAACAAAAGCTCTGATAAATTGAAAATGGTCATTATTGGTGCATAAATTCTGATAATTGGCATATTAGTGGAATGCCTAATATTCCTCTTTTTTTTGAAATCGAACACAAGACATTGAGAAATTGATGGTTGACTATCGAATATTTTCTTTGCATTCGCGCTCTATTTTGAAATTATATTTTGCGTCTTCCAATTTCATTCAAAGTGGGTGAAATTGGTCTTGAAATTGGAATAAAAAAGTCACATGAAAATCATACAAATTTTAACAATTTCGTTTAATTTTTAGATGTGAGTCAAATAGTTTCCAATACACCGATTTCACATGCACTATCACACACTTTCAATCTCTTAAACAGCATTTTAGAAATAAAAAATTATATTTATTCGAACAAAATTATCATCAAAAAAAGCATGATAGATTACTATGGTGTTACGAGTTCAAAAAATATCGTTTTTAATAGTAATATTATCTTTCAAACTAACTTAATCACAAGTATAGAAATGAGTTGGACTAAAAATTGGTATAAATTTCAAAAAGAGCAATGTAATGTTGCCATGTGCTAAAGAGATGGAAACAATTTTCAACCATATGTCCAACATATTTAATAAGACAAAAAACGCCACATGCGCAGTTGCGAGTTGAGACGTTTTTATGGTTTACAAAACAATTTTGATGGATGATTGGAGGAATCTTCGAGAATTCGAATCGCTCGAAAGTATTTGCAGCTTTTTGGAGAGCTTTATAGAGATGAAAAGGTGAACGTGATTATAATGGTTTTCACAATGGGCGGGTAGAGGGATAGGGAGACGCTACGGAATATGGTGTTCCAGAGTAATGTTCATATAAGAAATGCTTATCAGCAATCGGTTTTTGAATGAATATGCCGATATTGTGATTTTGTCCATCAATGTTATGGCAATTTCGAATTTAATAATATTTTTTTGGCAGGGTTAATTAGAATAATTGGCAATTTCATGGTTATTAATTGAGATAAACCAACAGAGACGAGAGATAAATAACAAAAATTTTAAGATTGCTAGATATTTTAGTTCGTTTCTAAGATTATGAATTTGTAGACCAGCGCTTTTTCGTGAACAAATCGAGTCTTTGCCAAAGTATGTGAATCACGCTGAAAATATTCAAATCCACCAGCCATTCGCCCGCGCGACAACACCTAGGAGCAGTCGTCAACACCTCATAAACGCAGATATCTGCGTATCGTTTGATGCTGTGTTCCCTCGCACCCGTTCCCTCGCATAACCGAAAGAGGGCAAAAGAGAGGCTCCTCCCTCTCCCCTCTCATATTAACTGACGCTCTCACCCACTTTTTGGCCGGGGTCAACGAGCGATTTTTTAATATCTTAATGACGCTGTTTTTTTTTTAAGCAATAGGTTAGGAATTTTGATAGTGTAATTGCGCTAAATATATTATATTGATTATTATATTATGATCCAAGGATCTTGGTCGACCAGAGTCCAAAGGATTCGAATCGTCTTTGAGATTCTATAATTATGCTATAATTGATAAATTGTTAAAATGAGGAGCTTCGTTTAAGAATGTAGGGTTTTTTGTTAAGCAATAGGTTAGGAATTTTGATAGTGTAATTGCGCTAAATATATTATATTGATTATTATATTATGATCCAAGGATCTTGGTCGACCAGAGTCCAAAGGATTCGAATCGTCTTTGAGATTCTATAATTATGCTATAATTGATAAATTGTTAAAATGAGGAGCTTCGTTTAAGAATGTAGGGTTTTTTGTTAAGCAATAGGTTAGGTATTTTGATAGTGTAATTGCGCTAAATATATTATATTGATTATTATATTATGATCCAAGGATCTTGGTCGACCAGAGTCCAAAGGATTCGAATCGTCTTTGAGATTCTATAATTATGCTATAATTGATAAATTGTTAAAATGAGGAGCTTCGTTTAAGAATGTAGGGTTTTTTGTTAAGCAATAGGTTAGGTATTTTGATAGTGTAATTGCGCTAAATATATTATATTGATTATTATATTATGATCCAAGGATCTTGGTCGACCAGAGTCCAAAGGATTCGAATCGTCTTTGAGATTCTATAATTATGCTATAATTGATAAATTGTTAAAATGAGGAGCTTCGTTTAAGAATGTAGGGTTTTTTGTTAAGCAATAGGTTAGGTATTTTGATAGTGTAATTGCGCTAAATATATTATATTGATTATTATATTATGATCCAAGGATCTTGGTCGACCAGAGTCCAATGGATTCGAATCGTCTTTGAGATTCTATAATTATGCTATAATTGATAAATTGTTAAAATGTGGAGCTTCATTAAAAATGTAGGGTTTTTTTTAAGCAATAGATTAGGTATTTTGATAGTGTAATTGCAGTAAATATATTATATTGATTATTATTTTATAATCCAGGGATCTTGGTCGACCAGAGCCCAAAGGATTCGAATCGTCTTTGAGATTCTATAATTATGCTATAATTGATAAATTGTTAAAATGAGGAGCTTCGTTTAAGAATGTAGGGTTTTTTGTTAAGCAATAGGTTAGGTATTTTGATAGTGTAATTGCAGTAAATATATTATATTGATTATTTTTATTATGATCTAAGGATCTTGGTCGACCAGAGTCCAAAGGATTCGAATCGTCTTTGAGGTTCTATAATTATGCTATAATTGATAAATTATTAAAATGAGGAGCTTCGTTTAAGAATGTAGGGTTTTTTGATAAGAAATAGGTTAGGTATTTTGATAGTGTAATTGCGCTAAATATATTATCTTGATTATTTTATTATAATTCACGGATCTTGGTCGACCAGAGTCCAAAGGATTCGAATCGTCTTTGAGATTCTATAATTGTGCTATAATTGATAAATTATTAAAATGAGGAGCTTCGTTTAAGAATGTAGGGTTTTTTGATAAGAAATAGGTTAGGTATTTTGATAGTGTAATTGCGCTAAATATATTATCTTGATTATTTTATTATAATTCACGGATCTTGGTCGACCAGAGTCCAAAGGATTCGAATCGTCTTTGAGATTCTATAATTATGCTATAATTGATAAATTGTTAAAATGAGGAGCTTCATTAAAAATGTAGGGCGTTTTGTTAAGCAATAGGTTAGGTATTTTGATAGTGTAATTGCACTAAATATATTATATTGATTATTATTTTATAATCCAGGGATCTTGGTCGACCAGAGCCCAAAGGATTCGAATCGTCTTTGAGATTCTATAATTATGCTATAATTGATAAATTGTTAAAATGAGGAGCTTCATTAAAAATGTAGGGCGTTTTGTTAAGCAATAGGTTAGGTATTTTGATAGTGTAATTGCACTAAATATATTATATTGATTATTATATTATAATCCAGGGATCTTGGTCGACCAGAGTCCAAAGGATTCGAATCGTCTTTGAGATTCTATAATTATGCTATAATTGATAAATTTTTAAAATGAGGGGCGGTTAAGATTTTAAGAATGTAGGGCTTTCTGTTAAACAGTAGGTTAGGAATTGTGATTGCATAATTATTAACATTTTCATTATAAATATAATGCAAATAATATTGATCTTATTTATTCTTATTTTATTATTAAAGTGTCTCGAGTCGAGTAATGTGTTTTAGCGCGTGGTTATTCCATGCGCACTAATTATATCTGAAAAATACTTTGCTCACCGAAAGGTTTTTTCAATATCGAGGTTTAGTCAAAAATCAATGAAAAGTGCAATCCATGTTTCCTTTGGTATAATGTTAAGAATTTCGGTTTAATCCAATTTTCATTATCTATTAAAAGTCCGTATATTTTCTTCTCAAAAAATTCGTTATGAGGTTACGGTATTTGAGACACAGAGCCGATTGAAATAGTTTACAAGGCAACATTGATACCTGTTGGAGCCGTGACCTCGACACGTCACGTGACACACCACGTGGCACACGTTTCATAGGAGCGATATAAAAACCCCTTTTTACGCTCAATAATCAGTTATTCATATTTGTGTCTAATAAATATATTCTCTACGTTGGCTCGTTCACAAGGACACAACAACTGGCGATCAGGAACACAACAACTGGCGATCAGGATCTACGCACCATGGACGTCAACACAGTCAAACTGCTCTTGGCAAAGCAAGCGAAGCAGCACCAAGACTTCGTTCGAGAAATCACCAAACTGCTGATGGAGGGACGACCAGGCACTTCACCAACCGCTCCCGCACAACCAAACACCCAAACAGGGCTTATCGACTCGCTGACGACTCGACTACCGACATTCTCCTTCGACCCGGATGAAGGAACCACATTCGAAATCTGGTATTCACGGTACGAGGACATTCTGCGACTGGATGGATCAACATTGGACGACGGCACCCAAACCAGGATCATCCTATCAAAGCTCGATGCCCCCGCTTTCGCCATGTACGCCGACAACATCCTGCCAAGGAAACCATCGGATCTGACGCTCGAAGAGACCATCACCCGGCTCAAGACTCTCTTTGGACACTCGAAGTCTGTATTCCCCCACCACCAACAACGATCAACGACGTCACGAAGAACCTCGACCCCGAAGGCGAGGACACCCGAACCACGACCAGAACAGCCAACAACGCAGCAGAAGCCACCATCACCATGCAGACATTGTGGAGGACCTCACTGGAATGCTGACTGCAACCGCAACCGAACGGACAGCAGACGAATCCCGAAATCCCGCCGGAAACGCCAAGGATCCCGCAGAGGACGTCAAGGAGGACATCTGGGACTCATCTCAGTCAACCACGCATGGATCAACAAGAGCAACCGGATCTTCAAGAACGTGAACATCAATGGAACCGACGTCAAGATGCAATTGGACACTGGCGCCGATATCTCGCTAGTCTCAACAAAGGATTGGATTCGACTTGGGAAACCATCGCTCGAGCCTGCCAACGTCAATCTGAAAGCCGCTAACAACAACAGGATTCGCCTCAAAGGACGGTTCAACTGCAAGTTCATCATCAATGGACAACACGGATCCGGATATTGTCATGTAGCCGATACCGCCACACTCCTCGGACTGGATTGGATCCAGCACATTCCCCGCTCTCTCTTGCTCACGGACGATGCCGCCGCTGACGCGTACACCAAGCGGATCGAGATCACTTCGCACGACCTCAAGGATGGCCGACGAAAGCCTTGTGAGGAGATAATGAAGAAATACGCGGACGTATGCAACCCAGGATTAGGAAGATGCACCAAAACGACTGCCAGCCTGAAGTTGAAGCCGGATGCCACGCCAATTTTCCTCTCCCACGCGTCACTGAAGAATTAGAACGCCTCATTGCTCAAGGAGTGCTCGCGAAAATCGACCATTCGGACTGGGCCGCTCCAATCGTTGTCGTCAAGAAGAAGAACGGGTCTATTCGAATGTGCGCCGACTACTCAACAGGACTCAACGATGCCCTCGAACAACACCAGCACCCACTGCCAACTGCGGACGACATCTTCGCAGCCATGAACGGAGCTAAGATTTTCAGTCAAATGGATCTTAGTGAAGCTTACCTTCAATTGGAAGTCGCCGAGGATTCTCGCCAACTCCTCGCCATCAACACACACCTTGGATTGTACACCTACAACCGCCTACCTTTCGGAGTCAAGACAGCACCTGCCATCTTCCAACAACTCATGGACTCGCTGATCGCAGGAATCCCAGGAGTCGCCGCCTATCTGGACGACATCATCATCACTGGATCAACCCTCGAAGAGCACAATCGACGAGTGGACACCGTATTCCAGCGCCTACAAGAATACGGACTGCGAATCAGACTGGAGAAATGCCGCTTCGTAATGGACGAAATCCGATTTCTTGGTTTCATCGTCAACCCTCACGGACGCCGGCCGGACCCGCTGAAGGTAGAAGCCATCTCCGAAATGCCGCCGCCAAAGGATATCAAACAACTCCGATCTTTTCTTGGAATGGCTCAATTCTATGGAGCATTCGTCAAGGACCTATTCACCCTTCGACAACCACTGGATGCGCTCACAAAGAAGGACGTGCGTTTCACATGGACATCACAATGTCAAGCTGCCTTCGATCGGATTAAGGAAGTCATCTCATCGGACCTCCTGCTCACGCACTATGACCCCAGATTGCCGCTCATAGTCGCCGCTGACGCATCAACCAATGGAATTGGAGCCGTCCTCACACATCGAATGCCGGATGGAACGGAAAAAGCTGTATATCATGTTAGCCGGACACTGACAGCCGCTCAACGGAACTACAGCCAAATCGAGAAAGAAGCACTTGGGCTCATTTTCGCAATCCAAAAATTCCACCGATTCATACACGGACGGACATTCACCCTGCGCACGGATCACAAACCTCTCCTTGCCATTTTCGGATCGAAGAAGGGAGTACCGGTATTCGCCGCAAACCGTCTCCAACGCTGGGCCACAATGCTGCTCAACTACGACTTCACCATCGAATACGTCAAGACAACGGATTTTGGACAAGCCGACGCACTCTCTCGTCTCATATCGGAACATGCCCGCACTATGGAGAACGAAGATCGAGTCATTGCCGCCGTCGAAGCTGAAGTCATCGCCGATCAGAACGAACGCTGCTCGAATCTGCCCATCACCGCCGACCAAGTTCGTCATCACACCCGCATGGAACCGCTTCTCCGCCGGATCATTGATTACGTCACCACCGGAAAATGGCCGAAGCTCACAAGGAAGCAACCAGAATGGAACTACTTCAACCGACGAGAAGACCTCAGTATAGTCAATGGATGCCTCATGTTCATCCACCGGATCGTCGTACCTGCTACACTCCGAAGAAGAACTCTCACCGCACTGCACAAGGCTCACCCTGGAGGAACCAAGATGAAAATGCTCGCTAGAAGTTACGTCTACTGGCCATCGCTGGACCAGGATATCGAGGATCTTGTCAAGAGTTGTGGAAACTGTCAAGCTGCCGCCAAGACCCCCATCAAAGCGGAACTTCAATCATGGCCTGCCGCCTCTGGACCATGGACACGCGTTCACGCCGACTTCGCTGGACCCGTAGATGGATCGTACTACCTGATTGTAGTGGATGCCTACTCGAAATGGCCGGAAATTCACGAGACGTCAACCATCTCGACGACAGCAACGATGACAATCCTGAAGAAGGTTTTCGCACAATTCGGAAATCCGGAAACCCTCGTAACGGACAATGGAACACAGTTCACGGCAAGCTCATTCCGGCAATTTTGCGCAGAACGTGGAATCAATCACATTCGGACACCGCCCTACCACCCGCAATCAAATGGGCAAGCGGAGCGATTTGTCGACACATTCAAGAGAGGTATCAGGAAGCTTCAAGGAGAAGAACCATCGCGAGAAGCCCTTCAAACGTTTCTCCAAGCTTATCGATCAACACCATGCCCAGCTGGACCGGATGCCAAATCCCCTGCTGAGAACTTTCTGGGAAGACCAATGCGGACGCCCCTGGCTTTGCTGTTGCCGACAACCACTACACCTGGACCGCGCAACGAGAAAATGGAATCGCAATTCAACCGTCATCATGGAGCAAGGAACATTGCCTACGAAGAGGGAACCGCTATTTTCGCGAAGGACTTACGATTCTCCAAGCCAACATGGACCGCTGGCACCATCGTCGAACGTACAGGAAAAGTTACATACCGCGTCAAGTGTCAAGGACAACTATGGACTCGCCATGCTAACCAACTCCGACCTAGGAACGACTGGAACGCAACTGAGACGCTACTGGACCTATATGAAATCCCAATGCCAATCGACATGGATTCGGACTCGGATATCACAACCGCCATTCAAAGGACCCCATCTCCTGTTCTACGTCGTTCAACAAGGATCCCGAAGCCGGTCAGACGACTACAGATCAATCCATCCCGAAACACCTATGTTTCGAACTAGCGAGGGAGATGTTGGAGCCGTGACCTCGACACGTCACGTGACACACCACGTGGCACACGTTTCATAGGAGCGATATAAAAACCCCTTTTTACGCTCAATAATCAGTTATTCATATTTGTGTCTAATAAATATATTCTCTACGTTGGCTCGTTCACAAGGACACAACAATACCTACACGCTTGATGATAAATGTGCAATAAAATGTGTGTGACTCAAAATACTTTTCAAATTCGATTACAGCTTCCGTGGTAGAAATTTTTTTAAATGATTGATTCATGTAAAAAAGGAAACAGATTTTCAGAATTGTAAAAGAAGGATAATTTATTCTTTTCGGTTTTTAAAAAAATTTTCTAGACTCAAATCCATTTTTTAAACCAATATAAAATCGAACTTTCGAATCATTTTTTTTGAAAAAAAAAAGTTGTAATGATATGTTACAGAAAAACTGTATATGAAATCCAGGAGGGGGAGTCTTAACCACGTTTGCAGTGCTGGGGATAAGATGAAAGGAGGAAGAAAAAGGAAATCATACGGCTAATTTAATATGACGAACACATCGAAATTCTTAAACTGTTCTTTTTGTAGAAGCTTATAAGATTTCTATAATATCAATGACCATTATATTATTCTCATAGAATATACAGATGAAATTAAATATAAATTTTTTTCCAAAAAAATACCAGAATCAGTCAATTATTTTATCTATTTGAATTTCGCGATTAAATTTATATATTCAAAGAAGAATTTAAATTGTACTTAAAGAGCAGTAAAGATATACACATTCTCTTGTTATTTTTCACTTTGTTGAAAGCTGGCATCATTCCATGAATTTGTTTATTGGCAATCGAAAAGAAGTTACTTCAATATGCGACAACATTTCCTTATACGACATAACATCCATATAAATAGCATTCATGCCGCCATATTACTAGATAGATGTCCGTTTTGTGGCTAGCTAAGATGACAAATTTGCACCGGCTCATCTTCGAAAAACTAAGCCTGGATTTGGAACACAGGTATTACTTTCTTATCGCGAGTGGGGCTATCATGATTTTTCCTATTTAAAATCGGTATCGTTGAGTGACAAAAATTCGAAAAAGCATTTATTTATGTTACGATTGGCTCATTCATTTAACAATAAAACATATCATCGTGCAATAATTAGAGAAATCTTATAATCTTATAACTTTTGGGAATAAAATATATTATATCTAAAATTCTATTTAAAATAAACTATTTTTAAAATTATGTGCAATTAATTAATTGATGTGGGTAAAGATTGCATATAAATATGACATGATACAAGGAAACTAAAGGTCAAGCTCGTAGGTTATATAATAAGTAGAAACAATTAAAGAAATCGTTCTTGAGTAGCAGTAATTAACATTCATAATAATATGATGAGAGTAAAATCAAGCTTAACGGATCAAAGCGTTAAACAAAAAATACGATTTGTAATAGCATAGCACCTGGTAATTATCATTTATATATTATCAATTTATATATTAACAATTCTGAAATGAATAAACTTAATTTTTGGTTGATTAGTTATGGCATTTGATAAATATAAAAATTGGTCTATTTAATTGAAACTATTAAGAAAAAAAAAGAGCAGCCTTCTTGCAGATTTTGTAAACTTTGGAATTGCAACGGCGAGCGTCCTTCTCAGCACGTTTTCTCTGCTTTTCGATAGTCTTCAGGCAATTACGTTCGATGCGCTCTTCTTCCTTGACGCGCTTCTCGTAGCGATCATAGTACGCAAGCTGAAAATACGAGTTCATTAATTGATCAAATGCTTCGAAGCTAACCGCATCACGAAGGTGGAGAGTCGCCTGAAGCAATCTGTCGATTTTGCCGTAAATACTCACGTAGTAGACCGTCTCCTTACTCTTCTCAATAACCAAAACGTTGCAGACGCATTTAAACAAAATATCCATCTGAAAAAAAGAATAAATGCACTATTTTGATTTTCGAACTGATTCAAACTTTTTCCATTAGCTGGTCGTTATACAAATACGCTACCTGAATATCAGTTACCGGGTAATAAACGCTCTAAACATTGTTAATTTCGATTCGAATTGAATTTTTAAAACATACGTATCTCGTAACAAATTGCGGAGGCAAGTCATACAAAATGACATTGACAATTTTGGCGGCTGCTCTGCGAATATCATTGAATTTACCGCGCAACGTGACATTGATAAAGTTGACCATATTGGGAGACGAGCGCTTTCCGATGTCAATTTTGATCTGATAGTACTTGGCAAACCAGCTGCTGTTCACCTCATTCATATTTCTAGAGCCAAAGAAGCGATTCCAAGCGTCAATCGGAATGACAAACTGAAAAAAAAAACACAAATTATTTGGTATAGAAGGATTGAAATTTTACTGGCATCGATGACTCGTTTGATGAGAGAAGTGGGAGTTTGAAAAGCATGTTGACGTTCGGGGCTGAAATCAAGCTCTTGAAGGAACTGAAGAGATGGACAGAGATTTTAGCAAAATAAAATAAAAAAGTAAATGCTGCAATGAACGCTCAACTTTCAGTTTTTCTAAATGCAGAAATTGTAAAATTCATGCAGATTCCGAGATTTGCTGAAATTCGCGTGGAATGCAAAAGGGTAGACAGAAGATGACAATAAATAACTTCGCGTTTGGTCACCTGCTAAATATTGACCGCTGCAAACACGGAGTGTTGTTCATTCTTTGCGTTCCTAAGTCTCTTCGTTTTGGCTACTATTATTCACTATACATAAAAGTAATTAATATTTTGAGGGTATTGACGGAAAATGTATTGAATATAGTTTTACACGAGCCTTTGATGTGCTACAATTCAATCAAGCGAAAATCTAGGCGAGTCCATAATGTAAAATAGAACAAAAAATCATGACACAAAATAATTTTTAATTTGTAATTACATGGTTCCCTAACATTCTATTTGTTTATACTTCGAATTTGCACTTTAAGAAAAATATTTTAAAAAACGAAACATATGGCTAATTTCATATGAGGAACATTTTCAAGTTGTGCTGACATATATGTAGAAGCTTATAAGATTCCTATGATATCAATAGTCATCTTATTATTCTCATATAAAATACATATGAAGTTAAACTTAAATTTTTCCCAATACGATAAACAAATGAGTAGAAAAAAAGCTCAAATGTTCTTTTTTCCGAAAAAACCAGAATCAGTCCAGAGTCAGCCCATCTCATTTTCAGCGTTATGAGCCTTTAATTAATTAATTTATCTATTTGAATTTCGCCATTGAATTTTTATATTCGAAAAAAAAATTAAAAATTTACATAAAGAGCTGTAAAGATATACATGTTAGGTATAATTGCGTCGCTTCCTTTGGAAACAAGCTGTACCGGGCTTGCAGTTTTTTTTTCAGTTCTTTTTTTTTTCTTATAAGCGAGCTTTGTTTATTATACAATATATTTAAAATTTTTCTCAAAACATTTAAATTTCCTCAACCATTCGGAGGTGCGATTTCTTTCCTATGGGCAATCTGTCATAAAAACAGCTCGTATCTTCTCATTCCATGCTATCTCATATGGGCGGAGCAAACGAAGGGGAACATATAGGCTCCTCCCCTTAATGAGTATCGCTACCTCATTCCATCTTCACACCCTCATCACTACCCGCTGCTCGTCAGCCAAGGATCATCACTAAGGACTACATATCAGGTATGTTATTTTAGATCCTCAGTGATTACGTTTTTGTTTTATTCCTAGATGAAATCTAGCTTTCTATTTCGAGGGTTTTTTTTAATAGGAAACATCCGTAGTTGATCATATAAAAGTTAGCAATCACATGATAATTTGTGTAATTTCAGCAAAACTATCCATTATGGAAAACCACAACAGAGGAGTTCACAATCGTGGCCAGCTCCCTCGGGTTCCGAGAGGTTTTCAAGGGGTTCGCGGTCAGGCATATTATCGTGGCCATCGTGGCCAACGTGGCCAACGTGGCCATCGTGGTTATCGAGGTTATCGAGGTTTTCTGCCAATCCGTCAGAATCCCTCTCGTGTTCCTGTCGTTTTCCGTCCCCCAGCTAACATTCCGCAACACCATCAACCATTCCGAAAAATGACACACATCGAAGTATTCAAGACTGCTGCATTTCTACTCTATTTCCGTCCTGATGATCATGTGGGTTTGCTTGTTCAATTCCTTAAATGCTTGTTTGGTAATGGTATTGAACAATTCGTCTACATCGACGAATTGTTGTACAACCCCTTATTCTTCGCACCCCACATTGTTCTTAATAACCCTTTACGTTTGCCTTCTGGCCAGAAAACTTTCAGGCAACAGCACGTCGTCGAGTTGCTCTTTATCCGCTCGCGAAATATGGACATCTCGAATCTGACGATCGAAAGGGACTTGGCGAGAGAAATTTTCGAGGGAGACGAAGTACGCACTGATGTGATCGAACAAGTCAACAATTTTTACCGCTTCGGAACTCCGTATCAGATGGATCTCTACGAATTGGAAAAAGTGGTATATAGGGCTGTTAATAGTATTTTTTTGTTAAGACACGACTGAAACGTCTTCTACAACGCCGTGAATCAATCTCTACTATCTACTCTCCCTTTTCCCCAATATTATCTACTATACCCCTTTTCCCCAATATGCATATCCATCTATATTCACTTTATCACCGGCTTCTATGAAGTCTTCATTATGCCTGTATCATAGTCAAATATTCTTCTCGGTTTTGATTTTCTCTTCCCAATGAACAACCCCAACCCCCTCTGTGCTATGTTCCCAATGCAAAAATATCCCCGAATAATTGTCTATCGTTTTTTTATTTCTGAAGGTAACCTCTCACAATCTTTTGGCAAACAATTTTCGTAATCAAAATTAATAGTACTATCTTAATGAAGCCGTGAGAGGTTTTTAGCAAATTTGAGAATTTTCGAAGAAAAAAAACAAAAAAAAAAACAAAATGGCAAAGAAACTGAGGTGCATTCCATTATTAAAAAATGCATCCTTTTCCTTTGCTTTAGGTGTTTTTTTTTTTCGAATTTTCAAATGAGAATGAATTTCGGATGTATCGAAAGCAAAACTTTTGATTCAATCCTTGAGACTCTTCTCAATTTGAATTTGTTCTTCGATTCTCCAAATTTCAAATAGTTTATCATCAATTAGAAGCATCTTTCGAATGTTCCCTCTCAGAACCTTTCGCTTTTTCTCTGGAAAATACTTTAATCGTTCACAAACAGATGTAATTGTCTTAAGTGCTATTTCAGAATTCCAGTTTACTTCTTTTTGGGATATTGGAGCCGGGTACAATTTTAAACATGTTTCACCTAATATTTCTCGCTGAATTTGTTTATTGGTGATGAAAAACAATGGAAAAGTAGCTTAAACATACAATTGCCTTTTTTTAATATGAATTATAACTTCCATATAGATACTATCCCTGCGACCATATTACTGCACTGAGACGGATGCCTGATTAGTGGCTAACAAAGATGAAAAAATTGCTCCGGCTCATTTTCGAAAAACTAAGCCTGGATTTGGAACACCGGTATTACTTTCTTATCGCGATTTTTGTGATGATTTTTCCGATTCTAAATCGGTATCGTTGAGTGACAAAAATTCGAAAAAGCAATTATTTATGTTGCGATTGGCTCATTCATTTAACAATAAAACATATTATCGTGCAATAATTATAGAAATCTTATAATAAACTTATAGAAATAAAATATATTATATCTAAAATTCTATTTAAAATAAACTATGTTTAAAATTATGTGCAATTAATTAATGTAAGAATTGAAGTAGCTAAAGATTGGTTAAATATGAGATGATACAATATGAAACCATGATCAAGTTATTAGGTTATATGAAAAGCAAAAAAAAATGTATTAATAGAAACAATTAAAAAATCGTTCTTGAGCAGTGGATAGTCACCATAAATATGATGAGAATAAAATCAAACTTAACGAATCAAAGCGTTAAACCAAAACACAATTTGTGCTTGCAATAATATTATCAATGGTCTTTACAATTCAAGTGGGCCAAGACAAAATGTGAAAGATGAAATAATTAAAGCAATACGGATAAGAAAAAGTAATCATGACCAAGGAAAAATGGATCCAAAAAAATATAGAAATGGAAGCCAATTAATAAAAAAGGTAAATATTAATTTCATTAAGTTGTAATTATGGTTACTTGAATTTTGACCAATTAATATCTTCGAAATTCATGTTAAATAGGCTAAAATAAAACTAACAATTCTGAGATGAATAAACTTAATTTTTGGTTATATAGTTATGGAATTTAATAAATATCAAATCTGACATATTTTTGAAATTCATAAAAATTAATTGAAGCTATTAAGAAAAAAATGAGCAGCCTTCTTGCAGATTTTGTAAACTTTGGAGTTGCAACGACGAGCATCCTTCTCAGCACGTTTTCTCTGCTTTTCGATGACCTTCAGGCAATTGCGTTCGATGCGCTCTTCTTCCTTGACGCGCTCTTCGTAGCGATCATAGTACGCAAGCTGAAAATATGAGTTGATTAATTGATCAAATGCTTCGAAGCTAACCGCATCACGTAGGTGGAGAGTCGCCTGAAGCAATCTGTCGATTTTGCCGTAGATACTCACGTAGTAGACCGTCTCCTTACTCTTCTCAATAACCAAAACGTTGCAGACGCATTTGAACATTATGTCCATCTGAAAAAAGAATAAATGCAATATTTTGAATTTCGAACGGATTCAAACTTTTTCCATTAGCTGGTCGTTATACAAATACGCTACCTGAATATCAGTTACCGGGTAATAAACGCTCTAAACATTGTTAATTTCGATTCGAATTGAATTTTTAAAACATACGTATCTCGTAACAAATTGCGGAGGCAAGTCATACAAAATGACATTGACAATTTTGGCGGCTGCTCTGCGAATGTCATTGAATTTACCGCGCAACGTGACATTGATAAAGTTGACCATATTGGGAGACGAGCGCTTTCCGATGTCAATTTTGATCTGATAGTACTTGGCAAACCAGCTGCTGTTCACCTCATTCATATTTCTAGAGCCAAAGAAGCGGTTCCAAGCGTCAATCGGAATGACAAACTGAAAAAAAAAAACACAAATTATTTGGAATAGAAGGATTGAAATCTTACTGGCATTGATGACTCGTTTGATGAGAGAAGTGGGAGTTTGAAAAGCATGTTGACGTTCGGGGCTGAAATCAAGCTCTTGAAGGAATTGAAGAGATGGACAGAGATTTTAACAAAATAAAATAAAAAAAGTAAATGCTGCAATGAACGCTCAACTTTCAGTTTTTCTAAATGCAGAAATTGTAAAATTCATGCAGATTCCGAGATTTGCTGAAATTCGCGCGGAATGCAAAATGGTAGACAGAGGATGACAATAAATAACTCCGCGTTTGGTCACCTGCTAAATATTGACCGCTGCAAACACGGAGTGTTGTTCATTCTTTGCGTTCCTAAGTCTCTTCGTTTTGGCTACTATTTTTCACTATACATAATAGTAATTAATATTTGGAGGGTTTTGACGCAAAATGCAAAATCGAATAAAAAATCATGACACAAAATAATTAGCACATTGTGATTATATGGTTCTGTAAAATGCAATGTGCTTATACTCCGAAATTGGGAAATTTTTTTAACAACCGAAGAATCTGAAATTCATAAAAATTATAATATTTTACATAATGATGTATTGTCAAAGTCTCGTATACTGTGTGAAGTTGTTTTAAATTTTTCTGCGGTTAGTTAAGAATTAATTGTTTGCTAAAATTCAGAATACGCAGACACCCAAAAGTTTTTCTGCAAGAGACCCTTAGCATACAGCCAATATTTTTTGAAATTTCGTGCGTTCATTTGACACCAACAATCGTTAAATTAAAAAAAATTCTCTCGTTACCGATATATCTCTTCGGTTATAGATTTTGGAAGAAACGTTTAAGAGATTTTTTGGGTCTGTTCGAAAATTTTAAGCAATACCGACAAAAATCTTCAAAAAAGCTTGGAGAATTTCGACGAAATCTCGATAATCTGAAAGTTTAGTTTCAATCTGAAAGTTTAGTTTATTTATGTGATATTGCTGCAAATCTTTCGCACCACAAATTCGTCCGCCCTTGACAAGAAACCGATCGAAGGCATTGGCAACCTGTTTCGAACACCACGCGCCCGCGGAAATACGAGCGAATGGTTAATTTTTGGGCAGTTTGTAGCTTACTGCAAAAATTAAATCACCTCTGAAAATCTGTCAGAAATTCAAGCATGCAATGACGAATACATTGATATACATTTCACCGAATAAAGTGCTTACAGTACCGAGATAAATCAATTTGAAAATTGCGCTAAATTATCGCCCTGTCAAAATATTTCCCCCCTTTCCGCATTGTTCAATGTGTATTTTCGCGTTTGTCACGTAATTTCGAAAACCTCCTTTTTCAGTGTGGCCATATTTTACTGTATACTGTACTGTTAACTAGGTACAGTAAAAAACTTGCAAAAGCTGTTGAAAATTGCTCTTCATTACAGACAACAATATACTTTTAAAATTACAGTAAAGAATTGTAATACTGTGAAGTAAAATCAAAAAAACAAAAAACGGATTTCAATGCAAATATCACTCTGTCAGTTGCATTTTTTGAAAAGTGTCATTACGTATTTCGAAATTGATTTCAACCAAAAATCAACGAGTTTTGGAATTTGTCTTTTCATATTAAATTTTTCTACTTTTAAAATTCCAAATTCCAATACTTCTATTTTTGATTTTTTTTAAATTGAAAACAAATATTCCTGTTTTCAAAACCATTTTTTTTTGGAATCGCATTTTAGATTATTTGTATTGAAACATGCATAGTTACCGATAATTTTCAAGCCATTTAGCGATCCATATCGTTTTATGGAATTTTTAACATACGAAATTAAGAATTGATAATGTATAATTGAAGAAAATAATAAACCTCTGGATAAACTTCATCCTCGAAATTTATCATTATGAGAAAGTGCCTATATTTTCATGTTGATCTTGTTCACTTTTTTCTGGGCTTTGGCATTTTCTTTTAACCTGGTCACGTACTAAGTGCACTGGGTTCCATACGATTACTAACCGTTTTTTGTCAAGCGATTAAACAAAAATAAAATTTTAAAAAATGTCACCGATAAATTTAAATATACACCGCCTCGTTTCAATCGTTTGACAATATCAGAAAAAAAAGAGAGTCATTGCTAATAACGTAGAATAATTTCTCAACATCTTATGTCATCTTCTCTCTTGGGAGACTTATGTTCAAATCACCATTTTTATTGAATGAAATACCCGATGCACCATAAAAAGTAGAAATGAATTTCCCCCAAAAACCATTGAAAGCATCACCTGCTCCATCTGGGGGTCATTTCTTTTGTTCAATTCTCTTAATGGTATCGTTTGCAGATGGAGTTCATAGAAAAAAAAAACTCAATGAAAACGCGAATCGTTATGTTTTCGACCATTTGTTTTTTCGAGCAAATTCAGTTTTCAACATGACCAACGAACGCCCGCATGTTCGCTTTTCTGAAATCAATGAACATATCGGTATTAGTGATGCTGAAAACAACGAATTCGTGGAGGCCGAAAACGACAATGATAGTAGCCTCTTCAGGTAACATTTTATAGTTCATGTTATATAACAATTTCGAAGAGGTATTCAGAAAAGTTAGCGATGTCCTTCATTTTTTGACATGCAACATCTTCAACAAAACTCCGGAGCAGTCGGTGACCTTTCAATTGCTCCCAGTAACTTAATTAATATGTAGTCTTATGTGGTAACTATTCGTGTTTTTTCTCAGATATCTCGCAATTACGTAAGCGAACCGAGGCGCTTCTACTATGTTGTTCCAAGAGACCGCGCGACTGAGAATGTATACGGAAGTCACATCGATTTGTGAGTAATACATTTTTGGAAAAGTTGTCAAGATAGTCAATTTCATTTTTATATAAAACGAAATCAGAATAATGGAGAGAGAGAAAATTAATGAGAAGTCCAATATAAAAACTAGAATGTGCATTATTCAGGAACCCACCAGCGGTCTTCGACAGTGTTTCCACTACTCCATGAACCATACTAACGTATTAAATATGTTATTCAAGGACATAAAGTTGTGTTTGAACATATTTACAAACGATTTGAACCCATATACAAACGGGTCGTCTCGCATTCATCAAAAAATTGATACAGTTATCAGGTTAAGTAATTTTTTAACCGAATTTCATTTTTTTTAGAGGTGGATAAAATAATTTATGTTTACAAAGATTATAAAAGAACTAGGTAATAGTTTTGGCTATTAAATGAAACTACTCGGTTTCTACTAGCTGGTTCAATCAACGATGTGAATTTTGTTCATTCAGATGTTTATGTGATCACATAATTGAAGAAAATAAGGAATTAATGAATTTCAGCGACATTTGTTACTAGGTGAAAACCTTCTAGAAACGAAATAAACCACTGTCATTTTTCCCATGATAAACACTGTTGCATATATTATCAGAATTTATTAATAATTTGAGGTTAAAATAAATAATCATCCAATTATATTTTGAAGTAGAAGAAACAGTTAGAAAGGTATTAGGATGAATATGATTCCGATTGAATTCCATTGTTTACTATTCGACTGGTGTCAGCGCATATCTTCTCTCGTACTTGTCACGATGGTATCGAGTTTTCGTCGCTACTGCCGCCTGTTAATTTCTCTGTATTGTCTTGATTTTTATTTAAACTATTACCGCTAATATTTTGGCATCTTCCGTAGCGCCCTGATAACCAGTCACTAAAGTTATTACCGGCGGATCTTCAACATGCGGTCCCGTCGGGCTGCAAAAATTCAATTTGATTTGATGAGACATCCTTGTTATTTTCACATCATTGCTCTTTTTCTGTTCCGCATATCGGCCATATCCGTGAGGTAGTCATCCGGCTAAAATTAAATATTATTGGCTCATTGGATCAAATAGATCAATTTACAAAAGCCTCATCGTGTTGTCTTTGAACTTCCGGTGGAGAACGTCTAAAAATATCCAATGACAATTATTGCAGTTATTTGAAACGAACATATCTCCGAAGGTCTGCTCAAGATTGAGTTGGATCACAGAAGCTGACGCATTGATCACAACATGTTTGGTTCCTTTGATCTTCTAATGCATTGGAAGACGAACTTGCCAAAAATCTTGATGAAGAAATTGAGAACTCTGAAGAACATCATGGGCATGCTTATTTAATTAAGAAACACACCTTTTGAAACATTTGTTAGCCATTGCTAGAAAAGGGCTCAATCGCAGCTTTCGACAATTGATAAAATGAAACTCTTAAAGAAATGCGAATAAAGAGGCGTTACTAAATGCTTGAATGATTTTGATAATTTTCGACAATGTTATAAACTCAGTGAAAAACATTAGCTGATTGTCTGAGATAGATGTCCCTTATGTGAGTATTAATAATAAAAAAAATAAATATACACATGGATACCAAAACTTATGAGTCACAATATGAGAAAAATCAAGTTCAAAATTATTTCGAGAGAAAAAATGTTTTGAAAAACATTTTTTATAATAATTAGTAATCAAGAATAGTCTCGAGAATTGTAATGATTTAATAAGATTGCTTTGAAAACAAGTGGCTACAAATACTCATGGGATGTCTGGTAAACTTTTCATTTTCATATGAATAATTTTTTGCTCTTTACTATCATGGAAAACAAAATTCTACAGAGCAAAAGATGTGAAAAACGTTATACTCTTTTCGCGGAAAAATGATACGATATTAATTGATTTAAAGAACGCTAAATGAAATATGGAAAAAAGGGTCTCGAGACATAGAGACGTGTGCGTGTCTGCGTACTCTGCATTTTAACATACGCGCATTGAATAATTTGCCACGCGTAAATTTACACATTCTTAGATCTACACTGATTTTGCGAAAATGAATTTCCCGCCACCGATCTGTCAGTTGTCATCGACAATATGAGCCTGTGTACGAATTTTACACATTTGCAGAACAACGTACAATAATACGTTTCGCAAATTTGGAGAAATGATTTACTAAACTTGATGATTAGAGTTTTTCTCCAGTTGTTTCGGATGAATGGCCTAAATATTTAATTATTAGGGGGATATTGTAAAAGACTATTTTTCCGTTACTAAAATCATTACTTAAAATTTAAAGGTTTCAAATTTTTTCTTGCTTAGGTCTTAGTAATTTTCCAATTCAATTTTTATATTTTTTGAATATTCTCCCTGGACCATTAAAATTGTGTTTCATCAACATTTCTCATTCGAATTTGTAGTGCTACGATTAAAAATGATACAACTTTTATAAGATTTTTGTCATAATGTTATAAAACAACATTTACTTTCCGAAGCCCAAAATTTATAATTTCATGAGTTCAAAACATTATGACGGATGATCACATGATAATTTGTCGTATTTCTGTTTGAAGAATCTTGATAATTTTTGCGCTCTAATAAACCCAAAAGGATCTGCCTATTCCAGCTTGTTTAGCGATGCGAAGCATCAATTATTATCGGAATTATGCGCATTTACTTGTGATTCATTTTTCTTCTTCGAAAAAATACGGAAATTAACCATATTGTGCACCAGAATGCCATTTGTTTGGGTATTGGTAATAGATTCCCAGATCTTTCGAGTGATTGTCTTTCAAATCCACTAAGGTAGAAAAACATGCAAGCTTATATTTATTTTTCAAATTGATAAATAAAAACAGGAAAAATAACGAATGCAACAAAATATTAAATTTCTAGATGGATTGGATGACTTCTTTGCTGCTCCATCATTCCGCGAGCTCCCAAAAGAATGGGCATAGTGCGACGCTCTTGAATTCCGAGCGACAGCTGAAATAAACAAATTGACCATTATTGAATGATTGTATGATTTATACCGATTCGATTGTCTCCACACGCGTTCTCGTCGGCACTGAACGACGGAAGCGACACGACGACAACCTATCCCAAATGCGTCGCAGGCAATTGATCACTCTTCTGTAACCAAAAATTAAGCGCTCGAATAGGAATATCGGCTTCTGCTTACGTTGTGAACGGTTGGCGCTCTCTGCGGAACAGCAGACCTTGCGGCTTGATACGGTTGACCATCACCCAGCTAAATTTTTAATGTATGAGATTCTCGATTTGTTTCATATTGAATGACATATCGTTGACGTAATACGACTACAATTTGGATTATATGCCGCTAAAAAATTTCCGAGGGCATTGTCATAAGTATCAAAACATCCACGTGAGGAATATGCGATAAACAAAGATTCTCTAATTTGTTGAGAGAATCAGTGGAATGGGCGGAGACACAAATTGCGAACTGAATGGATGTTGATACAAACTGTCCCAAGAGAGATGAAAAAACTCGAGAGAATGAGAAGTGATTGAGATGCTTTATTTAAATAATAATAATAATAACCGGAAAAGGAAATCAATAGTTCTTCCCATTAATTCAAAAATTATTTAGTTTTGAAAGGATCTGAAAGAATATTTTTAAAAATTTCTAGAAAAATTTGTTAGGTGACACTGAGTTGAACTATTTATTTTAAAGATTCCGAGGGGATATCGTTATAAGCAACAGAGATAGGTACTATTTGTGAAACCTTGAGTCTCAAACTGATATTTCCAATATTGGGATAATTTTATTATCTCTACAGTAAGTTTTCTTCTACCTATTAACTTCTCGTACACAAAATATTTGGGTGCCACAATGGGTAGGCTCAAACAACAGGAGTCAAATGGTGAAACAGTCTTTATCACTCTCCACCAATCGCAATTAATGGGGGACCATAATGCATTGTAGAGACAGTTACTATAAATCTAATAATTGATAAGCTCGCAGATGAACCGCCGCAAAATCAAACCTCTTGTCACGTCTTTTTCAGAAATAAAGTATGCTTCCAATAGTAGTCAGAAAAAATTTTCGGATCTGATCCGATTCTTGCACGTGACCAATATTAATGGAGTTGGTTATTTTGCATTCTACATCACTATAAAGTTTATTATTGCTAAATATGTCCAGGAACTGATAATCTTATTAAGAAAATATAAGCAGTTAATGCGAAAATAAAAAAAATCGAGAAAATAATGAAAGAGGCACGCTTGTTTATCCATGCGCACATTAACCGATAAATGGCGACTGTATATGTTATGTCGTTAAATTTCTGAAAGTTTTATTTTTCAACATTATTCTATAGAACTTATATTTAAGAAAACACTAAATACTAGCTCAATTGTGTGATGGTCTTGACTTTAGAACGAATATCTAAAACTTGTGTGGTTTATTTTAAATCAAGTGAATGTAGGTTGCAAGGATTCAACATGAATTAATTTTAATGAATGGATTTAGGTTATTAATATTTTACGTACAAATTATCTATTCGTTCACAAAATCAGGAAATTTCTGAAACAAAGTAGAAAAATTAAATTCTTTCAAAACATATTTGAAATATTAAAAATCGAGACATAACAATTTTTAATGTTTTTTTTAATCAAACGCAAAAGACGGACATCGCCGTAAAGAGCATGTTTGTTCGATGTATAAGAAAGTCCGGCCTATTATACATTACCTTCCTCCCCACCAGCCCAAATAAAACTTAAAAAAAGAAAAGGATCATAAAATTATCTGAACTGAAGGAGTTCCTCAGAAGAGATCTGGTGGTGCCAATAATCTCGCATTTGGAAATGTTTGTAGTTAACCTGTGATATCCAACAGATTCTGAAGCCACAAGGCTCAAGGGGGATAACCTTGTCATTGGTAATGGCCGAATGGCAGCACACTGATGACATAATGAGCAATCCTGATTGGCGAAATATATTGGCAGCACCGAAGATAGCCATTCATCGGTCATTGATGCAGCTGTTAAGCCACAAAAATTCCGGTATGCTCTTCTGCGATGGTGACCTTGGAAATCGGTTCTCTTGAAACCCAAAATTCATTTATGTTTGAGCCCTTGTTACCAGAGGTTTAATTATAGAACTATAATCACTTAATTTGAAATGAACCACAGAAATTTTAGATGATCATACGGCTTCCTACAAAATTGAGCTAGTATTTTGGTCTTCTTAATTTTATTTTTATTCTCATGGAAAATAGAGCAGCGTCAAACAAAAAAATACTGTCGCCACTAGCTGATTAATATACACTTGTAGATTTATAGGCATGCTGCTCTCACTAGTTTTTCGAATGAATTCTTATTCATTTTCATTTTTACACGAACTCTTCATATTTTCCAGATTTTCTTTTCTTTTCCTTTTTAACGTCATTAAGAACTTTTGCAAACTACTAGAATGCAAACTAGCCAGTCCATTCATATGGATTCCGTACAAGCACATAATCAGTTCCGTTCTAACAAAGAATTGTGGTCCCACTACCCACAAGAGGCCGCGAGGGAACGATGAAAATGAAACTGGTTTGTCTCGTAGTTTGAACTTACCCATTATGGCGGCCAAATTATTTGAATGGCACATAAGTACAGGGTGCGGCAAAGATACGTTTGCATCAAAAAAAAAACTTTTCCATAAATTATAAAAAGTTGTTCAAATTGACAGTACACTTTATTTGAACATATAAGAAGAACGAATTAATCAACATTGTTCAATTCTTCTTCCTCGATTTTTGATGGCCTCCTTCAGACGCTTCGGGTAGACGTCGATGGTGGCACGCAGCTAATTGACGTCCAATTTGTCTCATTCGCTCAGAAGTGCCGCTTTAAGCGAGTTCAGATTTGGGTGTATGAAAGCTAATGTCTTCTTTTGCAACCTCTTCCTAGACCGGTAAAGAAGCCTCCTGTTTCCAAAATTGGTTCCAAGTGTTTTGAATGGAGTTTCAGTGCACTCCGATGATGATCGAAATCACCTTCCCCAATGTTCCCCTGCTTTCAAGTCGATGATTGCGTCAGCTGTCTTTTTTTTCTGTCATACAAAACCAATCTCCAAAAAAAAAACCCAAGAAAAACAAAAAAAGAAAATGATTAAAAGATCACAGAAAAAAAAAACAAATAACAATGTGCAAAAGATGCGTAAGTGACGTATGAGCTTGCGTTAAATTGCACACGTAATTTTGCCGCAGCCTGTATAAGCAAATATTACTACAAGATGACATAATATCTAATAAATAATGCCAGTAAATGTTATTAGAATTTGATGGCTTTCAAAATAGAGACTATTTCCGCATGAAACGTTTTTTTTTCATGACTGACTAAGTTGGCACGGCACGTACGAGCAGACACGCGACTCGGCGCAGTGGTTAATTAGCTTCAAGAATGAGGTCTAAATCTGTGCGCTCTTTTTATTCAAAATTATTTGCGCATTTTGAAAATAAGGATCGACAAGTAGAAAAGATTGAAAGCCAAAAAGTGAAGGTGAATAATATTATTATCGATATTAAATCAGTTTAAAAAGTTCATAGGCTTGCTTTCAAGTTAGGAAGAGTTTGGCCTTTTTTGAAGAAAATTTTGAAATTACTATGAAATTTACTACTTGATGATGTATTTTTACTACGATTTTTAATGCAAAAATTTGTCGCCATGTACCTCCATTATTAGTAAGTAATTCTAAATTATCTTGAATTCTCAAAGATCCTTCATTGTCCTAGTTACTAACTGATATTTCAGAATTTTTATTTTCATATTTAAAGAATGAATCACTAAGAACATTTCTGAAATCATAATTTTTCTTCCAGACATGAAACTTTGTTTATAGTAGTACTTGAAACAATTATAATAGAATTGGTAACAGAAGCATTGATCTCAATAAGAACGTTTCGTCACCAGAATGGCTGACGCATTTAATTGACTAATTGGTGTTGAATAGAAGCTAAATTAACTCTGTGGATAATTTTGCGGCATAATTTTCCTAATTATGTGAATAACAATATTTTCTAGGCCATTTTCCAAATTTCGGATTTTCTTAAATCAATTATAGATCATTAACATGTGGCATCCATGCCTGCGAAAAAAAAATCAGACAGATGATTTCGAGACACTATTTTTTGATTCTTTGTATTGTCGGAAAAAAATCGAAATAGTAACGGGTGTGAAATGTGCCTTGGCCGAATAATTCGCGGCCGCAGGCGAATTGCGAGGAGAATGGCTGCTCTAGTGGGCGGCGCCCGCAAAGATGCTTTAAGCATTTAGGCTTGAGAATCCAAAAAATGGAGAAATGTGAAACTGACAACTGTTTTAACTGTATAATCTTAAGAAACAGAATTAAAAAATTGATGTTGAAGCTTCAATAAATTAACTTAAAGAGTTCTTCGAATCTTCTAATTTTCCATGTTTCTTCATAGAAACATTAAAAACAAACTAAAATAAAATTTCTGATATCCGGATTATAAATGAGGCAAAATGAAACTTGATGTAATGAACGAGTTCGCACAAAGATCTTGTCCTTATTTTTTAAATAAAATGTTTTATCTTATTGAAGGGCAGAATTATAATGTGCATAATTATGTGTATGTACTTAAGTTTTTAGTAGTCCTTTCAACTGAAATCTTTTTATCAATCGTCTTAAAAAAATTTGGTTTATCCAGCTTTCAGGTTTTTTTTTTCTCTGTACCAAAAATATGAAATTAATGGTTTTATCCAGATAAAAAAAACCCAAAAATACCTTTTTTCAGTATTCTTAAAAAATCTGCATAGCACCATAACGAAACATAAGCATAGATAAAGTACAAAAATATGCGTTACCGCCATCAAATAAAACGTTTTTTTCGAACTAGGAATGACGAGTAGGCAAGGCAACAATTATTTACATGAATAATTTTGATAAAATTGCACTTTAAAATAAAAATCTTTTTGTTCGTTTAATAGGTCTTGCTTAAAAAACGAGAAGAGAGGAACAAAGAATATCATCGTAGTTCAATGAAAAACGACAATTAAGTTCATAAAATTAGTAGAAAAAGTATTCTGGACTAATTGCTTCAATTATTTATGTGTTGGCACGGTTACCATAATAGAAGTCAGAATTAATTGCTAAATACTTTATAGTCATTGTTTCAAAAGTAAAATGTTTATGTTTCTTCTTATATGTTTTGATAGATAATAATCACTATTTTTTTTAACAATTAATCAATAATTATAATCAATTGTATCATTTGTACGGCCACGCACCGTTTTAGCAATGGAACAATTTTCTTTTTTTTCTTGGCAATATGCCTTTCTTCCAATTTCTTTTTCATTAAATCTTTAAACGTGTTCCATTAATACAATCCTATCCAATTACTCAGAATCCGATATATGAATATATATTTTTAAGTATATTCTAATTTTGAGAACCGTCTATAGAAAAATTACTCATGCAATGTTAATTAGTATCATGAAACGCGTTTAAAACATATATTTTCAATAATCAGTTTTTTTGTTCATTGATCTACACGGATGGCAAAATCTTTTGATTTTTTGGTATTAAAAGAGCAGCAAGGTTGATAAACGGTGACATATTAGGGGAAGATCAATTTATAATCATCTAACAAAAAAATTGAAAAAAATACAGTTCATCAAATTTAGAGAAAAATAATTAAAACGTATTCGAGAAATTAGACCAAGTTTTAGAGAAAATCAATTTGACTTGAAAACTGAAAGTGATAAAAAATACTGGAAACGCGAAATTTCTCGAAACATTAAGTTCTTTCACGGTAACGACAAAAAATCACTTTAATGGTGCCGGAAATGTCGGAAAACGCCAGAACCAATGAAGAAAGCTTTCACAAGTACGGGTACATTCTCAAAATAATTGGTCAATTATTCATCGCATTTGATAATTTGACAAGTATGTTTTCAATTAAATAGAATGATAAAAGACATGAATGTTGGCAAATTTTCAATTATTTATTAATTGGCATTCAAAACAATATAACCCATATATTTACAGTAAGAAACATTGAATTAATTCATAGTACAACCAGCTGAACGCACTGCGGTGCAGCATCCATTGTAGCTTTCAGTCAGCGATTGTATCAATGTGATGCAAGCTTGCTGAAATCTCATATGTTCTCATTTGTCGGGTTTACCGTTTTGAACCTGCGTCGAAACGTTCTCATAAGTTCTTTTGGCGTTCATATAAAGATTCACATATTCTGAGCACCAGTAAGGATCATTCAAAGAGCATTTGTCTGCAATATTTTGTGTGTGTGTGTACTGTTTACGTTGGTCGGATATGAATGAACGTGGTTTTATTTGAGGTAAAAAATAAACATGGACAAAGTCGAGAAGAAGAAAATCATTTTGGGTGAAAGACAAATATTGCAGTGCAAACGAAAATGAGATAGATGCGATTCACTGTTATGTACAAGACGTGCCGTTAGTTTCGGTGATTATCTACCAATTGTTGTTTGACCGTAAGGGTTCGAATTGCTGCCGCTCGGATTGTAGAAAACCTGCGAGTTTGATGATGAGCTCGGGAGGTTGTAGTTTGTGCTTGTTCTAAAAAGAATTTCGATTATTATACAACGTTCCAACTTTATTTTTTTAGTTAGGATGCGAAATGATTATATTTTTGATCCGGTGAGTTGGGATTCTTTTCAAAATTTTAGCCAACTCACCGGTATGGATAATACATTACTGTGTCATTTCCAGCAACGTCAAAAAATCTTGCATTCGAATTGCCTTGGCTTTTTGGGTATGAGCGGTAACTCGACCTTGAATCGTAATAGACTTGCTGTTGATTTCCTGTGGGAGCAGCTCCAGAGAGTTCAGCAAGAGTCGGTCCAGGAAGTGGTCCAGTTCCTCTCAAGCGAATTGTAGCTCCTGGCATTTGCTGATCTCTCAAGGTCGTCGTCTTCAAGTCCGACGCGCTCTGATAGACTGGCCCCGAAGCAGGCTGATCGAATAGTGTGTAATACTGGGTGGATGCTCCTTGATCATTGTAATAAACTTGAGTAGGATTCTGATTGTATTGATTGTCTCTATATGAGCTGAATCTGTTTGCTTGCGAAGTCGAATATTGGCCGAATGGGTAAATATAGGGCTGAACATTGGCATTGTTAGACGGAGCTAAAAAAAAAATTACAAAAAACGGTTCTATATTTAACTTTCTGCAAATCGTTCTTTAAGAATTACAAAAGTAACCTGAATACTGGGGCTGATTATTGTAGTTCAAGTTCGTTGCTCCATTAGACGACGGAGATGAGTATTGATATCCATAAATGTTGGTATTACTTGACACTGAGCTCGTTGGATTTCTCTATAATTGTAGTATTTATTCACATATAGCTTCTGCGAAATAGTCTCGTGGTACCTGTTGAATCTGTTGATAATTGATTTGATTCTGTTGATCATTCGAAAGTGGAGGACCAGTATAATAACCATTAGCTGGAACATTAGTAGAGCTTGTCACAACACCATTTTGTCCTCCTAAACATTATCAGTTGATTTGTCGAATCACTAAACAACATACCACTTTGATCGTATTGCCTCAAGTTTTGCTGATAGGTTTGAGCATATGCACTTGCAAGTTGATCATTAAGAAATTGATAATTTGGATTTTGAACAAGCGAAATTCCGTTGTTACTGGCAGCACTGTCGTAATTGTAACCATAAATATTGGTGTTCGATTGTGCTGATGCAAGTGCAAGAATGCAACCTTAAGTATATTGAATATAACCATTTTTTTCAACAAAATTTTATTTACCTAGCAGAAACTTTACCGTCAGCATTGTTTCTAATCAGCGAGAATAGAATTGAATGGAATTTTTAAACTTATATAGTGTCTAAGTTTACCTCAGAAACTAGTCATCTTATATTTATATTTAGAATGTGGGCGTGGTAAGTTACAAATAAAATAGAAAAGTTTAGTTCGGGACCAATTGTTTGTTGTCAATGGCGAGTAAACAGAATTCGCAAAATCTTTCAACTTCTCGAAACAAAATGGCTGTTCGTTCTATTTGTTATTTTGAATGGCATTTGGTGCATCTTCTTCAAATAATCTGCTTTAATTATTATTATTATAATCAAATATATAATAAGAGTTTTTGCGTGGTACTAAAGCTGAATTACAAACAAACATTGTCGACGCTTAATCTTCCAAATAAAAGTAAATGTTAACAGCAAAAAACTAGACTTCACAAATTTTCCGAATTCTCTAGAAATACTATTTTCATAGTGGAATTTTTGAAAATTATTACCACAATTAATTGCTTTAATGAATTGACAAAATCTACACTTTGAAAACTTGAGAATTTATCAATTATTTAAATTATGTTTTTTTTTTAACTACAAAAAAAATAAAAGGCATTTCGATCAACGGGTAGAAATTTGAAAGAATTTGGATAAGAAACATATGAAAAAAAATGCATTTTTGATATAAATGAAGGATACCTTTGCGAATGATTTGCGAATGTTTTTATAAGTTTATACGAATTTGAGTACCGCTTATTTCTATGAATCATCCAATTTTACGCACCGCAATGAATCAAAAGACGGATATCACTCTCTGCTAATGGCAGGTAGTGGTAGCAAATGCATTGGATAGACTGTTACGGCAAACCAATGATTGTTAGCAGACGGGGCTCTTGCCATCCTTGAGGTCGCAGCTGAATGGCTGATTAAACTATGTAATTATGTAGAGCACTGTACTTGTCAGGCAATTCCTGGAAAAAAAATCAAGTATTAATTAAATAGTGCACAAATTAATTTTTGGAACTGATCCTGATTATCTTTTTGCGGAAATATAAACATTTCACGTGAAAATTAATAAACAAAAAAAGCACAACAATATTATATTTTTGGAGGTTGTAACAATATTATCTTTATCATCATTCTTGCTTATAGCGGTCGAATCAAAGTGACGCACGAAATTATTGTCCGAAGACTGGGATAATTTTATTATCTATGCAAATATAATAAAATGTTCTCGAGAAATATTTTGTGAAATTTGTTTTCTTGTTAAGATTACAAATTTATCGACGGCTTTTGTGTTTGGGCGAATTTTGTTTTTTTTTTTTTTTGAAATAAAATTCAAATCGAAATTCTTGACTTCAGGGTTTCACACACTATTTGTAGTTCGCGGTTTTGAGAATCGAAAAACAATTATATAAATTTGTTTTCATTTTACTTATTTTATTGATTCATTAACATTTTGGATTTGTCTTTAAAATTTGGTCTCAAATTTCATTCTTTTACATTTCATATATTTCTGTTTTTTGATTAGATGTTTACGATGTCTCAAAGATGGGGGATTTGAACTTATTCTACGAATTTCATATTATCAGCAGCAAGACGTATATATGTGGAACACAGTGTTATGGCTTCTTTCAAGGTTTCGAAATTCCTACAATACAGCGAATTCTTATTCTCATTTAGTTGCTAATGGTGACGTTGGACACCATTCACAACATAAACTGCGTTTTTGAAATTTGTCCCAAAAGCTAAATAATGTTTACAAGCATGGACTTTTCACGATGTGCAACATGTCTCGAGGATTACGGTATACATACTTTGCATACAATTGTGATATTGATTTGCAGATGATAGTGCTCACAGGCCATGCATTGGTTTCTGCGGACATTCGCTTTGTCTGAAATGTCAGACGCGAATTGTGTATTTCAATTTTGTTTGGAATTTTCTTTTTAATTAATTTTTGGTTCAGAAGTTGTCCATTGTGCAAAAGAAAAAATGCGTTTTTCGGAACTGTCTTCAATTATCAACTTTTGGGTAAAATCGAGACATTTTCAAAAAATCAATACGACTTCAGACGCATGTGTTGCCCTGCGTCAAATAATGAATGAAAGTAAATCTCCGAGTCGTTCACGATCCACTGGAAAACGTCCCACTGAAACACCAAACATTTCTCAGCAGGCAGCTTATAACACGACAATCGTTCTCCAATAGGAAACATTTAGGTTGTCAATGCGACTAGAAGAAGTCGACGAAATGCTCTTGAATCTTCTGTGGATAAAGCCCAGCAAAGAGGTTCGATTAAAACATTTGAAAATGTTTGACAATTAATATTCAAGAAGTGGAAACCAGCTGGATCTCGCAGCATATTCCTCCGCCAGAATCACGTCGACGTGATCGATCATTGAGAAGAATGTCGGTGGCTCCCTGTAACTATCGCACGATATACGCTGCTGTACCACAAGAAGTTGGAACTTCACTTTTAAAATGATTGCTATTTAAAACTCAAAATTACAGAACTATGGTCACGGAAATCTTCCGTCAAATTTTACGAGAATTTTCTTTGGACGATCGTGTTTCGAAATATAAATCAAGCTCGTGTTTATTTTGCTTCCAAATAAAATGTGTGATGTGCGCGTTTGATGACAGCTGAAATGAAATGTTCGCACGCATATTGGATAACGGTGTTCTCCGTCAACTTTTTCTTTCAAAAGTTCTCATTTCTGTCAAACCACTGACAAAAAATTGATATATACTGAGAAAGAATCTAGAAGTTGTTGACTCCAAGCCAACTATTGTTTTCAGTCACCAGATTATAAATGATTCAATAATTTGCAATTATATATTTATTTCTATTTGCCAATTTTCTGACTTTTCTAATCAAGTAATTTTCTAGACTCGAAATGTTGATATGGTCGTTCGAGTGATGTGAGATTCGTAAGAAGATATCTTTTAAATTAACTTTCTAAAAGAAAAGTAGGTGAATCACTAAAACGGATCATGTTTCGATTGACGTTTTCTTATTCGTTTGTTATTTGCGTGAAAATCTTTTCTATTATTCCATTCTAGATGAAAGTCTTCATTCTGTTATTGGCCCTGATTTTTATCCTTGAATCCGTCAATGCTCACTTCCCAATATATAGCCTCTATAAAGATCGAAAGCCAATGGATGTGGTAAAGAATTTCAATTTGTATTCGAAATAATAGCCCAATCATTCAGTTCCGTGTCATCTCATCAGCACGTCAGGCGAAGCGACGCTCGGGTGGTTTTTTGGATCTCTACGAGCTCCCAATAGAGGATTTTTACGAAAAATGATAATTGTGAATTATTGAAATGCGGAAGTGAATAAAGATTGTTAAGAATAGTATCGAAGTGCATCTCGACGAGCTGGAACTGATTGCGCAACTGATTTTCGACCATTAAATTCAACTTTAGCCGGCGGCGCTTCGGATTTGCTGCGCGATTTTCTCGAGGCTAATCTAAAATCAATCAATAAACTCGTTTAAAAGTTATAATAATATCACAAACTTTGCCTTCTTCTCCTTTTTCAATCTTCTTTGAAGAAGTCTGTCACGCTGGGCACTTCTCTCTTCGACCATTGCTTTGTTCGAACTAAATGAACGTCTTCAACAATTTGAGATTCCATTATTCACACCTTGTATCGATAGCATTATCCGGTAGAAAATACCAAGTATCCCTAAAGTGTTGTCCGGCTGGGATTAGGACATAAGCACCTCGTGACATCAACTGCGAGACCTCTGATATTTTTCGACCATCCATATCAACAAGCCTATAGAAGCCTTACATTTATATATCACAGTTATGCTAACATAGGGGCTTACTTCGAGGGGTTTACATTGTATCTTCTTGCAATCAACTCAAGAACATAATTCATTCCTTTTTCCAGTTGTTTTCTTTGGAAATTCATATACTGACTTTCCATTCCTTGTCCATTTAGGAATACACTGAAAAAAATTCCAACAAATTAATATGCTTTGCAAAAATTACTATATCAGGTAGGCATCCGGATGGGTTTGATCCCTTCTGTTGAATATCATTGCACTTCTTCGCCTTCCCATTTGGGCCATTTTTCTGAAATTTGACATCACTACGAAAATATTCGAATAAAGACGACATACTGTTTATGTTTTTCCAACTGTTCTCGATCTTTCCGAATCGTATCAAAGTTGTCAAAATCGCTAGCTTGAGGAAATTCATTAAAATCATCAATGAATGTGTTCGTTTTTCTAGGTACTTGAGAAGCTCTCTCATAACTGCGACCTTGAAGCTATAATTGGAATCAAAAACATAACAAGAAAACCCACGATTATCAATATTGATTGCTTCATTGAAATAATCATCGTATTGTTTCAAACTGTTTGATTGATATTTGGTCCTTCTTGGGGTTCTCCCATACCCATCTCCAGTATACGGCCGAGGTGGTGGGGTCGGTGGGTACGAAACTATAATTTGCTTATTTGGAGAGAATTCAAGGAGAATCCATTAATCTTACTATTTGAAGGATACGTCGATCGTACCGAATTAGAAGTGTAATACTCTGGTGCAGAAAGACTTGTATGAGTCGGCTGCTCTTTATTCCAACCGCTTATGTTATCTTTGATCGCAATGTCAGAATCGCTTTGTCGACGGCCGAAATTTTCACTGTGTCTGAATAAATTATTCAACACTTAAAATGTTGATAATTTTTACATCACGAGGTCTTCTTCGCCAGTAATAAAATATGTTGATAAGTCTTCAATATCATCAGGATCTGTTATAGGATCACCATCTCTCAAAAATAATATTTGTATGTATCAAACTCAATTAGTAATTCATACAACGTATAGATTCCTTCCGCTCCATCGTCCAGTCCGACATAGGGACCAACATCTTCCAATAGTTGTTTGAGTGTTGGCGACTGCCATTGTCTCCAAACAAACAGCTTTGGCCTTCAAAATCAACATATACATATGCGGTTTTCGAGAATGAGTTTGATCTTTGACTCACTTGATATGAGTTGCTTCGCCATTCCTTTTTACGTAAATTTTTTTCACTTTAGGTCGATTCATGCGATTAATCAATTTCTCGCCTTCTCTTCGAAGTCCTTCACCTCGTCGACGCTTGTTCAACTCAACGTACGAGATTCCGGGGTATTCATCTCCATAGTAATCTAAACCAAAATAATATATGAATGTCGAAAGAAAATTTTGATGTTTTGATTTGTTTTAACGCAATATTCTTAGATAGCTTTTTTTGAATCATTATACATGATTCCATTTTCGAAATTATTTGAGTATTTATGGGAACGATATCACATGGCAGAATTGAAATTTCGCTGATTACAAATAACTTATAATAAATACCGTGCTGAACAACGTCATTATCAAGTTGAATGTGCGAATTGAAGTGGAACGCTTACCTGCCATTGTCAACACAAGAAATAATGTTTGAAATAGAATGACAACACAAGAAGAAAGTCGCCCGCGGTTGCCATAGGCGCACGAATTCTCTCGACAAATGAACGACGTCGTTTGAAAATGTATTCAGAAAAAAACTACACTTCAGAATGTATTTATAAAGAAAGGATAAATGTTGTTTAAAGTAGGAACAAAGTCAACAATTGCGAGCATATTAGCATTAATACTGAATATCCAGAAGTCGAACCCCCCTTTCCATCGACGTTTGGATCATATTCTGAAAATCACACTAATTTTTCAAAGTAAAAAGCTGATGCTCTTACTTATGAATTTCATCACATTTTCTTTTATCACTGCTCTTGCGCTTACCAAAGCTGGTGGTTCGCCTTTATAAGATGGATACATATCAGCACAGTGAGCTGTTCCATTTATAAATAATGGTATAACAGAGCGATCGTCATTCTTTACATATGTTCCCAGCGCATGCCATGGATCAAGAGAGCCATTTGGAAGCACAACATTGCTGGCCGCCGAAGTACCACCTGAATAATGATCAGCACCACCATAGTACTTTTGTGCTCGCTTGTTATTTGTATAGATGTATCTCATATCAATAGTGGAATCGAACATATCAGTGCACATATCGACGAAATAGCTGAAAAAAAATGAAAAGAATGGTTGAAAACTACCAAAATACTTAAGTGGAACTGTCGAGCCAAACACATTTCTTCCTTGGTCGGTTGTCTGAAGAAAACCGATTTCATTGCAGCAAAGCCACATCCATCCTCTAGCTGCGGCACCAGCAACGCCAAGAACATTGAGATCACCACTTCCTACTTGTGCGATCACATCCCAATAATTATTGGGCATTACTGAGAGATCCGGTCCCATCGGGTCAAAGAAATTGTACCTGCAAGTCGAGCAATTAAAAACGAACTTCCGCAAAGTTTTTAACCATCTGAATAAATTTCTGACACGATTTACCAAATTAGGCTCACTGCTGTCAGTCATTATATCACACATTTTCCGTACAGTTGTGTTCACTTGCGTTTTCTCGTTCTGAAAATTGGTACAATATTTAATATTTTCTTGAATTGTGGTTACAGTTCCATCATAGGTATATTGCGTCATTCCCTGAAAAGCGTTGTAAATGTTGCCAAAGAAATTGGTGATGTCAAGTTTTGTCGTATTTGCGTTAAACTTAGGGACCAAACTAGAAAATGGCATCATAAATTATTTCCTTTTCTATTTTTTTTAAAGTTACTTGAATGTTGTACTAAGAGTCTTCCGGCCTTCAATCGTGATTGAAAGCTGCTGCATTTGTTGGAAGGCGTTGCGAACAGCGTCGGCGCAATTTGGATCGGTTACCTTTAAATCGTCTTCTACAACCATTGCATATTCTGAAAATATACATTTTACACGCAGATAAATTTGAAAAAGTCAACCATAGAAATCAAGCTTCAGATTTACAGGGGCACTACTTGCAACAGCTCCTTTCGTTAGATCAGGATACATTTTCCTGAACCAAGCAGACAACGATCCTTAAGTGTTCAACATTCTCATTATATGATATTTTTTCTTCATAATACCTGGGTAACTTCCACCAAATGTGACCCATCTTGGATTGGTGAATCCATGCTTTTTATTCATCGCTTTGATGAATTCTGCAATATCGGCGAGCGCTTGTTGTGTTGTCAAATATCGAAGAGATGAAACTTCCATATTTCTATAATAATTAAATAATTTTGTTGAAACACATGAAAAAAACTCTAACGGGATTGGCCAACTATCTCCAAAGAAACGATGCTCCAGATCAAAGACATCAGCACCGAGCTCATTTGCCCATTGAAGGTATTGCACATCCTGGTATGCTGCCCATTTACCGCTTTCCGGGCCTTCACCACCAATCATTAGGAAGACGATAGAATGGTTACGAGAGTAAATTGGATTGTAATAATATTTCTGAAGGAAATTACTTGAAAATTGGTTAAATCAATGTATTTCAACCTGCTGCCATGTTTTATTATTATTCGAATCGAAATGGTCCAGCTTCTGGGTGAAGTTATGAGTTTGAAGATATGGATACTCGTCATTTAACTTGTTGATTTTGTGTAAATGTCGTTCGAGCATATAACTAAATATACGATATCGCTAACTAAAACAACGTTGTCGGCAATTCTACTTCCTCGCATGACCACCTGGCGGTTTTCCAAGAAAAAATGGGGGCAATATGGCTCCTGTTAGAGCTGGTAAAAACAACCAGGAGTAACCCAGCATTCTGCAAAAGTATAGTGCATAAAAATGGTGTGAATCAAAAATGAAAGTAAGGTTGAATCGAATGTTCACCAAGTGCCTTAAGATAAATCTTCTTATCAATTTCGACACAGTTCTTATCAATTTTTACTTATAATCATTTCAATATTAAACCCGATTTTTCACAGATTATACGTCATATATAATGATTTATTACATAACATACCCATACGAGTAGTTACAAAAAATTTGTGCTGTTTGACATTTTAGAATATATAAAAACGGTAGGGAAAATACAAAAAAATTACATATGAAGTTTATTTAAATTTGATACAATCTATTTTTCTATGGAGTTTGTATCCTTTCTAGTGGGGACTTTTGGTTTTCTTGATGGTAAACTCGGAGCTGGCTTTGATATGGGCTTTGATCCGCCCGAGTTTGGCCTTGACGCTGATGGTTTTGGAATGGCAGATTTAACAGAAGCTGCCGCCGCAGGCTGTCTAGGAGGATCGCCCGGTTTTCTCGCAGACACTCGATCTCGAATTACGGTTCGATTTGCGCTCGATGCTAACGGGCTGTCTTTCACCATCGGCTTCACGACGGACTTTGGTTTCTCAACGCTCTGAAAATGTCCTATTTTATGTTTTTTTTGTTTTCAAATGCAATCACCTTTACTGGAGATGAGTCCGGTCCCGGCAATTGTGCCGCTCTTGCTTTGTCGACTGTTATAATCGTGCGAGTTGTTTGCCGTTCCATCTCGATCTGTAACTTGTTCTCTCTCGCCTTTTCTTTTACAAATCGCTCGCATACTTCACTATTTGTACTTTTCTTCTTGATAGGTGACCGACGGACACCTTCTTTTGCTCGAATTGCTTCCACCGCGGGTTGCTTCTAAATTTTATATTTTATATTTGCCGCTCTGTGACGAGGATGATACCTGTTGCTCAGATTTTGGAAGCTCGGGAGTTACCATTTTCTTTTCCTCATTGGCTTTGTCCTGACTCTTTTCAGATGTTCTTGATCGACTCCTTCTTTGAGGCGATGGAATCTTTCGCTTCTTTTCCAAATCGGAATTTTCTGTATTTAAATGTGACCAATCAATACATATTCATTATTACAATACCTTTCACCATCTTTACTTCGGATTTTTCAACAATATTCTCCTGGTTTTCCACGTTTTCTGTAGCTGTTTTGGCACCCACTCGAGACTCTGGTGATTTTTCGTTAACCGCTGGCTGTTTTTGCTCGAGCTCTACTGCTGGTTTCGTTCTCTCAGCACTTCTAGCTCTGGGCTGAGCATATTGCCCATTATTCTGCACGCCGACAGAAGCACTTCGCTTATAAGATCTTGAGTTACTTGAAAGTCTTGGCGGTGGAGCTTTTGGTTTCCGCATTTCGACAAATATTCCAGCTGAATGGGAACATGCATCATTTTAATTTGTGAAATACACAACTCACTTTCTTCGATTCGTCGTTTCTGTTCATCAGACAGCAAGTTGAAAGCATCGGCTCGTACAACACTAGCAGCATAATGAAGGAGATGACGATCAGTGAGATCAACCATTCGACGTACAAGTGATGAGAACCTCTGAAAAAAAAACAATAAATGTTTTAGTAATGCTTTAAAAATCTCTGAAAGTTCAAAATTCATTCGTACCGGACTCCATTCGTCAACTGGAATGTTCAGTGTTCGCTTCGGCGATGGCGGTGTCTGCATTATTTCTTCCAAGAGACTTGTCAGCTCCTTATATGTCTTGATTGCAACATCGGCAGTTAGCGAATGTATGACAGAGACCATGAGATCCTCAAGAATTCCCAAATTTAACGCAAGTCCTTTTCCTTGCTGCTGGAATGATTTGCTGGTAACAACTAAATGAAATGAGTGCACGAGGAATTGCATTGCAACATCTAATATATCATCGACCATTTGTAAAACTGCAATTGCAGAATCCGATTTGGAACGAGACATTGCCACCTAAATATGAGAATGCTTTTTGAAGGTGAAGCAAAAAATATATGATACCTGAAGTCTTTCGCAACTCAATATAACATCAATGACTGTCTCGTCGTCCATGTGCTGAATCACGGCTTCATAGCATTCCTTTTGCCAGCGTTCATTCAGGTACAAAAACACACGACCTTTCCAAACTCTTGCGAAATGTTTCGCCTGCCATTGCATCGCTTCATCATACAACTGACGAAGGCATCGAATAGAAGCAAGCTGAGGTAAGCAATCGAATACTGCAGAAACGCAAGAAGCGCAAGGCTGAAAACGATTCAACTTATAACATCACACATCTTCTTGTGAAACCCTATGAAACCAATGGCATTTTGTGGCTTTTAAATGAAGAATGACTACTTGGGCGAGATCTTTATGATTCAAATGAGTTGCCAAAGCAACTACTTCCCAGACGTCTACCTGAAAAAAATAGTTTTCCGATACTGTTGGCTTGTATTTATATAATATACGTCATCTGGAATTGAGGTCACACCGCCATAAAGATACATTAGTAGAAAGTTGATAGAATTTTTTGAAAAACCCCTCATTTCAACACGTTTTGATTTTTGTAGTTGCTGACGGAAAAACGGACATGTTGCGGACAAAATGCATCTAAAACCGCATAATTATTAAATTTTAAATCAATTTTTTGCTTACTTGTGTGCATGTATATCACCTCCTTCCGTTCTTATTATACAATCGGTATCCTCATTATTCACATACATTTGCATTAGATCGGAAGCTAACTTGCTGCAAGCACTCATGTCGCCTATTGGAGGTTGACCTAAGAAGAAATATGAGGAAGATGAGGTTGGATTCAGATTGTAGATACCATCTTGTCCTGGGGTGATGTCTATACTTGTCAAACTCGTCAAACTCGTCATTGACATTCGCTTGGATAAGTTTAGACGATTACTTCCTGCAATAGTATTCCAGTGAAATTTTTTATTGATTGCTTCTGATTTTAAAGTAATTAACAAATTATGAACGACGTATTATCATGACTCATTGGCCCATAATTTGCATTATACAAACTATCCGTCAGCTGACGGTTCCCTTCGACAAAAAAAAAGTGTGAGCACTTTTATTTTTCAAGTTTTTGTGCGATCCAATTCCCCATGGTGATTCTTCAAATTCCCCTTTCATTCTTAACTATATACCACATTTTCAGATGTTTTTGCTTAGCAATTCCTCGTGGAATTCGAAAAATACACTAACAAATGCAATGATTTTTGAGAAGAAAAAATATAATTCAAACCTTTCCATCCATCATTTAATGGCTTCTCGATGGCTTCACCAGTGTCACTGAGACCAATGAACATTGGAAACATTTGACGAGAACCCCCGCTTGATCGTTTTCTTTCTAGATACTCTTTATGTGTATCATTACCATTTGTTAAACTATCAAAACGAATGAATTTGCTCATCGGTCCTATAATTGGAGTTTTTCTTAGTTGCTCAAACATGAAATTCATACTATTATCTAATGGCGTGATCGATTTGTTATCGTCCGCATTATTGACCTCATCTTCTTCCGGAATATCAGCGACTTCGCTTCTCCCTCCAAGAGAATATATCGAACTATTCATCGGACTGCCTGAAGCGAGGTCGCGAAACGATGTCATCACTGGTACGGCGGGTGCCGAATTCGTGACAGCTGACTGCAAAAATGGGCCGCCCATCATTGGATATGGTCCCGCCGAAATGCTCATTGCCTGCGAAACAGGTGCAGGCCGTCGCGGCGAATTCGGGTATGACATCATCTGAAAATTACAAAAAAAGATGATATCTCAATGAGCAGTGTTTTGCCCATACGCCAGACTGTTGGTAGAAATGAGCAAGGAGTGGTCGTCCAGCAATCATTGTCGGCGTTTCATCCTCCAATCTATAAAAATGCTTGTGAGTCTTTGAAAGCAATAGATATGCCCGCGCCTGCTATTATAAGAAATTCTAAGCAATACAAAATACTAAGCTGATATGTTGCTAAGCGGTTGAAACAACCGCAATCACTATCTGTTTCGTTTGCGATCATTATACTGAAACTCTGACTGACTGCTCATCCCGTCGACTACACTAAATATGTACCAATTCATCAACAACTATGGATTTTGGATTATTTTGTAAATGTTATCCTTTAAAACGCAATTCATTTCTATTTCCAGAATTTTCACTTCATTAGTGATTTCGTTTCAAATTTTATCGTGCTTCAAGACAATGTTGACCACAAATGCGGCGCAAAGAAAAATATCAAGCTTGGACGACGAACGACCTCCATACATTCTTTAGATTTATGTTGAAGAGGAGACTTAAATTTTAATTGGTGGCATTAAATTCAAAATATTTAATTATGGAATTTAAAGCAACAGAATTGGCTTATATGAAAAATGTTACAAAGTACGTCAAATTTGTCAAACCCCTTATTGAATATTTCAAATGTTCATAACGCTTTCTTAATATTGTTGGCTGCTAGATTTGTGAAAATCACACATTTGTGCACTTCGCGATCATGTCTTGCTTATTGTCATTTGAGTATATTTTGCTGCCGACAAATTCAATAAGACTAAAATGTATTGTTTTTCTAATCTAAATTGATTATCATTAACAAAATTTTCTTTCAGAAAAATTATTTGTATTCCGTTTGCATTCTTTTCCACACCTTGTTTGTCACTAGCCATAACTACTTAAAAATAAATAAGTTTCTCCACACATTTTTTCATTAAATATATATCATTTGGAAAATACTGATCATTGAATCTTGCTCGAACATATGGGAAAACTGGAGCTTGTTGAGAAGTTTAGAAAAAAATATTCTCACGACAGTCACCGTTGCAGAGCATAAATATTGACGTCCACATAACTCGTTTCAAGATTTTGTGTCAACTTGCTACAACTAAAATACATACGGTAAATTGCTTGATAAGACCTATTCAGCCCAAATCAACGATTATAAGGCCTCCATCCAACGACAGTTATTTCCAAGTTCTGCCAAACATATGACTCACTCATATATTGTATCCTAAATCTACAATATACGCTTTCTTATTGAGAAATACATTCTCGATTTTGTATTCCAGATGGAAAAATAAAAGAAGCTTCACCATACAATAAATTATTGCCGATGTTGGTTGTCATTCGGAGAGTCGGGAGAGAACAGAGGTTAGGAGCAAAAGCCTGGAAGTGTCTGGCAGACACGTATTCCCATTCCTTTATTTCAAATAATGCGCCTGATTTCGGCTCTTGTATCGGTTGTCGTCGCTGTATGCTTTCAGACACAGGAGTTGTCCTATGATGCTCAGACAGTGACAAAGCGAAACCCAAGTATGATGCGCGAGAGTGGATACTGTATTCTATTGTAAGTGAAGATACAATTTCAAAAACATATTTCGATTAAGAGCTTCATTGTTCTGCTTCACAATTTTTTTTGATCGAACTGCTCATTGTGCAACGACGGATGGCAAGACGTGATTAATCATCTCGGTGCTCGAATAATAAATTATAATAATTAGTTAAATTTCCATCTGCATTTTTTTCAATGTTTACTATAACAAATGTAAATGTTTTTCTTTTTACTGCCACATTTGAGCATTAGAAAATTACATTGACCTTTAGTATCTTATAGCGAGATGCTAATCCGAAGAGCACCTGTGTTGGAGCAATCCGAAGACAAGGTAACAGGACACATTTGCTCATTCGACATTTCTACCTCATCATGCATCCGCTGTCAGCTCTATCGCTCGTTGCGGTCACTTACGCGTGTTATCTCATCATGGCTGAACAGCGTAAGCATGCGATAGAGATGGGAAGCAATGAAACTCCATTCTCGCTATTTGAGTTGTAAGTTGAATTATTCAAAATAAAACAATTTCTTGTTTTTATTTTAGACCACACGTATGGCTATTCTTGCTATACGCATTCTTTCTCATGGTGTTGCGGTGGATGGCGATCGATGAACCAAATCACAACTAACTTACATCAATGCCCACTCAAAATCTCTAAATGATTTTCATGCATTTCGAAAAGTGTAATGTAACAATCTAATATCTAATGCTCTTCACATATGTATTTTATACCATCTACTCAAAACCATTTCTATTATCTCTTATTAATAATGCGAATAAATAAAAGTTTAAAAAAAAAACTATCCATCGAAAAACATCAGTTTCAGAATGTCAAACTATGAAAATAATTTCTGAAATTTCAAGTGGATTTCTTATACCAATATTGTGATATAATTTGGGCATTCCTATCGAAATAATGAAGATTTTGTTCCCAACAAATTCTTAATTAATAATTATTGGCAAAATTAAGTCATTCATAGAAAATCTTAAAGAAAAATTATATTTGTTTTTCCTTAGAGGAAGAAAAAATGGTGGATGTGCGATAAAAGCTGATCCTTGCATTAATTCGAAATGTCTATATATGATTCATAATCAAAGCTAATAAAAAAATTAGGATCGGCAGAAAAAGATAAAGCTCGATAACGCCGGGTAGAAATTCATACAAACTATCACAAAAATTGCATCTCTTCACATTTTTTTTTCTCTAAGAACGATAATTAATATGTATGTCGTTTCTAGGTAACATTTTAATATTAAAAGAAAATCGATAATTTGTAAAATTTTTGAAAACTAAAGCGCAATTCGAAATGCTTCGAAAGTTCTGAAAGTTTTCTAAGTCTCTAAAGAAAAAAAAACTATTTTCAACACTTCTTGAAATTGTTCCAATTTTGTATGAATTTTTCAAATCCGTGTTCTTTTTTTTTAATCTATTTTACATCTTGCTATCGAAAGAAGTAATTTGAAACTTATAACCAGCGAGGTAACACCTGCCGATAGTAATTACGATTTAGGCGCTATGTGGCTTCATGACAAGCGGATTAGTTGTGGCGCAGGTGGATGAGATCAAATTCGCAACGGCGGCATGTGATAAAAGCTGAATTTTCCATTCACATGAGCTTTTGGTAGTTCAAAGGCTTAAAAAAATATCACCCGGCATTATTTATCTTGAATTGAATAGGGAACGAATATTTTCTCATCCTAATTAGCCTAATTATATCCTACAAAAAGAAATAATATTCCATTCATTTTAATTCGAACAGACCACAAAATAAAAAATTGGACCCACTTTTCATCCACCCCGCTCATTTGAAAATCCAACTCTGTCGTTGATTCGTCCATCGCGAACGATTGATTCGACTGTCGGGAAGGAATTTCCTCTGAAATGTTTTGCTTATATATTTTTTTTTCAAATAAAGTTAAATAAAACGCTGAAAATCGATTGTATTTGCATTGGAAAGGAAAAAATGAGTATAGTGTAGAAGCAGTGAAGACAAAATAATGCAGCCAGTGTTTCATACCTTCCGCCGAAATTCGCACTTTCTTTTTAGTGTCTACTATTAATTTATGACAGTTTTCGCATACTAAACTTTCGATACACATATGAAACTTGAAATCTCTTACGTCGATTATCAGGTTGCTCTACGGGCATTTGAGCAATCTCATCCTCAGTGTACACCGAATGAATGAAAAATTCCAAGCCAACCGAATCAATATCACCAATTGCAACCTAAATAATATTGAATTAAATCTTGGGAAAAGAATCCAGATGATGTTACTTCACGCAATTTTCCTTCTTGACGTGGTCCCATTGCATTAATAGTCGCTTCGACATGCCTTTGATAGAACCCAGGGGCACGCGAGCGAAGAATACATTCATGAGCTGCTAGCTTCTTGCCATCCGCGGCAACTAGCAAAAGATCAGCACTGGCCATATCACCAACCTGAAATCACAGAATTTGTGTGAAAGAGTTTCAAATAAAATTTTGAAATGAAATATTCAACCGAATTTAATGGCGCAGTGAATTCTTTGCTAGATTCGGACGCAATTTTGAATATCCCTAATGCAAATAAAAAAATTAAAATATTTAATAAATAGGCAAAATTTCAACGCAAAAAAATTTTTGAATATATATATTTTTTCTTTTTTTCGTTTTTCTTAAATTAGTGGGAGTATTTAAATTTTTCCGTTTTTTATTTTCTTTCAGATTTTGAGAAACAAATCAAACGAAAAAGAAAAAAATAAGAATTTTCGTATAGAAAAATATCTGAAACCGGAAATCTTACAGCAATAATAAAAAATGTTGTATTTTCCTCCTAAAATCTATTGTTTTTGGTTTTTAAGCAACATACATTTGGAAAATAAATTCGAAGAACATTTCCAGTTTTTGGGAAATAAATTTATCGATCTAAAATTGGCGACAAAAAAAAGCAAATATTGCGCGACAGAGTAATTTAATAGACAGGCGAACTAACTAAAATCGAAAGTTTTTGTATGTATGTTTCTCTGCTCATCCAAAAATTGAATGGGCGGGCAAATAGTGTAGTAACGCTTCCTGAAATTTCGTCAAACTAATTATTTATTCATTCACTTTCGCGTTCAAAGGATTCTCATTAGAAATTAAGGCTGCTCGGAACAATTGTGCAAAAGAATAGCACATTCTGCGGTTGGCAATTTCAATTAGTCGACGCAGCGATACCACCACCATCTCCCCCCTCCCTCTCTTCGCCATCCATCCGAACCTACCAAAGTGCTCATTTGACGACGAATTTTTTCAGCTAATCGAGTTTGTAGTTGCTCACGCGCAGCACAATACTGCTCCCAAGCAATTGCAGATTTCATTCGACGAGTATTGTTTCAGCATTGCATCTGCAAGATTGAATGTGTTGATAGGACAAGAGTTTCATTATGCACATAAGCCAGCTCTCAAGAGCTTTATCTGATCGTTGTCTGCTTCTAGAGAAGAGGCGAAAGAAACAAACAAAAGAAAATGTAAATTATTGGGTAACAATAGGACCCTCCTTTTAGTAAAAATGAATATGGGGGCCTTCTAAACTATGATTATGAATATGCTTGAAAAATAAAAATAAAAATGATAAAAACAACAGTCATTTTTTTTTTCAATTTTCCTGAACATATGGTTTTTGATCAATAAAATAACAAGATTATTTCCTGACAAAATTATTTATTATTTGTGTTTTTTCAAATATTCAGAAAAGAAAAGCAAAAACTAGTAATAATAATAGTTATAGCAACACTTTTTTTTATAATGTTTTGTTTGCTGTAACTAGTATGCAATGTTATACCGATCCCATTACTCTAGTACATTCTCACTGAACTGAAGTAGCAGAATACGTTTAGGACAAAATATTTTTGATGCAATTTTAATGCGGCCTACATAATTTGCAGTCAATTTTCGAAACTTGTTTGTCCCAAAGCAAGGAATAGAGGAAAAAAGAATGAGGCCTTTCATTAAAGATCCGGAAACACTGTATATTCACCGCCTGTGTGTTCAAATAAATGTGTAGTTACATGAAACACGATACATGTATTTGCTGTTTATTGACCTGCCACCCAATTCTCTGCCGATTATGAGGCCTCCCAAGGAACATGAAACAACAATGAATGAACAAGTATTTCATTCGAATGAACTTAATTCTGGTATGCGGAATATTATAATAGTTGAGTGCTCATTTTCATCAAAGAGGGCGCAGGCAAAGTGGTTAATCCCATAATTACTACTCGTCGGCCCGCGTGGTGGCGAACGGCAACCAATCGATCATTTTCGAGCTTTTATGGGTTTTACACGCATTTAAAATTGAATGGGTGTTTAGCCAGATGGAAATATGTATATAATTGAATTTAAAAGCAACATTTGGTAAAATTATCTGAAAGTGAAAAGAAAAAAACCATTAATTTATAACAAAGTAATAGATGAGAAATTCCTTATTAGAATTCATATAATTTGACGCACGTTATTTGAAACTATATATTTTCAGCAAAAAAACAGCAATCATTTTTTAAATGTCGCCTGAACAACATCCTAATTGTTTGTTCATGCGATCATACACTAAAGCTACTAAAAATAATGAAATTAACCAATTTTTGAAGGTCAAATACTACATATTATTATACGTTTTACCGTTATTTTAGTATTCGTTTTTGACAGAAAATGGGTTTTTTTTTCATTTTAAAATAGCAAAATTAATATATTATGCTAGTTATAAATGAGCACACAATAATGATTGATGCTGACATAGTGTGCACATCTGCAATAAATGAAATCAATAGTTATGAAAAATAAGACAAGCTCGTCATCGCCGAACAAAACAAATTGGCAGCGAAAACAACTTTTTCGAAACTTTTATGATTTTTTTTAGGGCTGAAACGAAACCAGACGAAAAAGAAAGCTGAAAGCTGAAAAAATGAAATGGTGTCAAATTATGAGGGAAGAAGCAAGTCCGGCATTCGCCCAATTTTGGCAAAGCCGAAAACCGAGAAAAGCAAGAGTGCTAAAAGTGCTCGCAGTGAGCCAAGAGACACACGCATTGCACACCATCATTCTTTCTCTTCCCCCGAAGGCCTGGCGGCTGTTGCCGTTGAAGGGAATGTGGTTTTGTCGCGCACATGCGGCAAAAATGCTAAAGAGTCGCTCTCTCGCGCGCGGTCTCTCCTTTCCTATCTCGTCGATCGATACTTTTTATTTTTGAAAACAAGATGCTCCGAGAGCATTTTCCAAAAAAAATTGAGAATTGTCAAATGATCATTGAGAAATGTGATTGTCCAAAAAAAAAAGATTTGCTTTGGAAGTGCAAATAGTTTACTTTTTCAAAAAGAAGTGCGGAAGAATTAAAATAATTATAAACAAGATCATTGAAACAACCAATTTCCAAATTAGGAATGGGAATATTGGAAACTATATTTTAAATATGAAAATTTCAGGCTAACCTAAGATTTGAAAAATGAGTTCATAATGGACATTTGAGACGAATAGCAAAAATTTGAATCCAGAAAAAATCTTGGAACCTGTAAGAATTCCAGCTTTCAGCTTTCATGCACAAAACAATATGACTAAAATATTCACATTCTAATATTAAATTAACGACGCATGATGTTTACTTTCAAACCGCTTCCCAGATTATTAGGTGCACTCATTCTTTTCGTGAAGGTTTTTGAAGAGGGCAAAAATTTCCCGCGAAGAAAACAATTGTTTAATTTATCAACAGTATTCAATTTTCTCAAAAAAATCCTGAATTGCATACGATATTCTCAAATGTAAGCGATTTCTGATCAATTTTCGTCTTTGCAAACTTTTCGTATCAGCGTCAAAAAAATCTCTTTAGGGACCCTCCATCATTTTCCATTTCATGTTTTTTTTCAAACATACAAACAAAAAGTGCATTTCAAAACGTTTTCGTTTCAAACAAGAAACCAAAAAATATCCTATTTCGAGATGGCCAGCACCATCAATAGTAGCACCAGCGAAAAAAATCGAATCTTCTCACGAACTGATGTAAAATCGGTCAAGCGGATTTCGTTGCACATTTGCCCGACACAATGCGTTCTGACTTGTGGGGGAAAAGTGTGTGGGTGTGGTATAAAAAAATTAAGTTCAAAAAAATGTCAGTGAAAAAACCGGAAAAGGCGTTTGCAAGAGTGGAACTAATTCGCCTTTCTGGATGTTTAAAACTAGGAAATATTGGATCTAAATTTGGTTTGGAGTTGATCCCGAGAAAGGAAGAACCCATTGAGATGGACAGACTCACTCAACTAAAAAATTTTAATTTGTCTGGTTACCCCATAGAGAATTATGGCCATGAACAGGAAATTACGAAATTCTGTGATTAGCACTCATACATTGTAAGCAAAGTATGGACAAACGTAAGTTGGAATTCTTCTATTCAAGATGTGCACGTCAATTGTTCCAAATTACCTCAAATATAAAAAAATAGAGCTAATATTACAGGGCTCATAAGTAAGTAAATAAAATGATTCCTGGAGTTTTGGAAAGAAGTGTTTTAAAAAAAGTAGGCAAATTTTTTTCGTTTGCTCATTTAAGATAAGATCGATGTTTCAAATTAACACTTTTTTCTTGTCCTCGATCACAATTTCATTTTTCCTTCAAATCTTTTGACACCTTATAATTTAGAGTGACTTACCCATTTTTCTATTTTTTTTCTAGAAATATTACAAAGAGGCGGATGGAAAGGCGCAACAAGTGAAAGGATGAGCTCACAATGATATTGCTCCTCATGCATTTCAAATTAGGAAACGTATCATTCACTATTTTTTTTTCTATTTAAACACTCGAAACAAATTCAATGCAAGTTTAAAAGTACGGTTAGAATAAATCGGTAGACAACATAATTCTTTTGGCGGCGAGCCAAGGTCAAACCATTCCCAAATAAGGTCAATTATGAGACCTTCCTCAACTACTATTATGTGTATCGTCTGCATGTGTGAATCTCGCTGAAGAAACTGAAAGAGGGGAAATAGAAAGAATGCATTTATAAATGGGTATGTAATAAATTTTGTATCCTTGACTTCCAACCATAGTAACAAGTTGAGTGAAGCTTTAGTGAGAAGATGCTAACCTTACGAGAGACACACCGTAAAATAATTCTTCCAATTTTGTTTGCTATTTTAACTATATCCTGTATTTGGCTTATTATCTACAGCTATCCTACCTATTTGTACTCTAATGAGTGGAAATCGGAGCAACGAGAATTCGAGAAATTGAAGATTGCCAGCATTATGGTAGCGGGAGGAAATGAAAGAATAATGATTTAAATCGCGGTTCAGGAAGAAAAACGAATAGCTTCCGTTGTTAATCGACTTGAAAAACTAATGAAAAATTACGAATTCAGTTTGGAAGAATTGCAAGATATTCTTGACAATTTCGTTAAAAAAATTGAAAGTAATTGGCTGTCTTACAATTTCTATTGGGTCAAGAGCATGTGGTAAGTGACGAAATAAAGATGCTCATTTTTAAGCGATCTTGAAAATTTACAGCTACGGTCGCATGGTAAATCAAGCTTTTATGCTTTTCGATGACATCTCGGTGCCTTACGTGAATGTGAATTCCGTTATTATAAGCGCATTTTTTCGCGCAATCCTTCCAATTATCAGCACATTCGTAGTTGGTACGTCGAAATTTCATCAATATAACATTGCGAAATTTTTCAGGATGCGGTGCTTCCGCAATACATTCAATTATTCAAATTCCACTTGATCGAATATTCAAAGTTCATACGTATCCACCAATGTCAATTCAGCGAAACAAAGCATGCAAAATGCGAGATTTCGTCGCTTTCTGCTGCTCATTGGTATATTTTCTTTTCTCGTTCTTCACAGGTAACACTTCTCTGTGTTGCTCGCAAGATTTACAGTAAATTAGGTTGCTATGTACTCGGAAAATGGCAAAACTCCTCATTTATTCAAGGCATGAAACTTGCTTGCAAATTAATTGCTTCCATTACTCCGGACGTTCCCGCAGTGGTTTGATTTGAACTGACAATGTTCCTTTAAAGCCTTTGTTGGAATTTAGACACAAACATTAACTGTACTTACATTTGCTGCCAGTGCACTTCACATTTATACCGGGATTTGCTACGTTCTCTTCACTGCAATGCGCTTATTCAATTCCGTCACGATTGCCCGCTTCGATATTCCGCAAATGGACAACATTGCAGATGCCCATATCACTGACAAAACAGTCCTTTCCAAGCATTACGACCGATACTTAAAGGCAATTCACAACGTGCAATGAAAAATCGTACTTTTGTACATATTGTTGAATAAATGATAATGTTAATCGTACGTTTTTTTTTTGTATTTACAGGGTGTCATTTAAGTTCCCGCACAACTTTGAAGACGTATATTTCTGAAACTAAAAGTCCAAATCAAACGAGACTCGAAATATTTTTTTTCTATAGTATAACAAATAATTATCTTTTAACTCTTTTCGATTCGGTCTTCTTTCGCAGCTATGACTTCACGGAGACGCTTCGGGTAGGATGCGACTGTGGTACGCAGATATTCGATGGAAAGATTGTCCCATTCCGCCAGTAATGTCTTCTTCAGAGCCTCTATACTTGAGTGGGGTTTTGCGTTGACCTTCTCCTGCAAGACCCCATCACGGAAAAGTCAAGCGGGTTCAGGTCTGGGGAGCAATCAGGCCATTCGGATGACTTGATGAAGTCGGGAAAATGGGTCTGGCACCACTCCTGAGTAGTTTTGGCAGTGTGGGCGGGTGCTCCGTCCTGTTGAAAGACCCATTTCTGCCCACCGAAATGCGTTTGGGTACAGGGCATCACATGATTCTCCAAAATGTCCCGAACGTAGACTTCTCTGTTCATTTTCACCCCCTGATCCACGAAAACCAGGGGGCACTTCCCGGTTGAGCAGATGGCACCGAAAACCATCACACTGGCAGGATGTGAGGCTCGATGAATTGTTCTTCCTTTCTCGGAAGCTTGCTGGGATGTCTGGGCAAGTACTCAATGGCTTTGTGAGTTGAATGCCGCCTCCACAGTGAACAGCTTCTCGTTGGAGAAGACAGTGACGAGGTGTTGTCCAGACCGCGTGCGAGCAAGAAGTCGTTTTGCTTTTTCGAAGCGTCTCTGCTTGCTGACGGCCGATAGAATTGCCGCTTTTTGGACACGATATGGGGTCAGTCCAAGCTTCGTTTTGACGATTTGTTCCATAGCGAAGATGCTCATTCCCATGTCTGACGCCATCTTTCTCATGCTCCTGTGGGGTTTTCGCCTGATCCTCGATTTAACGGCGTTGATCTTCTGAGGAGTGATTACTGAGACGAGTCTTCCTTGTCTGGGACGGTCACTGGTCGTATTTAGCTCCTTGAATCGTTTGATAGTGTCATAAACCGTTCTACGAGGCACACCGACCCGTTGAATGATGTCTCTCGGGCTCACATTTTGCTTATGAAATTCGATAATGGAAGCGCGATGGATGTTAGCCTTCGCCATTTCTGGGAAACACATCCGAATGAGGTGAAACTTGGAAAGTAAGTAAAATATACCTTATTTAACAAAAATAAATTGTATTGGTGCACGAAAAGTGCGACAGCCAAGCTCTTCATGGCGTCAAACTTTTGTGCGGGAACTTAAATGACACCCTGTACAGATAAGAATGATATGCTAGAAACGAATTAAAAATCGTTTTATAGGTTTTGTTAATTTGAGTTTGATTAGAAGCCATTTAGATAACTATATATATTCTTGGTTTGTTTCATATCAAAATTTTTATTCTCCATCACAAAGGGTTCATAGATTTTTTTTCGACCAATTGTCCTCGAACAGTCAATCACTCACCAAATATTGACATGAGTAATAATTTGATTTCCCACACAAATTTGACCTGCACCATTTGCGCGCAAATTTTTCTTCGCGCGTCGCCGAGGGCACGCCGCACTGGTCACCCGCCATTCGTTCATTCCATTTGGATTGTGGATTGCCGCTCGCATTTTGCCATTTTTGAAACATTTTTGTGTGGGGTATACCACAAAATACTGCCTTGTTGCGCCGTTATCAACTATATTCTCTTATCGATGATTACAGGGTGCCTTCTTTGGTAGTCTATTTCTTGGTGAATTCTTTGGCGAAAATCTAGTTCGCACAAATGGTGACCAAAACGTAAGTATAATTTTTAAAAAAATCAAAATTTCGTTCTTGTAAAAATCGATTGTGTTTCAGTTATATTGTATCAGTTTTCACGGTGATTTTGGGAGGAAGTGCGCAGTTTTACAGTTACGGAGTTGTAAATCCGGCGCAGGTTATCATCACCAAATGGATAAATGAGACATATACGGAAAGGTTTGCTCAGCAAAATTTATTATTTTGAACGTAACTCATAATTTCTAGATATGGGACACCGCTCTCTTTAACAATTTCAAACTTGTTCTGGTCATTCGTGGTTTCCAGCATTGCCATTGGAGCCATTATTGGAGCTTGCCTTACTAGGTTTTTTCAAGATCTCTTTTTGCTAATATTCCATCTGTTTTTAGATATATTGGCGAAAAGTTCGGCCGTCGCAATGGTCTAATCATCAATGGTGTAGCTAATGTTTTCGCAGCCTTCTTTCAACTCGGTGCAAAGCCCTTGCGGTATGTATCGTGCACTTCTTCGAGACAACCAATCAATGTTAATTTTCTTGTTTTCAGCTCTCCCGAACTATTGCTGTTTGGCCGATTTATTTTCGGTATCAACATGGGACTCACCAGTGGAATAGTGCCAATGTATCTGATGGAAATCACGCCGGCACGATATCGCGGCCCCGCTGGAACTCTGCATCAGGTAATTGAGAACAAAGAAAAAATCTTATCAATTATCACACTTTGGATGCTTATCAGCTAAAGCGAGCTTGAAACTAGCGATGCTACAATTCTTTTTTGAAATCAATTTGTTTCGCCAGGTTGCTGTCGCGTTTTCCGATTGGTTCTCGTTGCTGATCGGATTGCCGGAAGTTCTTGGAAGCGAAACACTTTGGCCGTGGGCGTTCGCGTTTCCTGGCCTCCTGGGGCTCGGATTAGTTGTCATCCTTCCATTCTGCCCAGAGTCGCCAAAATACACTCTCGGCACGAAAGGCGAACGAGCAAAAGCGCTTGAGGATGTTGATAAGTTGGTGGGAAGTTATGAGGCCGAACATATGTTTGAGTCGATTGTGAGAGAAGTCGCACTGGATAAGGTGACTCAGCGCACTGAAAACAAACATGAAGTGCACATTCATATTTGGCAGGGAAATGGAACGTTCTATGAGCTTTTCACGAGAAAAGATCTTCGAATTCCGCTGACGGTTTCAATTTTGGTAATGATTGCTCAACAATTCACCGGATGCACTGCAGTTTTTGCCTATTCCACCGATATGTTCCTCAACGCCAAACTCGATCCGTTAGTCGTCTGAAAATAAAACGAGATCCCTTTACGTGTATGCTGTTTTTTTCAGAGCTCTTGCTAGATTCAGTACCCTCGGAATTGGAATAGTGTACTTCCTCTTTGCATGCACTTCCCCATATTTGATTGAGAAGGTTGGACGTCGTCCATTATCTTTGTTCCAGTTAAGCAGTTGTATGTTCGCTTTGGTACTGCTCTCATTATTCACGTATCTGCAGAACTATCTTGCGGTGAAATTTTTAATGAATTAAAATATAAAATTTAATAGATTTTAGGTTGGATGGGCTAGTTACGGAACGATTTTTGCATTGATTTTCTACATGTGCGTCTATGGTGTTGGATCGCCGATTCCATGGATTATTGCAAGCGAAATGTTCAATCAGCAGGCATGAAAATACCAAATTATAATCCAAATACTGACATAATTTGTTTAGTTTCGAGCTACGGCTGTGACTGTCTCGGTGTTTGTTGCGTGGACATTTGCCTTCATCATCAGCACCATTTATCTTCCATTCCAGCAGCTCGTCGGAGTCTCGTTTAGCTATCTTCCTTTTATTATTGTTCTCATCATTAGTATCGTTTTTATGTACATTCTTCTACCAGGTATTCAATTAATTTTTGTTTTCGTGTATATTCCGTTATTACAGAAACGCGTGATCGTCCAATTGCTGAGATTGTCACAGACTTCCATCACAGATCGGCTTCTTTGTCAGCTGGAAGACCATGGGATGCAAGCAGACCACCAAGCCGACAGGAAATGCAGAGACTCTTGGATTCCATTGACATCCGGACCTATGATTCAAACGACGTCCTTTTCGACGAATAGATTCTATTTATTATTTTAATTTGTTTTTGTAAATATTGCATTTGACTGGTGATAAAGATTTTTCAAAGTGTTCATTAATGCCTAGTTATTCATGCGAGGAATATATGTCGTTTTGAAAAGTTATTTTTCTAGTTCTCTTACTAATTGCTTTAAATATTACCTTTGTTCGATCCGGAGATAGATATCGCTCGATGTTTTTTATTGAGAGCTCTGAGCTATTTTCCATCAAATAAAAATATATTCTTGTCGTTTGTAAAATCGGAATTCATCCTATTTGGTGGTGTATTCACAAAAAACTGTGGCTTAATGGTTTTTTAAAACAGGTTTTTTGTACTAACTTAACATTTTATGTAAATTTCAAAACCAGAAAGTCACTTGGTTATATTTTTTTATCGATTTTTCACATATTGCATATTAAAAAATAGCAAACACGTTTTTCTGTGAACTAAAATGGTAACAGTAATCCACGTTTTGTTTCAAAATTGTGTTTTTGACTTTTAGTAAAAATTTCACTTTGATTGGGCCACTTTTTCAAAAGTTACGAAGATAAAATAATTATTTCGTATCTTTTTTGTGGTACTATATTTTAATAAAACATAAATTTCATAAATTCACCTTGAAAAATGTATTTTGTAATAATACGTATCCTTTTAATTATAGCAATTTTCCTTAAATCCGTTGGATATTCATTCTTGTTTCTTTCCACAGGTCTTTTATGCGTTTCTTTGCATACATTCTTTTTTCTTGAAAACTGGAAAATGTTTTAAATGTCTAAAAGGTAATTAGATTTTTTTCATAACAGCTGCGTTTAAAGTCTTATGATTGTATCGCATTTATTAAGCAAAAAATGTCGTTCTGTCATTGCTTGCAATTATCCGTGAAAAAAAGAAACGAAAGAGGAAAAACAACGACAAGAGTTTGGCAAAAAAAAAAGAAGAATTTCGATGTTTTCGAATGATTAAAAACCTGCAAATAAACGTCGAACCACAAAGAAGACAGCAGTAGCAATGTGTTTGATTTGGCAAAAACAAACGGTTAAAATGCTATGAATTTTGATGAATGTGATTATACAATCCCGAATGTTGAAAAGAGATCAATACAAATAGAGAAGTCTAGCAATTTTTGAAAATTGATGAAAAAAATTGATGAACCCAGCAAAGAGTGAAAGCTAATGTTACCGATAGTAAAAGCGTTGTCGCACCGTGATAATAAACCAAGTAATCGATTTTCTTCTGAGTGAAAATAAATAACAATATGAACAGCAGGAGAACAAGGAGTTGGGATACTATTGAAGCCTTCGGTTAATTTCATCCATGATGTGATGCATCTTTTCAGGTCCCTCAAATGGCCAATTCCATTCATTTGTCAATTTGCCATCTCTAACATCCGCTTCAAACCAATAGCACAACCAGAACCACCTAAAACCAGCAATTTTTCAAAAAAGAAGGAGTGTTGGTGTTTTTTTTTCCCTCGTGCTCATTTCAATGCAATTAAGCTTCATCAAAAATGGCGCGTTAAATAGATGGCGTGAAAAGAAATTACCAAAGGCGGCTCAATGGCGCATTAGTCCTCTCCTCTTTTTTCATCTCGAAAACTTGATGATACGACCAGAAGACGTGGCTCGTTAACCAGTAGGCAATCAACACATCCATTGTATAATGACCGCCGGATACGACAAGTGCACTAATTCCGAGAAATGTGATCGGCGCCGCAATGTATCTGCAAGAGAAATAACGATTGATGCAAATTGTTTTCTCGCCAACAACGAAAAACCTCAATAGAACAAGCCCTCTTGGTGTGTATTGCAGTTGTACGAAGTACATGATTGTGAGGACCACCGTGTGCCCGCTGAACATCAAATCACCGCAGAGGATCTTCTCCTGGCCAGAGGTCAATCCCAATGTAATGACGTATGTCAAAAACCTGAAATCGGTTCGGTATTTTAAATGGCCGCCTCTTGATCACATCGCATTTACCTGGTTGCGATTTCCATGCCATACATGGCGGTGCGATTCACCTGCGGCTGACAAATCTCGTCACGGTTGTGAAACGACGGCGGCAAAAATGTGACGCCGAGTATTACGGCACGTAATCCGTACATAATTGCTCCCAACAAAAATGTGCGTCGCAAAACGACCCAACGCTTATGATGAAGGAAAATGATGGTGAACGCTATGACCGAGCTGAAAATAAAGTTTTCCAAATTTATTGATTCATTTCAGACAAACCTCAATGTCGAAAGAACGTCTCCAACACTCCAAGCCCATCGCTGTTGCGGAATAATCATGAAAGTGAGATCAGGAAGCGGCTCTCTCGGAACGACATCATGGATAACCGTCAGAAGGAAGAAATTGAGAAATGCTGAGAGCATCAAACACAGAAATGCGGTGAACGTCTTCAGCCCTTCAGAACTCTCGCTATTGCTGAACATGCCTTGATGTTCGATCTGAATTCGCAACAATCCATGAGACGTTTTATTTGCAATTGGTGGTGCATTGTGTTTTCTCGAAATTGATAGTTCGGCAGATGTCCTCATGAGAGAGAACAATGAATTGTTTGTTCGTCACACACAAAATTTTTTTCGACAAACGGTGCCGCACACACATACCCAATTCTTAACGATCTTAAGAATGTGTAGCTTGAAGCAAGTTCAAAAGTTTGCCGCTTTTACGTGATTAGCGAGCAAATAGAGTCCGAATACTTGTAACATGTTCAGAAACACTACTACCAAGTGCCCACATTGTTTGGTCATGAAAGGTTTTCTAGCAAGTTTTTGAGAATAATTTTTTTTTCTTCTCACATCTTATTAATGAATTGAAAAACAACAAATCAGGTGGCCTGGTACCATGTGGCAGTGACTTCCGATAGAGATTAATGATTGAAGATAAAAGTGCTATTGTAACATTTGACGACGACTTACTGCTTTTTCCAAACGCATCGATGATGGTTCCGGGTCGATCGGATCGATATTAATCGAAACACCATTGCAAATTCCCATACCGCGAGTCGACACCACCGAATTCAAAGATGGGTTAGGCGTCATCTAAAAAAACATCTCGTGTTTATTGTTTCTTTCTTCTCTCTCGTGTTTTCCACTTCAAATATCCGCATTGTTGCTTTTATTTCGATGGCAAGATAAAAAAAGCGAAGAAGCGAATACGAAGTGAACATATGTTGATTGGGTGAGCGATGGATGATAGGAAAAAAAAAAAAGAAAAAGGCTGTGGGCACGGCGAAAATTTTTCAAATGACGATATTGGGTAGCGATGATGATGATGATGAGGGGCGTTTCTGTTTTTGGATTCACCCATATTGTTGTAATGTTTTCCGTTAGACAAAATGAAATATTGTTTTTGTTTTTTATTATTATCAACATGACGAAAAGCAGCGTGGTTGGAGAGAAAAAAAATAGAGAGGATAATGGACGGACGCCGAGTAGTATGTCGAACCGAAAATGGACAAAAATGACACCAAGTGGATGAGGGCGAACGTGCAGCGAAATAGCATCTGCATAGCGGAGAGTTCGGCAAAATGGCGTGTACCGAGTTCGGGTAAACACATAAACTGCACAGTTACTCAAACACGCGTTTCAATGGTCACATTATTATTATTATGTGTCTACTATAATAAAGCGGCGATCACGACTTGAATTGAAAGCTTATAAGAAGGGGGAAGGATTAAAATTCTATCTATTCTTTTTTAAAGGGATCCGGAATTAACTATCATGTTTCAGTGATACATATCTCTTTTCAGGCACTTTGGCAAAAAAATCCGGGGAGCGGAATTGAAAATCATGCCCCGTTTTTTTTTCTTCGATTGTTTGCGATCATCATCATCATCGTCACAAATTTTATTATAAAACATTTTTTTCATTTCCTAGCGTATTTTCCAAAAATGGAAGCCCGACGCCAATATCGCATATGGAAAAAAAACAGCGGCCCACAGTTCCGCGTTTTGACATTCGGTCAACATTAATAGTTGAAACGAGATTTTACAAAAAAGAATCTATTAGAAGCAAGAAAAAAATCTAAAAGATCTGGATCGCCGAAAGATTCAACAATGGATAATTTGAAACTCTAACCAGCTAAATGAGAACAAAGTGAAAGTGAACACCTCATTTTTTTTTGGTGGGTTTTCTCAAAAAAAAAATGACGAACCTGCATGGATTCATTAGTTTCGGCTCCCGATTCTGATACCGGACGAAGAGGAACATTGCTGTCGCTTTGGTCTCGCCGGTGGCCACCCATTCTGTAAACCAACAACAATTGGCACTACTGTAATTCGCGATCGCAAAATAGAGAAAAAAGGCGTTAAATAATTCAAAGAGAAATTGCTCGAAAAAAACTGGTTCGCATTTTTCGTTCTTTTTTTTCGTGTTTCTCTTTTTTTTGAAGTATCGTAAAACGAGAGAATTTAATGAAATGAGCGATCGGCGAAGAAATAACAAAATTAAATGTAAGTGTGTCTAGACGACAGTCTCAGAGGCATTCATTAAATTTGCGGGAAAATGGGACGTGCCTATCAAAATGTTGTGTTCGATATTGCGGCGAGAAAAAAACAACAATATTGCCAAGTGATTTTTAGCTGATTAGAAATGAGCAAGCTGGTGTGATAATGTAATACAATAATAATTTTGATGAGGAAAAACCAATGAAAAGAATATATACAAATAGAAATTGCTGTTCACTTTTTTTGCGAGAAAGTTGGTATCACTCAGTTTGCTTTGTCTTTCAAGCAGAATGTTGGATAATTATTAGAAATTTTGTTTTGTAATGATTATGTAAATTTTTTTCCTAGGCAATACATTTTTTTCACAGCATTGTTTTTGTAGCTTGGTGTCTCGAAAAAGGTCGAGTATCATTTTCAATATACCATGTGGGGTGGAAGCGAATGTCAACATATCGAATTTAAAAAAATTATGAACATTTTGAGCGAACACTTTTGGACTTTCAAAAAAATTTTGTGGTAAACGTCAGACATCGACGAGCTTGTGATTTCCAGGTGCGAAAAATATATACAACTATATCACTAATCCACACTGTCATAGGAAGTCAATTCCAGAAAAGGATATTTAATAATCTACATGTGCTATAATTAATCAAAGGTGTATAATTTTAATCTCATCAGCTATGCAAGAAAAAAAACTCAACGCTCAAAATGTTAAAATTCCCAGCAAACAATTCGAATTCAGCCGAAACAAAAATCGAATATGTCAACAAAACGCCGAAATAATCACACCGGGTGGAGGCTATAAAAAGTTTGGTTTTACGTGAGTTCGCGACACAAAAAAACCGTGGGGTCAAAAATTTCGAGCGAATTTCAGGTGGCAGACCAAAAAAAATTCTTGTCTCTTCTTATTTTGGCTGTCTTCGCGCGGGGTAGTGTAAACAGCAGAAAATAGGCACAAAAGTGGAGCGGGTAGAAAATAAATGTACACACCGGCTGGCTCAGCCTCGTCCGCTGTCCCACACGTATGGTGTGGCGACGCGCAATTGCACCATAATGGATTATCTCGAAAATGAATGTATTTTTTTGTTGTGGCGGGTTAACGCGTTCTAGCCGATTTGTGGCTGCACTTCCGGCGATGAGCGTGCGCACGGCCACAAAATACAAAGATGGCACTGTTCAATGCGACAAGAGCAACAGACAAACAAATGGAATAAGAAAAAAAAAACATTGACATAAACGCAAGAAAAGCAATGCAGTAGCAGCACAGTGGCCGCGAACTAGAGTAGCAGCAGCAGGAGATACCTCTCTTTCGCGCCTGCCTCTTTTCGGTCTCTTCTCCTCAAATACTATTGTAAAATGTTGGTGTCCGCTCGGACAAATGCGTTGGTCATGTTACCAGAAGGAAGCAAGAAGGCGATGATGAATAAGACGCTTGTTGGATCTTGTTGCAGTTTCCGTTATAATACCTTACCGGTTCCCAATTCGCCTCCCGGTTTTTTTTTTGCATTTTCGCAAGTAGACGGGGTTGAAGTGGCTATTTCGAATTATTACTTTTCACTCGAAAATCTTCAAGGTTTCGAATTATTAACTAAAGTATTGGAAAATGGGAAAACGAGACACATTCGAGTTTTGGGGCGCTACTCAATAATCCATCTCATTCTTTGTTAACTTATAACAAAAGAATGAATAACGGCTTATTAGGCCTTTAGAAATTGAAATTTTCATATATCACATAACAAGGATGATGATTGCAAAGCCAGTTCTAGAATAAATCTCAACATGGGCAGATTTTGTCACTAAATTAGAGGGTTGGATAATGAAACCTTGTCCGTCGCCATTTTCCTAGTAATTTGAGGGTTGTGCGTAAAGAATCAAAAATCGCATTAACTTCGCAAAATCAAATTTTGTACTCAAAACGTCAAATGAAAACGTTGAAAGGCATTTTCCAAACAAGAACCTAAAATAAAGTTTTGAGAAGAAAATAACCCGAAAAATTGAAAATTCGTGCGATTGAAACCAACGCACCAGAAAGCGGAAGAACTCTTGAACACAAGGCCATTGACATTTTTAAATAACTTCTTAGAAAAAAAGTAGTTTCGGGTTTTTTTTAGTCAGCCAGGCAGAAACTAAATATTCCAAGCAGCAAGCAACCGTATTTCTGTTTTTTAACGATTGGCAAATTTGAATAAACGAAAGCAGAAAGGGAAACCGTTTTCCGAACATATCGATTTGCATAAAATAATAGAAACGAATGTTTAGTTTTTGACCTTGGTTTGTTCTTGGGCGTTCTCCTGAATTCAATCAATTTGAAATGCATTCATTGAACATGCGATTTTTGAAATTTAATGCTCAAAAGTTTCTAAATTGTTCTTAAATATATATACATCGATAAACTAAAAGTTCATGGGAAAAAAGACAAAACATTCATTCATATTGCCGAAAAAAATTCTGGGAATTGAAATTGTGGGAGAGTTTGTTTGGAAATTAAAACACAATCGAAATTCGCAACAATTCCTTCATTGTTTTGCGGCGTCCCATCGCGAAAACAAAGGAATTTGGAAATGCGTGGGAAGAGACAACGCGGATTGACGGATTTTATCAAATAATTTTGATTGCCTGCTTCTCAGTGGATGGAAAAATGTCAAACCCAATCAAATTCTATTGGTCACACCTCAATCGTTATTTAATAAAAAAGTTACACTGTAATGGGGGTAATTGTGTGTTTATTGAAATCTGATCATAAGATAAGTTGGATGATCTATAGGAATCGGATTAACTTCTCAAAAATGGCTCAGCTTTCAGCTAGTTTTTTTTTTTGAATCACTTAAAATTTTGATTTTTGTAACGTTACACATTGACTCATGTTTATTGTCCTAATAAGCATTTCGTTGAGTTTTTGAGACATTGATAACTATCTGAAATCGGCAATAAAAAATGAAAGCTGAATTTTCTTGTAAGCAGTACAGGTGATTTATTTTCTGGTTCCCAATGAGAAAGGTGCTTTTCTTAAACCAGGCAAAATCCAGGAACTAGAAAAGAATGCTCGGAGATTACATGAAGTATTTAACAATTCATATTCAGAATATGAGCAAACAAGTCTTCACCATAGTAAATGATTAATCATACTAATTGAATAGAAATTATTAAATATTGAAAATGAATAAAAAATTAAAAAATGTGAGCTACAAGTCTTTTTTTCTTTGATGAGGAATTAGATTTCCATTTTAAAAAATTATATATATATATTTTTTAGAATATAGAGGTGTGGGATTTAGAAACAGTTCGATGAAGAATTCATACTTGTATTTATATGTGCATTGCACTTTCTAGTGGGTCTGTTTTTTTCTGGTTACTGTACTCTATGAATTTGGGCAAAAACAGACAACGCAATAAATTATATAGTAGGACGCCAGAATTTGAATGCATAATACTCGCTTCTAAAGACTTCAAGGTCTCGAAATTCAAAAAAATTATGGGGGGGGGTGGCGCGTTCGCAAGAATAAATATTTAGTAGTTGGAGTTTGTTTTGCTTGCCAAAATAATGCATCAAATACACGTAAAAATAAATAAACACGTTGTGCACTAATCGGTGGAGCAAGGAGTTGTGGCGAAATCAATTCGGACCTTATGACCGTCGATGACAACATTGGACAGCGCTCGTATGGCCTACAAACAGGAATTGTTTTTGGTTGATTATCCACAAAAATATTTACGTTTTCCGCTTCGGTGATTGTCCGCAAATAAACAAATCCGAAACCGCGACTCCTTTGATTATATCTATCGCGAATAATATTGATCTGAAGAGCGGAGAGGGGGTTATTGAATTGACCCGGAAATAATCAAAAACCTTTTCAATCTTGCCGAATTCTTGAAATATCTCATATAAATCTTTTTCGTCGGTGAATTGACTCATTCCAAAGACGCCAACGCACCTGTAAGAATTCATTTTCAATTATTTGTCTAATTAAATATTTGTAATTAAAATACCTGCATGGTTTTACGGTAGGTGGTACGCTGTTGTTTTTACGTTTTCTGCAATAAAAAATGAAAACAAAATTGCCAGATTTCGCAACATTCTCTCAACTAGCCACCCCCAAAATTTTTTTGCAATCAGTGTCAACAGATGGGTCAAGGAAACAGATATCAATTTACTTGTAGGTGGCTGCTCATTGTGCACCTGGTGTCAAAATGTAATTACTATGTGCTTGAAGGAATTGACTCTTGCTAGGTTGCTATCAATATATGAAACATCCTGCAATTGCCGTGCGTTCAAAGATAGTAATAATGCGGGTGTTCAACGTTTTCAGAGATCGTAGATTTTCGCGCCAATCTCAATCAACTTTTTGAATTAAATACAATGCTTTTCTCCGGCTTTTCCTGTTTCGAAAATGAAAAATGCTTGATTTCTTCTATGTTCAAGGGTTTGGTGTTCTGTTATTACAAAGGAAAAAATAGGCAGCAACATCTGCCTTAAATAAAACTATAATTATTAAAATTTCCATGCTTCTGTCGTTTCGTTCGAATAGTAATAAGTTTTTTCAGCAACATACCTTTTAATTGACGATTTCTTATCTTTCTTCCGCACTTGGTAATATCGCACATTTTCATTAATAGAATGACAGTTGGTCAGAGTATTTGCGCTCCTTAAACAAGACCAATTGATCAGGGGATATTGTATTTGATTTCATATACTTATCAGTTTTCAACTAAAAAATTATATTAAACATCCTCCACGACCACTGAAATATTTGTCGCGGTTTTTAATTTCAATTTTTATTTTCGTGTTCTTTTCGCATTCTTTTATTATAAAACGAATTTGAAATAAAATAATGCTGAAGTGAAATCGAATTTTTACTAGCGTTCAAATCTCTTGGGATTTCATTTCGCGTACCACATTTATCTTTTAATTTAAAATTCACGACAGACACGGGGGACCACTTTTCGATGAATAATTCGTATACTTGGAGCATTTGAATACACAATATGTATCCCATATTTAAGAGTTATTCGCACAAGTAACCAGATATCGAAAAGATACAAAAGCTTCGGTAAAAATAAAAGGGTACAAATATTTAAAAAAAAAAAACCTAGTTTATGTGAAGATAGTAAAATGAGCCATCACGTGTGACGAGATCGTAGCGATAGAAATCACTTACCTGGCCAAGAATATTTCAGAATTGATATTGCTAAAACAAGTTAGGTCAATATCAGATTTTATTTTTTACGAAAATTTTCCTAGGCGAATTTGATGTATAGTATAGTTTTGCATATGTTTGGTACGTAGTCAAATCCTAAATTATATTGTGAGACGATGCGAAGTTTAAATTTTCAGTGATTCGATTTTTTGCTGTCCCCGAGAAGATTTCGGTTTTCACCAAAATGCTATTTTGCTGAAATCAAAAAACTTGAACGTGAATGAAAAAACTGACCTATCGTCATTAGCTTTCGAACATTCCGCCACTGAATTGCTTCTTAATGTACTCAACGCCTCAATCGTTTTGCAAGAATTTTCCTAAAATTTTGATCCACTCGGTAGAAAAAAAATTTCAAAATCTCATCCTCACATTTTCACATTGCGCTCGATTCTCGACACTATCATAAAACTTGAGTATCTCACGCTTGTTTTGCAGCAGAAACTGTTGAACATTTGTGCAGAAAAAGGGCATTGGAAATTTGAGAATTCTGCAAGTAAAGATTCGTGTCAGAATCATCGAACAACGACGAAATATGTCTCTGTGTGTGTGTGTGTGTAGCGATTAAACACGAAACACAAAGGCGAAACGAATGAGAAAAAATTGTGTTGGTTCGTGAACGGCGCTGCTCGCGAATATTACAACATGCCAAGAAAATAACTGCAGGACACGCGCGATCCGAAATTTCGATTAGTGCAATTGATGCTAAAATTTCGGACTAATATTTCAATATTCTCTCATAACGAACCCGAAACGCCATCTGCTTCGATATCGCAATAATAGCCATTCGCTCTGAAATGCGCCAAATGTTCGCCGATTCCGAAATGTGTTTCAAATGTCGAAAATCATTTCCGCAAAAATCCAATTATCACTGTTTTTCTTCTCAAAAGCATCTTTTTGAAAATTGGAAAATTGAAAAACGTACAACATCATGTCAACGTGAAAAAAAATCATGTTTTTATAACTTAATTCCTTGTTTTTTTTTCATCCGAACATACTCGTAGTATTTAAAGCACTACTCTCATAATTCTCCATGCTTTTTATCTATTTCTCATGTGGATTAATGAGTACTGATAGGCAAAAAGATATTCTCTGTATTGTGATAAATATATTATTATTATTGTCAATCTAGTTTCCGGTTTCTGATTGAATACTATGGTAATATGCAGATTTGGGCGAATAACTCAGAAGACCGATGAAAATCGTACACAGATTGCCGAAAAATTAATTTTACTAAGTGTTTTAAGTTTTTTTTTGATGAAAAATTCGTAGTACTATTCGCTACACTTGAGAAAATGGACAAAATGTAGTAAAAAAAATGGTGATTTGCACTATGGAGGTTACTATTTTTTTATCCGCAATAATTTTTTTCCCTTTTTTCCAGTTTCAGAAATTTTTTTCCAGATATATAGCGAATTATAAGAATTGCGAGTGTGGATCACAATTTGTAACTTCTAGATGTTTTTTTTAATGAGATCATAATTCTATTGTAACGCAATAAATCACCAATATTTTATAATGAAAACACCCCAATTTAAAATGTATTAAAAACTGAATTTTTGTTCTGTTTATTGACTGGTATGCCTTATTTGGGCACAACAACGCTTCGGAAAAACAGAGGAAGATAATTTCATATATTGGTGTAAACCAGCAGTTTTTGCCAACCATCTCATAATTTTGATATAATCGAGATATTAAATAAGCACCTAATAAATACGGAAGAAAATGTTTAAATTTTTGGATTTCCCATACGTTTTTGGAATTGTTGAACATATGTTGCTAATGTTTCAAACGTCAATAGAGAGCACTTGTATAGCTCATATCCCTCTTAATTGAATTTTGTAAGGCTTCGCCTAAACTCGATATTTTTTTTTCGCCTAATATGAATGTGATTTATAATTCATTGAGAAACGTCGTGTCAAACGTATTCATTGCTCGCAAAATCAATGCTCTTGATATTAATCACTGTGTCGCGATTTTTTTCCACAGTCGGCACTCATGCATGCCCAATTCAAAAACTTTTAAGTGGTCTATTTGTTTATATCAAGCAATTGATTCTCGATTTTCTCATGCCTTTTCTGTTCAATTGTTTTGCGTCTTATAAAAATTCTCGGATTAACTTTTCTCGTGATTTTTTTAAAATATGTAATCTTCATATTCTCTTATGCATTTATGCTCCCCATTTTTTGCATATCCAATTATTATGTGTGTGTGTGCATATTTACTAGGAAACGAGCTTGCTTATTTTGCTTCTAATAAAAATCCCATCATTTATGGTTACTGTATCTAATGGGATTTGACAAAATAAGCGACGATCTTGGGTTGTATAACTCGGATAAAATGCAGTTTGCTCATTGCGCAGTTCCAAGTATATCTGATTGCTATAATTAAAATCTGAACGAAGATATATTCTACTAACTCCCATTTAAAGAAACACGAAATTTTAATTGCAACAAAACTTTCGCTATTTACACCTTTTTTGGAATATTCTTCGTGTTTATTAAAATACCAAAGGATTGAGCAGAAGATTTATGTCATCCTTATTGGAACAATTTTCAAATTTCAGCAAAGCATATACTTTGTGGGTTGAAACGAAATGGAAATCACTGAAAGTTAATCTATGATTAATTAATTGTATTATAAGCTTATTTATTCGCCATTCACTAATATTTTCTTTGAACCTTGATTAGATTTCTAATATCTTCATCAAACTTCTTCTAAATTTAGAAACTTGGAAATTTATTTAATAATAATAATTATTATTAATTAAGGTTGGCCATTATTCGCATTGTTGATACTGGAATCAATGTTCGAAAATTTCCCACGTAAAATAAGTAATTGAATAATGACGTTGAAACAGAATTAACTCCATTCTAGTAATTGAATACATCAGCAAATAAATTAATTCGATTGGCAAAATATCAATTATAAATAATATTTTCCAATATTAATTTTTAAATAGGAAGATTCAGAACAACTACTATAACGTTTCATTCGAACCCTAAAACCATTTTTCATTTTTTTTTAGTTTTAATATGATTAACGATGTCCAAACCAGCAAACTACTAAAATATTGCTTTAATTTTGTCTTTTACGAAATTTGCTAAGAAAAATATATGCGACCCGTTTTTTTGCCATTGTTTCGCAGTTGCTACGTTGTTTAAAAATTCATTTCAGTTTTTTTTCCATGGACTTTAAACGCAGACATGTTTTCAAGAGAATAAAGAGCAAGTCTGAAAAACGTGTATTCAATCGTTTATACTTTATCCGCTAATCCTTTTTGAATATTTGAAAAGAGCATAACTAGAAATTATATTCAGAGAGGGGTTCATTGATTTTTAAAGGAACATTGCAGAGTTCAAAATGATGCAAATTATGAAATGAACAATTCGTGCAATTTAGTGACTCATTGTTTAATGCCCGGCTGCACTTTCCAGGTCTAATTATAACCATCATAATCGCTATTAAGCATTGCGGTCCAAGAGTTCAGATCAAAGGAAATAATGACTTATTGCGAACGTGAAAATTCATGCTTATTCAATTCCAGATTCGCGTGATTACAAGAAAACAAGGTGATTTTGGAAATGTTTATTATTTATTCAACTTATTGCATGATTATTTTCAAGAAAATTGTTTCTTCTCAAAATCACAAGCGAATTTTCAGTTTGCAGCTCAAATTACATTTATTGCCATTTTGGCGAGAGAATTTGTCAGCAAATGCCAGATATAATTGAGTGGTTCAAATGCCATAATTGAATGCCACCAAAATGGCTGAGTGCTGAAAAAAAGCCCACCGAAATTGTCATTTATTTCATGGAAAGCAGACGAATTAATTGTCAATTTTTCAGAGCTTGATAAGTGCAAACTGGGTATAGTCGCTGAAAATCATTTTATAGTTTACACTTTAAGAATCATGCACACAGAAATCAGAAAATAAGGATTGTTCTTGTGTTTTCTGGTAAAGCTCTCTTTAATTTTCAGCTGATCCTTAGTTTTCTGTAGAGTTTGGATTTTTTTTGTCCGCCTTGAACTCCTAATTAGACATATCGGCGCGACATTGCGCGCCCTTTTCCAGGATTGAAAATTTTCGTACTACTCTTACTTCTTGCTGCGATATTGCGTGTATCTTGTATAGTTGTTAATAATTTATTATTCGCTGTGTTCTTGAGAGGCAGTCTCGTGGTGGTTTTGTGGCATATTTCATTCCGCGAGAGTTGATTTGATGCGATCACATTATTCTTTTTGCCCCGTCATTTGTTAGTCCGAAATGATTGATTTTCGCAGAAATGTGGCGAATTAGTCATCATTATGTATCATGATGCACAGTTGGCTGCTTCGGCTCCGACGCCGTCCTGCTCACAACCAATTTCACCGCCATTGTTATTGTCAGTCGATATTCTTATCACACGACTACTTTATTTGATACCATTATTCGACGCAAAAATATATGTGTAGGTCAAAATAGAATATGAAAAAAGGGATAAACCAAATTAATAATACAAGCAAACCCTTGAGCATAATTTCATGTTGTTTTTTAACTGCGAGCAGGAAGAAGATAATCGAGATTTTAGACGATCAAATTAATTTTTCAAAATTTGAGATATTGTGAACTTGTCAAATTCCGCGGCAAATTGTTCTTCGTTCTTTTACCCCGAAATTTCGTTCTTTTGTGGAACGTTGATTCTGAGTTAGACCGAGAGTTTCAAAGAATTACCAAAGCTCATTGTGAAAGAATTTAAAAATAATCAATTTGGGGTGTGTTATAGAATTTATCAGCGCGAAAAATAACAACATCTCAATTTTAAATTTTTAGCTTCTCGTAATTCTAAAAATTGTGAAATGGAACTCCTCTAGAAGATTTGCCTTTTTTTCATCCGACTCTTTTTTTGTTTTTTTAAATACCAGAATGTCAAATTGAACTTGATGAAAATTCAACAAGTTTTTGAAAATATATGTTCATGCATAGATGAAATTTGAACGTTAAGCCATAAGCCACGGTATCTAAAATAATATTTTCACTGAGCTTCTTTTCAAATATAGAGAACAAAACGAACTGAAATTGTTGAATTTTTTGTAGAGGCTAATTTTCAAAGTTATGCATGCCACTAGTAGTCACAAGTCGAATTTTATTGCTTTCCAATCGGAGGCAATTTCCGAAATTCAAACTTCCAGTATCACAACCAACTAGCTAAAAAATAATACACATCATTCGCATGACTTTGTCGAATTCTAATTCGTCGCTTTTTGAATTCGATCAATGCTTAAAAATTTTATGCAAATTCCGAATATCCTAAAATAGTATGTATATGAATAATTATCAAATGAGAATACAATAAAATGCATAAGTATGACAAAAAATACAATATTTTGTGAGTCGTATCCCAAATATTTATAATTTTTTTCACATATTTATATTTATTTTGGTGTTCTAATGATTACATTATTTCTCAATTATTTTATTTCTCTCTAGTGGTCAATTTTCCAGTATTTATTTTGCAGTTGGGAGCATTCACAAAACGTGATCAAAAATTAGCAAAAGATAAAAATTGATATTTATTGCATTTATTTGGGTTGATTTTAAGCGCTATTTTAGATTTAACAAACTAAATTCCTTTTGAACTATACGGATGCGTTTTTTTCGGCGCAATTCAGCCTCCTAGTTGCCGGGATGAATGCCATTATTTGGTCGTTGGTTGTTTGAAAAACCAGGAAATTGCAAAAAAAAACGTCTCGCTGCGCCAAAATCCACTTTTCTTTACAATTATTCAGGTTCAGTTTGTATTTTTTTTCGTTTTTTTTTTCAATCTTCTCAGTTAGCAATTCAATGAAAACGATTCTATTGTCAATTCTCATATTTCCAAGGGGGGGGGGTCTTTCGGATCAATTTCATTGGTGAACGAGAAAAATTTTTGTGGTACGACTCACTAACATTCTTGGTCAATTCTTCGCTCCTCCTTATAGCCCCCCCCCCCAGAAAAAAATTTTTTTTAAAGTAGCTTGGGGAAGTTTATTTTGGGACACAATTCTTGGATTGTCACAAAATCGAGAACGAATTAATAATCCGTTCTAGAATGCACTTTTACGTCTATTCCTCTGGTTTTGATGATGAAAACTGATGGTAAGCTACTGAATATTCATGAAAAAAGGTCGGGTTCAAACCTACAAATTTCTCGAATCTCTCCAACTTTCTCTCTCTCTCTCTCTCTCATCTTCTACGATGTGCCAACTCTTCAAACCCCCCTTTCACTAATTGTTTTTCTTATTTTCTCTCAAGTACAATCAACGCAAGTCCATCAATGCAAAAATAGATGACAAAGCTAGAAAACAATTATCCGAAAGAGAGCCGAGCGTACGGGAAACAATCTTCCAGCCGAAATGCCGTCGGCAACTCGATGGTGTGCAATTTGGACACTGGTGTCATAATAGGGCCCCCGCATGGCCCTAATTCGTCCCATCCATCCAACGAACTTGCTCCCAATGCGGAGCGCGCGCGCACTCAATACACACCCGCCCTACACATACGCACACAAATGCGCACCCCCTATTCAGTATTGTGTTCGGCTAGTAGACGCGTAAACACTCGCAAACACGTGTTTTGATTTTTTTTTTGCCTTCATGTGATTGTTGCATTGTATGCATGCCGATTATCTATGTCGAATGATGGCTGGTTTCGGTTTTTGGCGTCGCCTCCATTCCGTCCCATCTTATTTGGTCTTCTCCACGTCTCCGTTAAAGGTGCCAATTAAAGCGCGCCTCACATTTTATGTGATGCTCAGCGGTGCGCAGTTAAATTGACGCTTTAATTGCAGATATTAAGGTGGAGGGGTTCACTTTTTTTATGTTGCGATAATCCAATGAGTCACGAAATAGCGTAGAATCCAGCAAATCTAATCCAACAACTCACCGAAATTTTTTTTTGCCTATAATATAATGTTTTGTTTTTTTATGTGCATATTCAATTAGGCCCAAAAATCGCATTGCTGAATTTCTCATAAGTGTTTTAGGGAGCATTACTATGCCCAATATCAAATTACCATTTTCAAGAGTAATTCGATTCGGCGGCCATTCTTTTGCAAAAAAAAATGAAAAAGAAGAAGCAAAGTTTTCAAGGTTCTACGAGTTGATGGAATGTGATTCGACCTGTCTGGCGTTCACTGACGTCGTTTTGACTTGACGCGTATAGTCAGTCCAAGGTCAAAGAGCATGCATTAATGTTACCCCCCCCTCCCCACTGTTCGAATGATTTAGGTAAATGTTTGCTTTTCACAGAATTTTTTTCTCAAAAAAAAAATAATAATAAATGCGTGTCTCAACGTTATCCAAATTTTGACCAATTCACAACCGGCATTTATCATCACCACAAAATTCCTTTGGGAGCCTCGCAAGAGGCACCGACGAATTACTATGCGTTAAAAGTAAATGTCGCAAAAATAGATAAGAACTGAATTCGAAACAAACCGTGGCAATTTGAAAATATATCGATAATTATAATAATAACAATAACATTAATATATAAATGTAGGCATTGTTTTTTTTTCAATATAAAAGTAGGTGGCTTTAAAATGAAAATAAAACATGGTCGTTTAGACTCGTTGAATTTGCTCTGCATGTCTGCGCACTCCACTAGGTCCTTGCTAACTTTTCTCATTAAAACCACAATAAACTATCCATTTTTCCGATGAGCATTGACTAACAAAAATTCAGAGCTAAATAGAAATTAAAGCCTTTTTTTTCAAATTGCTAATCCGCTTATCACGTCAGCAATGTTTCCAGCCAATTTCTCAATAATGTTGATGTTTTTAATGCATTTACAAAACAGTATGCGCGATTATTTTCACAACAATCAACATTCATTTGAAATATTTTTTTTGGGCGGTTTTAACATGTCATCCAACAATTATTTGATTAATTTTTATGCAATTATTTTGTATCGAAATATGTGAGAATATCGCTTGGGATGTCACACCAGTACAACTAATCAACGCGCACTAGTCGTCAACTTTGGTGTGTTTGCGGACATCGCACCGCAGCAGCGTTCACCTTCACAAAATCCGCCCCGAAAAGTCCCGTGTTTTAACCTACTTCTATTTGATCAGCGTTCATTTTTTCCTCGTTTTTCTCAGTTTCTTGCCGCGCTCATTTTCAATATGAAAACTTCACCTCACATTGATTGATGGCTATCATTACGCGAGCTCTTACTAGCGGCATCACGTGATTTACTGATAAAGCAGTACAAATCAGGTCTACCTTCCTGTCGCCGAACAAAAATCTTTTTTTTTTTTCGTATGTGCTCATTTGCCACATATATTTACGTCTGTATATGTCACTCGGATTTTTGCGTTTTCGAAGCCATAAATCGTGAAACGTTTTTTTGTTTGCTGAAGAAACCACGACAAATAGGGTGAAGCGAGAAAGAAACTAAAAGTGAATTCTGAAGGAATGTTTGTGTTTCAGTTCCCGAGTTTCTATTTCTCCGACAAAAAATATATGCACGCGCACATATTGAGCCCCATCACATGGCGGCGAAGAGGGTGGAGACGATGGAGGAGGGCACGCCTGAGTATAGGAGCAATATTGGGCCGCGCAACGCCCATTGACACTAATTGAGAACAGCTCATTTTATTTGAGTAGGTCCTCTTTCGAGACCTTGCTTCTGCTTCAAGAGACAAGGTTTTTTTTTTCGCCAAAAATGGAGAGGCGCACAAAAAAAAATTCGATTAGCATTCGTTCATTTCATCATTTCGTCCTCCCATCGTTCCGTCCACTCGTTTCATTTTTGCCTCGTCCATCGGCTCGTCGCTATTCCGTTGTAATATCGCTCAAAACCTTACAATTGTTTCCTTAATTTAGAACTGTGGAAAACCTACTTCTATGGTTATGGGAGATGAAGACAGAAAAACGGGAACGAGGTAATGGACAATGCATTACCAACAATCAAATCGAGCGCCAACATATAATTTGCAGGGTATTTAAAAAGACGAGCCCGAATGGCAAAATAACCACTTATCTTGGAAAACGAGACTTCATTGATCGAGGGGATTATGTGGATTTGATTGGTTTGAATTTGGTTCAAAATTTTCCCTAGATATATTTTTTGCAGATGGAATGGTTTTAATCGATGATGAATACGTAAAAGAGGGAAAGAAGGTAATTTATTTTGATGATAATTGCTTTATTATCATTGCCATTTTCAGATTATTGCTCATTTGCTAGCTGCATTCCGCTATGGTCGAGAGGATCTCGATGTTTTGGGGTTGACATTTCGAAAGGATTTGATATCCCAACAATTTCAGGTTTTTTATTCGCTTGTCCAATTTTCTAAAGTAATGTTAAATGGTATAGGTGTACCCACAGGATGAAAAAACGCTACGACCGCTCACTCGATTACAAGAACGTCTCAAGAGAAAACTAGGACCAAATGCGTATCCATTTTGGTTCGAAGTTCTTCCGCGAAGTGCATCGAGCGTCACATTGCAAGTGAGTTCGTGGTTTCTTTTGCTCCACTTTCCATTACACTTTCAATTCATTCAAAATATTTTTTTTTCTTCAGCCGGCACCAGGAGATACTGGCAAACCATGCGGCGTCGATTACGAGCTTAAAACAACGGTTGGAATGATCGATCCAAACGGTGAAAAACCTAAAAAGCAGTATGTCAACGGGTTTATAGAATCTGACGTGATCCAAAATGTCTTGAAACGTGCTCGTTTTCAGGAACAGCGTGCGATTAGCAATCCGAAAATTGACGTATGCTCCGTGGGAGCCGAGACCGCAACCAATGATCGATGTCTCGAAAGACTTTATGATGTCGACAGGACTGCTTCATATGGAGGCTTCATTAGACAAAGAAGTATAGAGAACATCAAGTTTTCTTGAAAAAATATTCAATAACGTTTTAGATGTATTATCATGGCGAATCAATTGCTGTCAATGTACATATCCAGAATAATAGTAACAAAACAGTGAAGAAATTAAAAGTAGTTTACCATAGAAGCACATGCTTGAAGAAATTTTTGAATTTTTTTTTAGGTTAGTGTCATACAAATAGCAGATATTTGCCTTTTTACAACCGCTTCTTACACCTGTGAAGTCGCCAAAATTGACAGCAAGTAAGTATATACAACGATTATTAAAGGGTGGTTATCAGATTTTGCAGCGAGGGATTCCCCGTCGGTCCTGGCGCCACGTTATCAAAAGTTTTCTTGGTGTGCCCATTACTACGCAATAATAAAGACAAACGCGGATTAGCGCTTGACGGACAATTGAAACACGAGGATACGAATCTGGCGTCGAGCACAATGTAAGCACCACACGCGGTCTGCCATTTGAAGATTGTTCGTTTTTTAGACTTGACGGAAAAACGACAAAGGAGAATTTGGGAATTGTTGTTCAATATCGCGTTAAAATCCGCGCCGCGATTAGCGGTCTTGGAGGCGAATTGTGCGCTGAATTGCCTTTCACCTTGACGCACGCAAAGCCAGCTGAAACGCCGGAAAGAAAGGTACACTAGTGTGTTTAGAAGCTCATATATTGAGGCGAATGGTGCCTAACAGAATATGGCACTGCCCTATCTAATTTGAATGAATTGAAAAGTAGAAAACGCAATTTTTTGCCGAGCGCAATTTGTTTATTAATGGGCCATTTGTTTGAGTTTAATTTGGCTTGTTGATTAATTAAAAACAAATTTCCCAAGTTGAATCCCCCGACACAAATACATCATATTAAGTGGAATTGAAACTGTAAAAATTATCTGGCAATTGAAATGTCATATAATTAAAATTTTGCTCTCAGAATGAAAAGATGTTTCAGGATCGCATTCTTAATGAGAGACAGCCAGACAACAATGGATTGAAGGAAAACCAACTTGACATCGACTTGATTCAACTCAACGATGATCTGTACGTGATTATGAGAATCTAAACAAAAAATCACTTTTAACATTTCAGGGAACTCAAAGATGATGATGACTTGATATTTGAAGACTTTGCCAGGATGCGAATGCAGGGAGCTGATAGTGAGGACCATCCATCGCCAAGTACTCAATATCCAAACGAAAGCCTGCTGTAAACCGCCTCAATCTTACCCAGATGAATTAGCAACTTTAATACAAACTAACTTTATTGCAACGAGTTTGACTATTAATGCTTCTGAGTGAACCAAGCATCTACTTATTGTTATCATGTACATTGTATGATTGACCAAGATTTGCCCAAAATTTTTACATTGATTGCCCAGAGAAAAGAAAACAATATGAGAACACGCGAAGTAAAAAGGAAAAGTACTATTCAATTTTAAAGTCAGTTTTAACACGCTCTTTCACTCACGGTTCCCTTTTTTATTATTCGTTTTCATGTGATTTACCCTGAACACGATTTGCATAATATTTTGGACAGTTACTTTAACTTATCCAATTTTTTTCAATTATTTATTTCGCGCGTAACATATCAATTGTTCTTTGTATTCAAATAAATCTGTGTATTTCCGAATTGATAATGATTACATAATGGTATTGATAAGCCAATTGCTACGATATCGCGTGCCATTTCCATGATAAGAATAGAAAATGGGGAAACTTGAAGTGCTCTTGCGCGTCAATTTTTGCATAACGACGCTCCGTCATTTGCGTGCGTCGCTCCGTGTTTAGTCTAATCTCACTGCAGCCAATAAAATCTCGTCGAGTTTCCGTTTGTCGTTCGACACCGAAATTGCTGCAATGCTTAATAGTTTATTTATAGTTAACACATCTGGGTAAGTTTTCAATGTTTATTAATCATTATTAATTGCTATTTTTGCCGATTCAGTGATGTTATTCTCGAGAAACATTGGAAATCCGTAATACATCGATCGATATGCGATTATTTCTTCGATCTCCAAAAGAAGGTTAGCATTAATTCATTTTTTTACGATGTGTAATTGGTTTTAGGCAAGCAGCCCTGAAGATATACCTCCGATTATATCAACACCACATCATTTTCTGATTAACGTGTACCACAATCAATTGTTTTTACTAGCTGTAGTCACTTGTGAAAGTAAGTCACCAAAATTGTCGTTGGTTAACAGCTCATAATATTTTAGCACCTCCGCTTATGGTCATCGAGTTTTTGCACCGTGTTATACAAACGTTTACTCAATATTTTGACGAATTCTCGGACTCATCAATGAAAGAAAATTGCGTTATGGTTTTTGAGGTTTTTCTACACTAGTCCCTACTATGATTACACTTTTTTTAAACGTTCAGCTTCTCGATGAGATGTTGGATAATGGGTTCCCGCTAGTCACCGAGATGAACATACTACAAGATCTTATCAAACCTCCCAATTTTCTGCGAAACATCGCGAATCAGGCAAGAGCGAATGTCGAGAGAAGAAAACGCCGAGATTGCACGTTTAGGTTACTGGACGAACGAATTTGTCGGAAACTCTGCCGACCGGTCAACTCTCAAACATTCCATGGCGACGACAGGGTGTCAAATACACGAATAATGAAGCCTATTTTGATGTGATTGAGGAAATTGATGTGATTGTTGATAAGCAGGGTTCGACAGTTTTTGCTGAAATTCAAGGATACGTGAGTATTTTAAACCACCGCAGGTGAATGAATTTTCAAATTTTTGCAGATTGACGTGTGTTGCAAATTATCAGGAATGCCAGATTTAACAATGACGTTGATCAACCCGAGATTGCTCGATGATGTTTCATTCCATCCATGTGTGCGCTACAAACGCTGGGAGGTAAGTATAGGTTGAAGTATACATAAATTCTTAGAAAGGAAATCATTGTCGGATGTTGATTTCCTGATGACGGATGTGCTGATGGAGAGTTGGATTGGAGGGCATTGAAAGGAATAGTGCGAAATAATGAGGGACACTTCTGAATTCTAAAAATAAAAAAATCCAGAACAATTTTAATTGGAATCCTCACAGGAAATGAGGTATAGAAAGTTCTTGTCGATAGGTTATATTGAAAAATTTTCAATGAGGGGGATCGAACCAATATAACAAAACGCAAATTTTCCATAAAAAGTTATCCGAAAACATAGACTGCTGAAAATTCAGAAAATTTCTTGAAAATTAATTCAATTATCGTTGATTCGCATTATTTCGATATAAAGACTGTTCAAATACATTTGCTTAATTTTGATCGAATTGTCTTTAAGTTTTCTTTCAATCGATATCTCTATTTTCTCGCAAAGTTTCATTTCCGCCCTGCCAAGAGCTCTAGAGCAACATGCCGTCGGGTTTAATTGCCGGCGAGTCGCATTCGCCCTCAGGATACATTACGGATGTATTCGTTCTGTCGTCCCCCGCGGACTTCCAATTAGTTTAAAACTAATGATTCGGCATGGATTCTACTGCTTTACACCGAATGTCGCTATTTTTTACACACGGCGTATGTCTAGCGCAATTTGTACTTTTCCGGTGGCTCCGTTTTTCTTAGTAGCTTTGGAAGAATCGGACAGCAACTGGTGATTCACAAGCTGGCCGAAGCCTAGCTTTTCTGAGATGAGCCTTGTGAGCAAATTTGCTCCAACGCAAATCCGGATAGAAGCTTCTGGACCTAAATTCAATTGGCCTAAAATCCTAAAACCAGGCACTTTCTTTATCCTAAAAAACTGCGCTCAGCCACTTCACTTCCAGTTTATTTCAATATAACTGGCAACAATTTTAGTCTTTCACGAGCTCTTACCATTACTATTTCAGAATGAAAAGGTCCTTTCGTTTGTGCCACCTGATGGCAATTTCCGACTTCTATCATATCACATAGCTGCGCAGAAGTAAGACGATTTTAAAGAGAAGCAGCAACTGAAATTTGATTTCTTTTTTTTTAGCATGGTTGCCATTCCGATTTACGTACGTCATACGATAATATTGAAACCGGTCGGAGGAAAAATCGAGCTGACAGTTGGGCCGAAGCAAAGCATGGGAAAAATCGTATGTCGAATCAATGACAATCTGATGTGAAAACTAATAACATTTTTTTTTTTCAGCTTGAAGATGTTGTTCTGGAAATGATAATGCCAAAAGCCGTTCAAAACTGCAACGTAATACCGACGCATGGCAAAATAAGCTTTGATCCGAATTCGAAACTGCTGCATTGGAATATAGGAAAAATCGAAGTTGGAAAACCGCCAAGCATGAGAGGAAGCGTGTCAGTTAGTGGAACTGGTCAAGCGGAGAGCCCACCAATTACTCTAAAGTTCAAGATCAATCAGATGGCTGTTTCTGGATTGAAGGTATGATTAAAAATGAATACTAACCACAGAAACCAATTTTTTACCAGGTCAATCGCTTAGACATGTATGGCGAAAAATATAAGCCATTCAAAGGAGTGAAATATATCACAAAAGCTGGAAAATTCACACATCGCACATAACTCGACGCTTACATTCAACTGATCTCTTTCTTACCGTTTTTGGGTTTTAAAGCATGCTAACTATATTTTTTTTACAAATTGCACTTAATATGTCTAATTTATAACTCTATTTATATGAATCTACTTAAAAATTAATTTGTGAATAAATAAATTTTTTGTTCAAAAACATTCAATTTATATCGATATCTCGGTTGTCGTTGACCGTCCCATCCAATTATCTCTTGTTGTATTTGTATTTGGTCAGATTTTAAAAATTTATTACAGATGTTGAAACCTTCTTTGATCTTAGTCGTTCTGATTGGGACTGGTTGGGCAGTCACAGTTACCGAACATATCGAACTAATGCGTTTTCCACCAAAACTTGTGACCAAGGAAACGATCCTTAATGATTACGAAATTTTGTCTGATGAATTCTACAGACCGGAGGACCCGACCAGAAATGAGGTTATTCAGTTGGCTTATGTCACACCAGTAAGAAATAGTAAAATGTTGTGCGTTCATTCATTTATTCATATTTTCAGTGGAACAACAAAGGATATGATTTGGCTAAGAAAACCGCTCACAAACTTTCGCACGTTTCGCCTGTTTGGTTCCAGGTCAAACCTCTCATGAAGGGTGAAACTCTCGACACTTGCTTGATTACCGGCGACCACGATATTGATCGAGGTTTGCCTTAGAGAAAAAATACAGTGCACACTTGCTGGAATTTATTACAGACTGGATTAACGCACTACGTGGGAAAAATAGCAATATCAAAATTGTTCCGAGAATCATTTTTGAGGATTGGTCGAGACAGCAAATGGAAGTGCTTTTGGTGAACACACAATTTTCAAATAAATGCGCTAGAGTTATTTCTGATTTCTACTTGGTTAGTCGTTATATTACTTGCCGTCTTCTATTTATGGTATTATTTCAGAGAAACCAATTCGATGGACTTGTCGTGGAACTGTATACCCAGGCTGTTGTCACCATGCAATCATTGGAAGTGAAAACGTGTGTTACGGAGAGAAATCTGGAAAAAAAAATAACCACAATTTAAGATTCCTTGTTGAAACCATGGAGCAATTAGCTAAGGTCTTCCACAAATCGGAGCTTCAAGTGATCTTCACGATTCCGGCACCACTCGATGGAAAAATGCAGCCAAATCAGATGATTGATACCGACGAGTACAGTTCGCTTTTGAAAGTTGCCGACTATCTTCAGGTTAGGAATTGATCTCCAATTGGCGTATCTTTAAAATTAATTTAACCTATAGATAATGACGTACGACTTTCGTGGTCCAAAGTTGACCGGAGTTGCTCCGTTCGAATGGGTTAGTGAAAAATACTTGTAATTGTGAGAAGAAAAATTGAAATTTGAGGTTGAGAGCTGCTTGTTCTATCTTGATCCCAAACGCTCGAAAAAAACTCTTCTCGGAATCAACTGGTATGGATATGAGTACACTGAGAAGCATATGAAACCAATCATCGGCGATCAGTTCATTTCTGCGTTGAAGGAAAAACCGATTTTGTTCTACAATTTTGACGAGGAAGCGATGGAGCATCGCTTGTACACCAAGTACGGCTCTTAAAAGTACACGGTGGAGCACATTTAGAATTTTTAGGGATAAGGAGGTGATTTACTATCCTTCCCTTTCATCGTTGGAGCTCCGTATCAATTTGGCGCATCGTTCCGATGCTGGAATCGCCATTTGGGATTACGGACAGGGTTTGCCGTATTTCTCCAACTTGTTGGTTTAGGCCTTTATTATATTATATTATCGGGTTGAGTGCATTATCTCTCTTTTCATTTATCTCAATTCCTCTCTCTTTCATTGCCAAAGAAGAAAAATGCGTGTCGAAATACCAATATAAAATTACGGTCGGTAACTAATTGTTTTTATTTATTTTTTGACTATTCGGTGCCTAACTCGACTCAGTTGCATTCATATTTATCTCAATGTTATTTGGCATTTGGAATGTTTATTAATAAATGCTTCTTCCCGAAAGATTTTGGAAACAAAATAGTGTCGTCAAAGAATATTATAATGGCAAAAATAGAGTATAATTGTGCACCGTCGCACTTTTTCCGGTGTAATTTAATATAGAATTGAACAGTGGGAATTTGGATACCCTACTCTGGATTTCCAAAGCTAACTTGCCGTTTTTTGCTAACGTAATATGAAAACAATTACGCATTTCAATAAATGAAAATTATTAAAACAAGAATGTTTAGTTTTCCGAATTTCGAACATGCGATATATATTCAAATTTCCGTCCTGATAATTTGTGACTCCAAAGAATTGAAGAAATTGAGTTCAACTGCCTAAAATTTTTCAACAAGTTTATTTTTTTCTGAAGACGACTGCCATATTAAACAATTTTTCTCGTTGCTCTTAGTGCATAATAAGTGCCTTTTTTTTGAATGATCTTTATTGCAAAGAATTTGCAACACATGTGCTCCAAATTTGTCATTTTTAAACAGATTAAATGGCTTAAAACAAATGCTAGTTTTGAAATTAATTGCTCACTGTCATTCTATTTATTCGATACAATTATTTAAATTGCAATTAACTCAACGACAGGGAACAGATAATATTGTTTTGACGTCAATTATCGAAATAAAAATACGATTTTTTCAGGATCGAATATTTCACAGATTTTAGGGTATGGGTTGAAAACCCGAGGAAAACAAAAAAATTGTGGGTAGAAGATATTCATATTATATGGTGACAATTATGGAATTAGGTGGAAAGACCTTCATAAAGCGAGAGCGCGTGGACGATCGATGGATCCGCCTTGGCTCCCTCTTTGAATTCCTCCAGAGTCAGTTGAGCATCGTTATTCTATAATTTTCAAAATGGAATCACTGGTTTCAATCGTTCAATTCACCTTATCCATCATTCGGAAGATTCGATCAACTCTTTTCTCTGGTGTGTTCTCCTCCTCGGGAAGTTTGACGCTTGTTCCAACCATTTTGTAGATTGAATCTACAATTGAAAGCATCTCATCTCGAGTTATGTAGCCATCTTGGTCAAGATCATATAGCTTAAACGCCCCTATAATTTTAAAAATTGCTAATTTCTGGAAAACAATGGGTGTTTACAATGGAGCTTTTCGTCAAGATTCCCACGTGAAGTGATTGATAAGGCTCGTATGAACTCATGGAATTCGATAGCGCCGTCTTTATTCTCATCAAACACCTTGAACACGAAAGAGGCAAAATCCGATGGATCACCTTGAGGGAAGAATTGTTTGTAGATCTTTTGGAAGCCCTGTAATCAATAGAAATTTTTAAACTGGTATTTGGTCTTTTATTTCTCGGTTTACCGCTTCTGTGAGCATTCCATTCGGACAATCGCGAACAAATCCCTTGTACCATTGGCGGATCTCCTTTTCGGTGACTGAAAAATGTGCAATAGGGATTGCGAGTTCCAAAATCGGTTACAATAAGTTTGCTCAGCGAGTTCCTTGATTTGAGAGCTCTTCAGTTTGCTGCTACCTTTACCCATGTTTAAACAGTAACGACACTCGTCATCGACAGTCTTCGTATCACACTGAAACCAGAGCGAATGAATTGGCTGAATGAGAGCAGCAAAAAACAATGTTGTGAGAAACAACGAGAATGGCTTACACTGCATCGCATTATTTTTTATGGAATTCTAATGTAAGGTTGCTAGGTGTCGTGCTCGACATACTCGATTCAAAAAATAGAAGCATGACATTAATGAGCGTCATAAATAACTGAAAGACATACAATTTTTGTGCGCCAATGGCAGTACGGATATTGTTTAAATGCCGTTGTCATTAAGAATTTCGCGCACACCAATCGTAGATCAACCATTGAAATAAAGGAGATGTGCAAGGCACGCGCAGGTGGAACCAAAAATAGATTCAGATTGGTTAAATTAACTTAAATATTAGTACACAAACTCATATGAGCTAGCTTATAATAAGAAATGCGCGATATGTCATTTAGTAGCGGCAGGTGTCAGAGCCAAGCGTGAGAATTTGATTTTGTACTCAATTATCAGGCAGCGTTTGCGTGAAAGCATACTTCAAATAGTTCAAGCAGCATTTATTTATAATGATTCCCTAGAGAATACTGGAAACTTATTTAAAATGCGTTCGGCAATTAATATGGTTGGTTGATAAAAAAATTACTAAAAACGAATGTGAAAACCTTTCCTTTCAGAGGCGATTAAATTTTACAAATGGAATTATTTAGTCTTTGTTAATGCAGGAAAATGTTATAGAAATAATTCATGTTATATTCATAATATATTGCTATAGAAACATATTATTGTTAGTAACGTTGAAGGGCTTAGTGGGAAAATGGGGGGAAAATAAATAAAATGAGGGTATTTGTGAGATATGTATCAGTGCTTAAAATCTCTCATAGCAACGCTTATCATAACTAGTGGATTATCTTTTTGCCGATGACGGAGTCGGAAAAAATGTACTCGTGACGTTTCATTCCAGAAATGATGATAAACGTTGGTGGGAAATTTGTATTCTCTAAAGAACGTAGTTTCACCAAAAATTTCGAATTTCCACAAAATTGGCATTTTATTGAAAAATAACAAAAAATGCGGTGACCTTTTGAAGTGTCAGCAACGTCTAATTAAAAGCTGATTCAAACACATTGCTCAAGTGAGCTTCTGAAGTATGCGTGTATATGTTCACTATATAAAAATGAAAGGCTGGTCGAAATCTGGAAGGAAATTCGCTATTCGGTTAACCAGATTTGCCATTCATCTTATTTTGCCGCTACCAATCTTTCGCGTCGTTTTTCTTGTTGATTTGCCGATAAGAAGGGCATATGAAGGATACTATTTTGTTGAAAAAAAAATATTTTTGAAAGCTACGTAAACATAGACATGAATGAGAATTAATTTGAAAAAAGCCGGCTTTTAAAAAATTGAGTTTTTCTATTCTTGTGCCAAACGCGATCATTAATAAAGAAGCTTTTCATTATTAGTGGACGTGGGAATGATTCACGAAAATAGGTCACGTCTAGCCAATATGATGAATTAAAATATTCCGGCGATGAAATAGAAAAAAAGCCTGCGCTTGGTTTCTTGAGCAGAAGGAGAAAGAAAAGAACTAATCCGATTTTCCCCCGCCAAAATTAAACATAAGTGTGAGACCAAATGGGAAAATACATGCAAATGCGGGGACATCGAAATTTGATACAATTTTCTTTGACAACATGTATACTTTACTAGCTATAAACATGTTAATTGAAAGAAAGGAGAAATCAAGTTTTTGATAGAGAAAAAAATTTTAAGAAGGAAAATGATTCATAAGATTTCCGTCGAAAATCGCTCCGTATTTAAAACGATATATTAGTAATAATATTTATGAAAGGGGTGAAGGAGACGAGAGGAATGGATATACCGTAGAAGTACATCTATTATGAGAGCACTAAATATTCTGAGCTACTGAATGCCAGTTGAATGTTGAATTTCAGAGAAAGATAATCGTCATCTATGCAAGCTGGTTCCACTGTTCAAATTAATATGTAATTTTTAGCACAAGAATGCAAACATTATGTTCCATATTGTGATGGATAAAATATTTGAGTAACAACTGAATAGTCTTATATTCATAGAAGCTAGGTATCAATAGAAAATTTTAAAGACCATTAATGCACAATTAATATATATGTGTTTAATTAGGTAAGATACTAATAAAAATAAAATTTATAGCAAAATCATTTGGTCGTTCTAGGACACCAACAAACATATTTCGATTTGAATTTCCTCATAAGAAAGCAAAAAGCCGAAAAGAATGTGCCAATCAAGTAGGCGCTCAAAGTTCTATGATAGTTTTGAAGTAGGACGCAATGAGTGAGGAGGCAAAATTTGAATTTCGTGGCGTTTGACTCCTCTCTCTTTTTTTCACTTAGTTCATCATAAATAACCTATAGCAGACAAACTGAAAAGAGAAGGCTTCACTCTATTTAGTGAGCAATTTTTTCGACACGGGGGCTTCGTCAAGTAAAACGAAATGAAGAAATGTGTTTCAAACGAAGAGCATATGGCCCAGATAAAGATTGATAGATGACATTTTCTATGACTAATTACAGTAATCTTTAAGTATTATAGATGGGGTAGCCTAGTTTTTTCAGATAAACCGTTATTCGGAAACACGCATTCGTCTGATTCGGAATAACGTTGAAGTGATTTTTTCATTATGAGGAAACCGTAAAAATAAAAAATTTTTAAACGATTTAAGGATATAATATGTCAAAATGAAATTCAGCACAAAAAGCTTAAAAATTTCAGCACAAATTAATTATGGTTCTGCACCACAACATTTAATAAAAATTATCGAATTTCTAATAACCATCAGAAAGTGGATATTATTAGGATTATTGACTTGTGAAAATAAATATTAATTTGGTCTCTATCTAAATTTTAAAGAAAACCATTTTTTGAAGACAAAAATAGAAGCGAAACGCGTTCAATCATCAAAACGCGGGCCGGCTGGATTTCATTATGCTCAGGGCGATAAAAGTTGAGAGTGCAATTCAATCCGGGAAGACATATTTAATCATTTTGCATTCATTCATTCATTTGGTATGCTCGCCGCAAAAACTCATTCATCTTTCTTCTCGGTTTCTTTTTTTTTCAAAAAGTCTCGAAAATGAAAAGAAAAGAAAGGGCAAAAAAAATGGCAGGCACGAAAGAATGGCGAAACCAGATTGTATTGGAATACAGATGTGTCTTGAAGGGGTGGGGGGGGGGCCACATGTGGCTTCGGAATTAGTGCAATTTGGCAAATATTTGGGTATTATTATATAAATATATCTCAGCTCATCGAGGGATTTTTGCAGAATAAGAACATTCTTAAATTCTATTGGATGTTGCGTGTTGAATCAAATGAAAAAAAGAAGCCAATTCTACTTTATCATACAAACAACCGTTTTTCTGCTAATATATGTGCATAGAAGCCCGCATAACAACAACAACAACAACAAAAAACAAAGAAAAGTTGCGTTATTCAGCTAGTGGTTTTTTTTTTGAGGCAAGGTCCAACAAACCAAGTGATGTGAAATGGCGCAATTGGTTCGAGATATCGGAATTATTTGTGTTTGGTTGCTCAGGAAATGAGTTTGTCGTCTAATCCGGATTTCACATAATAATAAACCTAGAGAAACGGAATGATTGAATATTAATCTGTTATTTCATATCAACGGGAAAACGTTTTGCGTTGTGAATGGATGAAAAAAAAAAGAGATTTGGTAGAGGAATGGATGTTTTAATGTTGAGGTACATATCTGGTTTTCTTAATGAAAATTGAATTCAGTTTCAAAGAAGAAATTTCCGGAAGAAGCTCTTAAATTAGAACACCTGTCAAATATTTGGAACTAAATATCAAAATTGCTCTTTGGTAAATTGAATTCTGCAACATTGGGAATAAATCATATCACGTAAAGCAAATTAATAAATTTAAAATTATTGCATTTACTAGGCTTAATCGTCGAATTAATTTCAAATTAATAGAAAATTTACTAGCTTCTGCTTGCCATTTTGAAAGTTAGAAAACGTAGAAACTAGATCTAAACTAGATTCTCAATTCATTAAAGTCTCGAACGATGTCAATGATTCTAAATGAAAAAAAAAACGCGAAATTTAGAGGTACCATGAGCTCCAAACGTAATGCTTAATCGAAAATGCATTCGTGTTTTTTTTTTCAATTTTCTTATTTACTAGATATATTTGAAATATATATTTTTTTTTATTTATTTCAAATATCCCCGCTACTTAGGGAAATGCACTCAAATTTACATACTTTCATTTTTTGCTCTCAAGGGCAACTCGTGCACATAATAGCTGGAAATATTCATAACCTTCTGGTCATATGGTAAATTTTTAAATAGCTTGAAAGAAACGGAAAATGAAAAAAATGAGAATTATTCATTATGTTGTCATTTATAACTAATATATTTGTTGTTTTTGTTGTTGTTGTTGTTATTCAATCGGAATTATTAATGACTGGAATTGATTCCATTGAACAATAAAGAAAAGATGTGAGCATTGCGAGAGAATGAAGTGGCCTCAAATCTGAGGGATTGATTGAGCGCGGTCTAATATCGGATGGAGAGTACATTATGATTACTACGGTATCTAATTTTTCTCTTCAATTTATATTATATACTATAAATTTAAGATAAATGGATTATACCAAGAAACGGAATTGTTTGAAAGGAGCCTAGAAATTTTTCAATTTTTAAAGAAATCCTTAAAGTCACTGGAAAGCAATATTATTGTAGAAAACTGATCCAATACTATATAAGGCTTCAAATTAGATTCATCTTTGAACTATGGTGAATATTAAACAATTGATAATTAATCCGCATGTATATATATATATATATATAAATATATAGTTACCGTTTATAACATTAGAACGAAGATTGACATCTGGCAAATATAAATAAATTCGATAAGCAGAATTTTATGTGTCAAACTTGATTTGTTGGAATTTTCAGACTTTTCAGTAAAGTCGCACAAAAAATGGGAAAACATTTCATAAAATATAACAGAAAAGCTATCATTTTAAATATTGAATTTTGGTCTTATTTGATATTTATCTCTAGCTATTTTTTTTAATGTTGTCGTTCATTTGAGGGTTGCAGACGCCTCATCTAAAATCTACATCAAGATTCGACGCAAATAAGCCTAAATCGTACACTTTGAATGCAACAGAGCAGGGACTACATTATTTCAAATCTAAAAAAGTGACTGGCTGAGAACACAAATAAAAACAGGCGAAACGCCAAATTAATCCGCAGTAAAGCTTTTCCATCGAAACACTGTGAAGAGTATCAGATTGCAGTTGTGCCGAAAATTTGCCAATATACAAATAATGAAAAAGTCAAATAAATACTACTACTACTACATATTTTCGAGGCGTAAATTAAGCAATAAGGCTTCAAGCTACATTTTTTTGTATTAAGAATTTTTGATGTGTGTCCAACAAAACAATGCTATGGGTAGGTCGACCGAAAGTTCCCTTAGTATCCATGAATGCTACGAACAAATTCAGTGAACTTCAATCTTCACATTTTTTTTAAAGAGCATATCGTATAGTGCAACTGCGTGGAACGTATAATGAGCAGAAAACTCGAATAATTAGATGCTCTTTCAAAAAAGCGGAAGTCTCTAATTTGCCAAGAATACAAGATTTGGTGTTTGATTATTGATTAATAGTGTGTGAAAATAATTTTTTGAATTAGTGAAATTCGTGATTAAAAACCATTAGGTTGCACGTCATCAAATCTTTACAAAAAGGCTTAATCTTTATATAATGGGCAAGTTTCTCTCAATTATATATACATATAGAAATAAAAATACTTTGATTTCGCATAAAAAACATCAGTTAAATATTGTAGTCACCATTACCATATAAGTGAACAACAAATGTCTGAAAAAAATGTACTCGTATTTATAAAAGAATTGTATAGAAATTAAGAAGAAAATGTGATTATAAACAAGGATATTGCATAGAAAAGCTTCTAATCTTGTGCAAAAGCATAATGCAAAGCTTGAACGAAGCCATTAAGGTTCTTGTTTTCCGGGGGAAAATTTTTTGGAACTTTATACGTAAGCTATGATGTGCTTAGTTAAGAAATTGGTGTATTAGAATGCCTAAATCGTCATATTAATGGATCTAGCAAGGTTTTTATCTTTTTTTTAAGATGCTTAAAGCATTTTAAGATTTTTTCCTATTTGAAAATATTTCGAAAAAAATTGATAATATAGTTTTACAAAATATAATTATCACAAATTTCTAATCAATTAAGAAATCAGAAATTCTTTTTTTTTTAATTATAAGAATTAAACTGGCATCATCTCGATTTTAATTAATTATTAAAAAAAAATGACAATGGTCATTTCTGAAAACCAGCCGCCCATCAACGTAATTGTCCGCGAATGCGCAAAAATTTGAATGCCACACACACAGACGCAAATTTGTATGAAAAGAAAACTTTCAAACAAGGAATTAAATTAATAATTCATTCGTAAATCAAGTGAAGACGGCGGAGAGAAGAGTGCAACTCAACTTGGAGAAATGAAACAAGAAGAAGTATTTGAGTACATTACTTTTTTTTATAAGTAAATATATGTGAATGAATGTGTCTTTTGGACCCGACATGAAAACAATAGGTGCGTTTTTAGGTTTTTGGTACCTTAAATGGTTATTTTTAAGTCATGCGGATTAAGCGCAAAAAATAGGTTAGAAATAATAATAAAAGCTCTGAAATGCGAACATTCCCGCTAATATTTCATATACTAATTTATGCATTTTTGCGTTTGTTGGAACGTTTTTTTCTGAATATTCAATTTTTGGTTTCAACATTTGGCTCTACTGTTTATTATTGATTTTTAGAAGAAATGAAGACGAAAAAAATTCTTGACGTTTCTTGAGAAAAAAAATACGCTAGTGGATATTTGACATGTCTCTACATAATTGTATTAACCTTGTTTTAAATAGAATCTCGTTTGCTTTTCAACGATCAAAAAGCATTTGGTATGCGTGTGGGACACCCCGATGTAAAAATAAGTGTCATTGAACTGATATATGTGTTTTAATTATGTATCGAAGAGCTATCCAAAACGCAAATTCTAACATACACCATTTTGTCATTATTTTTAAACTATAGTTTTCTAAATGAAAGACTAGCCTGGACGCTCACCACCATCATGATATTATCTAAGGGTCTACAACCGGAAATTAGAGCAGCTATTTGTGGAGTCGAAATTTGATTTAGTGTTGGCTCGATTTTGTGGTTTGATATTGAGCAAAGGAAAAAGCAAACAAATATTCTTTTTCGCCCAATAAGGAAAGATAAATTAACTAAACAAAATTTTAAACACATTGAAGGAAGTGAAATGAAGTGAAATTCGCTTTAAGAACTGTCACAAAAACGTTTATTTTATTTTTATTTTGTTTTATGTTTTAATGAAAATGAATTTCAGCTGTTCATTTGAATTTGAAATAAATTAGAACCTAGGGGACATTAAAAATAAATAGCCGTAAATTTTCACATATGGTAATTAGAGAAAGGAGGAAATCCATTAATTTATTCTTTCGTGATGCCCTTGATAGTATCTTGACATCAGAACCTTCTAAGATAGAAAAATTGTGGTGAAAAGATTGAATTTGCTGATAGACGCAATAAACGCGAATTTCAGCAGTGTCTAGCTTTCTGAAATTGTGCCGCCATAAAAACGTAAGAATGAAAAGAAGACTAGGTGTGCGCAATGATATTAGCACAACGTTGTGCTTTCGAGAGTCGTGTTCCTCGGATGTGCCTCGTTTCTCGCAGGTTTCATTTTGTTTGACTTGCAACTAATCGAAGCTTTAAATTAAATGCACTTTTAATGTAAAACAACATTCGTTTTGCTGTTTTAATTTTATAAGCTAAACTTTTTTTTTAAAGATTTCTATACGATTCCAAAATAATTCGCAATAATTTATAACCTGAAGAGAAAATTTATTGGAGGGAAATTAAAATTTATTCGTTCAATCTGCGTATTGTCGGTATCAATTTTGAAGAACAACAATGATTTTTGTGATTGCTTAATACAATGAAATTTTTTGACAAATTCCAATCTAATTGTTATTCTTAAATTGTTGGAGTCGACTGAAAAAATGAAGTTGTGAATTTAGTTAGAAAGGGAACTTTTATACAATGTTCCAGAAATACAATTTTTTAATTCTGGAATACTTAAATAATACATCAATTTCATTATATCAAATATCTAAATAAAAAACACCAAAAATTTTTATGTTTTAAAAAAATCAATCTCAAAGAGACCGTTTTGATTCGATGTAGCAAGTTCACACGAAATTTCCATCATTTTTTCTATTTTGCCATTAAATTTGTAATTCGAAATTTTTATTATTAAACATTATCCACAAACGACTGTACATAATTTATACAAATTTCAAAAAGTTGCACATTAAAAAAGTGATAAAAATGTGAAAAAATTAAAAAAAAATGATTTGTTAGATTATTGTTCATTATTGTTAGTCGACAATTTTTCCAAATTTCTCCAGCGGATCAGCTTCGGTGTCTTTCGTTTGTAAGTCTTCTTTAAGAGTGTCCGAATTTCCATGAATTATAGCGACAACCGGCGAGCCTGAACATTATTATTTCGATAATTTTGTTTTAATCAGAATTAATATACCATGTATACTTCCAAGTTGTGGTGGTCCTTGAGAAGATACTGGGAGTGAGTGACTTGGATTAATTATGAGAATGATAGCAAGGATAAACTGAATAAATAGAAACAGATGTTTCATGCTGAAATCTTGGCTGACTGAAGAATGAAATAATTGAGAAGGGTTTCGTTCAACTTCACCTCCTTTCCTCCGCCCTCACCTCTCCCACTATTTCTGTCAAGTGTCTCCGCCCACTTTTCTCTGTTTCAACGATTGATTTCAAACCGACATAATAAAAACGACTATTGCCGGCGCTCTCTAGCGCGACACACGATCGTCGGCGGCTGCGTAGGCTTTTTTTGGGGTGGGAGCTAGACATCAATTTGATAGCTGATGCCTGCTGACACATTCAACACAATCGAGGCGCCGTCGGTCTTGGCGTGTGACACGGCCCGAGACTCAACGCATTCATCATTGTATTATCACACCGGCGCCTTCAGAGGCGATCGCGATTCTCACCCGTTAGTTATCGGCTGAGGTCATTCGGCTGAAATGGTTTTTTTTTGCGAAGTGTAAACGAATTGTTGGTAAGTGACTGACTGGCGCCAAAAAATGTGATTGGATTAGGAAGTTCGATGCCGAACACATCATGATTGTGAGAAAAACAAATAAACTTCCAAATATAGCGCGAAAGCAACTGCAGAATTGGACTTTGACCTTGCATAAGAAAATCGCTGAACTCTGAAAAAATAGTAACCTTGAGAGATTTCACGTGAGTTCTGCGAAATGAATTCACTCGTGCGTATCCCACAAACTACTCACATTCAGTTAACCCTAGAAATCAAACTCGTGATCTTAAATTGAACAGAAATATTTAGGTATTGTTGCAATAGAAATTTATTGAGCAACAACCATGAAAAAAAAATTGATATCAGTTTAATGTGAAAGAAGTGTCGAAAAGATTTTTGGTTATGACCATATTCCAAATTATGGTAGTTGTATGCAGCTATATGTAGAAAAAATGTAGATTTACGATTATCACTATAAAAATGTGATAAAATACACTTTATTTTGTGATTTTTGAGCAATTATTTCCAAATTTTCTTGCTCACGTCACCATCAAACTATTTTTTATTGTTTTCTAATATTCGATTTATTCGTGCAAAACTAATGATAGTGGACTCCAATTAGTTTTTTTGGTGTTAAAAATTTATTTTGAAGTCGTTCTGAATAGATCGACATTAATATCACGTACACCTAAAGGAATCTGCTATGAACGTGTCAATGCATTCACTCAGCAAAAATTGCTGACTTTTAAGCTTCTATTTATTGCAAAAATCTGTTGATGAATACTTTTTTTCTTGAATGTGTAATGCATTGCCAGTGAACAATGGTTGTCTCTTTAAAAAAGTCATGAAATAATTGACTGTAGAATGATGATAATATTAGTCTGGAATTTTTACCGTTTTAAAGAAATTACAAATCGAAGCCATACTCAAACGTTGGTCTCAAAAAATCTTCTTTTAGAAACCATTGTTATCAATTCAATTTCCTATTTGTTATTCATGTGATGGATTGTTTTATCAAGCGTTGTCAATTGAAATTGATGAATTGCTTTTAAAATTGCTTGGCGCCAAACCAAAATACGATGGTTTTTGAGAGGTTTTTGCATCGCCGGTACTGCTTTCCTTTTTTTTCAGAACCACATTTTGATTGAATGGTTTGTTCGTCAATCAAATCGCACAGTCGCATTAATTTTAGGTCAATGACTTCTTGACTTACAATTAATGTAAGCGAAGCGCGTAATTTACAAAATGATTGCTGCAACAGAGAAAAGTGAAAAGGAATCGGCGGCTTCGAATTCGATTGTTCAAGAAAGCATTGCCAATGTAATGAACCAGAGGAACCTGTATTGAAAACCTGCAAATGCATTATTGTTATTAACAAATCCTTTATTAGCATTAATGTCAAGGATGCGACATTAGTCAAGACTACTCAATGTTAAAAACTTCTGGAAGTGGAAACCATTTCTCTCATCTCGATATCTTCGTTGTGCACCCGGCGATTTCGGTCGTTGTATCTTCTACTATTCAGAGGGACCATCTAAGATTACTAATTTCTTGTATATTGTTTCCAAATAATCACTTCGTCTTGATTCTCGGCGAATCTATCATAGAGAACAGCGGTCAATTCGCATGCAACAGCACGACTCTGATCGTTGGCATATCCAATAAGCAAAAGACCGTCTGAAATTGTTTAATATAATTGATAAATAATTATTGTTTGACCTCTTCGTAGGTAATCCTTGAATTTCTCAATCTCGTTTTTTCTGATGTATGGATATAGCTGAAACCGAAACCAACATGAGTCTCGTTAAATAGCAGTGTTGCTCATTACCATCTTCAAAAATCTCTTGACATTTGAGTAGCTACGAATGCGCACGACGCGGATCAGATAATTAATAGTAGCGATTTCGACAAGGACAAGCCAGATGCTTGACATTACTTTTAAATTTTTTCATCAAATATGGCACACTTACAAGATGAACTTGAACACACCATTGATCAGAACATTTCCAGATATCGAGCAGTTGAGAAGTGTCATGGTTGTGCCATTTTTGTCAATTGGCAGGTTGCAATAGGTCACACGGTTAAGAGTCCAGGAATGTGTCATTTCAACATCCGTAAGAAAATAGAAGATATCCTGAATGTGCGCATTGAAACCGTTGCGAGTATTTACTCAATTTAATGACCTCAATAAGCGGCAGTGTTTTCGGAATTCCGCTCATCAACATCAAAAGCAAATTCATTTGCAACAGAACATTAGCCAAGTAGATCAATCTTACAAGAAGCGCGGAAATTACAACCCTATGAAAGGTTAGAACTTTTTGGTCTCGCAAAATAACAAACCAGTTGAGTTTGTAAGCATCGATACGGGCCATTATGAGATTGGCCATTTGCACAACTCTGCCACGTCTTTCGGCAACGTTCATGAAGGTAATTTGTTGAGAGGTTTCGCAGATGAATTGCACCGGAAGATCTGACAACAATATGTTTATAATTGAAATAAGGCTTCGATAAAAGTGTCGGGAATTTTTTTTTATAAAAACGACTCACACAAGAAACGTTGCAAAACCATCCATGCTAATTTTCCAATTATGAATGAAAGCCCTTGGATCACGAAGAAATATGGCACCCAGAACGATTTGTCCGCAACGGATTCATCCAACAACTTGCGCGTCATATTGGCATTTTTCTCGATGATGAAGCACATTCGCGGATCGATGTACTCCCATTTATCCGGACAGCTGATTGGGTTGGAAAGAAAAAGAGCCATGATAATAATGAAAGACCAGCTAAACAAAATGAATGGCGTTATTAGCCAGTTGAGGACTTCGGCGAACGTGTCGGCAATCGTGCATGGCAAGATTAATTGTAATTCTTGCAAGAATCGAGGCATCACCTGAAAGTAAAACGATTCAACGCGAATGTAGATTGAGAAGCAGAATCTAGAAAAGAGAGGAATATGATAGGCGACGGCGAAATATGAGTAAACTTTATGAGAGTTGTTCATAATTTCTTGCACTTTAGGCAACAATTGATTCAAAAATTATGAATAGCCGAAAATTGTTTGATAGAAAAACATTCCAAAACGTTTGTGATTCATTGAAAATTACAAGAAATGATTAAAACCCAATTAAAAATCGTGTGTCACTTCTTCAAAACATTCATAAATGTGCGAACTTGCGCGAAAAAAAGTTGACGCACTTTTCTATGAGCAGTGTTCAGAAGAATAATAAAAGAATAACAAGATGTTGAAGAAGGAGTAAAAAAAACCGTGAAAGCGAAAGAAAGCGAATGGCCTGACCATTTCGCGTGTGCATTCTCATTATTTTTATGATTCTATCAGTTTTATGCGATTCTTCTTTATTTTGCATCTGTCATGTTCTTCCCTTTTTTTTTCATTCCTTTTTCGAGTTAATTGAGCAGTGAGCGAGAATTGAGTTTATAACGATTTATGAGTTGGTTTAAAAGATATTGCGGTATTTTTGAATGAAAAGTTATTCAAATAAAAGTTGGCACTGGGCAAGCAATTCATTCAGAAACATCCGTCATTGTAGTGGTCGGAGAATCTTGTGTGAGGCGATCTAGATCATTGCTCTCTTCATCCCAATTGATAACAAGTGGGCTCAAAGGGAGCATACTAACGCCATCATTTTGGAATATTGCCTGAAACGATGACTAATTTGAATTGAAATACGTTTGCAATATTTCTTTCCTGGACCCTTATGTTATCATAATGCTCATATATTTTGAATATAAAGTCTGCGTAAGTAGTAGCGCCGAGGAATTCGATAATAGACAACATGTAAAGGCCATCTGAAATTCGAGCTTGAATCATATATTCAATAGTATTACCTGGTCCCAAATACTGTTTGAACGTGGCAAATTGATCATCTCGTGTTGATGGATATCTCTGAAATTGTTTTCGTTAATGCTGTTGGAGTGAAAACATACGGATCTTAAAAGTACGTTGATATCATCAAATGCCCGCATTCGATGGATGGTTATGATCAAATCCTTGAAATTAAACACTTCGATGCAAGCAAGAGTGAATCTAAAAATGTTAAAATTTTATTTCAAACTAGAAGATTCATGCTCACCCAATCACTATAAGCATATTTTTGCAAAGCACGTTTTGGGCGAACATGCAGTTTACGATTCCGTCGGAATGAGAGCAACCAACTCTCTCTGGTAAACTCCAACTGTAATTGATTTTGATCCAAACGTGACTTGTAAGGATAGCCTAAAATCGCTTTCTTGAATATTTCTGAAATCGCTTTCTTAAAAATAACTGACATTCATCATTTTCACAAAGTGATCCTTATCGTTAAGTGCTAACATAATGATCCACAGTCCAATGGCATTAATGATTATATAGAGCAGTTTTGTGGTGATATAAGTTACGGAATACCTGTTAATACGAATATTTAAGATTTTGTTTAATGTAACTACCAATTTCTTTTGCGATAGTCGAGGCGATTAGTCAAAATGACAATCATTTCCTGAACTTTATACTCCTTCTGTTGAACGCTCAGCATTGAAAAACTGCGAACAGATTTGAAAAAATATTTCGCTGGCATGTCTGTAAATAATTACAATTCGTTCAGCCTCATTTTTAAAAAATTCGACTTACATAATAAACTTTGCGAAAAATACCATAAGAATTTCACCAGTATCAATAAGATACTCAGAAGAATAATAAGATACGGTACCCAGAAAGGCTTGTCGTTTAGTGAGCTACCTGGTGGGATGTTCTTGTTGTTTATAGCAAACTTGTACTTTCCTAGGGTGTAGCATTTGTTTGTATCGGAAACAAGCATTCCGTCAGAACAAGTGACGGCATTCCCAAATAGAATTATTGCACCAACTCCCAGCGCCAAAACACCCATGAAGATTGGTGCCACCAGCCAGTCAAGTATGTCGCAGCATGAATCGGTAATGGTAAATGGGAGAATGCGGCGAGTCATTTTTTTGATACAGCGGTGCATCTATTAAAATTTATATTATTTCATAATGGCTGGGAAAAAATTATTGAAAAATTCGTGTATTTAAGAAAACGAATGTAGAGAAAATGTTGAAGGAAGACAGAGGAAACGATAAGAATCATTAGAATGAGTCATAGTTTCGAGAAGCAGACCGAATCGCCTCAGGACCAATAAATTCGAATGATTTGGGTTTGGCGCGTACAAGAAATTTCGCGTTGAGAGGCACTGAAGACTCTGCTGACTCATTGAAATCACTCAATGCCTGTCGTGGGGCTCTCTGTCCATTTTCGTTGGTTACCACGATTATTTTATGCGTTTTTGTAGCATTTTATTGGTTTGTGTTACCCCATATTCCCGCGACATCTAATTCTATGTTCGCTCGTATTTTTTTCTACTATCTCATTTTCGTTTTAGGCGATACCTCGAATTTTTCAAACATGAATTCCGTTGGAGATGTCAATGGAAAATACAGCCGAATGGGCCTTAACTCTGTTCGCATTGATAAAGCTTCCTTTTCATTCAAAATTTTCAGTTCAGCTTTGTTGAAGCGCATTCATGCTTTTGGGCAGGACAAGCGGAACCCGATGCCGATATTTGGGTCGGGAACGGATTCGTTAAAAATGGCATATTTTCACGTAGTTACTCTTCCGTTTATTATGCTGCTCATTGTGGTCGCAGGCATCACGCAACTCATCTACCTGCTGTATTGTAAGTAAAAGTTAAAGGAAATAGAATAAAATGGTGCAAACTGGTTCAGCTCTCAAATTTGCTCCGCGACGACCAATACTGCCCATTTTCGAAGCAATCAATCGTCGTAACCGGTACTTTTAATGTCTTTTCAATCATCACCTTATATTATTGTTCCGCAGATTCGTTATATTTTGCAATGTGTGAAAAGTGATTTTCCTTGCTGATGTGTTCTGCTCAATTTGCATTTGTAAAACAGGAGACGCCCATTTCAAAATTTAAGGTTCATGCCAATATCTCTATAAACACTTTTTAGACAATTTCAGCTACAGTTTCATTTTTTTTGGAAGAAGCTTTCTACCATAATTATATCTAAAATCTAAATTGCAACATTAAAGTTATCAGAAAAGTAAGGACAGAATTCAGGAGTTTTATCATGCCCAAAATGTAAAAAAAAAATATATGCATATATTAGAGTGAGCATTTCGAAAATCAGCAACGAAATCTAAAATCCGTTGGGATCATTTTAATCAATTCCGCTACCTATCTACTTACTGTTGCTCTCACGTTCACATTGAAGAAAAATCAAGGTAACACATTTGCATATTTTGAATATGAAACGTTATATTTTTACAAGATGTACACAGGAGAGACAACAGAAATTGTAGTAAAAGGGATCACATTTAAAGTTTTTGATATCGCTTTAAGCAATACTACATTTAACCTCGCGCTCTGGCACACATTCTTTTTGTTTCTTCTTTAAACCAAATAATTTGTGATTTTCATGATTTAATATAATTTTTCAACAAAATCCTTATAAAAACAGATACTTTCACACTAAAATATGGGCACATTTTAGCAAAAAAAACTCCACTAATTAATTTGCGAATGAATTAGTGTCGATTGCGATATTAAACTTATCAAGAAAATGAATAAAATGAGACAAGTTATTCATTCATTTTTTTGTTATTCCATTATTTTATACATTTTCAATGTTCTATCGATTTTACATCGCTCTATTCTCTTGACATTATTGTTCCTTCGCTGTCCACATTTGGTCTATAGTTACATTTTAAAAACCATTTTATGATTTTTTTTGCGGCATTTCATTGCTTGTGTCTCGCATTTTTTCACATCCGCTCAAAATGACTATAATTTATTAATATTTTAATGCGAATTTCAGACTTTTTTTTGGACAATGCCCGTTTTATTTGCAAGTTCGATTCCGTTAGAAATTTCGTCAAACGACATGTCGGCATGGTTCTGCGTGATGTTCGCTGTTTCCATATTTCCAATGTTCACGAAATTGGCAATGATCCTTCAAACAAGACTTGAATTGATGATTGGGCAGAGAATCAACGAAATTTTATTTTTTTCGTTATCGAAATCGGACAGCGTTAGTCGTTTTACGCGGCGTTTCTACAGCTACACAATATTCATCATCGGAGCTTTATTGGGAAAATCGATTATGGAGCTCCTCGAGATGATACTCTGTCAGTTAGTTTTTCAGTTAAACGTTTGGTGCATTGAGATATTAAAGTACACGATTCTCAAATTTTCGGCGTTCATTATGGTTTTCCCACGAATAAAAATGATAGTCCTAGCATTTTTGAATGTGATTCGATTGGAAATTGTGTGCGAACGGAATCCCTTCTCTGTGAAAATCATATAAAATTTTTTAAGGCTTGAAAATTGTGCCAATTGGTGCGACGCCCCATTTATATCGTTACATCAAGAGGAACAACAGGTTGGTGAAAATTACTCATAATTGCATAATACAATTTCATTTCACAGAAGCTTGATTGTTTATATTGCATTCAAAATAGTCCTGATTGCCGATCTAGCAGCACTGATTTACCAAAGCGTTGAGAATTTAGGAAATTACCCTGATCAATTGTATGACTCAGAGGTTTGTATTATAGATTTTCAACGGTTAGTTACAGTAATCTCAAATAACTTGTTCAGCCGCTTTTTCTCAATGGAAAATATTTCACCACAAATATCACACTTATTCGATCATTCAAACTTGCATGCGACATGGCATTTTCGAGAAGCAAATGCACTGCACTTGAAATTTGCAACAATTCCATCTTGAACGTTGAATTGTTGTATGGTTCGAGCTCACATCACCCAGAATAATCCCTAATTTCAGATTTCTCGCGGTGTTTATTCATATGTTTTCAAACTTGCTGGTTTTTAACCATATTTACAGTTTCATCACATTGCGCTATTTTCCGGTATTTCTTCGATTTTATTTTTTAATTGCTCGATGGTTAATTATTTTAGCGTTATGGACTCTTACGATATGCTAATGAAAGAGAAATACATCCAGGTAGACACATTAAAAAATATATTTAATTATTATTTAATTATTCAATCATTTTTTCAGAAGTGATATTAATGTTAAGATCTCGAGCATATAGAAATCTCACGTATGTTATCGGAATGTTGCAATGGACATTTGGCAACATGCTTATTCAAGTAAGATTTAAAAAAGCGACACCCAAGTTATAAACTGGATTAAAGGGTCTCAAGCAAGCGTACAAAGCGGAAAAGCGAACAATTGCGATAAACGGAAGTGTTTTTGAAATTGTTGACATAATTCCGTTGAACAAGTCTGTCAATATTATAGATCTGCTCAAAACGTTGTAGAACGCGAAATTAATGTTTTGAAAAATTAAAACATATTATCATATTTTTTGAATAGTCTTATCAATATAGCCTTGTTTCGACAAATCAATAGTAACATCATATTGTGAGAAATAAAAAAATTTTGAAAGAGCATAAAGATTACACGCCAAAATAGTTTTTCACGATCATTTCATGAAAGTAATTTATTATCTATCAAAAATATGTAACAAGAATAGTTATTAAGATATATATATATATATATATATATATATATATATATATATATATATATATGGCAATGTGAAATACCGTCTGATAAAAAATATGTTAATCCAGTAAACAAGGTCCTACAAAATGAGCGACACTAAATATAAAACGATTGAAGTGTACCAATTGCGATTGTGCATAACCACAAAATTTCTGAAATTTTAATAATGTCCAAAAAACAAACATTCCAATCTTTTTGCTCTTTCGAATCACGATCCAGTTTTCCGTTGTAAATAGTGATGAAAAACTGAAACAAATGTTAGCGATTCTCGTGATATTGCTACCGGCATCATCATCGTCTCCTGATTTCATTTCAAGCGAGGTGAGGTAGGTTTGTGTAATAAAAAATTACGACATGACAAAAAATGACTGCCCACTCTTGTGTTTTTGAAATGTCGACGGAAAACCTAAATAGGCGAGAAACTTGATTTGGTAATAAAAATCAACATCTAAATAAGGAAAAATTTTAATTTTACGAGCCAAATTTCAATTAATCGATTAGATCACTATGTGTGTAAATGTTTTGATATTTGCGCTTTGCTTTATGAATTTTCAGCTGAAATAATTGAAGCCGACTATAAGTATGAATGACTGTATTCACAAATGTTGTATTACAATGTATTAATTTTACGAAATCTATGAGAATAACTCTACATACATACTTACATATATGCTCTCATGTTTTATGCTTACTTACTCATACTGCTCTTAGATTTCTGGAATAGTATTTGAGCATTTTATTATTTCTATAAAATATTCTGACGTTTTTCTTTATGTATTTTTTTTCTAAAAAAAAATATTAAATATCACACATTCTTAATTTTCTGGTGGAGCAGACATTCTTCTTACGAAACCCACATGAATTGTCCATTTCTCTCGGATCTCGAATCCCTTCCCAATGTTTAAGAAAAACATTTTCGTGACCAGTTGGTAAATTTTTTTCAGAATCGAACAACTGTCCTCTGATCTGCAATAATCCGTATAAATAGAAAGTAATGCACAAAGAGTTCAAGTCTCACCAACATGTTTCGAAGAATTCTGCTGTGCACGCTTATTGCTACGACAGCCTTGGGATTTTCCGATTTAGTCGATTTGTATATTCGTAGATATAATCAGGTGGAATGCAACTTGTCCGATGATATCAAAGATTTGTGGTGTTCTTGGGTCAGAATTTTTTTTATTCTAAAAAGTTACCATTTACTTTAAGAGTTATTACTTCATGAAATCTGCAAATCTGTCGGCAAATGGCATGTCACTTTTTATTACATCTTGCCGTAGTTTTGAGGTATGATTTCAAAGAAAAAATTCCAATTCATTTGAAGTCACTCAATTTTTAGAAGTGTATCGAATCAAAAGCTTGTGGAGAGGGTGAAGAGGTCGAAACTAACAAAAAATTTGCCACATCAATTGGAGCACTATGTAATATTTACGATTTTTTAGAGTATCGATTCAAGGAATGCGGCTTGAAGGTTTCATGATTTTTTCAAAAAATAATCGATATGTATTTAATTTAAGCTAAAAAATGTTCAACGTGGCACGTGTTTCGATGATTTCATGGAAAAATTATATTATGTGAGTGATTTTATGCACACGAATAATTTTTATATGTGAAATATATAGGTAGATCAAAACACAACTAGCGACGGATTATTGCCGATATGCAAAGGATATTATGGAAAAGACGATTGCCTCAATATTCAAATCAAAGAAAATTGCGGCGAAGAGATGTTTATAAAGTTTGAAGAAAATGTCATCAAAAACGCCATGAAAAGCGCAACATGCGTCGAACGTGACGACGATTAACTAGAAAAACAAAGGCATGTGCAGAAAATGAAAGGATAACCGCTACTTTAAACCTTAAATGATATAATTTTTGTATTATGAATACGCGTTTTGCATTCGTTTTTAAAATGCTTAACATGGCGGATCGCATGATTTGGCATGCAGATTCGTCATTGCTCTTTACAACAATCATCTGAATAATCGCCAACAAATCAACATCAAAAATCGTGAACGTCGACGATTTCAGCGCCAATCAATTTATATCTAGAATTACATCGTACTCAGCAAATCAAAGCTTCCAAATTTATTCATATTTATTCAAGCATTTGAATAATTATACAATCAATGAAAAAACGGCACAAACAAATATAAACGACAAAATGTACTAATAAACGATAAAACACCCTCAAATTGCCTACAATCGACAAGAATGAACCATTCCATTTATGGACAACATATCAACTCGGTTAACTAACTGATATGATTGAAAGCCAATCAATAAATCGTGGAATAATGAGCTATGAAAAAATTATCAACCAAACTTTTTATGACAAAATGTACTAATAAACGATAAAAACATCTTTCAATTGCCTACAATCGACAAGAATTCGATCCATTCCTTCTTTGGATCGTTCCGCGTAAATAGCGAAGAACTTCTAGGCTTCCTATGATCACAAATCGACCAAATAACATTAGAGTTCGTTCTGGTGCAGAGCACATCTTATTTTCTTGTTTTCTGAAAAATACAGACTTCTATATGATTTTAGATAATGCGAATTACTTTCCACAACTTTTCGTGGTGGCTTCGCCAACGACGACATTGGCGAAAAAAAGGCCACCACGGTTATGGCATCACAGTGATATTTTTGTTTCTTTAAATCGCCGAATTGACCGCAAGTGCTAACCGGCGTACCAGCATCCTCGTTCTTTCTTCAGCAGAGTTTCAAAATGAACAATCCAACCAAAATCGAGAGCTCATTATTAGCTTCTTATAGTAAAGGTGCAGAGCACCACTCATTTTCACGTTTTCTGAAAAAAAAACAAATTTCTAGATGATCTTAGATAATGCGAATTACTTTCCACAACTTTCCGCGGTGGCTTCGCCAACCACACCAATGGCGAAAACAGGCCACCACGGAAAGTGGATATTTGTCCCCCAAAAATCACCGGCACAGCCTTTGGTCGATTTCGGGGGGCGACAGCAGCATTGCCGGAGCAAGAGTGGTCCCATCAGAGGGACGTGTTCAGCAGGCATCCTGAGTGAATGAAAGTGCGAATGAATGAATAAATGTGGATATTCGCCGGCCTTTTATACCCCTCCGCGCTGTACACGTGGTCGGCACTTTGCAGTTTGACCAAAAATCAAATAATGTGGTACGCACATACTTAGCCAGAATGCACGTGCAACATCCCAAAAACAGTACTCCGACCAAAGAATAAAATGGTAATTGGCAACAATGGATTTATCGCGGGAAAATAAATGAGCCAAATTGAAATGAAATTTTTGAAAATATGAAACACATAGATATAAGCGTTAATACTTTTGGAAAGATTTGTGTTTATAATAAAAAAAAAGAAATGTAGATCGTCTCAAAATTACTATAATAAGGTAATGCAAAAATAGAAATAGTTTGAAAAAATAAAGAAAATTTCAATATTTTTTTCATTTAAACTTTCTTTATTTTTCTACATTCCTTTCAAACAGTGTTTTTTAAAAGGTTGAAGCGATGATTATCATAGCTTTCAAATTTGGCAGTTAAGTTATGTACAGTACTGGCCATAATGATGCTCGCCTAGTGTTTTTTGAGCATAACTTGCCACAAACGCGGTCGATTGGGCTGAAATTATTACTGTAAACGCTAAACACAGCTGCGCAACTTTGGGAACAACAAAAATTGCATCATGTTGAAAAAAATTTTTTTTCAATTTTTTTAAATGTTTTTTCGATTTTACCAATTTTTCATTTTTTTCAAACTTTGTCCATAAAAATTTCTTCATTTGAAATTTGAACTTGAAACACGTTTTAAGCAATTTTTCAACCTTCTGGAAAGAAAAATTTCACGGCGGACGTTCAAAAAGCGATCGTCAACGGTCATAAGACAGGGTCGTCCAGAAGCCTTCTGGCTCAGCAGTTCCTGTGCTCCCGAAGAAGAATCCAAAAAGTTTTGCAACGATTAAGACAAAATGTACGATTTTTTAATTATTCTGGACTATTTCTAATCTATTGGGCTGCATTTTTGTTAAGAAATCACATGGTAGACCTTGCAAAACAACTAGGCTCCAAGATCGGAACATCTGCAGTGCTTCAAGAGAAGATCCTGGACGGACTTCAGCAGATATCCAGATGCTTGTGGCAACGCCAAATGCTTCAATGCCATCCAGAAGAACAATTAGACGTCGTTTGGGGAAGAATGGATTTCATGGAAGGCGCCCAGCGAAGAAACCATTGATCAGTGAGAAGAACCAAAAGACGAGGGTGGCATGGTGCAAGGATCATCTGAACTGGGGACGATGAGAATGGGCCAAATACATCTGGAGTGATGAATCGAAGTTCAACTTGTTCGGAACTGATGGAATCAAGTGGATTCGTCGACCTATTGGAGTCAGATTCATGCTAAAGTATCACCTCCGAACGGTGAAGCATCTTGTAGGGTCTGGGACTGCTTCTCCGACACCGCCATGGGACCGCTCCGACGTGTGAATGGAATCATGGATCGGTACCAGTACAAGAATATCCTGGAAACCACAATGAGATCTTGGGAATTGGGAAACGTCGGACGTGCATTCGTTTTCCAGCAAGACAACGACCCTGACATATGTCTGGACACGTAAAGAATTGGTTCCAACGTCGCCGCGTTGATGTTCTTGCATGGCCATCAGAGATTCCTGATCATAATCCGATCGAACATCTCTGGGAAGAACTGGTACGCATGGTTAGAGGGCTCCGAGCATCAATCGCCGACGAGAAGTTCGCTCAACTCGAAGCCGCATGAAGTGTCATTCTGATGCAGTGATCCGCATCCTCTTGGACTAGATGCCTCGCAGATGCCAAGCAGTTATTGATGCCAAGGGATACGCAAACATGTATTGATATATTAAAAACAGGTTTTCTAAACATTTGTAATGTTTTCGGGTTTCTGAGACATTCAAATCACATTGTGTCATTTTTTCCATTTTCCGCATTTTTATGAAATTTGTGATTTTTTGAAAAAAAAACTTTCCTGCAGTATGCGATACCAATCAAACGCATTTTCAACGCGTTTTGAAGATATGGTAAAAAATTTCAGCCCGATCGGCTGCGTTTGAGCCATGTTATGCTCAAAAAACACTAGGCGAACATCATTATGGCCAGTACTGTATGTGGAAGAATGCTGATAAAACCCATTTCGATGTTTTGTTTTGACATTTGAAACCGATTTTTTCACACACACACAAAGTACGCAAATGATATCATATATTCCGGCTGCCATTTTTGTTCGTCACAAAACATTAATATAGGACAACGTAGAAAATAAAGTGGAGAAAATAAAAAAAAAGTTTCAATAAAGAAATAAAATTTATTTTTCTTTATTTTTCATATTTCTTTGTTTAAATTGTTTGCATTGATCCATTTCTCTAAAGGCATTTCTATAAGAAATTAAACATCAAAGTGATGCTAAATGAACACGACATGCACGTTTTTACGTTTAGAAGAAAAAATAAAAGTGTTACATGTTGACTGGGCCAATTTTTATTTTCACATTTGAGCACGTGTTATAGTTTTGGTTGGATTAATTTGATTGAACAAATATATACAAGTTCATAATCTAAATTAAAAAAATCTGAATTCACAAACCAAATCGTTGTTGGGATGATGTCTTCCCTCTTAAATAAACTCAAGTAAAGTGACTTCTAACACAAAAAAATATATGAATTCGGAACAGACGCCAGTTATGCGGATAAAAATAAAATAGAGAATGTTCAAGTTTCAATGTACGATTATCGGAAATTTTAACATTTTCGACAAATTTGTATCCTACGAATAAAAGCGCCTAGCTTACAGTTTTAAAATTCAATTCAAATTAAAGAAAAACTGACAGTTCTAAAATTATATAAAACATAAATTTTCAGCAAACCTCGAACAGAACTACTACTAATAAATTAATTTTTTAAAGATCAATTATCGTATATTGCTCGATTATCACATAAATATCGTACAAATTTTATCTAAATTTATTCTGAAAAAATTTTATAAAAAATTTTGAATATGTTTGGTTTAAATTTTCAATATATCAAGCGTCTTTCTTATAGGGCTCTTACAGGCAACTGTCATTGCTCAATAATCAAAACCCTGTACAAGTGTTCGTCATTGTATCAAAGCTACGTTCATTCTAAATGTTACGTGGAATGTTCATTGGTCGCTTTATAAACAAGAAAGTAAGAATTTTAAAATATTTGCAACTCTAGGCGGATCGCACTATTTGGCATGCAGACTTCTCTGTCTCAAGATCCTTTTGTTTTGGATTCAGGAAGGGTTTACCAATTTTTTCTTAATTTTTTTTTCAGGAAAAATCCATTTAAAAATTTTTCAAATTGAATCAGCTTGTGTGTTTTGTAGATCTTTTCTCATCTCTAGCTGTCCTAACAGAATTCCAATAAAAAATTACTTGTTTATTCAATTATTTTTGTTATTGTTTTTAACATCGAATTTATCGTGCAAAAAACTTTGTTATTCAGAGTATTTTTGAAATTTCGACGAAAATCAAATCCTGTAGTTTAGAAGCACACAACATAACGAGAAATCTTCAAGAGAACCTTGCAATTATTTGAAAAAGGCGGAAATATTGCAAATCATGTAATGAATGTCAGAAATCAACCATAATACTAATTTCTTTTTATGAATTTTACTGAGCAAATATTCAATTGGCAATATCCGTTTTTTGAAAGCTAAAAAGAATAACATTTCATCTGAATTATCGCCAATAAATCAACATCAAAGGTCGTGAATGTCGACGATTTCAGCGCCAATCAATTTATATCTAGAATTACATCGTAATCAGCGAATCAAAGCTTCCAAATTTATTCATATTTATTCAAGCATTTGAAAAATTATACAATCAAGGAAAAACCGCACAAACAAATATAAATGACAAAATGTACTAATAAACGATAAAAACACCCTCAAATTGCCTACAATCGACAAGAACGTGATCGGTTTCTCAAAAAAAACTCGGGAAATTAATGAACATAAAGAAGAACTAAACAAACATTTTCAAATTGTGAAATATGACGATTTATCAACCAAACTTTCTATGACAAAATGTACTAATAAACGGCAAACACCTTTCAATTGCCTACAATCGACAAGAATTCGATCCATTCTTTCTATGGATCATTCCGCGCAAATAGCGAAGAACTTCTACGCTTCCTATGATCACAAATCGACCAAATAACATTAGAGTTCGTTCTGGTGCAGAGCACATCATATTTTCTCGTTTTCTGAAAAATACAGACTTCTATATGATCTTAAATAATGAGAATTACTTTCCACAACTTTTCGTGGTGGCTTCGCCAACGACGACATTGGAAAAAAAGGCCACCACGGTTATGGCATCATCCGATCAAAATCGAGAGCTCCTTATCTAGTAAAAGTGCAGAGCACGCCTCATTTTTACGTTTTCTGAAAAAAACAAATTTCTAGCCGATCTGAGATAATGCGAATCACTTTCCACAACTTTCCGCGGTGGCTTCGCCAACCACACCAATGGCGAAAACAGGCCACCACGGAAAGTGGATATTTGTCCCCCAAAAATCACCGGCACAGCCTTTGGTCGATTTCGGGGGGCGACAGCAGCATTGCCAGAGCAAGAGTGGTCCCATCAGAGGGACGTGTTCAGCAGGCATCCTGAGTGAATGAAAGTGCGAATGAATGAATAAATGTGGATATTCGCCGGCCTTTTATACCCCTCCGCGCTGTACACGTGGTCGGCACTTTGCAGTTTGACCAAAAATCAAATAATGTGGTACGCACATACTTAGCCAGAATGCACGTGCAACATCCCAAAAACAGTACTCCGACCAAAGATTAAAATGGTAATTGGCAACATTTTTTCTATTTAAACTTTCTCTTCTACATTCCTTTTAAACCGTTTTTTAAAGGCGATGATTATTATAACTTTCAAATTTGGCAGTTAGGTTATGTATGTGGATGAATGTTGATAAAACCCATTTCGATGTTTTGTTTTGACATTTGAAACCGATTTTTTCACACACACACACAAAGTACGCAAATGATATCATATATTCCGGCTGCCATTTTTGTTCGTCACAAAACATTAATATAGGACAACATAGAAAATAAAGTGAGAAGTTGAACATCAAAGTGATGCTAAATGAACACGACATGGACGTTTTTATGATTAAAAGGAATATTTACAGTTTACATTTTGAAGGTGGCAATATTTATTTACCCATTTGAGCACGTGTTATAGTTTTGATTGTATACAAGTTAAATATATACAAGTTCATAATTTGATTTTAAGAAAACTTTACAAACCAAAACGATAGGGTGATGTTTTCCCTCTTAAAAAACTTCAAGTAAAGTGGCTTCCAACAAAAAAATATATTTATATATGAATTTGGAAGAGACACCATTTGTGCGGATAAAATTTAAAAAAAGAGAAATACACGATTATCGCAAATTTTAACATTTTCGACAAGTTGTATACCTTAGGCAACGTTTAAAAATTCATTTAAAATAATCTAAAATGATTTGCAAAATGAAGCAAAATACATAAATAATGTTCAATTAACTTTTTATATGTGAATTCGATATTTTTTCTTGCGCCATTATTTCCATTATCAATCAGATAAATGTCCAACGTTCGATGAGGGTTGTTATCAGTTCTGTATGAATTTATCAAAACTAATTATTAGATTTCAAATTACCATCAATAGCAAACATGAACGAATGAAACAAAAAAAATTCAATGCCAAAATGCATGAATACAAAAGATAATTGATAATGCAACATTGTGAACAGGTTTTTTTTTTATTAATTTATTAATTGGGCTTCAAACTAATTTTTTACAAAATTATCTCAATAATTCAATTTTTCGCTTCAGTTTCATAATTAAATCTGTATCTTCTTCACTAATCTTATTATCGCGGAAGTGCGAATCGCGCAAAAAAAACCCCTCCTCTCCCTTTAGACCCTTAAATCGAAACATTTAGTTTTTGCGGTCAGCGCTCTTTCAGTTTTCATTAAATAGTTTGAATTTAATCTTGAAAAAATTTAGCTCCAAGGCTTAATTTCGTTCTTCAAAATTTTAAGTGTCGCATCTATTTATTTTTCAAGAAACAATTTTCCGGGATGAAAAAAAAACGAAAATCAAGCGATTTAAAATTTTTTTCACTGAGGAATTGAAAATATTTTATTGGGTTATTTCATTATTAATTCATAGCGAAAATCGACCAACTACTTAAATGTATATTTATTTTGTTTTAAAACTGACAGTTCTTAAATTATATAAAACATGAATTTTCAGAAAATCTTGAATATCTCTACCACAAAAAATTAATTTTTTTAAGATCAATTATCAAATTGCTGCTCCACATCGTACAAATTTTATTTAGAACAAATCTGAAATAATTTCATAAAAAATTTGAATATGTTTGATTTAAAGATCAATTATCGTATATTGCTCGATTATCAAATAAATATCGTACAAATTTTAACTAAATTTATTCTGATATAATTTCATACAAAATTTTGAATATGTTTGAATTAAATTTTCAATATATCAAGCGTCTTCCTTATAGGGCTCTTCCAGGCAACTGTCATTGCTCAATAATCAAAGCTCTGTACAAGTGTTCATCATTGTATCAAAGCTACGTTCATTTTAAATGTTACGTAGGAATGTTCTTTGGTCGCTTTATAAACAAGAAAGTTCGAATAGTCATCATTTTCGCGTGCGACTGCCCTATTACATTCGTGCCTACGTGATTTTTAGACAAGTGTTTTGGTTCTCGACCTCGGATGTTATATAAATATGATCGCAAATCATTGATCCTATTGTTTCGAGCTTAACCATTCAAATTTTCACGTTTATTTCTTAATTATTTCCCACTATTCGTGTAATTTCTTTGAGTTTTTCAATTTCGCTTTTATTTGCGAGCGCGTTTTGTCTAGTCAACTGCTGTTTCTCGTCCCTCGCTCCTCCCCCCCCCCGCCTTCCGTCTCTATCTCAAAGAAGAAAAATTCGCACCGCACGTTTGTGCTTTCTATTTTAAGTTTACTTGAGATTTCACTATATTAGTTATTTTTCGTTTTCAGAATGATTGCCCAACGCGTTTTGCAATGCACACCAATGACTATCGTTCGTTCAACAGTTTGCCGCTTTTCAATGGATCCGTTAGAGAGGAAAATGGCGCAGAAGCGGGTGAGTCGTAGTAGCTTTGATTCTCTTCATTTGTACCTACCAAAATTTACCGATGTCTTATAGGCGGAAGTTGTTGCTCAACAAAACCAAGAGGATTCGATGAAATATGCGACGAAGACGGATTTCCAGCAAAATGTTCAGGATACCCGACATGCAGGTGCCGCTTGCGCTGAAACTGGACAAGTGCCGACGCGATGGCAACGTCGTTTCTTGGTCATTACCAAGCTTTACCCGAATATTGAGTCGATTCCGCCATACGTTCAGTGAGTTGTGTTAGAAATGTTCAAATATTCAATTTTCGAAAATAAGTTTTTTTCTATTTCAAATGTCAAAAGTAAAAATTTCAAACCTTTTAAACTAACAAACTCATTCCTGCAGGTGTTTACTTTGTCAATCTACATTTTCAGCAATGGCACCATGAATCGAATGCACGATCGAATGCGGGTGGTATTCATTGTCGTCGCCACCGGCTTCTTCTTCTCGATCTTCTATGCCGCTGAATTGCTTTTGGATAAGCGAATTCAGCAAGACCGAAGAGCTGGTGTAGTTGTTACGAAAATGTGAACGCGTCTAGCTTTTTCATTTCTACTGGTCAATGAAATTCGTAGAATTCATAAAAATGCTGCACAAATCATATTTATCGGAATATTCATGCTCTCAACAATAAAACAGTTTGCTTTATTTGGTGATTCCTGATGGATCCGTTCAATCGGTTTTTTATTCTTTTTTTTTTTCATTTATTCATGTTTTAATCATCATTTTCAGTATTTCATTAAATATGGGCATCTTCAGAAAGGTTTTAATGAGTGTCTCAGGAGTTCAAGATCCACAAGACGTATGCATTCCCATCAGTCCAATTTCGAAAATGCTTTTGTTATTTAGGACACCAAAAAGGGATCATATCAATGGAAAAAGGAGCACTTATCGGCTGACAAGATGTCGAGAACAATGGATAATTCGGAAAAATACAGTGGGGTAATTTGTGAGAGTCTCAACGAAAAATTGGATCGCTTTTTTAGGTGCCCGCAATTCCCGTTGATATCGGTTATCATGGCGGAAAAGATGTGACGGGAACGAAAAAAACGGGAGTCGTCAGCAACGCCGCCAGCAATCCTGGTGTGATTCTTGGAATGGGTCTCACAACGGCTGCGCTGTTGGGAATGTTCAAGTAAGCGTGTGCGTGACGAAATTAAAATAAAATAATTATCAATTTTCAAGTTACGTGCATTCGTTTAGAGCGGTTTACTATTTATTATTTTTAGTTAAACGGACAACTATCTCTTGAGCATGTTAGATCTCAATAGATTATAACATCATCCATTTACCGCTCCACAATCACATTTGCTTGTTTAACTCCATAGCAAACACAACTCGGTTGCAGGTCCTCATTCCTTGGCGATAAACTCGGAGCTCAGAAAATGATGCAGTATCGTATTATGGCTCAATTCTTCACCGTAACCGCACTCGTTGCCGGTGTGACAATTTTCGGAGCCACGTATGAGGATGAGGACGTGAAGAATTGATCTGCTTTCGGTTTGAAATCTCAATAATTTTTTTCCAATTTTTTTTGTAGATTTGTTCAACTATTAGTGGATTTTTCTTTTTCGTTACCCTTCTTTTCTCTTTTTCAATTATTTCCTTTCGAATCGTCTTTTCGACTCGTTATAATAAAATGTAATTACTATTTTATTGTTTTTCTTTTCGTTTTATAAAGCTTACATTATGTGGAATGAGGTCACATGATATAACATCAGCAACGCTTGAATTTTTTTGAGTGGAATTAAAATTTCATTACATTCCAGTGGATCGAAGAGAGATGCATTTCTGTTCCATTAAATAAGTTCTTAATATTCGCCAACATGTACACATATGTGATAAACTAATGTTTCATAACATTTAACAACACAATCTGATTATTCACATGGCAGATTCCTGATTTTTGATAGTGAGTAGTGTCCATGCGAATTTGCATAATTACTATTTAAAGATGTGTACAAGCTGCGAGCTATTTACCTGGATCAGGTTCATTGCCTAGGTTTCTAAAACTGATCTTTAGAATGAGATGAGACGTACCAATTATTTTTTTTGTGGCAAAACTCAAATAAGGGAATTATTCACTTTATTCACGAAACATAGGTAATCAATTTTGCTTCATTCCTGTTCAAAACATTTGTAAATGTGTTTAATTTTGTGTTCAGCCCTGCATATATAAAATCAGGCAATTTGACTTCTTACTATTGTTGAGTACCATTGGAAATCTAAACAGGAGCTCCATTTTGCTGATAAGGTTATTGGCGGCATGCGGATTTTTAGAAAAAAAAGTTCCAAAAAACAAACTCAAAAAAATTGTTTTTCGGGAAAAGTGAGCATAGAATTTTTAGATTATTTCAAATAGTTGCGGCAATTTCAATCTAAATCGACCCAATGTGTTTGAAACCGTCTCAAATCTATGCCAAATCGTTTTTTAATGATATTATCTTGAAAAGAGCTGCCATCAAATATTAAATGGTTGCTATCTTTAAGTATATTATTTGTTTCCATTAATTCTGCGCCATTTGAAAAAAAAAACGGTTCGCGGTTACTTTTTACGATACTAACATGAAAATGGGCACACATGTAATTTTTCATGCGGAACACTATTTTCACACTGGTTGTTCTCAAAATATCGAAATAATTGGGTGGCGCTCAATTTCGGGAACGCCCTTATATTTCGCGGGTAAATACCTCGCATCTCGAATAATAAATTGAAAGCACATTTTAATTCAGCGAATTTTTGATCATTGCGTCTCATAGTGGGTTTCTTTGACCCTACTCACTCGAGGCGCAGGCGTTTTTGAATAATTTTCTTTTTACCCTGATAGCGAACTGTCCTAATATTCGCAAATTCGCTAAGAATTGAGACATGTAGATAGTATATATCGTATTTATACCAAAAATTTGAAAAAAAGCTGAGCAAGGTCTAGCTGATTAGACAAATGGATTTAACTGTACGCATCACTTCAGAAATAAATCCAAATAGGATTAGCAACAGGTGGCTTGCCTTTAACCTTTTGCGTGTTATCAGTGTTAATCACATATACGGCAGTCGAGTTTCTATGAAGTTATTTTTATATCAACTAATTTTAAACATTAGGTGATTTAAGTAAATCAATAAGTTATTATCGCATAAAAGCCTAACTTTTTTAGCATTTAATTTAAAAAAATTGTCAGATTTCCATAATACAATGAAATTCATACTTGCGACTGGGCGGGAATTGAATGAAAATTTCACTCGACTTGAATTGATCAACAATAATTTATTCAACAGGCACGTCTTTTTTTTGTGAAATTGGTCTAGAAATTGATGATTTGAAAATTAAAACTCTATTTAATTTTTGAAAATCTCTCTTCGAAACATTTATTACGTCAAAAGGGGGTACAATCCGTTGATTTGGAGTTATCGAAGGCGGCTTGCCACTTTTTTTTGCAAACCCGTAATTTAGGATTTACGGTTAAATTAGGTAGTATTTTTTTGTTTATCGTTCCATTCAATCGGATAGATTCATTTTTAGCTGTATCAATAATACTCAAGTGTCGGTTTGCTGTTTTGTTGAACTCGCGCACGCAAATCCTCAACGCACAATGGCAACATCTACAAGTTTGATCTTTTGAAAATAAGCCACTTTATAGTTTGATTGGATTTCAAGCAATTTTAAAACTTTTTCATAGAGTTCAATTATTGAAACCATTTTTATTTGTTGCTACCCAATGAACCACGCATCTGAATATAATTGGGTCAGAAGATATATGCATAAAATACAATTTCTCCAATTTAAAATTCAACGAGAAAATTCCGCCTTACCTGTTAAAGGATTGCTAAAGTAATGACCAATTAGCTAATAGAATGCATTTCAATTGATAGCGGCGAATCACCCTCGGATAAGAATTTTTGATGATTTACCTTTTGAAATGTCAAAGAAAAATTTGTTGAAAAACTATTTAAAAAATATTTATTAAAAAATATTGCTGAATTATTAGATTTGTAGGAAGTTTTTTTTTATGAAGTTAGAATGCCAAAAAAATATTCCTGCTCCTTTTCGTAATTCCGAAGCCGAAAAAATTATTAACATGTCTGATTTTCTTTACTTTCATCGATTTATTTTCTATGAGTCATTTTGAAAACAAATAACAGTTGTCGCTGATTTCCTTCTCATCTCCTATCATCATTCGTCATAATTTTCAATTTTTAGATATTTTCGCAATGAAACATTTTCTATCCACAATATTTTCCCAATATCTTATCAATTCCTATTTTAAATCACGATATTGCCCTGGTTGTCCAAGACGTGTTTTGCACATTTTCTTTATTAAATTTCTTTTTTCACTTCAAAGAAGGTTCAATATTATTTTGGGGGAAGACAGTTTTGCTGCAAACGTAAAAATCAATTTCGATTCAAGAAAATGGTCGCATTAAATTTGAAATCAAACATACATTCAATGTGTAAAATTGCAAAAAAATATGGCAAATAAAAAGTGAATATTGTTGGTGTCATAAAAAAATATTGGCTATGTGCTCTGATATCTCAAGGAAAAGACGCATTAAATATTCTTTCAACGGGCGAAATTAAGAATTCCAAAATCCAAGCTGACTTCGTGATGGTCCCGCGTCGTCCTTTCCATTCTCTGGCACCAATAATACGCATAAAAGTTAAACCACGAAAACAATGTTTCGTTTTTGTATTATTGAACAATTAATTTTCAAATATTTTTCCATTCAATGAAACAAGGCATATTTCCCTTCCGTCTCCCATGACGTTTTCATTTTTTTCGAATTTATTATGAATTTATGAATTGTCGACGTCCTATGATTTCAGAATTGGCTAAATGCCTAAAAGATTTAGTAAGACGTGTGGTGTTTGCTTTTAACTAATTCTTATTCATATGCCCCTACATCGAAACTTTTACTTTTGCTTCATTAAAAAATTTCCTCTATAGCAACCCATTTCATCAACCCGATTAGTGGTCTCGTGCTTTGTTGTCATGGAACCCGGCGGCTTGAATTTCATCTATTTTTGGTTTGCTTCCCGCCGAATTTCTCTCAGAGAGAAGGTCACTTGAATAGCAAAATGCACAAAGGCTTTGTGATAATTCAACAAAGAGAACCGTGACCATGAAATTTAAGAATTCTCTCGAATTTCAAATTTATTTTCCAGTGAGACTTATAAAGGTAGTACTTTTAAATGGTCTCGGTTTTAAAAATTGATGACTTCATATTCCAGAATTTAGATGGATTTCTTATCTTTACAAAATAAGTAAAAATGTCATAGCCAACTAATATTGGGTTTATTGATTTTATCATGGTAAAACGATAGCTAAATCTTCTTGCTAAAATCAGCATGCTGAATGCGTTGGAGACTGAATATTACTGTTGATTTTTAATTGTTCCCAATCCATATTCGGCAGGCTTGTCGCTTCGGTCGGTCGACCAGCATTGACCGAAACTGGGCCAATTCATTGTTTTTGTTTTACCCAAGTTAAATGAATTATATTTTATTATCGATTTTTTTCGGACTATATCCGGCTACGGCACGTAAGGTCCCGGGCCAGCTTCGCCCGGCTCGGTTGTAGAACAACAAGCCTGTTATTAGTCTATAAAGTATTCAATAATAAGCTACGTCTCGGTGAAACTTATCATTTTGAAACTTATTGAACCCAACTATCATACTATATATTTGAGACGTCATTCATCAAGGTAATTTCGACGTTCAAAAATCTAATTGAATTTTCTTTTTGATATGTTCTTCATGACATGAAAAAGTGATAGCCATGTGCAACAGAATGTCATTGATCAAATTGGAAAAAGAAATGTCTAGGATAGCCATGTGACCAATTTTTTTCATTCAAAGCTTTTTTTCTAATCAACTACAAAATTCCCAAATGTTTTCTATTTATAATATTTTTTTCAAAACCAATAAATCAAACCATAAAACGTTGATTTTTCCACTTGACATCGTGCATTCTCGTCAGTGAAGAGCTTAAAAATGCATAAACTGTATTTTTAGTAATGCGCATTTGTTTATATTTTACTTTTTTTCGGTCAAATCGAGACTAGTTGACCTCATAAACTGCAATTTGATATGTCTTTCGCCGACAGTTCCAGATGTCTTATTTCTTTTGAACTCGACATTATTTGCGCGATTCTATCGGCTTCTCGCATTTGTCCAATTTTATGACGTGCGCAACATATGATACATCTGTTGCTGGCGGTAGAGGGTTGATCGAGCTTGTCGACACGCCCACTCATACAAAGCGTCACCGATATCATTGCTCTTCATTCTATTCGATTCTGCCAGTCGAGGACAACGCTTCCAATGTCGTCGCACGCCGATCAGGTATATCTTTTTATCAAGCAGTCTTGAACAATGGGGAAAAATATAATCAATGATGGTAATTGAAGCTAATAAAAATGTAGTCGTCGCGAGTGCCAATATTAGGAACAATTTACGTTAATTCTCGTAGAATGTCGACAAATGTGTATAGAAAAATTGTGCAATTTTTTTTCAAAAACAAAATTTTTTGTACTTTTCGGACACCCACTTTCAAACCTAACTTTAAATTTTTTCTCATTTAATATAATACTTTGTGCACTCATAAGCTGCATTTGATATAATCATTGATGTTGAATTATCATGACCCTTATTGTTTGCTCAGCGCTATAAGGATAGATAAGATCGCATTAATTGTTGGTGTTCCGCGACGAAAATATTATTTTCTACACCAATACCCGCCAACGTGCAATACTAGTTTTTTTGCGCTGCCATAAGTGATTTGGGCACGCTCTCATCATAACCATAAAGTGCACGCGCGGTCTAATATGCATATATATGCATTTACTAGTACAACGACCCATAATCAATTCAAAATTGTGGACGCGTAAATCGTACTCCTCTTCACAAAAATTTCGATCAATGTTTAATATCGCGCTTTTTCTTTCAATAAAACGTGGAAACCATAAATGAGGACGGTTGGAAGCATTCATGACCTTTCTTGGACACGTCGCGAATTATCGAAACGTGGTGTATTTTTTCACGGATGTGTGATAAGATACATTGAGTATTTTCTCACCGTAAACTCTACTTTTGAGATTGTTTGCCGCATTTTTTACATTTGGACAATTGAGAGCCGTCAATGTAAATATTAAACAAAGAATTGATGCCACTCAAACGATAAGTTTGTTAGAGTGACAGGTAGCAGACTTTGCTTCAATTTAATTCGCTTTAATTTTTTTTTGCAATTCCCATTTGGTTTCTCAATTCTTTCCTTTACTGTTATCATAGACATGTGATGGGAGGCCGAAATGAATAGTTTCATGGCTCGCAATATATCACTTTCATGGCGATATTGCGACAATAGTAAGATGACCTTCGAACACTCAATAATTGAAACACGCCGCCAGAATACAGTCGCTAACACTATTTCATGCATTCGTCCCATTGACACCAACACCCTTGTTCACTAGCTCTGTGCTGCCAGAAAATCCGGCCAGACACAGCAACGCGACTTGCTCGCTCTCTCCGCTCTCTTCTTTCAAACGATGCGACGGCCGTCGCGTTTATGTGCATTTTTTTTTTGGGCTACCGCTTTCGTTTTTTGGCGGGAGTTTCAAATTTTTCAAATATTGACTCTTCTCATTTATTCATTTCGGTATTTCATACGCTTCTTTTTGATTTCAGATGGCGGCAAAAGCTACCGAGTTGCAGCCTCTTCATGAGGCAGACAAGGAGAAAGGAGAGGTGGATGCCGCTGAAGAGGTCGCGCCGGAAGATGAGAAAAATATCGTTTTCTTGATCATCCTCCTTCACGGAATCGGAACTCTTATGCCATGGAACATGCTTATCAACATCTCTTACGATGTTATTAATTGTTTATTGTTGCGTTATGCAAACTCATTGTTTTTCAGTATTACGAAAACTACAAGATGCTCTCGAATGCCACCATCAATCTACAGACTGGCTCAGTCACCGGAACACCCAACTCATTCTCGTCAAACTTCCAGAACTACCAGACCATCGCCGCCCAAGTGCCGAATCTTCTTCTCAACTTCATTAACATCTTTGTCGTTGTCAAGTGAGTATTTAGCTTCCGACAAAAGCAATTTATATTGGTTTTGTTTTAGGGGTGGCTTAGTCAAACGCATCACTGCTTCACTGACCGTTGTCGCCATTGCCGTCATCTCTACGATGTCATTTATCTACGTCGACACTTCATCGTGTAAGCGATTCGTCGGCGATCTTTTCGCAACACCTGTTTCCGAGCAACAAGTTAAAAGTGCATTATATTTTAGGGCTCACTGGATTTTTTGCACTCACCATCGTCACTATTATCATTCTCAATGGCGCTAACGGTGTTTATCAGAACAGCATCTTTGGTCTCGCTTCGGATTTTCCATTCAAGTACACGAACGCCGTCATTATTGGAAACAATCTTTGCGGAACATTTGTTACACTTTTGAGTATGGCGACTAAGGCGTTCACGAATAACGTGCTTGATCGTGCGTTCGCCTATTTCTCGATTTCATTGATCACTCTCGCCCTTTGCTTTGGATCCTTCTTCCTATTGAAGACGAGACCATTCTACCGCTATCACACCACCAGAGCGGCTCGCCAAAGAAGCAAAAACGAATCAACATCGGAAAAGCGTGGAGCTTCATACTATATTGAGACGTTCCGTCAAGCGTTCCCGGCTCTTCTCAATGTCTTCCTTGTGTTCTTCGTCACCCTCTCCATTTTTCCGGGAATCATGATGTATATTCAAGACGCTCCCCACGGCGAGAAATACAACTTCCCACTACCGGAAAAGTATTTCATGGATATCACGACCTTCTTGTCGTTCAACGTTTTTGCTTTTATTGGTTCGCTTGTCGCTGGAAAATTCCAATACGTAAATAAAATGGGTTGCATCAAATATAATTTTTCAAATGATTTAGCCTGGACCAAACAAGCTGTGGATTCCCGTCTACCTTCGCCTTCTCTATATCCCATTCTTCGCCATGTGCAATTTCCTTCCGGCTACTCGCACATTCCCTGTCTGGTTCCCATCAACTTGGCTTTATGTGATTGTTGGTGCGACGATGAGCTTCGGAAGTGGATACTTCAGTGGATTGGCCATGATGTATGCCCCAAGGTTTGTTGAAGACAACACCTAAAAATCTATAATAATTTTTTTTAGAAGTGTCGACCCTTCTCGCGCCCAGACTGCTGGAATGATGGCTGGATTCTCATTGATTCTCGGAATCGTTGTTGGTCTTCTGTTCACCATCGTTGTTAAGGCAATCATCACAGCGTAATAGGTTTTGTAATCACAGTTTATTTCGATTTCGAACGCTTTAAAATTGTTCTGTTATTTTTTTCTTGATTGTTTTCACCAAGTGCACTTCACAATTTTTCTGATGACTTTCATTCTATCCATTCTCGATATCTCTATTCCTTCTCGAAATCACTTTCTAGTGATGTTAGCTCTTCTTTCTTTCTATGCCAACTTCTTGTATTTTGTTGTTTCAGTTTTGAATTTGTTCAGTTTCAATAAAGTGATGTGTACCGTTGGAATTCTTATGAAAATCGACACTTATTGCAAGGTGATAGCGAGAGGCGTTGATAAAAGTTGGCGATTTTTCAAGTGAAAGTGATCAATGGAAAATTCAATAGTTCTTATTTAACGATAAGATTGATATTTTTAATGCATGAACAAGATGACCATCATCAAAATTAATGCTTCTTTTTTTACTGAAAAATATCATTCGAAGAAAATAAAGCGAATTTCATGATACATTCCAAAATTTATTTATAATTTTATTATGTAATATAGAAGTACGAGGTGTTCATATACCAACATAGGAAACGGACAAAATGCATATAAAAAATTGTGGTAAATAAAGTTTAAAAAATATTTATTTGATGTATTTTCTCTTGTTTTTATCATTGATTCAAAACAAAACAGAGTTGGAAAATTGAAAAGACGCTGATCGAGTGAATTTCAATTATTGGCAACACAAACAATCCACGTTTTATTTTTCAGCGCAATTAAAAAGGAATAATTGTTTTCAAGATTCAATTGAAAATAATAACAAATATTATGCATGCTGAAAAACAAACAATAGATCTTATTTCAATATTTTTTTTCAAATTGTACAGCTACATTTGTTGCGTTTTTAAAATCCACTTTAATTATTAACAAAAACAAACCGCTTGCATAATTGTGGACCACCACACATTTTCAAAGCGGTAATTCGGGTACCTACCCTGGACGATCTGCAAAGCTAGCTCATCATAAATTGGCGTAGACTGGTCGTTTTTTTAATCAAAAAACCTTAGATTCTTGCTTTTAAAATTTTTAGGCAGTTTTTGTATTATTCTCGAAATCGGCGTCCATTTTTCCATGGACAAATTGAGGATACATAATTCAACTGAAATCGACATCTGAAATTCTCAACATGTTTGACAAATTTATTCGATCAGGAATAGAGAGAAGATGGCAAACTAAATCAAGATGGAGAATCATCAACATAATGCCAAATATGCTTGAAACGTATTATGGTATCATCATCTCGGATTCTCATTTCAAAAACATTTACATGGATAAGCGAAAGGATTGGGAAAACGTTGTCTGATATTCGAAAAGTGCAAGGAATAGGGTAGAATTAAAAGGAAAATAAATTAATATTTACATTACTTGACTTCATGCTATAGAATGTTTTTTGATGCACATTAGTTATACTAATAGTGGAGGGAGAAGATGTATCTAGGAAAAGTAGGCGAGCACTCAATCAAATTAATTGATGGTTCGGGGTGCCACGAAATTAGCATTTACAATCACTCTTCTCGTTTTCTCCGGTTCCGGTCTGCCTTGTTAGCGCTTGCTTTGGCTGGACACCAGTATCCGCGGCATTCAGGTCAAGGCTAAATCAAGATAAGACCTAGATTTCAAAGCCATATTGCAAAAAGTCGGTTTACCTCCCGTCTTGGATGTTCTGGTAGATCTGTTTGGCCGTCTCGAGGAAAGCGTCCTCCACGTTGGAACCACTGAAATATATAACGATTAAAAAGAGAAATGGGAATGCGCTAAAATTTCCGATTTTCGAAAAAGGTCAACTATTAATTTGACGACGTCATCTTATATCGTGTATGAAGACCTTTCATTTAAAAATGTTCTAAAGCTGCCTAATTAACTACATAGGTTTTTATTAGTATAATTTGTACGTACTAAGCAAGTTAATTAGTGTCAAAATTTTTCTACACTGATGGTGAATAATATGGCAAGTTAAGCAACCAAATGGTTTAAACATAATCTTGTTTACGACCATCAGAAATAACTTAGCAATAAAGCTGAAGCATGCAATTAAGCAAGCAAGTTGAGTGGGCAAACTAGGTATTGTGCTCAATTTCTTTAAAAAAAAGGCTCAAACTCCGAGCTCGTCCAGCTCTAATAGGCACCTACGTCTTAGCACTGCATTCCAAGAAAGTCAGCCCATTTTCCTCGGCGAATGCCTTCGCTTCTTCATATGGCACGTCACGTTGATCCTCAAGATCCGCTTTGTTTCCAATGAGGAAAATCGCCTGAAAAAAAGAAAATTGAAATTTGTGAATGAGAACTTGATTTTTTCTTGTAACAATTCTTCTGAATCATTGGAAAACTGACGAAATAATTTTTTTATTGAGAATCAACTGGCAAACCAGAAATTTGCTGTGTGATTAATATTTCGATGCAATATATGAAAATCAAACGTAGTTTGATTTTTGATCTGTGCCTGAAATTGATTTCATTCAGAGCATCTTCAGGATTTGTTTCTCCAAGCAACACAACGTTCAAAATAATTCAATTTTGGTGATTTTTCAATATTTGCACTGAATATTTTGCCTTATTAGTCGTTGAACACATTTCGCAATTTTTAATAGTGCGCAACACGTTATACTAACCGTATTAGGATTGGTGAGATTTCTAGCATCCGCGAGCCAACTGCTCAAGTGATTATATGTCGAGCGGCGTGTCATGTCATAAACCATTAAAGCTCCAGCAGCTCCACGATAGTACGATCGCGTGACGGCACGGAACCTATAAAATTTTGTAAAATTTTTCATTTTTTTCGCTGTTTTTTTTCTTTTCAATACCTCTCCTGTCCAGCAGTGTCCCAAATTTGAAGCTTAATCTTCTGCCCGCTCACTTCAATAATTCTGGTGCCAAACTCGACTCCTATTGTGTGTGGGCAATCTGCCATGACTGAAAGGCAAAAAAAAATTGAATCCTATTGATGATGTGAGCCAAACGTACATTTCTTTTCGGTGAATTGGTGCAATAAGCACGATTTTCCTACACCCATATCCCCAATAATGATATATTTGAAAATATACGAGTAGTTGTACGGGGCGCTCGACATTGTTTGACTTCTGAAATTGTTTACATTCATCAAAAAAAATCGATGAAACTTCATAAACAAAACAGCAAGATTACAAGAACAGAAAACGAGTCACTCGGTCAAGTGACAGCAAAACGTCGATCGATAATACAAATCGATGCGAATCACAGACGAAGCAAGCGTACACAATTTGCGCGAATGGTGAATACGAAAGTGTTGAAAAAAAATTGAGAAAATTGGACGAAAACAAATGAGGTGGCCAATTAACAAATGAGCCGACCAGTTGCCGAAAAAAACAAGCATTATTGATAGGCGGAGGTGTGTGTGTGTCATAAAAACGAAAGAGGGAGGCAAAGAAGCAAAAAAACCGATGGTCGGTGTGTCTCGCTCACGAGAAATGCGTTGGGCGCAGCACGGGAGGACAAGGCCGGCTAGTTTCATTCGCTGGATGGAATATTGTGAGCGACGCGTGTCCCAACCGCGACGCACTCCCTAAACGGATAGCAGAGTGCGCGAAAAAAAAGACGAATTGTGGCGCAAGATGAAATTGAACATCGTACGTGTATTTTTGTCGAGCAATTCACCATCGTTTGACAAATTACTTGTTTCGTTTTCAAAATTTCATTCTTTTTTGTGTTCAGAAAAAAAATAGTAAAAGGCAGGAAAAAAAAACAATGCGCTTTATAAGAGGAATAACCATGAGAACTGTTCGTGTAGAACACGTCAAAATGCAAGTTCCCAAGCAATAAAAGATGTTTTCAAAAAATTGTACATATGTGAATGAATAATTGATTTTTTTTGATATTTGGGTTGCAAATTTTTTTTGCGACTAGAAGGGCTGGAAATTTTCTTTAATTTTAGCTCGTTTAATTCAATTTTTTCGAGCTATAAAAACAATCAAGCACGTTCTAAATAATTTTAAAAGTATAAAAAATTATGAAATAATCAGTTAAAATTCAGAAAAAAAAAGTTTTTTTTTTCGATTTCTTTCTTCAAGAATAAATAAAAGTGTTAGTTTATTTTTGTGAATAATAAAGAATTAATACTAGAATATTATTAATTTAATCTGAACTGTATTAAAACCGAGAGAGATCTCTACAAGTATTCTATTCTGACGACAGTGAAAAAAAATAGAAAGATAATTTGCAGAGACTCTGTACAAAATAATGCGCAGATTTTTGAGTAACTTTACACTTACGAAATAGCTGCATGGGTGAAATTTGTAGCGTTTGTATTGAAAACACAAGGAGAACACTTTGCCGAAAGGCTATAAGTTTACTTTATGCCATTGAGTACAAATAGAAACAAGAAAAACAACTTGTCACATGATTTTGAACCCCAACTCAAGCGATTGGATTTATTTTTTCCTATTAATCTAGTTCAACATATATGTGGTTATATTACTACTATAGTGGATGTTCGGTGTTTGTCTGCTTTGAAGATTATAAACAATCCGCACCTCGCTTCACTTCATCGCATCGTTTTTCTCCGCAATAGCAAGGCATATAATTTTGTATCTTTGCATTTGAAAAACGCGACAGAAAAAAAAGAAATTACTACTAAGATGAAGCATTATTTTAATTTTCAAACTTTCAAAAGGAATGATTGAATAAAAAAATATAACGTATCCAATTGATCTCAGAGAAAAAAGCATGTCATAATGAAACCTGGAAAACTTCATAAATTGAAATTTTGAGAATTTTTTGAATAGGTGGTCACAACATTTTTATAATTTTTCTATTTACGCATAAATCACTAAAACCATGTGCCAGACTCATTTTTAACTAGAAATATATTTTATCATCTTTAATTAAAGATATTCAGCCATCCAAGAGCACACATAGGTAGGAAGGCAAATTCAAATCTGTGATATCGTAAGTTTTTGAGAATCGTATTTGAAAAAAGACTTGAATATTAAAAAAAAATTCCCTTTTTTGCAATTTTAACGATAATATAAATTATTCGGCCAAATCTTTTTGGAATGAAAAAGTTTATAGATGAAGCAATTATTGCCCAATTTTTTTAGTTCTTCTGATTAGGAAAAGAAGTATATTGGTATTTTGTTCAATAATAAAGACATATTTTCTCATCGCCATATGAATTTCCAGGTATTCTCTGAAATTTTCCTATTGATATTAAACTCCTCACTTATTCATGTCACATTTCGACATTTTTTCGCGCTATTTGAATTTCATCACCAGCGGTCAATGTTTCGGACGAACAATAGAATAATCTGAATGTGCATGACTCAGGAACTTTTCAACAATGAGTTTCAAATGTTCAATAAGCATAATGAAACTTTGATGATAAATTATTCGTCTTTTGAATTATTCTGAAAATTTTGAATCCCCCCGATTTTCATTAAACGGTCTAGCATTCATCTCGAATGTTGAGATTTCATAATACTTTGTTCCCTCTGACGTCACTGTTCGTCATTTTCGTGACTAGTAAGTCCCTATTTCTTTCCTATTCAAAGTCCAGCTGGATATAGCGTTCGATTTCGAAATACTAGAATTACTCGGATTGGTACAATCCAATTTCGAAGCATGCAATTTTCCGACGATGGTCGAGCTCATAAGGAGCATTCAATTCAAATGAGTCTCCCCCATTTGAAATGGATTTTCCTTTGATGAGAATTTGCTAAAAAAAATTGTTTGCGGATTTTTTTTTACATAATCCTGTATGAATGAATCACAATAATAAGAAGGGAATTGAATTAAATCAAATATGATTCATTTCTGAATTTCCGATGTCTAATAAATGTAGTCATTATCCAACCAATCAATTCTAGAACTCGATTTACTGCTTTTTGCGTTTTAAAATTTTTGCAGCCTAAATTTTTATTTGCAAGATATAATTAACATAACATTTGCACAATTACAATGAGATTTTCCTAATACCACGCGCAAATTTTGACGTTTTAGTAATCCTGAGAAAAAAAGAACACGGGGTACGTGACTTATAGTGTGACTAATTTCTGAATTTTTCTGAAAAATTGCGCGTGTCGCCAAAAAAAAAGAAAATGAAAGCGTTGCCCGGCTTAATCTTTGCCCTTGGGTCATGCTTTCATGTTCTCTGCGTTGTTCAAGTTGGTTTTGTAATTTAGAGAGCCGTTTTATGTTTTATCAACCTCAACGGTAATTAAGGGAATGTAATTTTGTCATAAATGCTTACCGAAAATTTTGATACAAAATATTTTGTGTCCTTGAACCATATTTCGCCACATTTTTATGAGCAGTGTGAAAACAATAAGATTATATTCCGATTTCAGAAAATTTACAAATTTATAGATGCCTTAATTTAAATTTAAATGAAAGATTTAATTTCAGTCTAACCTCGAAATAATCTCGTAATTTCCACTTCCCGACCCCCCTCTTCCGGACAAGCATATTTCATTCAACAATGATGTGACGAAACATTTACGGGTGTTGCGAAATCCTTTCCCGATTCGTATTGTTGATACTAGAGCGAAATATTTTCGTAGCCTTCATTCAACATTTCAGTTCACCAGAGGTTGTTCCCTCCGTTACGCCATGTGTTTTGTTGAACTGGCATGAACCAGACAATTGGTTTTTCTTATCTTTTTCAACATTTAAAATGAATACTGCGATATCCACCAGGTTAATATTATTTTCTACTAGAGGAAAATACGGCAGTTTAGTGCAAAAATCTAGTAGTGAGATTTTTGATGAAAAGAAAGGTAGTCCGAGGAATGTCTTACGATCTCTTATGATCTTATCAAAGTGCTTAATAATTTGAAATGCAACACAGCAGCAACAGATTTCTTTTGTCGCTTCTCATTGAAACGTGCAAAAGACAATCACTGTAGTAAGTCAACATTGCGAAATCATTTTTGCACTTTATTGTGCACATTGATCTGTATGCCGTTTTGAATTTTGTCCTTATGGACTACAATACTTGCCAGTTGAGAGCTCAGGGTTTTGCACAGCCTGTTAGAATATGCCTTACGCAATTGTCAAATCTGCTTGGCAGCTTCTCGTAATTAATTTTCCTTTACAAATTACGATGTTGAATTGAAATGAAATTTGAGACATAGTAATATCTCTTATCTAATCTTTGAAAACTTCATTCATTATTCTTTCACAATCAAATTGGCACTTTCATTGCTGCGCCAATATTTCCGATAAACATCAATGTTCAAATGTTTTCGTAATGCGTATGGTTTCGCAATACCATTTTCTGCATGTGGGCGAGGCGAGTGCGTCGAAAAACAGCTAGTTTCGCAATACTTTGTGTTCTGCGTCTCCACTCAACACGCTATCGATTCAGCCAAGAGGCATTGCCGGCTTGCGGAGACCGACGCCGCTTCATTATTTCGCAAACCATCGTCTCTCGATAATGCGCACAATCTCGTTCGTATTTGAATACATGTTCCGAGCCATCTCTCGCGCCATTTTTTTTTATGAACATAATCACCAAACCACATTCTCGGATGCAATCACCAAACCACATTCTCGGATGTTTCGCTCTGAATTCCTTTTTTAATATTCAATTTTTTATTATTTTTAATTATTTCAGAAATGGGTGGAAACGAAGAACGCAATTCAGTGTCACGCAAAAGAAACTTCATTCCACGCCTGGAATCTCTTGAGGTATTTTACACCCGCCAAATTACAATCAGCATGGACATCGTTTTCAGGGAAATCCAAACCAGGAGGATGAACACGAGGGATCGAGCAGCAAGATTCCTGCAACAGAAGAGACTCATGCTATTTTTAGTCAATCTAGCTCTACATCATCCGCCAGCCCATCATCGTTTATTCCGGCTATAGTTTCAAACTCCGATGAGACTACTGAGACTGAATCAACAGAAAATGCAACACCGGGAAATGAGAAGACAGCAAACCCTGCGTCTTCAACTACAAAACGGTCACATCGATCAACAAGAAATTCAGCGCCAGGAAGCAGAGCAGCAAACAGTCGCGCTTTGGCTCATCGAGCAAGTCGATTGGAATCAAGTCGAGCGTCCTCAGTTCGAGAATCAAATAGTGAAGAAGAGACGGCAAACCAAGAAAGAACTAACGAGAGATGCCGTTATTCAATCACTATTAGAATACCAACTGGAGTAATTGAAACATTAATAGTGGAAAGTCGAACTAACAACGCAAATTACCTGAACGCTCGAACTGTGGCGACAGAGGCTGCAAATTTCTTCGCTAAAAGAGTTGCTTGCTCATCCTATACAACTGTATCACTGGTGTACTCATTATTAAACAGCATGGTCGATGCAATTGTATTCTCGTCGAGCTTCCATCACCTCAATAATGTTTTACCGCCACCATTCGAACAATTGGTGACAGAAGCTATCGAAGCCTATACTCAACACACGACACGCGGAATACACCTTCCTTCTATGGTTGCCGCTGCCAGACGCACTGATCCATTTTTCCCACTGAGACAGAACATGCCGCAACGCTATCAAAGAAGTTTTAGTCGTGTCGTGGGAACATTGGGATACTCCACGAGTGAAAACCAACGACAACGTCCGCAGGAAGCTGAACAGCAAAATTCGGCAAGCAGGCCTGAAACTGATAATGCCGGAACTTCAACGGAAGACGTTCAAGTGAACAAAAAGCTGGTATGTTTCTAAAAAAATGGGATAGATTCAATACATAATCAATTATTTTAGAACACTAACGAGAGAATTGAGAAATTTATCATTCAAGGATGCGGGCCAACGGCAAAAGCAATTGATATACACACTCGTCGGATTTACCTGGCGACGGTTTGATTCAAGTTGTCTTATTTTTTTTTTGAAACTTTATTTTTAGATTGTTACCGATCAGAGGAAAGAAAATATTGAAAAGTTAACTGAACGTATCAACAACTGTTATGATTACGCGAGCTCACTTCCGCGAAATTTTCCGGATATTAAGTAATTTAGCAACATATCGCCAAATATTGTTCATTTCTCACAGGAATCTCGTTTTGCCACGAGAATGTCGAATGATTGTGTCAAAAGGCCGTAACATTTATTTCACGCCGTGCTCGAAAATGACGGTTCACCATTACGTTGCTGAAAGAGGGCACAATTTGACAGAGAGGGAAGCTCTTGATATTTTTAGAGGGGTAAGCATTTTTGTTTTGAAACATTCGCATCATTCAATCAAATTTTCAGATAGTGGACATTGTCTTCTTTTGTCATAAAATTGGAATTATTCTAAAAGAAATCAAGGCGCGCAAATTGGGTTTGGTCCGCAACGAGACTGTGTTTACTGTGAATCTCGAAACGATTGCCGACTGTCTGCTTTTAGATAATATTGAAGATGATCAAGTTTCGTGCAGAATTGCGTGTCCAGCATATGTCGCGCCAGAAGTAATACAATGCATCGAAATAATTTTCAAATAACCTCGAATTTTGAAGAGAATTTTCTTGAGCCCGACTCATCCGACCTATTCGGGAAGAAGCGCTGATATTTGGACGATGGGCATTACGCTTTACACAATGCTCTTCGGAAAATATCCATTCTTTGGAAAAACTCCGCAAAGTGTGTTTAGGAGCATTCTTTCGAATCGTCTTACATTCCCCGAGAATAGCCTTGAAGAAACAAGTATAATTTCGATTATTTTCTGCAGAAAACTTTTTATATTATATTCAATTTTAGCAATTCAATTGGTGAAGCGAATGCTCGAGAAAAATCCATCGGCTCGACCAACAATTGACGAGATCAATGAAATGGACTTGAATTGTTTGAGATACTACCCTTGCCGTTCTAAGCATGTGATCGCCGTATCAAATGCCAGAAATCAAATCCGCAGACTTCTTCTTGACTGCTATGAAAATGCTAGAGAGGTAATTAATAAAACTAAGAAAATTAGTTGAGTCATTCGAATTGTTACAGTGTCGCAGAGCGGTTTGCTTAGAGCACATTTCTGTGAAACAAATGTTCGAGATCATCACCTATTTGAATCGAAAACGTTACAAACAAGTCGACAATCTTATTCCTTTGATCAATTATCACGAACGACTCGAGGAAACATCGAAACGATTCGCTCGCCTCAATTTCCCGTGCCCGATCAGAATTACGCGAGGAATCGTCGATGATGAGAGTGAGAAAATGTTCAAGATTCGCTGTATGAGTCTGTACACGGATTTCGAATATTCGATTCTAAACGCTCGACTGGCACAAATCAACAAATTGATTAAGAAAGAGCGAACAGGCAAAATTGTGGTCACTCCGTTTGACGGAGACGTTGAATTACCAGATGTGATCGAGTTGGATCATCTTCCTTTGGAGATATTGATGCCACCGGAGATCCACATTCCGCGACCAGGATTGATTATTAAGAAAAACTCGGTGGCTGATAGAGTTTACAATATGCTTCATTTTCATAACGCACTACAATTCCCGCTAGTTAAACACAATGGTCAAGCTTTAAGGTTCTCTGATCAGATTTATCTTGATTTAGAAGCTTAGATATAAATGTTTCACTTTGGAATAGTTTTCGGCTCATTTATTTATTATATCAAATACTTAATGTTCAAACCAGTTCTGATTCAGAATAGTTTCCCCCCACTCCCCGTGTTTAGTTAAACTCGCGTGAATAGCTGTACAATATTCATTCGTGCTTATTCTTTGTATGTATTCTCTTAAATTTTCTCATAACAGAATATCGTCTCTTTACGAATTCTACAGTAATCGATTTTCATTTCATTAGCAATATTTGCATCCTATACACCAACCCAAACCGAAAATTCTTGAATCACCAACCCCGCAGTGGTTATTAAGGATTCAACAACGATTTTCTTTGGATGTTTTTCTTAATTTTTGGAATAAAAATTGTGTTGAGCTCTCTTTTTTATTGAACAAAAGTTGCAGAAATTGCGCGTAAAAATGATGACAATTTTTTCAAGGTAATGAAAAAATAGTCGCTCTATCATATTCCAAAAAATCGTTTTACGGGAATAATGAATTCGAATTTTTGAGAATGCCATCAGAGGATTGCTGAATCTCTTTAGAATATGCTGTTCTGACGGGTGTTAATCCTTGCTGCGTGGGGAATTTAGAGCATCTTTTTTTTTTGTTAAAACGCTTATTTTTATGCATATGACTATATAGTTGATGTCCGGCGACTGCTGCACGCGGGTAGATTTACGGGGATGCGTCTTTCTCTTGGTCTCGCGAGGACTAACTGGTTATTTTGCATCTTATTGGTGAGTTCAATAATTTTTAAATCGAATAACGTTGGAAATTCAAGCAAATGCCAAATTCATCAAGAGAAAATTAACCCTTCACGTGATAACAGCGAAATAACCGTTCACACGCTGTAAGACTTTTTCCAGGCCCGTGCGCGCTTCTACCCACGGTACAGCAGACCCAGGACACCGACTATACATTGTCTATAAATTGTCTAGCTGTTTTCAAGAAGGGTTGAAATAACTGAAACTATACAAAGCAGTCGTAATACTCAAATTGATTTTTAATTAAATGACAATAGTTGCAATTAGCGTTTCTTAACTCTGTTGATCAAATGAAAGCAGAGAAGGGAACAATAATTTAAAACCGAAACATACACATACATAGGAATATTTAGTTCAAATTTTAGTTGTAAAACAAAAAAAAGGTGTCTTAAACATTAATTTTTCTATATACATATTCAAAAAGGCTTATATATGGTAGAATATTCAATAGTCGCTTATTATATAAACCGATCTCACTAACTATACGGCAACCACAAAAAAATGCCGCGTTGACCTGAGCGGCAATTGTCAGCGGCGGAGCTTCGCGAAAATTCGCAAAATTTACCTTGCCACTACAGCTTTTCCGCCAATGATGATGAAACTTTCTTGATAAACTCATATAAGCTACAACGTAGAAATATTTGCAAGTTTTTCTATCTGGTTTACATTGAAAATTTGTTTCTCAAAATGATTTTATTTAGCATCACTAAACATGTATGGAGAATACTTCTGAAAACCATAAGATAACAATCTGAGGCATTCAGGTGTTTAAAAATCCCCAGTTATTGAATTAATATCCCTTCAATAATTGAATTTCGTGTTGTAAAAATAAATCTGCCACACGAAAACTTCGAATTAATCATTGATCCGTTCTATTAATCCGATCAACCTCCATACATAATATTACACATTTTGGTGACAACTAATTTCTGCATATGAGCGCGTCAAATTATTAGCTTCAAACAAAATTTCATATCAACAAAACAATAAATATACCCGAATAATGTTTCAATTAAATTAATTTGTTTCCTCCCATGTGTTGTTTAACAAAACGCGATGAATGATAAATTGTCAAATCGATGAGTTGAGCCATTGCAAAAACGCCGCCAACAATCCCGCATAATGATACTAAAAATGTGGCCAAGCTTCTAAAAGAAAAAATCAAGGTAATTATTAGGATGAATGTGAATTAATATTACTGTCGGTATTCTTGATAATGCACCATTAGCGGGCTAAATTCATATTGCAAAAAAAATCCAGGGAGTCCAGCTTGACCTAAAAACGTCATTGTTTGTTCCAAGCAAATAATGATGATGCTAAACAACATACCCTGGCTAATATCCTTTTTATGTGTCGTTATTGAAAACTGATGACTTTCATCGACCTTTCCATCATAGTAGTCATAACGCGTCGGCACCACTTTCACATAATACTGATACATGATTCCGCCTTTTTCCGATTTCGCCAACTTCCCATTTAATGGATATTCTTTTCCCGGGTAAGCCGGACCGAACGAAATGTGATTAATGGTATGGGTTGCATCAAACTTGTTCGGATCGAGATTGTGAAGATCGTGAACTAAAACATGTCATTTTGCTTGGTTTCATTTGCGTGCTCTCGTTTCTTGTTACGTTACTGCAGCTATGTATTATTTGCTTCAAAAGAAAAACAAAAACAACACGCTGTTTTTGGCGAAACCGCATTTTTTTGTCTCCCATTTAGAGCACAAAAATTCCAATTTTCTTTCATCGTTTGAACTTGCTTCAACGATCAAATTTCCGGCGATTTGTCAGCATAATTATATTTTTCGATTGATACATTCCCATGATTTACAACACTCAATTTTTAATAACAACCCATGCTTTCACTTCCTTCATTCCTTCAGGCTCAGTTCCGCGTTTCTGTGCCTTTATTTTGCAAATACTATCTATTCATTGGCAAAAACAAATCCAAAGTGCATTTTTTAACTGAAAATAGCATTTTGATTACTTACCATGCGTGCGAATTGCTTGATGCGGGTCACCTGGAGCAAGATGGAAATTGCCGGCAACTTTGGCGACCTGCACCTTGCCATACACCCGACATCCTTCATTCTTATGCTCATTGAATGACTTCACCCATTCATCATTCTGAAATGATTTTTGGTCGTTATATTAAATCGACGTGTTGCAAACTGACCTTGCATTGTTCGACTTCTTCAATGTTCACCTGCCAACCTTTGATAGCATAAGCATTTTTCACATCATCACACGTGTTACAACACCTGTTTCAATATGATAATCTCCAAGATTACACTTTTTTTCAACAGACATACTTTCCGTCTGGAGCCGCTCCATAACAGCTTCCACATTTAATCTGGTTGAGTGCTTCCGTTGGAGCAAGCGCTGTCTTATTTTGGTTGATCTCTGAAAGCTTGAAAAAATGAAGGACAAATTTTAAAAATGCTATATTTTTGAAGCAATTTAGACGATTTGAAATGAAAACATTAATTATTTGATTTCCGTATAAAGAATATAAAAATGGAATCCTTGACTTTATAATGAAAAGCTTCTGACTCGTTTTTATAATCGAACATTTTTTGATATTGAAATTGTTCTAGGATCATACCTATCTTCTGTGCAGTATCCGTCATATTATTTCCGTTTTCATCCAATCTCAAACGATAGATATCGTCGTTTATATTTTCCTGAGCTTCGCTTGTTACATCCATAACATCTACCGTGATAACTAAAAGCTTCATCTCTAATTTTGATTTCGATAAATGCTGAAAAACAAACTCACAGCTGCATGCCAATTTGTGAAATGTAATGTCAAACTCGATACTGACGTGCTCATCTGATGTTGATGAATCGACGAATAATTGCTCGTGCACGTTAATTGTGAAAAAGTTACTGGTTTCCAAAAATACGAGAAGACCTATTGCAAATGTCGCAACGAGCGTCACTAGAAATAACCGAATAAATTAGAAATTTTTGCAAAAAAATTTTACTTACCTAGGCCGCCTGATAGCGTTTTTATTCGAAAATCGTCCATCGGCTTTCGATAGGCATCGAATTTTTTTATTGACCACAGGATTGACATTCTGAAATTTTGAAAAATGCGCAACAAGAAAAAAACGACAAATAGAACACGTTTAACACCATGATAGTAAAATGTGTTGGAAAGCGTCCAACACGATGTAAACACGCTCCATCGCACACCATTTGAAAGGGAACCATTTGAATGTGTAGAGTTTCATACTGGAGTGTAACGAAGAGTATAAAAAGAAGCAGGATTTTGCTGAGCAAGTATGCGCAGAATAATTAATCGAGAAAGGAGTTGCTCTTCGAGAAAATCCATAAAAAATGTTTTTGAATGATTTTAAAATTCATAATTTTTTTTGAAATATTTTAAAACATAATTCGTCATATTCTTTGAATCTCGCATTATTGTTATTTATGCGCTATTTTTCCAAGCGGTTTCCTTTGCTTGATTGTTATTCTTAATTGTTTTCCTGTTTTTGATGGGGGGTGGTGGACATTATCGAATGCAGGTGCATTATGTACATACACCGATAGCTCACTTCTCATTTTATGGGCGGGAAGTTTTATAAAAAATTTTTCATAAACATTCCTCATTGGAGGAGCATTTTCTAGATTTGCACGTGCTGTTTCATGTAATGTGACGTTTCTGCTGATTATTCGCTAGTGGTCATCATCTTTACAAATTTTATCGTTTTGAATTATCAAAGTTCATCATAATTTCTATACAATCTTTTAGTGCTCGATGGAGGAGCCCGTAAAAGACGATGAGAATTCGATATTCAAGACGAGATCCTTCCGAACAAGCTTGATTCAAGACTTTGGGTATTGTTTTTTTTATTAATTTCATACATTTTTTGATAAACTTTTTCAGCAAATATGAGACTCGACTTCTCCTCATCACACAAATCGGATATATCCCGGTGGCTGCTTCAATGCTGCTCACGACATTTGCTGAGCCTTCAGAAGTGAGTTGGTCGAAATGAATTATTTATAATTGGATTTGTGTCATTTACACTGTGCTTTAAATATGTGAAATTTTCATTGAAAATTTTTTAAAAAGAATTTCGTGGTCACGAGTGGGGAAGCTACTAATTGAAAAAAAAATCCGCAACGCGTAATTGGAACCTCTCCATTTTGCCTTTTTTCCCAGAAAAATGTTGATTCAGTTTTGGTTTCGAAGGGGTTCAAACTGAATTTCTATTGTTTCAAACAATTTATTTTTAAACCATAAATAGACAAAGTGAAATCACAAGAATACTTCACCCCCAATATTTTTGACATTTCCAAGTTAGCCGAATTAGATTATACTAGCTGTGTTTTGAATTTTCTAGTGAAGAACATAAAATCAAAAAAATTGTGTTTATCGGTTTCTATTTGTTTATAAAACAACGAAGTTCCCATTATTCATTAAAATTTCGAGACTACAATATCTCATATTTCACCAACATGTTCATTACCAAATATTTGCTTAAATGTCAATTTCTTTGTTTTCGAAGTCTGCAAAAAAAGCACCAAACAAAATGTGTGTACTTTAAATTGTACTTTAACAACAAGTTTCGTAAACATGAGTAGGTGAAAGGGTCAATAATGTTGAAACAAGACCGTGATCAAAATAACAAAATTGTCCAGAGCAAATATTATCTTTAAGAAAGGAAATACAATCATAAAAAATGGGGAATTTCCTGGTGTTATCAGGTGCGATTCATAAATAAGTTTACTGGGTTCAAAACGAAGCACACGCGGCTGATTGTTTGTAGTATAGGATGGGACCAGGTTGAAAAACAATTTTTGTTGTCTTAAAAAGAATGCCGACATATCTTCGTGCTCTGGATGCGATGGGTCTACTGATTACTTGGGTTTTCCAACCGACATTCTTTGCATCACCAAAAATTGTTATTCATCGGATCCACCACATTGCTGACGCTATACATTTTTTTCAGCACTTCTGCACATTCGTCACTTCTTCGGGCTTTGACGTAAAACATGCATTCATGAATAATTATTCAGTAAGTGCGCTCTTTAATAGATCATCACGTGTTCGATTCCATTTATAGAATGAATTCTATTCGCTGAGTGTGGAATTCAATAAATCATGCAAATCCTCATCGGGACAAGTCACAACGTTTCTGTCGAGCTTGCTCATGTGGGGCGCATTAATCGGTTCATTTTGTTGCGGCTGCTTATCAGACGCCTACGGTAGAAAACCGGTTTTTGCAGGTAATCGGCGTTCGGAAAAAATATTTGTTCTAACCCCTCTCAAACCAATTTCATTATAGGATGTTTGGCAGCGATTTCAGTAATCAATTTTCTGCTGTGCTTCTCAACATTTCTCTCATGGATTACTGTTGCATGTTTCCTTTTAATTCTTGTATTTTTCTGCGGAGGATATATGGTAAACACAATTTTTAAAGATATGAATGTCTGAAAATTTTCAGGTTACCAATTTTGTTCTCCTCACCGAGGCCCTCGAACTAAGCCGATCGCGTTTGCTAGCGGTTTCCTTAAACGGATGGAGTATATCAATGGTAAAAATAGTATCGAAATTGCCGACAATTATTGAATATAATTGAAGGCAATTACATCATTTTTGGCGTGGTCAACGCGCCACTGGTTCGCCTACCATTCCGTAATTGCACTAATTGGCCTAATCATTACCTTTGTAGCGGTAATCGAATGTAATGCTTCGAAACATCTTGATCAATTCGTTTCAGAAGTTCTTCACACTAGAGAGTTGTCGATGGCTCTCAGCCAAAAATCAGAAACTTCAAGCGAGAAACAATGCGATGGCAATTAACCAAATTAATGGGAAAGATTTGGTCGAAAATGATGGTAGAAGCATTTTTTAAGCTTTTCAATAAGCTTCTCATTTTGCAGTAATTGAATGGTACGAACTTCTCGGGTTCCCCGCGCCAATGCGTTGCGCTTCATCCGGAAAATGGACAACATTGTTTACGTAAGTGTATTCAATTATTTTTTTTGGAATATCATTCATGGGAAATAGATAATTTCCTGTGCAGAATTAATTGAAAAACTGGTTTCGATGCAAATCGATTTTCGAATTGGCAATGATTATCACAACTTTTTTTTACTCTTAGAATACTATTATAAATAAAACATTATTTCGCTGGAACGGAAAAAAACCGCAATTTTTCAGATCCCGGAAGCTTCTTAAGCCCACTCTTGTTATGTTCTACTGTTTTGCTGCGTCGTCAATTGTTTCCTTCGGGTCAGACTTGCGATATTTCCGGTCAAAAGAATGACGTTGCAAAAATTGCAGTTTTTACTTCTCGCTCGACGTCCTTCCGGGAGATCGCTACACAAATTTGGCGTGTATGGGTCTGTTCAAGTTTGCGCTTGGCTTCACCCCATTCTGGCTCTCCAATTTTCTCTCGAAGAAGACAATCGCAACACTTTCCGTTGGTCTTTGCTGCATTTCAGCGCTGCTGATTTTCCCAATGTAATTGTCGACAACCGTAGAAATGTAATATGATTGCGTATAATTTACAGCGAGATTCTCGCAAAAAACAATATTGGTTGGATTGTGAGCATTCTTTCGGTAATCGTTGGCGCCGGAATGGATCCCACATGGAAAATCAATCACCTCTATTCAACTGAGCTTTTCCCTACTTCCGTGCGCAGTATGGGTCGAGGAGTTTGCAATGTCGGTGGACGATTGGGCTCAGTGATTGCTCCTATGGTTTGACCAATATTTTATTTGCTCAATGAAGAGTGAAGTTTGCAGATTGTTTATCTACGATCCTATGATTCCGCCTATCCGTTCATCGTTTTTGCAGTTTTGCTGGTTGTCCAGGTGCATTTTAAAAAAATGTGCTCTCATAACGCTTTCTTTCATTTTAGTGGTTCATTGTAATTTGCTTTTTGCCAAATGACAACGACAGAGAAGCGAATGAGATGGATGAAGACTAACTTAATAATTTATTCCATTACGGGTTTTCAAGTCCCGTTGTGCAATGCTTACATATTTACGTTATTTTCCCCAGTTTTTTCCTTGCAAATCTACGAGGTAGCCCAAAAACAAATCATTCGTTTAAAATCTATTCATTTCATTCAAATAAATTAAATTATGGCATTTATTGGAAACGATTATACTGCAGACAAAATTTGAATAATACGAACAACACAAATAATTACTTGGCAAGGTGGTTTCAAAATAAAAAATGGTCTCGAAGAATTATGCACGGTACGCTAAATTGAGAACATTGCGTGTGCTGTAGAGTGCTTACAACTACCCGTTAATTATTTAATAAGCTGGTGGAGACGAATGTACATTAATATGAAGCTCACTGGTGTTGTAAGTGCCACAAACAATAGAAAACGGAATGTCTTTGTGGTGGGAGTGGGTTATTGAAATTATGCAAGTACGGGGCAAGTACGCGTTGTTGAAGAACTGGTTGAGAATCGAATAGATTATTGTGTGTGAAGAATGAGACGTGTCATAGCGCATTAAGAGTTAGCTGGCTGTTGAGGCGATGGTCCTGAAAAAAAAATGGACGGAATTCCCTAAATAGAAATTGATCTCATTTCAAAAGCAACGCCAACTCCAACGAATCTCTAGGGATGGTGGCATCTATTCATTTTTGCTGGTCCCCAATAAAAAGTCTCATAAAACCTTGGCGTTTGATGAAAAAAAAAAAAAACAATTGAATTTCGACGTTTGCATTGTTCGAATTTGACGAACCTGGGGTGTTGGTCTTCTGCTGCTCGGTCTCACAGTTGGCGCTCATGTCTGAAAGGCGCTCGGCTAGCTTAGCGCCGTCGGGATCGCTGATTTCAATCTGCAATTAATTTAATGAAACCCCCCTCAATTCAAATCTTTATCAATGACGTATTGCATTAATCTTGTATTTTCGCGCCGATAAGAGGCAAATGCTGATAAGTTTGTCTTGTTTTACTACTGCCGCTTGTGCAAACAATTTTCAAATCAAAATAGGCGATCATTGAACACGAGTCAGAATAAGGTTAGACAAACTCGTCTCAAACAAATCTTTTTTTCTTTTTGCTGCTAAACAGATGGGATGAATGGAAAATACACTGACATGCTCAACGAGAAAGATCAAACATCTTGGTACAAATTGCATTATATTGCCAGCCAAAAATAACCCCATCGAAAGACCCGCATTGCATAAATAATAAGGGAAAATTGGAGGGAGCGCAATTCATTTTTCATTTCTAATTAGGATTGCCGAGAAAATATTTGAAATGCATGAATGCTATAAGCAGAAACTTGTTAAGCTTTTGCACGTCGCGTGTTCTCATTGTGAGAATATTCCTTATCAAATTATAATAATTCTAAGATTATATTTACTCATGACGTAAATCGCCCATTTCTGTGGTCATTGAATAAGGAAAGGAAAGGTACGCTGAAAAAAAAAACTCGTTCGTCCCTCATCAATCATTCATAAATAAAACATTTTCGATCATTTATGCAAATTTAGGTGAGATCTCTATAGATGGGAGCGATTTTCGAGGCCAACGAATTTTTTCTTGACGTAACCTCGGCGATTCGTTAGAGTGGATTTCAATGAATTATTCTAGACAAAAACGTACCTCCAGCTGCGGAAGAGCATTTCGGCGGCCGGCGCGCGCAGAAGCGGAGAAGAATTCCAAATCCTTTTCCGTCGCTTCAAGCTCGCCCATTGTCGACGTCGACAGTTTGACACTGTAACAGTCAAATCAATCACACAGATTCAAATATGGATGATGGATCGGTCAATGGCAGGTTGGGGAGGTGTGTCGCGGTCAACATGAATGGAATGCCACGAATGTAATGTTTGGAAAATTGAAATGAAAAAAAAAAACGAAATGCCAGTGAGGGACGAGGGCCCTGGGGGTGACTGAAACAGCAACTAGGGCGAAATGGAGGGAGAATACGAGCGTGTGAGGGCGGAGTGATCGCAAAATGTTGAGAGAAAAGAGTCTCCGCGGGTTGCGGCGAGACGCCCATACACATTCTCCGCTACTTTTTTTTAACCGAGTTCGTCACAAAAAAGGTGAAGCGGAATAGTTTTGAGAAACCCACACGTACAATCTTTCAATTCTAACGTCTCACTTTTTAAAGAAGCTGACTCAGAGTCTGCTCAACTCGACAATTACGTAACAAAAAGCTTATCAACTTGAAACGTTTTGTATGACGGATTGCACAAAAAAAAAACGAGAATTTTGCGAGCGGCTCTTTCAAGCCAAATAAGTTTCAATCTTTAGGGAAAAACCACCAGGAGAATTGTTTGAGAAGAACAAAAAACCTTGAAGTAAGTGGAAGGGGGAAGAGGGGGGGACTCGCATTTATAATAGCAAGCGGAAAACTTCGAGAAAACGCTTTCATAGGTATACCAACCCGCTAATTAGTTTCCACCAAATCCCTTGAGGTTGTGTTGAACTTTACATTCGATTATTTTTCGAATTGCTTGATTTCTGAGAAACCTAATACTAAAGAAAACGAAATGTTTGGAAAACAATTTATCCGGCTCGCATCTCGCGTAGATAATACTTGCTGATTTCACGAGTTGGAGAATGTTTTGCTCCAATTTTGAGCATCGCTGAAGTCAATATAATTATCAAGTGCGCGCGGCTTATTCATAGTTCACAGTATGTCAATTAAATATAACCTAGTTGATATTTGAATGTTCTCTCGACATGAAACAACAGGAAAAAAATGAAAATATAAGCGGGTGGATGAAAATGAGGAATGAGGGGGCTTTCGTCAGAATGGAATGCCATTTTTCGGCACGTCGGACGCCACCAAAAACCTTAAACAATGGACCAACGTAGTGGAACCGGAAAATGATGGCATTTTAAGCAAAACAAAATAAAGCGCTATAAATTTTAATCGAGGCACAAAATGTGGATTGGATTGAATTACAAGTCATGCATTGAATTGTAGATTCTGCGTGTCGTGGGCCCTCCATGCGTGACGTCACATACAAGTCAAAACAGCATAAACAAATCTCGCATCAAAAATTGTTCAATCGGCGCTTCTAAGCCAAATTTAGAATCATTAGGGTTAAACACACAATAATAAATATTTTGACATATATACCTTGTAAATAAATAGCATAACGGTGATGTGTGTTTTTCGTTCCACAGCTTATTCGGAAAACAAAATAGGAAGGCTTCGCGTTTTTTTTTTCGCGAACGCCAAAACATGATTCATTCATTAGTCAGATGGCCGGATTTCCAACAAAATATGATCAAGATCGTCGCAGGATTTAATTCACAAAAATACGTTTTCAGATTCGAATTGCAAATCACCCAAATCAAATTTGCTGGAACACAATGAAGTGACGCCAATCTTGTACTATCAAAGAACTTCTACATTCGATAAACAACACCTTTGAATTTTGTTCGAAAAGACAGTGAAATGGGAGAAGAAAAATCAAATAAACTTGTCACACAAAGTGTGACTCCACTCCGTCTCTAAACATGAAAATTTGAACAATTGTATGCGGTTTGATGTCACGGTGTGTTCACCAAATGCGCTCTATTTGACGGCACTGGGGAGCGATTTGCAAATTGAGTCTTGCGTGTTTATATTGTTTATACCATCTTGTTTATTAACATATTCTGAATCACATGTATTTCGAAGCATAGTTTTACGTCATTCCAGGAAACGTACGGGTCAAACGATGGAAACGCACGTCGCAGGAACATTAGCGCAATTTGGTATGTTATTTTTTGCAAATTTTTAATAGCGCTATTCATGATTTTAAGGTATATCTCCGGTAGTTGCGAAAACGCTGAGCCCTGCTGCGTTGGATTTTATCGTAGCAACAATTTCAACGCGTGAAATAGTAAGCTTTTTCGTTTCGAATTTTTTTCTATGAAACATATTCAATTGTAGTCCGAAACTCTTGCTAAAAATAAGATCGATGGCGACGTTGAGAAGGAAATTCGAGCTCTCCTCCAGCGAATTTCAATGAGAACATTTTTGCTCAACCTTCGCGCTAATATCTTTCGCGGAACTTATAGGAACTGCAGAATTCGCATGGATATCAAGGTGAGATTTTGTTTTTCGCTTAATGCGGCCAAGCAAGTCCAATATGCTAAAAGGCAGGTGTGATTCATATATAATCGGTGGGGAGTGGGGGAGAATGAGCATTAATTAATTGGAATTGCTTGCATCGAAAATGTCAACGTTGTGCCATAAGCTTCAAAAATCATTAAGCTCTATGTCTATGCGAGAACTTCAAAGCTTTTTAATGGCTTCTATACTAAATCCACTTGGTGTCGGCATAAACAGATGGGTTCTAACAATGGGATTTGATCAGGTTGAATAGCGTTAATAACAAAACGGAAATTGAAAAAAGAACAATACAATTTTTTCAGAATTAGTCAGTTTAGATGTATTTTTAACGGGCCAAGATCTGAAATATTTACGCTTCCTGTCAAGTTATTTAATCGTTTTGCAAATCTATTTTCTCAATATCATCATTAATATCCAGATTGGTAGATTGGTGTTAATTGATCAAAAATCAAAGAGCGTGAGATTTTTAAAACGTCTGAGATTTAATTTCGAAAAGAGCGAAACGCCATTTTTTGCCTGAGGCTAGACAATTTTTAATCTATATTTGTCATTTTCGGATGAAGCATGAAAAAAAAAGAGCAAATAAAAAGTATCCCTTTTTTGGAAAAATGTCAATCATATATATGTATATATATAGCTATATGCTATCTTCAAAGGGGGGGGATTTTAGAAAAGATAAGATTACTTTGAGATGTGTTTTTCACAGAAAGATGAAATGATACGAATAACATTTTCTAGATATTCAAATTTTCAGCTTCACACACGTGCCGCTCTAAACGTGAATGACGCCTATTTCGTAATGGAGTTGAGTACACAAAATGAGACGAAAATAATACGAATTAGCCCAAAAATGCTTGCCAAGCTGATTGAGGACGTTTCGTGTGCTGCTCGCCTGATGAGAAACCCTCAAATCGCTGCCTAAACTTGCTTTTCCTTTCCCCCCTCTTATAAACAATTTCAATCGTCTCAGTTTCACTTTTTTGTTGTATCTATTTTTTGCGGGTTTCGATTCAACGATTTGTGATAAATATTGTTTATGCAATGTCGCTTATTTATAGGCTTAGTGTTCCAAAAATGGTGACGGAATATTGAAAACAGTGTAGTCGTTTGCATACAACAGCTGGAGTAGTGACATGATTTTTTGATTCGTTCGCATGAAATTGCCAATTGTTTTCCTGATATCCGACCCCGTCGTCGAATGCGGCGTTGGATTGTCTGTTTGGGTGAATTTAGGGGGTTTATCAAAATTGGCTTCGATATTACCTCGAACTTCTTTTTGTATATAATCGGTCAAATTTTTTTCGACATGATTCTTGCTGAAAATTTCAGCATGCTTATCTATTAATTCCGCCTGGTGTTTCTCAGTTTCTCCAAGCGTTAGAATATCAAAAGTTTTAATGTTGTGCTTATTAAAGTCACAAAACCTGAAATCATGGTATTACTATGCAATTGTGATGGTTTGAATACCAAGTCATTGGAGCAAAATGGCGATCTTCAAATGAATATTCTTTGATTTCTCCAGCTGCGATTCTCATAAATCGATAATACTGTTTTTCGAGGAGGCACACCATATCACCTTTGCATCCATAGCAACGAGTTGGATTTTTTTCAGCTTCTCTGTAATTGAAAATTTTATTGAGAAATTTGTTATTCATAATGATAAAAGGAAAAAATTAATTTATTGTTCTCACCGTATACACTTATCAACAAATGCGGATAAAAATCGTTCCAATGGATCCCTGAGTATCGCGATTTTGGCATTGTATCTGTTATTACCTATTCCGGTAACTTCAGTGGCATTACAGACGTCATACTTCATTCTGAAAACTAGTAAATATTGTGAAATTTTTTGAAAGTGTGCGGCTTACATCGTCCGAAATCTGGCTGTCAACGAAATATTGTTGGTCGTATAGAATTCCTTATTATTGAGGAAACAGAAAATGCTCCAAAGGATCGTTGAGAGATTCTTCTGTATCCTACACGCAGCAATATTGTATTTTTTCGCTAGCTGAAATTTCCACGACAGCATTAATCAATCCTATTTGGATCCATGCACTTTGCGCATAGTCACGTCATTTATCTTTCTTCACTTCAAGGCATCAAACATTTTCTTTTGTACTAGCTTGTGTTTTTTGAATTTAACTCTGTTGTCTTAAAAATTACGAATTCAAGAAACTCTTGTGAACGTTTTACGATTCTTTGTTTCTGTTTAAAGCCAAATGCAAGTCACCATAAACCAGAATGCAAAAGTATTTTTCAATGTTTCCATAGCGAAAAGTTAACGCACCAGGGGTCTAAAAAGTTTTTCGACTTTGTTTTTGCATTAGTACAAACTTTTGTTACATATTTTTCTGTTTTAGGTCGTTTTAAAATTTATTTTAAGGTATATATGATATAGTCATTGAGTATAGCAATTTTTGCAGCATTCATTTTTAATTACAAAAATGATGTCGATGATTTATTTTGTGATCACACTAATCCTAAAAGTATTTGGCGATTTTTCACCATGCTATTTGCCACCTACTATTTAATACGAGTGATCGGAAATCAATGATCACGTCTAGTAAAATAAGCGCATTATTTTGACTAGGTTTATTTGGAAAATTTCTCGATACTGAAATTATATATTTTAAATAAATGACAGAAATCTTAATACAAATTTCATCATGTGCAATAAAAAATTTAAATTAATGAATTTTTTTCTATTAATTAATTACTTTGTACTTAATTTCAATGAATTTTTTGGTGATATTTAAATCATATGTAATCTCGTGAATGTTTTATGATGCTTTATTTCTGTTTAAAACTAAATGCAAGTCACTAAAAACCAGAATGCAAAAATATTTTCAATGTTTCCATAGCAAAATAAGAATACATCTGTTCCATTTTTTATTCAGAATTCTACTAGACAGCTGAAATACACAAATTTATATAATGCTAATAACAATACTGCGGGGTTTCATTTCTCTATTTAATAAATTATGAGTTTTAAACACTCTCACCTATCTACGGATAAGAATTTGTTGGTAAGTATTGTCGGCGTCGTGCGACTGTGGAAAATTGGCTAAATGCCAACAAAGCGATGGCAACTGTCTTGGGGCAAAACTAAATGTGTAGATTTACGGGCCTATCTAAGTTCGACCTTTTTTCAATTTTTTTTCGTATTTAGCCAATTTTTCGCAGTCGCACGAAATCGACAATAACATAATATTAATTCAATGTAAAAAAAAAATCCCATACCACAAAAGAAGTTCGCAGCGGTACATAAGGTGGAACCAGCAATGGATATATAAAATATTCCGAATTATTTAATCTTTCATGGATGTATTTTGGAGTCGATGTTGATAAAGTACTACAAATTGATTTAAAATTTCTCTTGAATACTTGATTTACCTCGGCGATTCTTTTATCGAATTAACGTCGAATTTAGGAAATTTTAAGTTTTCTTTATAATAAGGAACAAATATTATAAATACAATAACAAAAATAATAGTGAATATGAGGAATTGTCGAAACCACATAAAATACATATGTTTCAAAAACCGATCCCCTCTATTACTGAATGCAATCGGTTTAAATGTGAGGTGCGAATTTTTTGGCCAATTTCAATTTCGTCACTCATTTTTCAATTCCCCGCCATTTCTTCAAAGAAATTTCCATTCCTCCAAGCTTTTCGCATAAAAATAGGGTTTTCTTTTTCTTTCAATTAATGCATTGAATATTTGCATATAAGAAACAATGAATCAATGTCAATTCCGTTGACCATGGTTACATCAACGAATTCTTGTTGTCGTGCGCAATTTCCAAACTATCTTTCTATCTGGACCATGTTGTCCTTAAAGTGGTCGGTCTTTTTCCATATATAACGAAACAATGAATATAATTTCCTGTTTACTCAATTTCCACTTGAGTGCCTTTCTTTTTTTATTACCCCCTCTCCCCATTGGTTTTGTTGATTTTTTGTTGTCTTACTTTGAGCAATAATTATGTAGCAGTGGCGATTGGTGTTAGGTTTCTTTCTATGAACTTATCACCCTTCCACTTGCCAATGTTGTTCTCACTCAACTATCGCGTTTCCGACAAACGCAATTTATTGTTGGAAATTGAAATTGGAGTGTTCGAATGCATTACATATTTCAAGGTGTATAGTCGAATTGCCAATACTTTCTTTTTTTCCGCAATATTGCAGACAAAATTGCGGGCTACCCTTCCTTAGAAATCCAACAATTTTGTTCTGTGGTTCAGACAAATATTGTTTATTATTTCAGACGTCAATTTTGCAAAAAAATTGAAGCTTTAAAAAATGTAAAAATCCGAAGAATGATCTACGCTATAATTGGTCTTTCACCTCTTGCTGGAGCAACTAGGCTGTTACCAAAACGAGCATCCTAAGTAATTTTGGACCATCGTTTTTTTTCGGGTTTGTAATTAATTAAAATTTTGACTGAAACAGTTGGGATTTGGGTACCACACTTTATAAAATTGACGCTCAGTATTTTTTTAATTATTGAAATGTGAAACTTAATTAACAAAAAAATCATTCTTTGGCTTCCATGCCTTATTTGAATACTTAAAGAATTGCAAAAAAATGAAGAATCTATATTGGGATTCTTGACAAATTGATCTTGACATTTGTTCGGAATACTACATTTTTGACGTATTACTTTCAGAAATTTGAAGCAACTCATATGAAGCATAAAAGTTAAATAAATTTTTCTTTTGAAGTTAATTCTCCTATTTTGAGCTTTCTGTCTTTAAAAAAATATTGTTGGAAAATGTTGAAATGACTTTTAATAATTATGATTGTCACATATTTTTTTTACGTTGTTTGTTTTTTTTTCCTTCAAAACATTTCTTTAAATTAACCAAAATTATTTTTTGCATATTTCTGAAGACCCAAAAATCGATGTCATCATTTCGATCGTTTTCCGATAACCACAATATATTCCACCAAAAAAATGCATGGTTACGTTTTAATTTGGTTTCAATCCTTTGTTCATGCCAAAACCACATATTTGCTGCCTTTCACCCCTAGTTAGGACAAAGGCGTGAGCCGAGAAAAAAATGTATTGAAAATCAAATTTGGTTTGATTGCCTAAAATTGTGTGCTGCCCCGTGTCGCCACAACCCGAATGCGCCCACCCAACCCCCGTATTTTGCTTCTCCTTCTGGCATTTTGGCAATTTCATTTGTGGTCTGATTTAACATGGTGTTTGAATATGGAGCTTTACACCAACGAAATGGCGTCGGGCTTTCATTCCGCAAAAATGCCATCAGGATTAACTGGGGGCCAAATATCGACTCGTCTCGGATCATCTTTGTTCGGAATTTTGTTCTTTCAATTTATTATTATATATATATATATATATATATATATAGTTAAGCTTTCTTTCTTTTTTGTCTTCAATCTTATTTCAGGAATAAGTATTCAAACTAACCAAGAAAAACAAAACATGCTCTTCTGACGTCATCTTGTACTCAAGAACTTGTTTATCTATTCTTTGTTACAAATTATTAGTAATATTTGTATAGGCTTGTGAAAGACTAGATAGCATATTTTTTAGCAATAACTTAATGAGACTATTTATTGAAATTTAACAGTGTTACAAAATATAAATTTGTTTTAGACCTTTTCAGATATCAATATCACATTCTGAAATGTCAATTTTGCTCAAAATAGATTTTTATCCTTTCTCACGTAAAATAAGTTTTTTTGGACTACGAATCCCATGCATTATTCATTTTTCTTGATATCCCGTGTATCATTTTTTGTTTGAGAGAACATTTTTATGCGAAACGACATCCGAGACTTACAAGCTTTTGGCTCGCGTTGATATTTGAAGTAAAAATGATCAAAACACACAAACTTAATTCTTCGCACTCGAAATTGTTGCATACTTAGGTACGGCGAGTAACACACATATAATGACACATACATTTTCGCTTTCTGTCCTCTTGTAGCAATTAGTTGTTCGTTGTTTCTCGTTTTGGCTTTGGGCGTTTGCTCCTTCGTTGCTTGTTGCGGGATGCCGTCCATATGCATCTTGTTGTTCAACGTTTCGGCTCTTCAATAATTCTTCACAAGCCGGTTCATTTCGGTCTATCTAAAGCCGACTTGTCTCACTTGTCAGCACCACCCCTTTTAAACAGAATATAATTCATTCTGAATTGTTTCTCGTCTCGAATAGCACTTATTCGTGACGAGCTATGAATGTACATATATAGAATATATATGCGTAATGCTCACGAAAGCGAGTAGTACCCACTAGTTTTTTTTTCTTAGGTATAGTTTCGTATACGACAAGCGAATTTTGGCAAAATGTATTTGGAATTCATGGAAACTTGAGGTTGCCTGCAAAATTTGAAGGTGTGTTTCCAATAAACCAGAAGTACATACAAAGATTAAGGAAGTACTGCAAATTTCCGAATGTATTAATAACTCAAGACTTCTCAACGGAAGGTTTCGAAATTTTACATTTTTTTTATCACACTAAAATTGGATTGATTTTGCCATATAGAGTAGCCAAGTTCAGAGATGGTGTTAAATATGTGAATAATATTTAATTTGGGGGTATACAGATTTTCTGAAATACTCTAATTAAGGAATAGTCGTTACACCAATAAACTTGAATGTGTTAACTTTTAGAACTGCAAGTCCTTGTTTTTATCATATAAAAATGTTTGCCTACACAAGTATTATAGTATTGAATTAATGATCAAAGCAAAATTGAAAAATTATATTTGCTTCAAGTTATCCGTTATCGCATCTTCCATAATATTACATATATTGGACATGGATGACAAATTCAGTAGGTCCATTGGAATTTGCACTCAAAACGCATCACAAATGAGTTGTTTGAAATGTTACCTCCGTTCCGTCAAAATACGTCGGAATCCATAAAACTTGCCCCTCGTCATCGTTTGCATTTCGCGAGATGCACACATCGCCTCCACACCCCTGATCACATTGGGCTCCCTTTTTTTCATTTATTTCATTTTGGGCCTCATTTTTCCCGGGGTTTTTTTACGCTGAAAAATCTTTGGGTCGCGTTCGGGCCATTTAGTCGCAAAGAAATGAATGCCAAAGAAGACCTTCTTGATGGCTTCGGAGACCCTTGGATCCCAGTGGGAATTCGCCAACGTTATGCTTGTATGTGCATAGGGCGGCGGAGGACCCAAGCATCCAAAGGATCGCCGAATAGTTGCACTCCCCCCCCCCGTCGCACTTAAAAAAAGAAACACTAGAGGAAACCAAACGGAATCGAGTTGCGGAAATCGTTTTGGTCCCAGCTCTGTGCCCCATTTTTTACTTGTTACTTATGTGCTCTACCCTGATTGATCACCACTTTACCCCAGTGCAAACGCCAAAAAAATGAGTTTGGGAAGAAAGTGTATTGCTGGTCTAAATTTGCATTCCTCAATTTTATTTTCAATCAATTTTCCGAACAAAATACATTTTTTATAAAGATTTTATAGATTCATTAAAAAAAATTAATTTTTTTTTTCTTGAAACTTCCGATTACTCCTTTGATGACAGTGACCTCGGGAAATAAATTATTGTAAAACAGCAAAATCTCGTTTGATTAATTTTCGAAATCAAGATTGATAGACCCATATGGCTTATTTATCAAACATCCGGTTCACATGTGATCGGATTTTTTGAGCTTTACCAAATTTGACGTGTGCCAATTTTTTTAAAACTCTTTTGCGGACTTATTAAGCATTATTTATTATTCAAGTTTTTTTTAATAATTCTAAACATACTATCTTTAGATTCTTACTTTTTTTTCGAAAATTCAAATTCAATTAATGAGTATAATCATCTTTTGAGAATCACTAATCGCTATACAAATGATGTCCTTCCAAAATTTGCATTTCACAAATCAACAAACAAGCAATTCAAATTGCAATATGACACTTTAAGTGTGTACCCAAATCCCGAAATTCTTTCCAAAACCTCATTTTCGCTTCAAAATATTCTTAAAATTCAACTATTCAAATGAGCAGAATATTTATAGTTTAAGCAACTCCTCATATTCTCTTTCTTTAATATTGCGTCATATAATTTGTATTTAATGCTATCATTTTAATCAAACGTCCTATTTAATATTCTCTATTCGTTGTTTTTTTGAATGAGATAATTAAAAGAATTAACATTCTGCTCACGGTTGACTTTTCATTCCACTTTAACGCTCATTGAACTCTTTTTTCCGCTTTTCCGTTTTCAATTAAGGCGTGCCGGCGGTTGTCTGCCGTTTTCGGTACTTACGAACTCGGATTAAGTCGGTTAATTTATCAAGAAATTCTTGATTGCGGGTTGGCTCGGATAATGTAAAGATCACATTTCTCCTAATTGGGTATCATTAGTATCTCGAAATCGATGCGCAATTTTTCAAAAATTCTATATTTCATCAGCCGCAAATATGTAGTTCTCGAAACAATGTTGCCACTGATTCCTTGAGAATTCTCTCATTAACTACTCAAAACGTATATTTTATTCTCTCCTAATAAGGCAATTTATAATTATCGGGGCAATTCGCAACCCATGTGCGCCAGCAATCTAGTAATCCTTCGCAAAGCTTAAACGCCAGTTTTATGTAAATTCGCGATGTGTTTCGTTTCTTCATAATTATTTCTTGTGCGTGTTTCCGCTTAATCCTAGTTTTCTACTCCAATATAAAGACATTCGTCCAATGTTTGAAATTCGATCCAATCTTTTTTTTATTTTAAGAAAGAGAGAGAGCGAGAGATCTTATTGACTTTTATGAATATAATTGGTCTCATTGGTATTGAGAAAATGTCGCGAGATTTTTTTTGAATACCCTTAATGGTCTGACACAAATCACGAAACCTTGTTTCTATTTGAAATCGTAGAACGTAAATTCCGGTGTCATAGATCGAATATCCAAAGCTTCTTATTTCCTGACGTCAAGGGTATAAATAGGGCATTTTTGAGAACTAATATAATCTCGCCTTAAAGCACTTCTAACATCATTTTTCTTTGAATTTGTTCACTATATATTTTTTCTACCTTCTTTGCTCATTCGTCAATTCAATATGAGCTAACGAAAGAAAAACAACTGCTGTGCCTTTAATTAAACAATCCGAACAACATTGGTTGTGCTGGGTTTTCGCTGAGATTAAACCAAAGAGTCACGTGCCTTCAAATTAAGTTTTCCACTTTGAGTCGTGCAGAAAAATAAAGTCTCGCCAGCTCGCAATAGTGCAAGGATTTTTTTTTTATTAATCGTCAATTTCGATCTTTCTCTCGACGCATGTTCCTTTTTCTACTTTTTTTGTGTGGAGAGTGAAAATGCATAGTTTTTTTTTCTCGTCAAAGTTTCTACCAAGTTCATTCGAGTGTTCAGATTTGAACTCAGTTCTTTTTGTTTTTTTTTTCTTCTTCCTTCTTTTTCTTCGGCTTTTTCCCAATTTCTACCAAGTTCGACTTTTTTGCCAACGCAAGTGGTTCGCCTCAATTGATATAATTTGATTCTCCGTCCGATGATGATGATCCAGCAGATAATGAGAATGCCGCGCGAAAATTAGGCACCCCCCCCCTTTCCCCCGCTGCTTGGCACGCCAGCCAGGGTGCAAATAAATTTAGGTTTAGCGTTGTATATATGTCTTTTGAGCAACGAGGAGGAAGCGAGTTGCTCTGAGAGCTAACACTGAAATGGCTCGCAGCCAACGCTAGGGGCTCTGATGCGTTATACTTTGCTACTGAGCTCAAAGAAGGTTTTGGTGGAAAAAAAAGGCGAGGGACAACGTGAGGAGAGGAAGTGTTGGGCTTGGTTTTGGGGAGGTTGTTGTTACATAATAGTTTCATAGTTGGGGAGGATTAAATATCCATGCATTTGCAATATATCCGCCCTTTTCTGCACCAAATCCTCTTTATCATTCCTTTCATAATTACAATAATTTTTCTCGTCGAACGACGTTCATCATCTATTCCATCTATTTCATTTGAATATTCCATTCTGCTCTGTTAGTGTTTTTTTTTTTGAAGATCGTATAAGCAAGTTTGGGTGGGTAAACAAAAAAGGAGGACGAAAGAAAAAAAAACGAGACAAAATCCAGACGACGCCAACAACATGAAATCAGTTAGCATTGACATTCGAAGAAACATTAGTGCAGTTTTCTATGCTTAGGACACATTCCAGCCAATGCCTTCTTTATTTTCCCAATTATTTTTTTGTAATTTATTTCATGGTTGGTAGCTTTCTTTTTTTTATTTGGAAAAATGTAGCCAATTTTTAAGGAGGAAATCAACGCGTTGAGCGGTAATAATCCTCAATAAGAAAATACTTTTATTTGAAGTAGAATTTAAATAATAAAAATCTACTTTCAAAACTTTATGTGGTAAAATTTTTTTATTTGCGAGATGTTCATCTTTATGTAATATATGTCTAAAATAACTAGCTAATCCTAATATCTACACATACGATTGACCGGAAAACTCTGTTTCATTCGAATTCCTATGTCCGAATAATGTAATTGTTCATTTTTGAGGAATTGTATGCACAGATGTCTCATTCCAATCCCCACAAAAAACAATCCAAATCGATGTAAATATATATATATATATATATATTTCCAATAGATTTTTTCTCCAACACTTGATGATTGACTTTTGTTTTTTTCAACACTTTCAAACAATTTTAAAAATTCTTTTACGGTGTGTGACATGTACATTTCTGATTCGCAACCGCTTTTGTGTTAGAAGTGTTACGACCAAAAGCCAAATCTGCAACAAACCTGTAGCAGAGGGTTCACATCAGACGCAAAATATATTTAAAATATTGTGCGCATTTTTTTTGGCCGCAACGGGTCCTTTGCATTGAAAAATTAATGGCTCTCTGTGAAAAAAGAAGTGGGCTCTCGTCTGCAACGCGCTGCCCAATAAATGTCCGCTCTAAATTAATTTATCTCTGGTGGTTTAAGACATCCCCTCGCACCAAAATTTTTTATTGAATATACTTCATATCTCATTAATATTCAAATTCAATATTGCAATTTTTACAGCGTTTTTATTGCCATTCCAATCCACGAAACAAAGTTTTGTTTCTGCTGACGTCATTCTCCATTTTTGGGTATACTAATATTGATATTTGGAGAAATATTTGTGAACCAATTCTCGTCAATAGACTACATTATTTTCCACAAATGATCTCAAAATACCCTTATTTAAAATTTCTATTCATTGTTTCTGAAATTGACAGCATTTTGAGGTTGTGCTTTTCAACACATTTTTGCCATGCCGATATATTCCGCTTATTATATTTTTTTTCATAATATTTCACTTTGATTTTATTGTTTTCATGATTATTTTAATGGTAAAATATCTTAAGGGATTGCAAATTCATTGATAATATTGCAACCGGTTCAATATACTCGACACATTCGACTGTCCTTCTTCATTCGTCGTCGTTCGTTTTTTGACAATTAATCCAGAATCGCTATTCGACTCGCTTCATTATTGTCAAAATTCTTCACGAACTTCACAAGAAGCACACCCTGGATGGCCGCTTCAGGTATGTATAGGGGTATCATAAATCCCACGAATCAAATAAACAAAATGTGCAAATGCTTAAATTTGCTCCAGGACCTTTTAAGAAAATGCTAGATTCGGTATACAAGTGTGAGTCAGTCTTTCAAAAGAAAAAAAAAAAACAATTGGTCTGGACCGCCTCTTCGCTCGCCTTTGGTAATTTAGGGTTCTCATTTCCCCTGCTTGTGAGGGCTTCGATTTGATAAAGAAAGTTGCTATCTTTTTCATTTATCACTTTAATTATTCGACGGAAATTTGTTGAACTTTTTGTGAAAATAAAAAAAAAACTTTTGGTTTTTATTGCGATTAATCACGTATACATATATAAACATTTTAAGGAAATTCTGCATATCCACGCTGAAATCGAATCAAGCTTGCTAGATTCTCCAGAAACTGCCTACTTATTTATACTTCCCGGACCATTTTTTATCCCTAATGCAGTTAGCAAAATTTCGCAAACCCGTTGGGAACTTTATTTAATCCATTAGTATTTGCCTCTTAAGACTTATTAGTATTTCTCGTTCTTCGTCTTATAAGAGAACATTCAAACCAAATAAAAAGGTAAGACCTTTTTATTTGTAAAAAGTCATGTTTATCGAATGAATAATGAATTAGTTTTCGAATATTAATCAAGTGCACTGAATAAAAAACGAGATTGAGTATTTCTGTAATTTTCAGGCGGTGAGGTGATAGACAAGCCTCAGCATGTGGCCGCTAGTCGATGTTCGAAGTCTGACAGCCGAATCACTTGCGCGCGCATCGCTCATTCTTGCCGTTGATCTACTACTCATCGTCACTTCGATTCTGAACATTTCAGTAATCGCATTTACCCCAGACCTGTACGACGTTATTGGGTGTTATTTGGTAAGTGCATTATTCAAAATGACGCCATGTGTTTATGCGAATCCTACTCCGAAAAAGGGCAATATAGTTATGATTCAATTTCTATATATCCCATATGCGTCATGGTGCTGGCCTTCAATTAAGTTTTGACGAAAACGAAATTTTTGGACTTTGGCGAACAGCACACCAAATAATTTTTTTCGGGGAAAGGGGGGGGGATACTTCTCACATAAAATATTCGCGCGCTTTCATTTTATTTTACTCAATTCTCAATTTTCCGTAAGAAAAATAGCGGCAATTTCTCACTAGGCGTTCGCCGACAATCGGCAATTTTCGCATCGTCATTTCCGAAAAAAAATGAATATGACGTTGATGAACTCTGCTCACCGAAATTTTCAGATATCATTGTCTGTTGCTGATCTACTAACTGCCATATTAGTGATACCATTGAGTATTTATTCGACATTAGAAACAAATTGGAGAATTGGCGGCGACAACTCGCTGATATGCAAAGGTTCCGCGTACACTCAAATATCGTTGTTCTGCTCTACAGTATACACATTTGCTTGGATATGCATAGATCGGTAAGCTTAAAGCAGTGTCTCTAATATTGAGTGTGTGAAAGTTTTGCCATCCTTAGATCCTAAAGAATTCTAGAAAATTCCTAACTGTTCAATCTTAAGATATTCTGCGATGATGAAACCGTCGCGATACAGCGAGCAATCTTTGACAAGGTGTAAATGCTGGATTATCTTTAGCTGGATCACATCAATGCTATTATGTTGTCCTATCATTGTAGCAAAAATGCAGGTATGATACCATCTCAGTATTCTTTGTATCCAAGCCAACCCTTAGGTGGTGTTCTTTCCCGATGCTCAACTTTGTGTTCTCGATTGGTCAGCAACATCCGCTTACAGTATAACATTGCTACTGTTAGTGTTAGTTCCGACACTGGTTACTGTAGTGAACACCGGCTATAAAATTGTATCAGCGATGAGGAATCCGGCAGCGGTGGGTTCTTAAATAAATAAATCAGATTGTTTACTGCATTAAAAGAAACACCTTAATCCCGAAAATCCCGGATTATGGTGATGTGATTATACAGAGCAGCCATCTGAAATTTTCAGAAAGAAAAAAATGTCTATAAGTTGTGAGGGTATCTGCAAGCAATATGCAAACAATAAGAATTTATTAAAAACTCTGATGATTACAAATTTTTACGAAAAAAAAACTTTACCCAAATATTTTTTGAAAGGATTAAATTAAATTGTATTAATTTCAGCTAGATGATAGTCAACGAATGGTTATTGAGACGGACCCAAATTTTATAGTAACTATTTTCTTATTTGTCACCTTCATCCTATCATGGCTACCCTTAATTGGTTTGAAGATGTATGAAGTGTTTGTGGAGCCTCATGGCGAAACAGATCTCTCCATGGTAGAATCCCTAGTCAGAAATTACTAGTAATACTGTTTTTCATTTTTAGGTAACATTCACATTTGTCTGGCTCGCCGTCTCCTCGCCGTGCTGCAAGTTTTTGATCTACATGTTCACCAACAATGCATTCAGAAAATCGCTCATTTCGAAATTCATATGCTGCTCTTGCTGTACAAGTCGAAATCGATATGAATACCATGGAATAGGGAATAATTTATATTTGTGATCGGGTTGCACGAGTCAAAAATAATTTTGCTTACGTTAATTTATTGGAACGCCAGAACTCGTAACAGAATCTGATTCCATTTGACCGGTAAAAATAATTGACCGAAATTCTAGAATAACATTACTCACTTTTTTAATTTGTTCAGTTCACATCATCTTTTGGAATATTCCCCCATCCACCAATTTCCTGCCTCAATAAACGACAATATTCTTCATTAAAAAAAAAAAAAAAACAATTTTGTCGTTAAAATTCTGCTCATTTTTTAATTCTTCATTATGTTTTTATTTTTCGTATTTTGTTTCATCGCTTTTGCTCATTTCCTTGTTGATATTCCGAAAATGACGATATTTTCTTGATCACCGTCGTTCAATGAATCTTTGTTCTTTTATCTTGGTGATGATGTCACAACACATAATTAATTACCAAATTTGGGGAGCCGCTAATGGCCGATGTCTGTTTTTGTTTGGCGATTTCTTTTTATGGAATGTTTAGAAAACAACAGGGAACGCCGCGAACATTTTTGGATTAGATTGGTTTTTATAGAATTATAGATTATTATTAGATTTATTATTGCTATTATTATTATTATTATTAAATCATTTGGTTATTCTCAAAATTCATCCAATAAATAATACACGTCTCTCAAAAAAATATGAAAGACACCAGAATCCCACAGTAAGACCCTGAAACACCTTCTCCTAAGAAAAACGTAAAAACAATAAATGCAATGGTCGCTGTGGAGAATAATTGACAGATAAATTAAAGAGTATTATTACAATCATATTCACTTTTGTGAAGAAATCGGCGTCGGTGGCGAAACCGCTTTTTTGAAAAATGATGGAAGAGTGAGTCCATTGGTGCATTTGGAACAGTTCTGAGGCAATTTTCTTTAAAATTTCCAATTTATGTGATTTACCTGGCTGTGAGAGCAGATGAAATAAATCACGACTAGCGTCAATAGAAGCAGTAGGAAAAGTGAGCCGATGGTTGATAGTAGAACACACGTTTTAATCATTGAGAACATTTCACCAGCGGACTGGAAAATCAGTATGTAAAATGGTCTTTTTCATAGCCTACTCTTTAAAAAACAAAATTTTTGTGAAAATTCTAAAATTCACATTTCAAGTTTTAAGACTGTGTTGTTTAAAAATCATTATTGAAAAAATAATTAAAAATTATTATTATATATATGAGCTCAATAAATAAAGAGAATCTCTCAACATTATGAGTTTTTATAATATTTAATCTTTTTACACCATTTTTATGTTATAGAATCTAGCTCGTTGCTTAAAGAACCGGTGGTCATTTAGAGAAAACGGATTGACTTCAAACAACACGATAAACCGCTTGTTTTGCTGTTGTTGTTTTTGTTGTAGTTATTGTTGTGATTTGTTGACATATTTTGGGACACCGCCAAACAAACCCTAGCAGCGAATTGAATATCTTCCATTCCACAAGCTTTGAAGCAGGTATTTCCGAAAATGCTGCTTCCACCGCTGCTTGTTGAGCTGCCGCCGCCAGAACCACTTCCCGAACCATCGCCCGACGATTCTGAATGATCGTCAAAAATACTATTAACACATGTTTTTTCTCTAAGAATAGTACCTCTACCAGCTCCCATGATGTTCGAAATGCCGCTTATAGTACGAGAAACGTCGGAAAACAATTGTGGTAAATTGACTTCCCTCTCGCCCATTGTCGACGAGCGCCTATCTAAAACTAACAAGGCTTGGAACAAACATATATAGACATTCATTCATCATGAAGGAACGGACATCTGATACTTGAAGAGAGCAATTGAATATGCATGTATTTTGCTTGTTACAATAAAAGAAGAAGTGCATTACAGAGAGAAATGATACATTGAAAACCTTGAATGTGCGGGTGTCAAGTAATAAAAATAATGTCAGGGTTATAAGAAAGTGAAAAGGGATCCTTGAAGATACGAATGAGGATTCGCAACGCGGTTGAAATTAGTATTCAACCTCAATTCGCAGCAAAAAATTCTCAAAAAAAAACCATAGAACGTTTGTAGGTTTTGGAATTGAGTGACGGGGCATCTTCAAGGTTATGACCATAATATACAGTAAATCATCAATAACATCGAGTGGTCCCGAATGGCACTTCAGATAAATAATTGGGATATGAGTATTTACCGGTATTTAGAAGATGATTATGCTTTTTTTTGAAGTAGAAAATTCCGTAACGACAGATTTTGAAAATATATAATTATTTGGAAACGGCTTTATGAAATCTCTATTGAACTTATAATTTTTCACTACTTAGTTTAAAAAAAGCCGCTTACAAAATTTTGTTGGATTTTTAGAGAAGTTTGAGATGTTGAAAATCAAATCTAGACGATCCATGCGAATATTTACAAATGATGAAACGGAACCAAATGGGAAACACCAAGAAATCCTTGACATGTTTACTAAAATAATAAAGTGGAATGTTTCGTGCGGAGCGAAAACGCGTGAAAATTTGAAGAGGTGAAGCTAAACTGTTTCGAAAACACTTGAACCGATAGCCAGTCTCTCTCTCTCTCTCTCTCTCTCTTTTTCCGTCAAAGTCTGATCGCGCAAAATACAGAAACGGGTTACGAACGTCAAAAACGGTGGTATCGCTGCCGCGACTTTTTCTCATAAAAGAGCAGGACAGCCTCGCACGTCGTGTATTGTAGAGCAACAACGTTGAATTTGTGCGCGCTGAGGGCTACTCGGGCTCCGATCGGTGTGTGCATTTCCGGTCACTCTTTTCTTTCGTCAAAACTCGAGCGCATAGACGTCGGGGGCAACCCAAAAAAAATGAGCAAAGAAATAGTATACTTTTAGCTTGTTATTATGTGCATACATGTCATTTTTAATGCCGGAATGTCCATTGTTTCAGTCTAAAAATGTATAGTAGGTCAAATTTTAGTGTGTACGAAAAATGACTAATTGTTTCCTTTGTCGTTTTATTTTTTACGTTTTCACTTTTTTTTCAAGAATTAGAAATAAGCAACAAGAAAATATATATAGTAGGAATTTAAAATGCTGGAATTGAATTTTGAGAACACCGTTGATCATTTGAAGAGTCTTCTAAAAATCCATAATTAGTAGACAAAGAATTATTGAAGGGAGATGTAGTAACATAAAAAATAAATAATAATCTCTTTTCAGCATTGAAAAATTTACTGCACCTCCCGTTTTCTAACAGAATAATGAAACTAGAAAATTGAATGAAAAATTGAGCAGTCATGTGAGCAAAACGCAAAAATTCAATAGTTTGAATTTTGAATTTTTTTCGACATAAAGCATCAAAGCGATTTCCGATTTGTCTGAACAGGTTTTAAACAAAAAAAATACGTAAACGATATTCTATTCAGTGTGATTTGTCAGCGTTTCATTGTCGAATTTCTGAGACCTCGTGAAAAAAAAATGTCAACATTCCCCCAAACAATGCCGAAAATCACAACAAAAAACAAACAACGGACGAATACAGACTCTGTTCAAGAACAATCAACTGGAAATGAGATACCGTCGGCATTTTGTCAAAATTCGAATCTTTGTGTTTGCCAAAAATTATGAAAGATTGAGGGCTCTCCGCAATTTATTAGCGGTATAGGGTAAACATTTATGTGGCAGGTTAAAAAATTGACAGCTCCGTGTGTGTGTGTGTGTGTGTTTGTTGATTTATTTTCATTGTATCCTTATAAGAGAAACGTTTAAGAGAATATAGCATACGGATCTCAATACCGGTGTCATAATATAGAAAAACTCCAAGTTAAACTGGGAAGCTTGAAGCTCAAATAAAGTATCAACAATTTGCCCAAATATCGAGCTGAAATGTATATCCATACATTCAAGAATATACATGTATAATAATATATGACAAAGATGCCGGGAGCGAAGAGCATTTGAAAATTGAATATGCATTCTCCGATCTGCGTCGAGAGCAACGAAAACACCCGAAATTTGTTTGTCGAATGAAGCAAATGAAGAGAACGATCTTCAGAGGTGAGAGACCCGGTCACCTGCTCAGCGACTGTCTTATAAACATTACTAATCCGACGAAGACGAGTGTCTTTGAGTTGACAAGAGACGAGAAAAAAAACTTTCGTTTCTGGTGATTGCATGCTTGACCGAAAAAAACCGGCAGAGGAGTATTAAAGAACATTCTTTTGTTTGCCAGCTTTGTCAATGGTTCAAATTTAGCCCTAATCATTTTTAAAACCCCAAATGAAGCAATTTTGAATAAGCTTGTAGAATCCAAACTTCATACATTTAAAATAATTTTTTTGTTTTATATAATATATATATAGTCTGATTTCTTCCAATTATCAAAAAAAGATGACACATTTTACTAAGAACTTCTTCTTTGCTTTACCTACCCTATAATTTGAAACCAAATTTTGACCAAGCAAATCTATTCGTCATATTGTTTGTGTAAATAAACAAATTCAAACGAATAAATTGAACTCTTGACATTTTTTAAAATTATGCGTTTTGGATAGGAATAACAGAGAAACCAAGTCTTTAAATTATGTAAATGCGGACAATGTGTATATTAAAATCAATATTTATCTGGTATATCGTCTCGGAAAATTTGTAATGAGTACTCTACCATTAGGTCCTACGGCTTGAATATTTTGGGAAATCTCATCCGATTTGAGTTTGAAAATTCTCAATATTGCATCTCGGTATGGCGAATAAATAATAAAAATGCAACACGAGTCCAGGAATCCATGAAATGCAATTATAATAAAACAAATGTTGGTGAGTGCTGAAGTATATTATTAGCCACATTCAATTTTAAAACGCTATACTTTGATTGTAATAATTTGTTAAAAGTGTTATAAAAGTAATATAGCCAACGGGGACGAAACAGGTAAAAAGTGGTATTAATATCTGTTCAATAAAAATTTGGAATTATTCGGGATAAACCGTTGATTACCTGAATTGTAACACAAATCAAATATTTTTTCTGCATTCGTTTTGTCGTTTGAGAAAAATTATTAGTGCATGCGGAACTTCTTAGGAAAATGATTGAATGACCCAAGAAGAATGAAACTTGTAGAATGCACACGCTCAACCCTACTACCATTATTTTCCCGATGAACACCGAGGTCAAGTCAAGTATAAAAACCTCACTGCGGAAAAAGTCTTGTGCAGGGCATGGTACTCGCTGAAATAATTTTTTGTTGGTGAATGAGTTTGATGAAAAAATATTTACTATATTAAACATGCCTTCAAATGAAATATTTTTCCGGATTCTTGGTCCGGTATATCGAACAATACGGGTAAGCAGAAACAAAATAAATAGGTGTAGTTTGCAGCATAGAAAGCGACTCGAGAAATTAGTCTTTCAATGCGAAATATATTTTTTTTCAATACTAAAGTATGATGTCGATTCTCATATATTACAATAATGCCAATGCTAACTCCTAAAATAAGAAACGTTCTTTCAACTCTCGCAAAAATTCCTTTTTTGTGTTATTGAACTCAAAAAAATTGAAATTATACCTGCCATTGATGTAACGGTGCAATATATTTGTACAATTTGTGGTACGTTAAGCATTGTTAGAATTCCGGCCCCATAGCCCGAGCATAATGGGAAAAATACGTAAGGGACAACAAGAAATCCGATTTGAAGATCAGAGACTGCACACCTAAAATGTCCTTGTAATTGAATGACTTTTCCTTGATTTCCATCATTACCATAAATGAATATGAAGTAATGCATACTTCAGAGGTTTTAACTTTCGCGGTGTTTTGGTAATTATTAAATATGTTGCGAATAGATTGAATGGTAATGTTATAATTGATAGGAGGTTTGATGCGATTGCTTGAATGTCTGAACTATCCCAAAATGTCGACTTCGGACATGATGTGTAATTGGTTAGATAGTACTGATGTATAGCAGAATTAATATCCATTTGCGTTATAACTGTCTTATTTTAAAAAAAGCAATATGTAGCCAATTGCTGGTTTTGTTGATTTATTTATTCAATATGCAGAAGAGTGAGGATTGCACATTTGAAACTGCAAGTAAAAGCTATATGACTAAGTCATTCTGCTGAGTTGAAATATGCAAGCTATCGAGTAGCATATAATTTCTGCCAAAAACTTTCCGGTGTGCTTCTATGAAAAAACGCCCTCGCTCGAAAATTCTTCGGTTTGCCCAAATGTCAAAAAATGAGGGTTAGGGGGTTTTTTTGATGAATCTGAAGCCTTTCAAAACGGTACATAGCAAAGATATTCTCATGAAGGCAAACCAGATTTTCAGGCAAAAGATTAAGATCACCACATATACTCAGATGAAATTGGAATAGTGCTTCAGTATTTTTCTCTACTGTATCATTTTGCTGTTTGTCAATATCTTTCGTTATTGACCTTCCTAGTAGAATTTCAAGGTCGACATGTTCATTCTTTCGCACAATATCTTGGTTTTTGCAATCTATAATTGTTTTGATGTTCAAAAACCAATTATAAAATTTAAGCGAATTCAAAACTCTGAAAAAATTCAAAACTTTAGTTTGTATTTATTTCAGTTTAAATTGTTCATCTCATAATTTCACGTAGAAAATAATTGTTTAAATTTGTCCCTCTAAATCTATTCTCTCACTGTTTTAAAAAATTCGGATAAGTTGCCAATCACAATTAGTTTTTGTTCTACACATTTTTTTGAGCAAGGTACATTTTGTTGTGTAGTAAGTGTGCCCTATTGCCTCTGACGTTATTTTTCCGCTCTCCTCGTTTATACGCTCTCTCATCTCATACAAACTATTCTCACACTTGATTATTTTTAATAGTTCTTTCCGAAAATTCAATTCAAATCCCAATTTTATTTAAGTTCTTTTATTAAACATCCTTTTTTTTTTAGAATTTTATGGATTCGAATGAAGACTCAAAATACATCGAATTTTTGCAACAGTTTATAGATTTTGAGTTTGAAACTGATAAGAAAAAGAAAGCGAAGAACAGAAGGGTAACATATCGAGGTACTATTTGTTATTTTTAATTATGCACTCTTTTATTAATAAATCTCCATTTATGTACATTGCCGCGAAAAACAAATAAGGAGACGTGTGGCTCGTTATTTTTGATTGCGAGCGATGCGAAAAAAATGTATTGCGAGCGCCTATTCAAAATTTTATTATCTTTTTTTCGTCATTGTTACACATTTCAGGCATCACCATCGAGATACACGATACATTCAAAAGGGATATTGTGATTATTGCTGTTCTCGCAGTTTGCACTATGTTTTTGGTTATTTCACTAATTCACATGTTTCAGTAAGCCATTTTGACAATTTGTTTGCAAACTGTTCAATTTTAGACTTTATTTTCCGGTGGGAACCGTTGTACAACGACAAGGAGCTGCGATACCGTTTTTCCCGGAAACATTCAATGGGATGATTGAAGATCATTACGATGGAACGCTGCCGAAGCATAGGTATTCTAATAACAATTGCGAAAATAAAAGAAGAAATGAAGTTCGGATATAAAGATTGATAGCTATTACTAGGCAACCAATAATTTTATCCCTCAGGAGAATTCCGTAATTTTCGAAAAATTCACTCGTTCCAAGGAATGAAAGAAACGCAAATTAAATAGGCAAAATTGTTCGAGAAAAACTTTAAATTATTGAAAAAAAATGTATGGCTCATAATTTTCTCATTTGTCATAATCAAAAAAAAAATCAAAATGTTGAGCTTCTCTATAAATATAGAAATTAAAATAAATTCTTAAATTCAAGTTTTCAGGTTGGATCGAAACAAAATAGTTATGTACTATTCGCCGCACAGTATTTCTTCCAAAATATTTAGGGAAAAATTTGTCAAAGTTGCGCAAAGTGCTATTAAGCTTCATAAGGTGTTTCTTATCTGCAAAAATTTTCAATTTTAATTATTGCTTTCAGCATACATATCCAGCATTTGCTGCAGTTAATTGTTTCGATCCCAAAGGAGCATGTCGCAATCAATTTAAAATGCCACGCTTCCCTATCATTACGGCAACGTCACCGCAATTTGTGAACTCGGTGTATAACGGACCAATGAAAATTGATTATGTGAGCCGGTAAAAACAATTCGTCAAAGTTTTGCATGTAAAACTTTTCTTGCGCCTTTTTCAGATGGGTTAATCGAATTCAAAATCCGGTTATACGTATTTCAAATCTGGAAGACTTGATTCGTCTCACAAACCAATTCGACTTGCTTGTTGTGTCTTATTTACATCCTCAGGTATATTTTTTTCGTTTTTTTAAAATTTACACAATTAATAATATTTCAGAAGGACCCAAATTTTCGCATACATTTTCGCAACTACACTGCAGCTGCTTATAGCGTTTACGATGGAACACCGAGTAGGCTTCGACAAAGATTGTCACGAATATTAAAATGAATTTTCAGATACGGAAGCCCTTATTTTCTGCATTGTTACTGATATGCAAATGGCAAACGTTTTTCGGTTTAATAAGTATAGCGACATTGTAATGGTGAATTCCGGTAAAAAAAATATGGGATATATGTGCACAACCGTATAATAATTTCAGATGCTCAAGTTATTTCAAGTTCGGTGAATCAAAATTGGACGATTGAACAAATTGTATGGAAAGTAAAAGAAAATGTCATATTATCAACTCGAAAAAGCGTGGAGATCTTAAATGTCGGATTCCGAGAACATTCTTCAACCCAATTTGCGGATAGGGTTAATAGGACATCAACGATACTTCTGATGGCACCAGATTTGCGACACGGAAATGAAAAGTTTGAAACATTTCGAAAGGTGAGAGTAGTGAATTTTGCCACTGAAATTTCAATATTTTCAGCTTGCTCTTCAATATCATTATTGTAAAGAGAAGAACATACAAGAAATTGAACGTGTTGAAGAAAATACAGATGATTTTGGACATGATTGCCCGGTGTCCATCAAATCGTACTCGTGCAATAGGAATTCCACATTGCGGTTTCTTGCCATTGATACACTTGTTAATCCTCAGCTCGCTACTAAATTTGGTGGCGAAAAAGAGGATGTGCTGATTACCATCAATGCTCAAAACGAAATGACAAAGATGATAAAAGGGAAAATTACTACGTAATTCGATTTGTTGGCGTTCAGAATAAAATGAAACTTTCAGCGAAAAGATCAGATGTCTCATTCAGCAACATCACGAAGCAGCAGATAATGAGTTTGTCGTTGAGTCCGCCCGAATTTTGCCCAATATCGCGCCGAGAAGTGTCTTGGACATGAAAAAGAAATCGATTGGGGAGCCCAATTTGATTCCATTTGTTGCCAATGTCGCTGAATTATTAGAGTCTCCAAAAGTTTGAAAATACATATTCGAACAGTTTATTTGATTTGCTTCAAGATTTCCGTGGCATTGTTCAGTGCTGGCGTCTCTCACGCTCCTTCTCAAGTTGTTCTTGCGCCATTCCACTTGGCTTCAAGACATTTTGCGACCGTCACCGATCAAATTCAATTTGTCATGTAAAATAGTTGAAACTCAAAATTGAGCTTCTTAGTGATTTGATTTCAGAGTTGACGTATCATTAAACTACGTTCCGTACAATTTCAACTTTGAGAAATTACCAAAAATATTGATATTAGGTGATAAGAAGTAAGTTGGCAAAACTGCGTGCAAATGCATTTCTATCAATTTTTAAGAACTGGATCGAGCTGGATGTATCCCGAAGGATTGCCGATCACCTATCCAAACCTCTTGAGATTTATTGAAACGCGTCCATCAACAAGGTTGAAGCTAGTTAGTCTTTTAGCTAGATGTAATGAGGAATGTAGAGAGAAGTGAGTGGTTTTCTATTCAACCAAAAAGCATCTAACACTTGAAACGGCATTTGATAATGCTGATGAAACTTATTTAATTTCAGAACACTTATAGCCGCTGTTGAGGAACAAGAATATTTGACAAATTTGATAACAAGTCATATGCCAGTCGATAAAAGGTAGGAAATTTCACTGAAAATGGATACAATTTGCTACATAATATGGAACGACAAAAAAGTTCTGGTTTGTGTCGATCGATCTAAAGATCTGCACCATCTTTTGATCTTCACGTAAAAATAATCACGTGGCGATCAATGAACATTGTCACGTATTTTATGCGGCTCTTGCAAAATCACAGGTTAGACATATAATCGTCACTGTTCAAAATGCAAATAGCGAGAATCTAGTTTCCAAATGGGAATTAAATATCACGGAAAACGTTGAAAACATTTCCGAATCATAACCAAATATTGATAGAGTTATGATGGAAAAAAACAAAGTTATATCTAGTTTTCGAGTAAACAGGAATAACTTTATGATATATTTGTAATAATTCAAATTTTTTGAATTTCGGAATAATGGGAAACGTTTTACTTTTGCTCGATAAAATCTTGATAGTAATTAATTTTTAAAAGAAATGAAGAAGTATGTCAAAAGGGGCTAGATAATCATTTTTTCTGAAATTTTAATATTTTACCTTTATCGATGTTCAAAACTATGCGAAACGACAATCAAAATCTCAAAAATGTAAGCAAACTCTATTTCAGTAAAGTGGATCGGCTCAAGAATTTGGATTACGTCATTCAGACTCTACAAAATTTGCCAAGCGACCGATAATATTGTGATTATAATTGTTTCGACGTTTATTATTTTGTTTGTGATTGATTCCATGTGAAAATAATTCCCGGGTGTTACATTATTCATGCCTAGTGCTATTGATTTTTGCCTTGTTCTCTTTTTTACGAGGTTTGCTCCGTTTGTTGTTAAATATGAAAACACTTCATGGTATTTTGCTTGTTTGCCGTCCATCCGACCACAATAGAATTATTTGATTGCGACAATAATGGGCTGTCACTAGAAATTGTCGCCAACCAAGAAGAAGAAGAAGAAAAAACACTTTTGATATTTTGCGCACGGTGCGGCGAAGCACATTGAAATCATATATCGCCGATTGATTGCTTAAACAAACTTATAGGGCCGTCGTCGTTCAGCGGCGTCATTGAGAACGTGGCAGCCAAAAAAACTAGGCAGACACCCTCCCAACAAACATTGACTGACAATGATCGCGATTTTCTGGAAAGCCGTTGTTTGCACTGGGGCTGGTCAGTTAGAAGCGCACGCCGGCTTGAAAAGGGTAGAAAAGGCCGCGATTTTGGCAGTTTGAGCTGAACTTGCCCCTCCACCGAGATCCATGCGACTTTCCATCTGTGCTGGCATTCTTGTTCTTGCGGTTGGTTTTAGTCCTTAATTATCAATAGATATCTGAGCGCTCAATTTTTTTTTCTTCAAGGTGTTTGCTTCGTGCGACGAAGTTCCGGCTGGACACACCGTCGTGACCCAGTGTCGTTGCGCCGATTTGGATGAGTGTTCGGTTGAGATTGCACGAAAGACTGATACCTGCAAAAAGCAGCCAAAATGCACAGCATTCTTGAAGCAAATCGGAGATGCTGACAAAATCATGGCGTGTTTAGATAAGGATCACGAGGTGCACAGGCCTTGGATTAGATTATATCGTGTTTTTCTTTTTTTAGGAAATGTCTAAGGTTGAAGTTTGCGCTAAGAGGAAGCTTAACGGAGAACTCGGGTGAGTTCAGAAATACAGAGTCTGAGTTTTCAACATTTTTATTATAGATGCACTAACTCTGCTACTCCTGTTAACATGACCGTTCCACTAATTCCAGTTATTGAGGTCCCATCTCTCACTGAATCTGGCGCTGTTGCTGAAGATGTGAGCGTTGTGGTTTTGTCAATTAATTCTAGATTTCTGTTTATAATCAAAACTGGATTTTGCACGATTTCAGCCAGTTCACACTCAGCCACAACCGCCACCACAACTTTCCCAATATCTTATGTGCATTGACGAGTGCACACATGACGACATGGATGTGATTCCAGGAAGAAAGAAGAGATCCCCAGCAACATGCGCATTCAAGCTCAAGTAATATCATTGAATCAGCTCATAATTATATCAATATTTGTGCTCAGGTGCGCTCTTGCTCCACCAAATGAAGCCACCCAAGCTGCATACACCGAATGCCAAAAAGAGGTATGAAAATGATTAAACATGAAACTAATCTGCAAGTGCACAAGCACCGATAACCATAAAAATTTATCAATTGTGATATGTCAAAAATTGTGTTTCAGCTTAACTTTGACCCAACGAAGGGCGCCGCCGATTCCTGCAAATGCCTTCAGGCCGCTGGCGTTGATATGAAGTGTTAATTATTAATATTGAAACATCATATTTGTATATACATAGAAACTAACTGCAATAAACATGAGGACGTCTCAATTGAAAGTGAAGTGAATTGATGAAACTACGTAAACATTGTTAAAAATAGAATCCATTCGTCAATGTTGGCGTCTTTTTGCAATGATTTTGATGCCCTAGGTACATCATGTGACGATACGCACGCAATTTTCGTACGTATTCAAAGGACGTTTTCCATAATTTTGTATCCTAAAGTTCATGTTTATTCAATAGAGATACATGTAACGTATCATCTTTTTCCATGAACGTTTCGTTTTCTCACGTCATTCGACACGATGGTTGCAAAATGATAGAAATCCTGCATTACCCATTTTGCATAAATTGGCATGTGCATTAATTCCAATTAAAAAGAGCGAACTCGCAACTTGTTGATTTTTTCATCTTTTCTTCATATCTCGATGAGATTAATTAAACATCAACATTGGACTTGACACTGGTATTTGGCTACGCCACACCCATCTTTATTCTCTAAGAATATACTACAATATTGTATATGAATTTAATAAAGAGGAACTCGCAGATAATTTGATCGTTATTGCTAAAAATTCAGCAACGTTGGGTCCCTATTGTTTACACCATATTGATGCGATACGTATTAATACAAAACACACTTTGTTTATATTAATAACGGGTGCAGAATTTCATTTAACCAACCCGGATGGATGTTGATCAGCCATGACGTTTCTTGAATGGATGTTCAATATCCTTCAATGTCTCACGTAGGTTCATCATACTTCCGATTAAATAAGCCCAATTTGAATCGACCTGATTAGCATTATAAGTGTGCAAACTCAATCTTCATTTATTCAGCTAAAACAACCTTCGATGATATTGCGCAATATTTGAATTCTTTGATATTTACCACAACACAATGACTAACTGAAATCGGTCTAGCGATAGTTTGAGGTCCCCTCGCGATCGGTATAAATATATATCTAATATGCTTTATTTATTTCTTAAATGTAATTCAAAAAATATATCGTTGAATTTAACAAGTTGTCTATGCTGTCATCATAATTAGTTTGATTTTCTTGTTGTTTGAGGATCAAAAACCAAGAATGTCCCCGAAATTGGTAACTTATATTTATTCAATGTTCAGAAATAATTATTAGTACTCTAATAGGAAACCGGAGAACATGCGTCAAATGTCGGAATATAAGGCTTGAATGAATCGCTTGAAAAGACCGAAAGTTGAATTCAATAAATTCCTGTCAAAAGTTAATCAACCTTCAGTCAATTTATCGAAATCCATTTTAAATATTATAAAAATTTACTTCACAATTAATTGTTCGTTAGTTCCACATCATCTTAATCCTGTTCATTTATAGTCTGAGTCACAATATTTGAATTTAGAAGAAATTCATACGAAAAAAGACTTCCTCCAAATCGCTTTTTGAAAATCAACGCTATCAGTGATTGTCTATTAAAAACCATGAGAGATACAAAATGGAAAATGTTTGTGTGTCTAGTTTCGCTGAATTGAATTGATAGCGATTATTCGCCCAACTTTCAAAAATCGGCCGCAACCGAGAGAGAGAGAGAGGCGCACTTTTTGTAATCTAGTAGACCATCCGAAATTGTCTCTGACAAACTATTTTCATTCGCCATGATTTTCGCGTTGAAACCTCCGTCTCGCATTTTTTCCGCTTGTACGAAAAACTATTCTCTCCGTCCTTTAAACGTTTTACACAATTTCCGAATGTTATCTCGAAATGATAACGACCTTTAAAGATGCGACATTTGAAATCAATAAAGGTTTGCGAATATTGTTCCATTTGTTACGCTCGACTATCATCAATTTATTGTGGAACTATAGCCCATCGATTTTGGCTTTGAATTTTATAATCGCGCTATCTACATACAAATCGGCTATACACTCGCCTCTCCATTAACCAAAAATAGACGATTAGGTTCAATAGAGCAGAGTTCTCTTATTAAAAATATCATTTGTTGCTATAAGTTTTCTTCCTGCTTCAATAAGCATATATACAACAATTCTACATAGTATTACATCATATAAAAATCCCGTTTTTTTTTTTACACAAATAATAATATTCGATTAAATTATCAACCATAATCTTTAAAGACACACTACAAAATGGACGCGCATTAAAAATCAAATTATATATGCGAAAAATAGGAGTTAGAATAATCGGTTGAAATTAAATATACCATATTCTGATAGCAAACACTCCATTAATAATTGATTGATTAGGCGGCCTTCGACAGTGACAGATCAGTTAGAGCGAGTTTGGTTTGTCTATAAAAGCCTGATTGAATGCCGACATAATTATAGAGGCTGGTCAGCTCGTGAGAACTTACACGATTTTTCTCATTCATTTCCCCACCAATTCAGTTAGCACTACTTTTATTTTTATTTTCATCGATTCAGAGTATCGCGTGGGACACGACGAAAGAAGTTGCGAATATATGATGCTGTAGGATATCAACTTCCGAACATCAAATAAGCATTTTGAATATTTTCTTTAAATTAATAGTCAATGATTCGCGAAACGTGAATGTTGATTTTATTATTTTCTCTTGACATATGCATTTCTTTATTGAAGAATTTAGCATTTCCTTGTATTTTTAATTATATTAAAACTTCAAATTTTAGAAATGAATCCTAAAGTGGAAAGTAACCGAGTAGCCTGGGCGAGACCATAACGATAGGCAGATACTCGTAAATCTACCCTCGTACAGCCGTCGCGATAAGCCGACTATGAAGGTTTCGCAATTAAATAATTAGATTCGCGAACATTTTTATTTGCCTGTGTTGAAAAGAAGACCTTCAATTTATCTCGGGCTTCAATTTCGTCTATTTAATCACTACATATTTAACTGTTATAGGTCCTCCCACTACTCAAAATTGAACAATATTCTTTATTATTTACGCGTCAAACATACATTTCGATAAACATTTGATCTTTGCACAATATTTTCACATTTAAAATTCGACACATGGCAACGATCATTTTTGTGTTATCAGCACGGCAAAATATTCTTTTCAACCGTATCCAATAATTCGGATGATGGTGGTTTAATGAACTCTTCAAAGATCACTTGCTCAGCTGCTCAAACAGTAACAGCGTCAAACATCCTGTCGTTGAAAATCAAACATCAAGAATAACTATTATTGCAATTCGCATTTACATTGAGGAAGAGTGCGAAATTTTGTAGGCATGTGACCTGAGTACACCTGATCACATGTGGAATGTGTTATCCATTGGCGCTCTTCTTTTCAATTGCTAGAATGCAGTCGATTGATTTATTTTGTGCGCACGGTTGTTGAAATCAAAAGATCACTCGGTAACCGTGCAAGATCGTTAGTCTGTAGTGTGAGTTCAACTATTTTTTTGGTTCCAGTGTCCGAAAATAGGCATGTCACAAGGTAATAAACTTTCATTGAACTCTGCTGTTTTGTTTGATGCGATTCTCGAATTCATTTCCAATTTGATTCCCCGCATTGTTTAATTTTTGTTCAATTTCATTATTTTGTTGCTTTAAAGTGATTACTGATGATATTTTCTATCACCTGATTGCTCTCTAAGAAAAAATCTCGAATGCTCGTTGAACAGAAATAACATTTGCAAAGAAAAGCGTCAACATCTCCCTAACTACCTTTGTTGCTAGACATGTCAAAACGCACTCCATTTTCAATCACATAAAAACAATCCGGAAATCAGAACTCGAAATCAATTTCCCTTTTATAGTTTCCATTTCCGTGGGCGGCAACCAATACAACGCGTAATCTTCCGTTTAAAATTCATGAAAAACGCGTTGAGCATTTTTGAGTCCACTCAAATTTCTAAGGTTACGCCATACTCAATTCGTACCCTTGAAAGCTTTTTTGCAACCAATTGCTGCCCCTCCGCCCTCGCCACAATTTGGTGTACCCGCGCTGCACTCTGCGTTATCGTTGTTTGGCACCGAGTCAGTTGGGTGTTTGATTTAAAAAAGAAAAAAAAAGAAAACGTTACACCGCATAAATCAACCGCACTTGTCGCCCCCCCCCCATGTGTTTGACTTTTAAGAATCAATTGGCGACCGAATCACTTGTTTCCGTAACGCTCGAACGTTGATGGAGACGGCATGTGGATAGAGTTGCGAAAAACAACGCCATGAGTACAACACCATAGCCCCGTTGTTTGGATTCGACGGGGCTGGGCTATCCCGCGATATTCTGCGTCTCCGCAATGAATCTGTGTGCGCGCGTCATGTCGCAACGTTCGCGGCTTTCTTTTCCGCCTCATCGCGATCAGCACGCCTAGCGCGATCATTACTCTTCTCCAATGTCTCCACGTTTTTTTTCCACTCCCATCTCGTGCACCCATAATGCTCTCGGTATCATTGTTGCCAATTCATTAGGCTCCACAGTGTTGCGATTAAACAAAGAAGTATTACGTGTGTGTGCGTGTTTGATTTTTGAAATTTTTCCCCAGGTCGTCATTGTTTGGTTTTCTTATTGATTGGAGCTCATTGATAAATCAATTCATCATCATGTTCATCTTCAAGGTTACCTGAACAAATTAATTATGTTGAATGTGTTGTGACTAGTGTGACTATTCGTTTTTATCATAATAATCGCCGAGTTGCACTCATCAGTATTTCTAATTTTCTCGTCCTCTTTAATTCCCCAAAAAATAGAATTGCACGACACTTTTAAGTCTTCTCTATATCCTTTCTGCTCATATTATAAAGTGGAATATTTATTGCCTATTAAAATGTTTTTGAAAAAATTGCAACGCTTCGTAGTCTTCATTTTCACTTCTTTTCTGTCACGTGTTGCCAAAACTAACATTTTTAGCAGGCTTTTTTTTTCAAACCTAATTACAAAATTTTCAAAGCTCTGTTGCCTTTCTATCATGTTCTCAATCTATCATTCAGCTCATTTTCTTTTGATCTTGCAGATAATTTTTTGGTTGAACCGACCAAAAAATTGCGCGCTCTTTTGTCGTCCCATTTTAGAAGTTCTTCTTCAATTTCAAAACTGTACGACGAAACTGGCGCCTTCATTGACTATTTCATTGAAACTGATTCGATGTCATACGTAAGCTCATTGAGGGACAGGTGAATTTTCAAGTTGTATTTTTTTTCTCATTTCCAGGATAGTGGTGTGGCAACAAGTATGTACAATACGAGAAGAAATGCCTACTTAAATTCGATGAATGAAATTGAACAAGGCCATCATGCGTCCTCCTGGAACGGTAAGCAATTATTTCTATTGATTATGATTTCAACATGATTTAACTATTCAGAAATGGACAATGACTATGGAATAGAAGAACCACGTACAAAAGGCAGGTCATCGTCCCCAACAGGTTTTGCAAGAAGATCACTTTTTTCATCCAATTAACCTTTAAAATATAGATCAGCCGTATGAGGTTTTGCGCAAGAACACTAGGAAGCGAGCGAACACCACGTCAAGTGGAAATGGAGAAAATAAACGAACCGCTAATAAGGTTTGCCAAAACAATTCTCCATTTTTTGTTTTTAGATGTTTTTTTTTCAAGGTTTGCCGTGTTTGTGGAGACAAGGCATTCAGCTACAATTTCAATGTGATCACGTGCGAATCTTGTAAAGCATTCTTCCGGCGAAATGCGAACAAGGTGGTTTTCGGGTTCATTGCGACTTTTGATGTCTCAATTTTTGATTTGCAGGAGAAAGAAATCCGGTGTCCATTTAATGAGAAGTGCGAGATCAATATCGTGTCAAGAAGATTTTGTCAAAGATGTCGACTCGCAAAATGCTTTAATGTGAGGTTTTCGTGTATTATTACGCTGAATGTATTATCACAAAGATCAGACTTATCGATGTGATCTTTGAATAATAAGAGAGGCATTATTATCTAGATTTGCCCACGAATTCGAACAAATCATCTGCTGTTTAAAAATAAGCTCCTGCAGATGGGTTTTTTAAAAATAAAATGATTTAAAGAAATAATCCTCAGCTGAATTGAGATTATGTCCTTGTGGAAATTAGAAATATAATTATTTGAGGATTAAAGAATGAAATCAATCATTTATGAAGTTTGCTTCTTCAAGTTTTTTTTTTGGTGAAATCGGTGTTTTCCCTAAGTAAATTCAACTATTTGCGATTTCGAGTTAACATATAACATCCTCTAGTCATCTATTTTCAGGTCGGAATGAAAAAAGAATGGATAATGTCGGATGAAGCGCGCCTTGAAAAGAAGCAACGGGTTGAGGAGAACCGCGAACGCCGCTTACTGGTATTCCCATGAATCAAAAATATTGATAACCATCTTATCACTTTAGGACGCACTCAATAGAGTTAACGACGATTACATTGATAATGAGCAGGGTGTGGATGACGTTCAGCAACAAACGACCGGTTATGATTATTGCATGGATGAGGGCCAAAAATGCCATAGTAGCGGCAGTGGCGTTGGAAACAATCAGCAAGACAATCAAAATCACGTAATGATGCAACATGATGATCAGAAAATTGGATATCCGAATTGCTCATATTCGAGTCACGAATAGTATCTAGAATTTGCAAACCTGTGCTATATGCTATCTAATTTCAGCGAATTTTCCCCAATGAACCCAAACTCATCCGGATATCAACCGCATTCGTCCATGGAACTGCCGACAACGGGTGCCGCCTCATCAGCGGAAGTTTGCTCGACAACGAACTCGATATCATCAATGAATGTTGATCCGTCGCGAACAATGACGAGTAATGGATTTTTGCCGCCGAAGTTGTCGACGTTGCAAATGAATGAGACCCGTGAGTAGAAAATGATGGGGTTTATCTATCAAAAGGATGAAATTGTAAAGTTTTAGAAAATATGCTCGCGTTATCGCCAATGATTGCGAATCCGTGTAGCATTGAGAACAGTCCGTTGATCAATATACCGCCGCCTCAGGAAATTCAATTGCCGGCTGCGCCAGTGCCCGTCATGGCTGTCATGCAGAATCATCAACAAGTTTCAATGCAGAATCAAGTGCAGAACCAAGTGCAAGCGCAGGTTCAAGCTCAGGCGCAAGAGCAGGCACAAGTTCAAGCGCAAGTACAAGCTCAGGCTCAAGCTCATGCACACGCTCAGGCGCAAGCTCAAGCGCAAGCGCAGGTCTATCAAGCTGAAGCAAATGCAATTGCTGCTCAGGTGCAACATGTTCAAGCTGCAATCACTCATCAACATCAACAGGTACCTGATTCAATCATTTTAAATAATTTAATCATGGAGAAATTTTACAGTTGGCGGCTGCCGTTGTTGCACAACAAGTTGTTGCTCAAATGGCAGTTCCGATTGTTGGTGCTACACCAGCAGTTCCTCAAACATCGATTCCGGCTGTGGCGCAACAAGTCCAACAAATTGTTCATTCAACTAAACAAGCTCAACAAATACCGGCTGCAATCCATAACGCTGCAATACAAGCGATACACCCAGCCCAGATAGCACCAGTCGTTCCGATTCAGCCAATTGAACCTCAAATCCAATCCGCACCAATTGAGCACACCGTCATTCCAATCTTGAGCTCGCCTAATATGATGCTTGTGAATCAACTGGGACAGACAAAAAGCGACATGGTCACTGTGCCGAAGGAAATGCTACTGAAACTCATTCAGAAAAGTGCTCTGCGAACAATGACGTGCTCATGCACATGCATTTGCGGTAGATATCCAGCAGGGTCCAATATTGTTGAAGAAGTAACAAAAGACTTGCTAAATGGTGGCGGATCAAATGCGCCATGTTGTGATAATCAGAAAGAAGAGACCAAATTGGAAACTGCTGAAGATATGCAGGTGCGAAACTTATATCAATGTAGAATAAAGGTTTAGCAAAAGTGTTCAGAGAAATGGATTGTTGCCCTCGGACGAATGCAGTGTTCAATGGTTGAATTCGACAGCGGCAACAGTCGATCCAACCACCATTGAAGAAGTGAAAACTCGCGACAACATTTTCAATAAAATAATTACCGAACCAGGTGATTTGTTTTTCAGCTAAATCATTTCTCCGTTGGCAAATCAGTTTGATGTTAAAATTTTTGCATTCAATTATATTTACCTAATCAATTTTAAGTTTCAGTTGCTGTTGACAATGAGCCCAGAGAATTTACTAATGAAGAGAAAGAAAAACTTGAGGAAATCAATGAGGTCGCAAATCGATGGATCAATGATAGCCTCAACATGTTCTCATTGAGCGATATACTTAGTGAAGGAGGGCTTCAGTTAGTAGTCAACGGGCTCAAAATGCTCTCGGCATTTCGTTTTTTGGATAGAGCTGAGAAGACGGCATTAGTTCACAGTGAGACTCATTAACATTTTCAAGACTGAAACGGTATTATTCAGAGGGTTTATATTCATATTGCGTCGTCAAATGGATTCAGCACCATGAGAGCATCAGTCTCGAAGGAATTAATCCAAAAGTAACCAATCAATTGAAATCGTAAGCCAACTCTGAAAAATGCCTAGTGAAGTCGATTTGAATTTTCAGACTGCTCGAAAAAGACGCTGGTAATTTCCGTGTACAGCCGGGAATATTCAACACATTTGCTGTGATGGTTCTCTTTAATGCTAACAAAGACTCTGAAACTGCGATTAACGAAAAAGAAGAACTCAGCAAACTTCTTCAAAAGTGATTATAATCAATATTGAACATTAATAAAAATCGCTGCTTTTTTTCAGAATCATTAGCACTAATAGTCAAGGAAGAATGGAGGAATACCCTCAGCTCTTTGACATTCTTCCACTTGTCTGCTCGACCGCGGAATATATCGAAACATTCTGGGGTGCACTTCGCGATGAATTTGTGGATAGCGTGGTGTAAATTGTTGTTTGATGTATTATACAGAATTCAATTGTTATCTTCAATTTCTTCAACGATGTCATATGCAATAGTCGTTTTGTTGATATTTCGGCGCAACATGGTATACGAATCTAGTATTTATTTATGATGAACTTCTCAGATGACTTTCACTCAATTCGTATTTGATATGTTCTTTCGTTGTGAATCTGCTCAGATTCTTATGCACTCAATCACATTTCTGAGATATTCCTGCTTTTTATTTTTACACTGAATTTTTCAATCCGATGTTATACATACGCGTTTTCCATTAAACTGTTTGATACTGATTATTTCATTGTTTTAAAATTCAATTGTTCTATAATAGAATGTAAAAGTTGTTCAATATATCATATTGATATGATTAAAAATAAATAATTTTTCAATGTTTTTATGTATATAAAACAGGAAAAAAGAAACAAACTAATGGATCGAATTCTACGTTTTTCTCGCAATTTGTTTAAATAGGTAACATAAAATATTAAGGGGGCAAGCAGAGAAAATAAAAATAAAAAAATCTCGAATATTTCAATTCGGAAAAAAGATAATGATTGTTTTCCTTTTTTTATTTCTCTTTACTACTCTATTAAAAAACAACACATATAAAAATAAAAAACAAAGTAGTATATAAATAAATATATCCACGGAATGTTTGTTGACCAGAACTTTTAAAAAGAGAAAATTATCAATCGTGTTTCCTCTTATTACTAGTTTTGGTTTTTGCAACCACCTCGGTGAAATCTTTGTTTTCTCCAGGGAACGATTCAAGGAACTGCTCTTTTTGCGAGTTCACAATCTCTTCGGCTTTAATGATCTCATCAGAAGTTGGTTGATCATCGCGTGTCAGAAATACTTCGGGTCCGCCTCCATAGAACTTGACAAGTTCTAGATATACTTCACGATCGATTTGCTGAGCTGATGGGCCGACAAGTGGGCGGGAACGATGAGAACGGTTGCGCATTAATTGGGTTAGCAGACCAGCGTTATTAATTGGGCGAGGTCGAGCTGAAATTGATATTTGAAGGCCCTAAACAGAAATACAACAAAGTTTACGATGATATGGATCGGCAAGATAGGTTTCGAAAGTTGTGATCCAGTCTCGGTGGACAAGATTCTGTGGCAAAACTGAAGAATATGTAAGTGATGGATATGTTTGTTTGGCAAGTCGTGTCTAAATTAAATCGTTGTCAATACTTGAAATTCTCGACAAATCTTGCCCAATCGCTGATTTTTTTAACTGAAGTTTGCTCAAAAAGGCGAACAGACACTGCTTTCTTCCATCGTTCAAAGCACGGCTCGCATTGGTTGATTTCGTCGACGTAAGGACCTCCACCATAACTGAAACTTAATTGAAATATTAAGACATTATGAGAATAACCTACATTTCGAATAATGTTTGCCAAATCGAATCGTTGATAACTGCAACAGATTCGTCGAGATATTCGCTAAACTCTGGACGGATTGCTCCATGCTCACAGAGGAAATCGTAGTTTGTAATGCAACCTGGCTCAGCAAAACGATCCAGCTTAAAGAGCCATTTACGCGAAATATAGCACTGCAACATGGTTTTAAATCAAATTCATTACGATGGCAACTACCTTTTTCGCGTTTGGATCGAAATTCTCATCAAGTGTCTGTTTAATCAATTGATTCTCCTCGACATTTTGTTTCCTTACGTAAAAAAGGGCATAAGCGTTTTGCTTTTTTATCAACTCTCCGTCTAATTTTGTTACTACATTGTCATCAAACTCGTACCTAAGAATCTCATCTTTACGAATAAACGTTTTTCAATATTTACCAAACGCCGTCTTCTCGATTCCTGCAGAAAGCCTTATAATGTCCGCTGATTGGTGTATTACCCTCATGGGTTATAATGCCCCAAAGATCATACAAAGATGTTGAGGATGACGGGCCTGTTTCATAGCGAGATAGGTCCAAATCTTCAAGCGGAAAGTTAACATGTGTGTTAATCTATAAAATCACAAAGTTGAATCTCATAAAACTGGGGTCCTAATTCAACCTTGTATGAATGAGCTCTATCACTTCCGAAGCGTTTGAGATGAATGCAGACAACTTCCGGTAGCTTCGATATGGCAACGACCTTTTTGGCATCAACATGTCTAAGATTAATATTCGTTTAGGCTATGTGACTAATTGTAAATTCTCACTTGCAGCATCTACTGCATGCATATTGATTCTCACCATCGAGCATGCAAACTTCAAAATATTCGTCCAAACAGTCTTCAAGATGAACCGGTATTGGACATAAGGCACTAGTAAGAGTTTCAAAAAATCCTGGCTCCATTCCATCAGGATTACGCCGTTTTGGTTTTCGAGATATCGGAATCGACAAATCCTGCATCAAACATTGCTCTCATTTTGGCGAAATTTAAGCAATTACTTGGAAGTCTTCGAATCGCCGCGAAACGTTTTGGCATTCGCTGCATCCGATTGAATTTTCCAATTCCCCTTCGAAAACATCAGTTATTATTGATGCATATTTCAACTGCTCATAATATTGTTCTAAAATAGAATTTAATGCAATTACAAACAATGATTCAACTAAACCTGAACATCCGTCGGGATTCTTCTCAACTATATGAGTTGTGGGAAGCCTGTAAAACACTTTCAAATCCAAACAAATTGATGAAGGGTCTTACTTTGCAAATGGCTCTTCCATATGGTCACCCAGAATCATAAATGGTCGAAATATTGGAACCGCTAGTTGCCTGAATTCAAAATCTTGCAATGCCTTCAATTTATTTTCATTGTTATTATTACGAGTGGAGTGATTCCATGAACGATTTGAGGAATTCCTGAGCATCATGTTGAACATTGATTTGATATCTGTTGTGCATTGTTTTAATGATCATCTGCAATACCTCCATATAAAATTGTTGAGATCAATCTAAGAAAAACCTCGATAAGTGGTAGTGGTTTAATCGTCTCCGGGGTATCACTTCTCCACATTTTCTGAATCAACTCGGCAAGCCTTCCTGACATTGTATTGTGGTTCGGAGTCATGTTAAGGAAGTAGAAATTAATTGGAGGGCAGTTCGACAGCACCTGAAGCGAAGCATTGAGGTAACAAGTATTGCCAACATTCACAAGGCCACATAATCCTGAAATTATAACATAAAAATTTTCAATGATTGCTGATGAATCTACCATTCGGGAACAATTTTTCTGAACGATCAGCGGAATCCGATTCATTGGTCATCTGGGCCATCGAAACAGTGGGCGATCTGGAAGCACCGGGATTCTGAAAAATGTTCTGATTCCCTTTTTGAATAATCAATTTTAAGCAAAATTCTGTTTCATTCCGAAATTTAGTTATCAAAAAACTTTAATTCGAGTACTTTTTCATTTGCGAGATGAGCAATGACATCCTGAATTTCGTTCAGTTTGATACACGTAACACAAAGGACCGATCTCGTTTTCACATGATAAACCAAAGAATGACCAGTTTTCTGAAATAAATCATGTTTTAGTTTCGATTTTGTGACCAAATCAAATACATTTCCGTGATCAATGAAATGACCACGTTTGGGGTCTGCGCACAGATACACCGCCCGTCCATCGTCGACACATCCCATATCGGCGCAAATGTAGTGAGCAACATCCTGACAATAGCAGCAATACTTTTTTTTATTCTGAAAATCAGCCACATATTTTTTGTTGAGTAATCGATGACTTCAACCTTCAGCCTCCTGATTGTTTCTTTCATTCGATATGTGTCGAAATCCTGGATGTGCGGACAAAAGGAACCCTGAACATGCCATTGATATCAAATCTGTGTCGAAACTTTTTTATCACCTCATGGGTTGGTTTTGTCGATTTATCAGCAGACATTACAAGCTACCCAAACCAAAAGCGACTAATATTCTAACGGTGCATATGTGATAAAACTGAAAATTTACGATTAACGGTTCCAATTGTAACATTTGCTAATAAACGGATTAATTCCTAGCGAATCAATTTTCAATTGAATGTTGCTTTGAGAAAACAGAAGAACTAAGCGAAAAGAAGGTTAAAAGTGCTATTTTCATCCAAAATTCCATGAATTCAAAATAGAATTTTGAACGTAACCAGATGGAAGCTTAGAAGTACAAAAATGAGTAAAAACTGTGTACTAACGTGAAAATTCTTTAAAACACAAATTAAATATTAATTAGGACAGTGTAAATTAAAAAAAAATGTTCTACTGAGCATTTATTTAATGAAATTCGATTACTATATAAGTTGTCACATGACAATTTGAAAACAGCCAAACTCGGAAAAGTGAAAGTACAAAGCACAATTGATAACAGTGCAGCGAACAGTCGCGTGGAACTATTAGTCGAGGGAAATTTCGCTGCTAGTCAAATATAGGCGAAAAATAAAAAAAAATGTATAACTGATATCTTCAATGATGTATCAAACTCGTTCACGTGGAGGATCGATAAGAAAGCGAATGATTGAGGATTGCATACATCAATCAAAAGATCTTATTTCTATCTTTGAGATTGTTCAGATGGCATTGGTGGCGGAAATGAAATGTCTTTTAATATTGCAGACAATTGAAAGAATTTGCTTGAAATGAAAACTTTATGACATCTACCAGCACCTTATTAATAAAAAATATATTATTTGAGGTAGGAAACTTTCAAAAAAATGGAAAAATATGCGGTGAATAATCGAACAATTCGGGTTAGAATTTGATACAATCAAAAAACGTTTAAAAAATTGCGTTGATTTGAAATGTCTAAAATTTACGATATTATAAAAAATTATAGAAATCAATTTAACGAAATTACAACATTCTAAACGCTCATAAAATGCAACGTAATCCTAAAAATTGTTTGAAATTTTGATTTAGCGATATGTTCGATAACGACATTTCGTTGTTTACACTTTGCTAAACAACGGGGCATACTGCGCTGCGTTTCTTTCATGTTCCGTCCTTTCGTTTTGAACTCCATTTTTCTTCATAACTGTTGGTGAAATTTAACGTTAGTATTTCCAACATGAGTAGTTGAATTTTCGTCCATTTTCCATTGATGAAAATTACCGGAAAATTAAATAGTGGGCAATATACGTTGATTTCTTTGCACTTTTAGCCTAATTCAAATTGTTGATAGTTTTTTCACATTTTATTACTTAAAAAATTAATACTTTAAGGCGTCATGCTGGGTAGAAAGCTTGTTGCGAGCTACTTGCGTAACGGCGTTTCGTGCGCTGCATCGAGCCCATCAGCCAGTCAACACAGAAAATCGCATACAATCTGGTATCCCGATGCCAAATTCGAGCGTCAATTCAAGGTAATTCGATACTAAAAGTATTAGTTTCCTATCAATTCCAAATCAATTTGTTTCAGACTGGTGGAACCATGGGAAAACTTTGGATGTCGGAACGCATTTCAGAGTTCGACGAGCAAATCGGATTGGACAAACTTGAAAAATTGGCATATTCGGAGCCGGTCATGAGCGACACCTATTCAGGAAAATTGAGGTATCACTTTTCAGCGCGAACGGTGAAAAACCGAAAAGAAATTCAGAGAGAAAAATCTCGAAAATATGATTCTCAACTTTGGACCACAGCATCCTGCTGCTCACGGTGTGCTCCGCCTCGTCCTCAAACTTGAAGGAGAAGTTATCATCAAGGCTATTCCACATATCGGCCTTCTTCATCGTGCAACTGAGAAGCTCATTGAGCATAAAACCTATACTCAGGTTTGTGAGGCAAATCTGAAAATGATCGAAATTTTTACATAAATTTTCTGCAAAATGTTGAAATAGATTTTGCTCTAAGAAATTTTTATTTAATTAAAAAAATAACAGCATTATGATTTTCATTTTTAGAGTTTTTGAGTACTAGTTTTAGGCCCTTCCATATTTCGACCGTCTTGACTATGTTTCCATGATGTGCAATGAGCAGGCCTGGTCTTTGGCAGTTGAAAAATTGCTCGGAATCGATATTCCTCCGAGAGCCAAGTTTATTAGAAGTAAAATGCTAACATTCGCTGTATAAAATATAACCCGATTTGCATTACAGCATTAATGGGAGAGTTGACGCGTATCCAGAATCACATCATGGGAATTACCACTCACGCTCTTGACGTTGGAGCAATGACACCATTTTTCTGGATGTTCGAGGGTACGAAATACTTCTTGAACGTAAAATAAAGAACATTTTTACAGAACGTGAGAAGCTTTTTGAGTTCTCCGAGCGTGTTTCTGGAGCTCGAATGCATGCAAACTATGTGAGGCCCGGTGGTGTTGCTTGGGATATGCCAATTGGATTGATGGACGATATTTATGATTGGGCGGTGAAATTTCCGGCTCGAATCGATGAACTCGAAGATATGCTCACTGAGAATCGCATCTGGAAGGCTCGAACTATTGACATTGGATTGGTTTCGGCATCGGACGCGTTGAACTGGGGATTCACTGGTGTGATGGTTCGCGGATCAGGAATCAAACAAGACGTTAGAAAGACACAGCCATATGACGCTTATGATCAGGTTGAGTTTGACGTCCCAATTGGAACCAAAGGAGATTGCTATGACAGGTATGATGATAAAACGGATGTGTCAAGAAATTGTGAAATTTTTTTTTCAAGATACCTTTGCCGTATTGAGGAGATGAGACAGTCACTCAACATCGTTCACCAATGCTTGAACAAAATGCCGCAGGGAGAAATCAAGACTGACGATTACAAGGTGACGGCGCCAAAGAGAGGTGAAATGAAGGAGAACATGGAAGCTCTTATTCATCACTTTAAATTCTTCACCGAAGGATTCCAAGTGCCACCGGGAGCCACATATGTGCCAATCGAGGCTCCAAAGGGTGAATTTGGTGTGTACCTTGTTGCTGATGGAACTAGCAAGGCTTATAGGTAATTCGAGTCGTCGCTTATAAGACATATCACGTCATTGAATTTTAGATGCTTCATCCGTGCCCCAGGATTCGCTCACTTGGCAGCTCTTCACGATGTCTGCTACATGTCACTTATTGCTGATGTCGTCGCTGTTATTGGTACCATGGATATTGTGTTCGGAGAAGTCGATCGATAAATTTTCTAAGTTAACGCACCTTTTTTTGTTTCTGATTTTTTACCAGTTTTGTTTCGAAAATCATTTCCTATTAGTCTTAGTTTGTATTTAGGAACAATTTTCGCAACGCGGAATATTGTCTTGTGTTTATGGAATAAAAAAATTGAAGATAATGCCTTGAGAGATGGAAACCCTTAAAAAACTGTGGTGGGCGCGTAAAAATTGAAATTCTAAACGCCAAATCAAATGCATTTGCACAACTCAAATTGATTTTGAAAAGCTGATATTTGTGTCAATTTTAGTAAGATTTCACCTGCTCTTACCCCCTCTTACCTTAATAATAAGCTTTTCCGTTTTAATTGGACAATTGTGAATTGTCCTGAAATTCCGCATAACGAAAGAGTTGTATAATTATTTCAGTTAGAATAAAATTTATTTAAATATATTAAACAAATTTTAAATAATACATAAACGATAATTAACAATTAGAAATAATGGGAAAGAGCCTGATGATCAGATGAGGTTAATTTGAGAAGAAGATATTGAATATATAATATTTGAATTTTTAAATTATGAACGATTTAAATTGATTTGTCAAAAGCCAACTGAGAATTTGTATAACATCCAAACATTGAAATTTGTTTAAACAAAAGTACATATTCGATTTCAAAGAGACCAATTCTATACAAAGCCTTCAACGGTAAAATATTTGTTGTACTTTGAAATCCGAGTACTCCATAAAAGTACATTTCGTAGTATCACGAGATAGAAATTTCGCTGAATTACATTTTGTTTATCAACGCACACCTTTTGTCTTCTTAGTATGCGAACTCGATGGCAAAATTAGCGTGAATTAGCGTACTTCACTGGTTAAACACATGAGACATTTGATATCATTTTTGAATTTTCAATAGTTTAATAATAGATAGATGGAGCAATATAAATATATCACAAAATTAAATACAATTATTGGAGGTCTTTTGGGTCGAAAACCGGGAATGAAGGGTAATTCGAATTCTCGAAATAGGCATAACCGGTGGTCGTGAATTTTGCCGGAATAATATCGTCACCTTTTGCAAACGACCACGATGGAGTTCTTGGAGGTTGGCAGATATCGATGTTGTTCCAATTCTGGACACCAACGAAAATGTCCGAGTTGTCCTTAATTTCTAGAAGATTTTCGCGTCGGTACGGTGCTTTGAATGGCTCCAAGAGAATGTCTCGAGGAATTGTGGCCGTTTCCTCCTCATCGTCGCCTGAAGTGTTCGAAAATGACGGATCTCCCGTTTTGTCCTGAATAACAATTGAAAATTAACTACGATGACTATAATTACCGGGTATTCCGGAGCAAGTGGCCAATGTGCTTGGACCTCTGTGATTTCGTCTTCTTTTTTGTGTTCGATATCGATCTGCTTCAACAATTGACAGATATTGTTGTTGTTTTTGTTGATATCATAGAGGATTTCTTGCTGATTCTGTATCGGTTCGAATGAGTATCTCCAAAATGGGCTCCATGAAGCATATGGAAAATGCCACATCATATTATGTCCTGGATAATTTCCAAACCCTTGCGGAATATATGGAAAACTGCCATAGCGAGCAATGATACTGGAAAACGGTATAACCGGTAGCGGAACTGTCGCCAACTGGCGCAATGATAATAGCTTGAGCAATGTAAGATGATGAGGGAGTGGATAAAACCCAGGTGGCCACAGCGGAGTTTGGTCACCCATCTGAAACAATGAAATAGAATCATCGTCAAGTAGCAACGAGGAATGACAAAAATGAGAAGCGGAGGAGTCGGCGAGCCGAAAAGTTATTCGAAATGGCGTTGAAAAGAGTAGTCAAATGATAATCTCTCGCCGCCTCAATGATTTTCATCAACGAGTGTTTCTGTTTTGTGTTGATGGCTGGCCATGTTCGATGACTAATAGCCACTCTGATTTTGCACATTTTCTTTCATTTATGTTTTGGATATTATTACATTTATTTTTGATTTAGCCGTCTCCGACATTTATTGTGGTTAATTGTCCGTCGCAATTTTCCATATAATTAACTCGTTTGCGCTTTATCACGTTTCAATTAACATATTCTGTGATCGTTGCGTCATTTGCACTCACATTTGGATGTTTTTATAGTTTTTATATTGACAAAGATTTAGAATTACTAAATTGTTGTTTGACATTGGCGTACAAAATTCTTAAATATTCAAATTTAGAAATTTAAAAGCAAACCATATAGATTATTAAACGGTTTTCGTTGAGATGTTATTTTAAAATAGTTGGAATCAAGCAATGAATCATGAATTCTATGATTTTTTTTTCTTTTTTTTCGCTCACAACCATTTTTTTCCATTTAATTTCTTATTTCAGAAGATGTTCTGCAATTATGGCCAACTTGTTGCTAAGCACCAGGCCATCACTGATAAGATGTATGAACAAATCACGAAGCTTTCAAGAAAAGAAATGGTCCGTTATAAAATCAATTTGACCATTCAAAAGTATGCCGCCATTTACTCGTTGGAGCGCAATCCGAGAAGAACTTTGGGAGACGATTTCTACGACGAAATCTCAAAAATAATCAACGAAGATATGCCGGGCTATCGCTATTCAAAGAATGATATTTTGGCAAATTTGTCGCTATTTCGTTCCGTCGAAGATGCGATCGTTGACAAGCCACATCTTGCCAAAGAATGCCGCCGTATTCGAGTGATGATGGACTTGACTGACTACTACTTGGAATCGACAACGGTAAGTGATAATTCTTATGAAGACAGGTTTTAGGAAGCTCCGGTAGAACGTTAGAAGCTTCGTACATGAAATAACGATTTTCAGAATAGTCGCGAATCGCAGATGTCCCGTTTTCAAGCTGAAGAATATGATGCCGATGACGAGTCGGAGACCGACCAGGAGGTTGAAACTTTTTGATATTCTCCATTCATATTTCAAATTTTAGGATGAATGAGACTCCCAAATTTATTGCAAATAGGAATGTGCGAAATTATTATTTTTGACTTACGGTATTTTCCTATAGGAAAAAAATACATGATTTAAGTTACCGTTTTTTCTGCCTAATGAATATTACATTCCCGCAAATTTCACAATGAAACATATATCTTAAAACATTGAAATACAAAAAAAAACATGATAGAAAATATTTGTATCGGATTTTGCTATAAATCTTGAAATTACTCTGTTTTGATAGAACAGTTTATATCGCAGTATACAGTGGCAAATTATTTCTGCAAACTAGTACTTAATGAAAAAAGAAGCTAGATGATAATTCAAATAGGAAAAACTCGTTGAGTAGAAAACTCTAAACGATGGTAATTTAGAATTTTGTAAATATGTACCCGTAGCCATCGTGTTGACCATGACCAATAAGTAGTTAATCAAATTGTAAGAGATGATCCAATGATAAGATTTTCTAAAATTTTTTAAAAGAGTTTTTGAAGGTGGAGCATCAATAAACGCAGGTGATCTACAATCCGACAACGGTTTCACCTGAAAATTGAAAATTTCACAATTAACGTTAAACGTAGATCGGGATCGCAGGTGAAAACTGAGGAAATTTTAATTTTCGTCTTGGCAGCCATTGTGGAATTAATTTTTCAACTAGTGGAATATCGGGTATCATTTTGCAAAGCGGTAATGCTGGGGGAAATATTAATTGAATGGGTGGCAGGAATAAATCCATCAGGAATGTAATTTCTAAAGTAAGATCGGATTTGAGAAAATTGAACAATACGTTTGAAAATAATTTTCATTTTTAAAAGGAAAATTTTAATCGATTTACTTGAAATAGTGCTCAAATCTTCATCAAGAACATTTACTATTTTAATTAGTAATGTTAAAGCGAATTTCTAAAAGTTATTTTGTAGTAAATTAAATTCTAAGTGAATGTTCAACCAATGCAAAATGAATTGATGCGTGGCCAATCAGTTAGGAATAGGCGACCAAGACGGGCTGCATCGCTTAGAGCTCGAACAATGATTCAAGGAATTTTCACGGTAAATTGTCTATTTTGTATCAATTTGATGCCCCAATTTCTAGAGAAGAAATCAACGTTAACTTCTGCATAGAATCCCGCTTCAACTCAATTTGAATTTTTTAAAATCATTTTCTGATTGAAACAATAAAAAATTGAAAAAATGATTGAAACAAATTATAAAAACAATAAAAATAATAACAATAACTAATCACATTATTAAGTGACAAATGCTTTTCGTGCATGCAAACCCAATTAAATTCGTTCTGAAAATAGGGCTATTTTTATATGTATATTTATTAAATAGCGTTGAAAATTGCCCAAGAACCAAACATCAGAATAAGTTGCCGATTATTTCTCGAAATAAAAGAAAATTAGCAATAAGCAATTATTTAGAATAATTGAACGAGATTCAAGTCTTAAGCCATTTATACATATAATGGGGAATGAAGTAACTGAAATTAAATTATGTGAATTAACAGAGTTTGAAAAAAAAAATACAAAAATACAATCCCAAAGAAATAAAGAAATATAACAGTGAAGACATACGAAATATGAAATCTTCCTAACATTGATCCAACATGCTTGAGCTCAACAAAAAAAAACAATAATATAAATCCCATACCAATTAAGCTAAGGAATAATAGAAAAATAAAAGAGAAAATCAACGGGTTATGCTGTTACATTTAGATTGATTCTGCAACTTTTCAACTACTTCACCCAATTCAAACACTGTAAGAGGTCAGATCCTGCATGAGTCCGTTTTCTATTCATTTCTACTCACATGATGTAAAAAAATGAACTGTTCTGAATAAACATGTATATTATTCATTTTTTTACTGGTCCGATTACATCAGAAGAATACTTACCTAGAACGAGAGAAGTGTAATGTTTGAGGTTGTTCTTTATTTTTCTTGTTATACTTCCTAATCGCTAACCCATGAAATTGTTGATCGTTTCTAAATCAGTATGCTAGACTTTAAAATAATTAGCTTATTATTACCGATTTCTCTGGAAATGATGGAACTTTCAATAATGAATTTTCAGTCATTTTACTATCGTCTGAACAAGATTGAAGCGAAATGAATGTTATACGTCCTTGATAAATACCTGTAAATCTGAAACGTATTTTGCCTTTGAGTTGTGCTACAAAATTTGTTACACACCGTGTGGTTTGGAGCCATTTTGGTTATATCGTTGTTTGATGCTCTCCTGATGTCCAACGTGCTCGTCAATAGCTCAACTAGATATCACACGCTTATTCGCGCATTATATAATGCAAGACCACAAACATTTATTATAACAATAGCTGGGTGCCAACACGTTTCATTAGCTCACAAGCGAATTAATTTAGTCGAAGGTACCAATCGCTGTTCTTCTCATAAACATGTAAGATAAAAAATAAAAACGGGATCCTAAAAAAAAACAGAAGTTCAGAAAAAATGCGATACATATGTAAAAGAGACATAATTTGTCCACAGGAATTGTATATGATTCCATCTAAGAGAAAATATAGGATACAAATCATTAATAAAATTTGCTATCAGATATCAAAACGGCTAAAGAGAAATACAACTCCTATATGCATAATGTCCCACGGTGGTGCCGCATTTTATCTATGTACCAGATCTCAAGAGGGGGTGGGGAATGGAATCCTGTGTTTGTAATTTTTAATTACATTGTATATTTCGGTTGGTTTTTGATCCATGTCAGCGTTATTGCAAATGTTTCCAATTCGTTTGGCGAAACATGATGGTGGTTTGATATTTACCACCTGAAAATAAGCACAAATATTATAATGGTCTGCCAATCTTGACATACTTTCTAGTCCATTTGTACCTATTCATAATCTCAGCGAGATAATACATTTTTGCTAAATCCTGACACATTTGTTTTGTCTCAGGATTTTGAAACTAAATCGAGATGAGCGTATTGTCATGATATGTCACCTATTCCTGTAAGCTCCAATAGAGTCGTCTCTTCTTTGTATTTGGTGTCACAATGGAGTTCCATCCTTTCTATTTGTTTTCCGAAATTTGATTTAATCCTCAATAGTTGTGTCAATTTCTGAGTTTTCCACATTTTAACACAACAAACTTTGAGTTCTGTCTACTCAAACCCTGCTGATTAATTGGCAGAGTTTTGACAAGCATTGTCGCATTGCTTAAAACTAACAAAGCATTAATCCTATTCTTCAATATAGGAAATCGCTATCAAATAGTCGATGCTTTTGCTTCAGCAGAAAGATCATATTTTCGAACTTGTTTGAGATTATCCTCCTTGTTTATCACCCAATTCGGTAATGGTTTACCACTGATGATTGAAGCAACTAGACAATGTTGTCTAATTTCTTGTTCCAAAAGGTGGAACCTCCATACAACCACATGTCAATTTCTTCAACAGTAATGTCAATTTCTTCAACAGTAATGTCAATTTCTTCAACAGTAATGTCAATTTCTTCAACAGTAATGTCAATTTCTTCAACAGTAATGTCAATTTCTTCAACAGTAATGTCAATTTCATCAATCGAACTTTCCAAATTTCTTGCTAGTTTTGGTACTTCTAAAAGAGTACGTTTTTGAGAACATGCCCATCGCGAACAATCTCTTCCACAATATTGAATTCATTTTGTGGGCATCCCCTGAATCTCCCTCGCGGGGGTTCATGGAAAAGAGGAACTGGGCCGCAGTCCTCGATTCAAGCATGGGGGACTATGACTGAGTTGGCCCACTTGCTTAACCAGATGGCCTATTCCAGGTAGTTAGATAAGCAAGCGGTTGATCCCCATCACCACGCAGAGGTCTCAGTCTTGATGGGGGATTCCGTTGATTGTAGAGAACTACGACCTCACGATGAAACATTTAAAAAATTGCATCGTGAAAATGCCAAAAAGAAACATGAAAACAATTTTTTAAAAAATAAAAACGAAATAAAATTGAAAGGAGAAAACATGTGAAAAAGGGAGCTGGTGTTTTTTCAATCCACCTTGTCTTCTACTTCTCATCTCACTGTGTTTTTTTTTTGTTATGCATGCTGTAAAGTCCACGTGGTTCCATTTTTTAAAACTATTTCATTTCAAAAAGATATTTTCAATTAAAATGTACACAAAAATGCACGACCGTTTTAAAATGAACACTCTGTAGTCCATTTTTTCGAAATTGCATGTATCAATAACGAAATAATTTCAAAACATATTCTATATTCGGCTCTCAAATTTTTCACATAATTAATATGAACCTCAGAATTCTGAGGATCTTAATTTAACAAGCAAAAACCCAGTAACTATCCAGAAGATTCTTGCTAACCGTTATTTTAAAAACTTTTAAACTACATTCTGCTTATAAAAATTTTAAATGATCAAAAAGACTTTCTGATGAACAAAATGAAATAAAAGTTCAAATCGAGAGGTATGGATGATGAGTATGTTGGAGAATATTAAACAGTTGAAATTTGCCAACAATTGAAATCAAAATACTAAAATTTGTTTGTGCTTTGAAAAGTTTTCTCAATCCTTTCAACAATAAGCGTGTAAGGGAAAAAGAGAAAAATGAAGAATGAATAATGCAAATGCTGGTTTAACGATCGATGAGCGTTCACACAATTCATGCCCACATTACGTCATTGGACAACAATGTAATGTGTCTTTTTTTGCATGTCGCTGTCTTTCGTTTTTGACAGCTGCCCAATTCATGGCACCTGCCAGTACTGCATTCGCTAAGTCGTAGATTCAGGCCTATAATTTGAATAGTCTATTGAACAATACCGGCAAAATCAGGATTAGCAGATTCTGCGCAGATGGCCTACATGACCTTGCTGGTTTATTAATTTTCAAAATTGAAAATAAATGAGAACAGTGAAGAAAATTAAACTGGGATTAGGTGAGATTTACAAAATGAAATAAATATTGTATAACAGAAGAGCGAATATCTGACTTGGCTATTTTGCAGGAAGCAAAGCACTTCGAACGAAGTTGTGAAAACAAAAATGTGAGCGATCGGTTCATGTTGGTCGCTGTAATGTGAAAAGATAAATGAAATGGGATTGGTTTTGAGAAAATTGAGCAGGAATTAGAGAGCGTGAACAGTTTGAGAAAGGCGCAGTAATTCCAACAGGTCTTGCAACGAATTCTTAACTTATTTACAATTGGAACAAAACTTTATTGGAATTGATTGGATATGATGTTTTACAGATTTTGGAAAAAAAATGAAATAAACTAGTTAATATATTTTTATAATTTAAAATTCATATAATTAAATAGAAAAACTTTTGAAAGGTTTTTTTGCCGAGGCTTTTTTCTACAAAATATGTGTGGTATTAATAGATATATAATATATCAAGCGTTTTTTTTTTACCCAATTTTTGAAAATCGCAGGATTGAAATTTGATTACTCTAAAAGCCAAATGTTGACTTCTTTGATCTTGAATCAATTCTGAACTATAGTTGGATTACATATTAATTTATAAGGATCTTGAAGTTGAAGTTTGGCTTACAAATTGAAACAATAACGTGAAGAATGGATGTAATTGAAACTTCAAATATCTTTGAAAGAAATAATTTTAAAATTTCCTATATCTCAGTTTCAGTTTTTTAAAACTAAATAAGAATAAATTTGTTGCTTCATTAAAGAAAAAACAAGGGACACATATGTATATAATATTGAATATATGTATATAAACACAGAAAATTAGGATTTGTAGGACGAGGACGTAAAAAAAACTGCTCTTATCGAGTAACAATTCGGTATTTCTTAATAAAAAGAGATTGAAACTTTGGCAAAACTAAAAGGACAAAAAAGTAGAAAAATTTTCGTTGGTATTTGAAATTTTATGTGTCACTTAAGCAAATGAATTTGAAAATTAAAAGAATAATGCAATAAAAATAAAATGGACGGGGTTGGTTGTACGTGAATAATAGTATTAATTTTTAGTGAAAATTTGGAATGTTCCTATAAGTTGATTCATATTAATAATATGTTCCGCTTTTGAAGAATGATTTTCAAACAAAGACATTACAAAAGAAAATGATGAAAGGTTTCATGAACAATAGCGGAAAATAACAACCGATATGCATTAATAGAATTCGGGATATTAAAATGAAAAAAAACGGGGAATTCTGTTTGACCAGCGATACAAAAATGATGAAAACAGACATAGAAAAATTAAAAATGCTCAAAAAACAATCAAACTCAGTGTATATCGAAAAAAATGTAATTACACGCGACGAATCAATTATGTATATATAAAAAATGTATCAAAAAGCATGAGTCACTAAATGTGATACATTTTTTTGACAATATTCGTAAATATGTTGATTCAAATATAAAAACTGGACAAAACAAAACAATTGTACGAAAGATTTCGACTGTTCTTTTCGTATTTCCAAGATCAGACGCTATGGATACGCAATTGCTGCAGACGGCTTCCTTTTTAAGATCATGTCGATAGCGGTTAATGGATCAATTTTATCTCGCACCACTTTTCTATTAATCGACGTCAAAATGTCCACCAACATCTTATTGATCTGAAAAAATGATGTTTCCACTCTATATTCTCAAACATATTAATTACTTTCTCAAAATCCTCTAGTGGAACTGGAAAACAACGCGTTCGAATATTTTCTCTGACAGCAAAATATTTGTACAACTACAATAAGGATTTTAGCTTAATGTTGATATAAATTAATTACGCGTCTCGTCAAATGATATCTCTCCATTTTTTCGGCATTTCCCATGAGCTGCTTCACAGTGTTCTTAATCAATGGCAATACCCGGCTGTCGAACATGCTCACAATTCTTTTTTGTTGCTCTTTCTGAAATCACAAAAAATATCGTATCGCAGTGTTAATATATATATATATATATATATTTTTTTTTAACCAAAAATTTGCAACAACATAGGAGAAAAATACTTTATGATTTCCAAATTTACCGATTTTTCATCAACCAAGGGTACTGTCAATGAACGGGTTTTGCATCCATCCGGCATCTCAATTTCGGATGTTGCTTCCGCAATTGTGAGCGCAGCTGTCAATCTAGCCGAATTCGACGATGCCGTCGTTACTGTTGATGCTGAAGAGCCGAACGATCTGCTCGCGGTGAAATCAACTTGCTCATTTGTCAGACTATAATGCTGAAAGCCCCAGTGACTCCTTCTCATTTTATCGTTTTGCTGTGGTGCATTGACAGCCGCAGTATTCTAATAAAATCATTCACTTTTCTGTATTACCTTAATATTCAACTTACAAATCGAAAGTTTACAGCTTCTTCTCGAGCTTTTGATGTCAGTTGATTTTCAGTAAGAATTTGTGTCTTTGTTCCGTTCCACTTTGGATCAGCCCCGGATTCGGTAGTCTTCTAAAGAATTCGATTGCCATTTTTCAATGTGATCAAATTTTAGAAATTGGAACGTCACAGGTTGTTGCTGGTTTTTAAGACCCATTTTCGATCTAATTTGCTCACCAAACATTTCTGAAAATGTGGACTAACAAGAGTTCGAATAAATGGCAATGAATGAACAGATAGAGGGCGATCGTTTGGCAATTGGGGTAGAAACGACGAATAGACTCCATTGCTCTCCAATTTGTTTATTTTCAGTTTATTGCCACAAATTACGTAACAATATCATATGCGGAAACTGAAAAATAATACCGAGGACCACGTTTTTTAATGATCTTTCATCTCTTAAAAGTTCGATTAGTTTGCGGCTTTTCGCAAAATTTGCTCATTTTATAAAGGTAAAACTATATATTGAATTGAATTAGCGGCAATCTTTCTACTCCACTAGAGCCCTACTATTTTTTATTGGATTATTAAATTAGGCTCTAATAAATCGGGATGATAAATAGATACAATTTCGTGATAGTTCGTTGATCACTTTCTCACTAAAATTATGTAAACAGTTGTATACGACCAACTTGCGAAAAATTAATCTATGGTAGCTTATCTACGAACCACATGAACTTATACATCAACTTGAAAATTTTTAAGAAAAATACAGAGAATACAGAGAGAAGAACTTTACATTTTTTTTCCACAGCAGATAACTATTCCAATTAAATAAAATGTTAGGAATTCTCATATTAAGCGCAACAATAATAATTATAATAATAAACAAATAATACTACATAATATTACTTACATATTTTCGTTTTCCGTAATAAATAAGACGTAATATTAAATTTCCCCGGACTTTTGAAACAATTAGCAAGGAGACACTCGGTGTTCTTCAATTAAATTTTCAAATCCAAGAATAAATTAGTGTATTGTTGATTTCCCGAGAATTTCAATATTTTTATATTTGTCGGAAAAAACACAAAACGTTAAAAAAAGAATAATTATTTTTAATTCATCATTGATAATTCGTAGTATTACCATACAAAAGAAAAAAATAAGAAAAAAAAAACGATAAATGTGCAGGTGCAATTTGAATGATCTATTGCTAGAATAGGATTCGGTGAAATGACGTAACTGATCACAGAGCCGAAACTTAACTTGTGCGCGCGATTTTTGACCCTACCAGGAATTAAATTTCATTAAACAAAAGTAAATTTGAAGAAAAATGCAAAATGTTTATTGGAAGCAGTTTGTTTTTTCGCGATTCATTGCTTCCTTCTGCTTACAAAGGAAGCGTGGTTCGAGTTCGCCACTTTCAGCGATATATTAGCTTCAAGCAATTAGTCAGCCAACCAACAATTTTCACAATCTGATAAAAAATTATGTTTGGTTTACAATTGTTTAACCCAATTTAGAGTAGGTAAAAGTATTTTTAAATATTGAATTCAAGAAATGTCAGAAACTCTTTTCGTATTTTGTGCTCATAATAACATGTTTGGCTGTTGTCTACTAAAAACCAACGCAAATAAATACATTCTAGACAAAAATTCAACAAAAAATGAGTTCGGCATAAACTAATCCTAATTGTGCTACTTTTTTAAATGATTCATAAACGCGAGATAAGAATAAATACTAAATTATTTCCATACATTTTAAAGCCTTGCAATTCTTTTTTAAATGATTCATAAACGCGAGATAAGAATAAATACTAAATTATTTCCATACATTTTAAAGCCTTGCAATTCATTGAGAAAAATAAAAAATATTAAAGAAAGAAGTTAGTCTCTCAAGAAACCTGAAAATATTTTATTTGAGTTGCCTGAGAAAATGGAATTTTTATTAGAAAAAAATCACTGAAGCAAAGGGAAAAGACAAGAAACAATGGAAGAGCAGAAGTTATGTTTCCTTAACCGCGTTGTCACTATTTTCCAAGAAATTTGAAAAAAATGGTGATGAAAATAAAAAATAAAAAACATAACATACTTAGCTGAGTTGAGGCAATTTGTGGTTTGCGTCGGATTGTAAAATAAAAACGTGGCCGGCTTTAGTTGGCGGCCTAAAACACCGAGCTGGCATATATAGGGCAGAAAGCAGAAATCAGCATATGACAATATTTATTGAATTTTCGAAAAAAATTTTTTAAGTTTTAATTCAATAATACATTTTGAAATTTATTACATTTGAAAGTGCGAAAACTGAAAATAAACGCCGAGTTAGTAGTGAGAGGATTTGATGAGATTTTTCGAAAAAGAGATAATAATATAATTTTTATAATCATAAAAAAGCAGGTTGGAAAATGATATTTCAAAAGATCAGTTTTCAGCTCAATTTTGGTAAATCCAAAAAGATTCATCATAGCACTGAAGGTATGCTATAGAATTTGAATCGTACGGGCTTTTTGAAGGTTCATTTTTGAATGATTCATAAAAGAAAAAGAAAGTGCACACGACAATCGATTTTAACTGGCAAAGTCAGCAGGAAAAATGAATTAAACTACCAAATCTAGTTATACTGTGGAATGTTCAGAAAGTTCATTTCAACAATCCTTAGGGGGGGGGGTTATCGTGTTATTTAATAGCAGCGTTTGGGAATCTCGTGGGAAATTTCATGATAATAATAAAGAGAGATGACTAGTAATTCTACTTGATTAATTAGTTAATTGTTTTCGAGAAAAATGTTTTTATGATTTATGACAAGAAAGGGATAAAAGAACGCATGTAATGCTTATATTCAACATTTTTGCAAGAAAATTGGAGCTGATATCTTTTGTGAATTATATTAGGAATAGTCATTAAGGTTTGATCGAGAAATGTTGGACAAAAAAATGTTCTATTTATCTTAATTTTTATGATAAAAAAGTAATATAAAACGAAGAGAAAACATTTGACAATATTCCATTCAAATTAAATCATAGAAAAAATTTTTATCATAATAGCTCCTTCTGGTCATTTTAGAGCATCTGAAACTCAAAAATGGTAATTTAAATTTTTAAATTCAACTAAATTATTGATTATTCTTCACAATTCATTAGCAAAGCAATTTATTTGATTATTTCAAAGTTACATTATGCATAAATATTTCAATTCAAACAATGAAAGAAAACAAGACATCATACTTTTTGCTTTTTTAAATTCCAACGAATTTTTAAAGAAATAATTAAAGTATGAAATGATGAATTCGATTGGCTAAATTCTTGTAGTCTTTCATTTGATGATTCGACGATTAAAAACCTTGGCCAGAGAGTAAATCAAATTTTCAGTTTTAAGAATGAATTAGTTATGGTCATAATTGAATTTCCATATATTCGAATAAAGAAAAAATGTGAGATAGAGGTAACGTTCCATTATATTAATTGTATAATTAAGTTTGGGTACATTTATGTTATTGTATTCACACATTATAAATTTTAGCACCTGTTTTCACTATGGGGCCTCGCCATGTGTTAAAGCATTTTTTTGAATTCTTAATTTTCTGGACGCACTTTCTCGCATTTTTAACACTGCCGAAAATAAAAAATATCGACACGATAGATAAAAAAGTCCAAAAGTGTTCGAAGTATTACATTCGCAAAAAAACCGAGCACACTGTGGCGATTTACGATGAGTTAGTATTGCATATCCAGAGTTATCCAGAGTACGCTGCCATACTTCCCGCTGTTAAAATCTAGATCTAGATTACTTTAAAAAATTTTGGAACATAATAAAATTTCTAGTAACGTGACTATTAAACTTTTTCAATTAAATTTTTTTTTTCTAAAATTTAAGTTGCATGAGGCAGCAGATTCCACTAACGTAGGGTTTCTAAAACAACGTTGTGACAAGCAGGATCGTCAAGATCCAATAGAAATGATCCGAAATACCAATTTATGAAATTTTCAAAAATTCGGACTTCCTACTCACTACGCTCAAAAAAAGCTTCAAGATCGACACCTAGACGGATGTTTTTGGCAGATGTGAAAAGCTAAAATTTGATAGCAGTGGGCCAAAAAACGGTTTAAACTGATTCATAATAAAGTGAATTCTGAACATATGCTGCGAGTTTAGCTGAATTCAGCAAAGAAAAATCTTGGACCATGAATTCAAACGAATCTTCTTAATAATATTCCAGAAATTGAATTCAAGGAAAAGTCAATTAACTTAAAAACCAATTTCTAATTAATCGGTTATTCTTAGACGCAAAACTGCTCCATTGTAGCCAGAAGCCAAGCAAATCCCGCTTACTAATTTTTTGTTTCTTGAGGCAATCGCGCTCTACAGCAATTCAGCGGCGATCGGGAAAATGCGTCTGATCGAAAAGAGTGTACTAACATAAGAGAGTCAGCAGACACTAGGCGCAAATGCGCTCTATTGCAAGCTTTGCACCGACATCAGTGGCACTATAAAAGACCGGCGGATGCGCAATTTGGTCAGTTCTCGGAGCTCCTCGAGTTGCGGGAAGCCCGCAAATCCTGAGGGCTCGTCGTGCCCGCATAACCTGCGGGCTCGCCGAGCCCTGGATAACGTGCGGATTCCACGTGCCCCGCACAACCTGCGGGCTCCGCGTGCTCCGCACAACTTGCGGGCTCCACGTGTCTCGCATAACCTGCGGGCTCCACGGGCCCCGCATAAACTGCGGGCTGGTTGTGGTCAAGGATCCCCTCGGTATGTCATATTCATCGCAATTCTTTTTCTTTATTCCTTGTATTGCAGATCGAGAGCCACAGTCGTTCCTCATTCGAGCTTCTCGGATGTGCTATGTTGAAAGTGTCGGGGATTCTCGACTGGTGCGACTCCGTCAGCCAGTACTAACCCTACTGCAGTGTCGCGTCCAGGCCGACGTTAAACCCATATTCATGAGTAGACATAACACGTGAAGATGAGCAAGAAACAGGAAGGACAAAAAATCGATGCCGCCTGGGGCGTCGAGCAGAGCGAAGGAGGGGATTCGAATGGTAAAAAAAAGTCATAGTCTTTCAGAATAACTTGAATTATTGCAGGAATGTTGAATCGAATGGGTCTAATCGGAGGCGACGACTCGAATAAGCGACAAGGAAGGGAAAAGCGTCGAGTAAATGGTATTTTTGGTCCGGCCAGTTTATTTTTTTTTTAAATTTTAACTATTATTATGCACTTGCACCAGTCGTACCATTTACGACTTCCCCTTCTATATCCCACCACTTGGGATTCTCTCTCTGTACAGTCGTACCACTTACGTCTGTATTCCTTCCCGGTCCTACCGTTTTGGACCATCTCTTCTTCTTCTTCTTCGGGGAAAGCCGGCTTCCCCTTCCCTCTTTCTGCCTCCAGTCGTACCACTTGCGACTGTCCTTTCTCTCTATCAGTCGACTGATTCCCCCTGCCGCACCACTTGCGGCCACCTATTCCATATCCCACCACTTGGGATTCTCTCTCTCTCTCTCTCTCTCTCGGTCCTACCGTTTGGGACCAACCATCTCTTCTTTTTTGGGAAAGTCGTACCACTTACGGCCATGCCAGTCATTCCACTAATGACTGGCTTCCCTTCCGTTTTGTTCCCACATTGTGGGATCGGCGATGACCCACATCAGGTTTCGGCCTGATGCTGGTGAGCCTCTCCTTCAAGTGTCGAGCCTCTACGTGGCGAAGGAGATCAACTGACTCGACACTTCTTCAGGGGGGTCGAGTCAGGCTAATCGACACATTGTCTCATGCAGGTGGAGGATATTCCTTCTCAACCAGACGCGGCTTCTTTGCGACCTAGCAAGTCGCAAGAAGTATTCAGAACCCATTGCAATAAATTCCAATGTTCCTCTTTAGGGTTTTTGTTGTTTGTATTGCTCGTTTAATCAACATTCTTTTTTCATACTAGGTTTAAATGAATTAGCAGATCAACAATTATTTGCGAGAATCAATTTGAGAGTCTTAGTCGGACCATAGCACCAATGTCGAGCGAACTTTCTGTAACTTTCTGAAACTCTTTTTTGCAACAAGGTTTGTTGTATTAAGCTGCGAAATTGTGAAACTGCAAAAGGGTTCTTGCGAAACGCAGACAGTCAAACAAACGTTCAGACGGCACTTATATGTCATATATGGCAATTCACATTTCGGAACTGCATCTTTTCTTATGAAAGATTTCAACAAAACAAACAGCTACTATTATTTTATAATATATATCTTAATATTGGTAATATTTTTTTAAAAATTCCGTAAACGGGCCAGAATGAATAAATTTAAATAATAGATTTGGAACTAACCTTGGAGATCAACTGACTCGGTCTTTCTTCACGGGGATCGAGTCAGGCTAATCGGCACATTGTCTCACGCAGGTCGAGGATATTCTTCCCCAACCGGGCGGCTTCGAAGCGATCTTGGCAAGACGAAAGAAGTATTCAGAAACAACTCAAATGCTGCGAATTCCAATGGCCCTCTCTAATGCCAGCCGTTTGAATTGCTAGATTAATGTGATAAAAAATATTGTTTTTCAACCAGTTTTTAATGCATTTTGAAAGTCATGATCGGACCATTGTGTCAACATCAAGAACACTGTAACATATTTTATTTTGTTAAAATTTCCCAATTGCTTGCATTTTTTGTGCACGACTTGTCGAAGTCGCAAATTTTTCAGGAAACAGTTAAATCATTTCTAATAAAATGACAAAATTGTCACTTGTTTGCCATTAGAATATTTTTGAAGACCCATCATCCTCATCATAGTTCGATTTAAATAGGAAAACAAACTTAACAGCAACGCTCTTCTTCATTGTAAATCGAATTGATTGAACAGTTAGTCTGGAATTTATTCCTATCTCTCGCTCATTCACGATAATACTAATTAAACCAGAAAATACATTAAATCCAAGTGAAATAAAAAATTTGCCAAGGTGCGACCTTTTCGCTCACAATCATAATATTTTGAAATATTTAGGCGAAAATTTAAATGCATGTTTGAATCATGGGAGCATTTCCGATTTTTTTAAACCCATTTATTTATAATATTACCGATATATTTGTTAACTGATTAAAGAAAACTAGATTACGCACATTATTATGCACACATATTCCTAATTTGCCATTTTTTATTGAATGTTCTTTTTCTATTCTATTTTAATTGATTCTTATTAAAAATGGTTTACCAAAATTTTTGGATTTGTTCACTCTTGATAATCTCAAATATGTTTTTTTTTGGTAACATTAAAGCCATAAATCTAATTTTTCGGATATTTCGAAAGCAGAGCCCATCATCTCAAATAATTTTCAAATTCCGCGTTGTATTGCCATCTAACTATCTTTTTTAACCACACTATTGATGTGTTTCGAAATTTCAAGCCCTTTTTTATTATTAACGTTTTTAAAATTATTCCGTTTGAAGTTATTATTATCGGCATATTTTTAATCATCATTTAATGATTCACATTTTAGCAGCTCCGTACTTTTGCTAAATCACCAGGCGTCTCTTGATATTATGGACCATCCCAATATAAGAAAATTACTAAATATTCTATAGCGTTTAGAATGATCCCAACTTCCCTAATAGGATACGAAATTTATGCAGAAGTCCGGTTACAAAAAAAAACAAACATTAATTTTAAAAAATTAGATTTCATATAGTCCAGGCAATTTTCGCCCACCCTCTGCTCAGTTAATCAGACTTGTCAACACCGATGTTCACCCGTGCAAGCGACAGAAATCGGACAATGGAACCATCTGAATACAGAATCATCCGAGAAGGCGATTCATTGCATCTTATATTTTGTTATTGCATAAATATTTATATTACAAAATTTGATTATTTGGATCATCATTGTGTGATTGCCACATTCATAGAGAATAAACCATATAAAACCATTGCGATTCTTCATTTATTTGACAACACCGATACAATTATATAAAAAATTAAATATACCAGATATAGTGAAACCAATCGAAATAATACTAATAAAATTAGTTGCGGAAAACGGGTTGAACATAAAGCGGCACTCCAAACAGCGAAACCTCAGTAAAAGGCGATTTCGGTTTATTAGCAGACGATGGAATCGGTAGGCCCGAAAAAACAGTAGAAGCTGGTTTAGCTCGTGCAAGACCAGCACAAGAATGTGCAATCGCTCGTCGTGAAAACTCGGTAGAAGATGTGTGCGATGGAGGACCACCAGCCCAAGATGGAACAGCTGTTCTACGCGAATACTCAGAAGAAGAATTAGGCTGAGGTAGAGTCATACAAGAAGGTACGGTCGATTGACGAGAAGACGATTGATTCGAGCCGCAAGAAAAAGACTGGTTCGACCCATGTAGGGCTTGCGGTTTAGTGGTCGGAGCAATAGGATCAACACTCTGAAAATATATAACTTAATTTGATATTAATTATTAAAAAAATACCTTTCTCTTCATACCATTCCTCGGATTTTTTGCTTTTTCGTTTTTAGACGGTACCGAAATTTGAATGCTAGAACGTGGTGTAAGTGGCACATCCCAATTAATGTCATCTCTCATTTTCTCAAGTCTTTTCAACTGTGCAGCAAATTCGATAGCCTTGCGTTTCTCCTGAAGCAAGTTCATTTGAATAAAATACGTTGTCTTTGATTTACAATTTCAGCGCTTAGCTTCCATTTCCGCTTATGACGAGCCTCAAAACTTAAGATTCTCCCTTCAATGCTTTGATGCATCGCAGAGTGACCTGAAAAAAACATTGCCATTAACTTGAAGTACAGAAATCACGAAATTGGAAGACACGTGCAAAACAAATCAATGGAAAAAAACACCTGCTCATGATTGGGATTTATGCCAAGAAAAACGAGCGTGAAGAAAGAGGCAAATTAAAAGTGTAGATCATAAAAAATGTCGATTTGACTGAAACAACAAAGAATATAAATTTTTAAAACGAAATTTTTTTTTATGTATTTGAGAGACGGATGCAAGAGATTCAATGCGTTTTTCAGAAATACACAGACAACAAAGTTAATTTAAAATATCGCAACTTTTGTGAAATTTCCGAGTTTTGTGACTGAATATCAGTGATTTCTCGACCTTTTTTTTATTTAATATTGTAGGTTATATAGAGTACGGTACCCAAATTCCCACTGTTAAAATCTGTTTAAAAAAGTAAAAAAAAACGTTGTGACAAGCGGGATCGTCAAGATCCAATAGAAATGATGCGAAATATCAATTTATGAAATTTTCAAAAATTCCGACTTCCTACTCACTACGCTCAAAGAAAGCTTCAAGATCGACACATAGACGGATGTTTTTGGCGGTTGGAGAAATTAAAAATTATAATCAACGAAAACTATCTGAACCACATTGAACTTACTCAGAATTAAAGTGAAGGATGCTCAAAATTCGAGGTGTTTCGGAAATAATAAAAATAGATGATTTGATAGGGATGGGCCAAAATCGGTTTATAATTTTATTGCTTTTACAAAAATAACAGAAATCCGTAGTTTTTGAATTTTTCGAATTACAGATTTACAATGTGCCAGAAAATCAACTAAGCCAATTAATTAGTCATCATTGTCATCATTGTCATCATATGCAACTATTTCATTGCCGTCTACGTTACAACATACAACTAATTCATGAAAACGTGTATTCTAAAGCTCATGCTGCAAGTTTAGTTGGATTCAGCAAAACAAATCTCGAACCATGAATTCAAACGAAAAATATTTTTCCAGGAATTGAACTCAAGGAGAAGTCAATTAACTTAAAAACCGATTTCTAATTAATCGGTTATTCTTAGATGCAAAACTGCTCCATTGTAACCAGAAACCAAGCAAATCCCGCTTACTAATTTTTTGTTTCTTGAGGCAAACGCGCTCTACAGCAATTCAGCGGCGATCGGGAAAATGCGTCTGATCGAAAAGAGTGTGCTAACACAAGAGAGTCAGCGGACACTAGCCGCAAATGCGCTCTATTGCAAGCTTTGCTCCGACATCAGTGGCATTATAAAAGGCCGACCGATGCGCAATTTCGTCACTTCTCGCAGCTCCTCGAGTTGCGGGAAGGCCGCAAATCCTGAGGGCTCGTCGTGCCCCGCATAACCTGCGGGCTCGCCGAGCCCTGGATAACGTGCGGATTCCACGTGCCCCGCACAACCTGCGGGCTCCGCGTGCTCTGCACAACTTGCGGGCTCCACGTGTCTCGCATAACCTGCGGGCTCCACGCGCCCCGCATAAACTGCGGGCTGGTTGTGGTCAAGGATCCCCTCGGTATGTCATATTCATCGCAATTCTTTTTCTTAATTCCTTGTATTGCAGATCCGAGCGCCACAGTCATTGCTCGTTCGAGCTCTTCTGATGTGCTATGTTGAAAGTGTCGGGGATTCTCGACTGGTGCGACTCCGTCAGCCAGTACTAACCCTACTGCAGTGTCGCGGCCAGGCCGACGTTAAACCCATATTCATGAGTAGACATAACACGTGAAGATGAGCAAGAAACAGGAAGGACAAAAAATCGATGCCGCCTGGGCGTCGAGCAGAGCGAAGGAGGGGATTCGAATGGTAAAAAAAAAGTCATAGTCTTTCAGAATAACTTGAATTATTGCAGGAATGTTGAATCGAATGGGTCTAATCGGAGGCGACGACTCGAATAAGCGACAAGGAAGGGAAAAGCGTCGAGTAAATGGTATTTTTGGTCCGGCCAGTTTATTTTTTTTTTTAATTTTAACTATTATTATGCACTTGCACCAGTCGTACCATTTACGGCTTCCCCTTCTATATCCCACCACTTGGGATTCTCTCTCTGTACAGTCGTACCACTTACGTCTGTATTCCTTCCCGGTCCTACCGTTTTGGACCATCTCTTCTTCTTCTTCGGGGAAAGCCGGCTTCCCCTTCTCTCTTTCTGCCTCCAGTCGTACCGCTTGCGACTGTCCTATCTCTCTATCAGTCGACTGATTCCCCCTGCCGCACCACTTGCGGCCACCTATTCCATATCCCACCACTTGGGATTCTCTCTCTCTCTCTCTCGGTCCTACCGTTTGGGACCAATCATCTCTTCCTTAATCATCTTTTTGGGAAAGTCGTACCACTTACGGCCATGCCAGTCATTCCACTAATGACTTGTTTCCCTTCCGTTTTGTTTATTATTTTACTTCTTTTTTAAATCTGTGTTTGTTTAGGTATGTTTAGGTATCGTCGCTGCTGCTGCCGCCGACGATAAACCGACCCTTGCCGGGGAGTCGACTCACGGCTACAACTAAACTTCCTCACTATTAGGTATTAGCCATACTAAGGTCCCCCATCCACTTAATCCGCCGTAGTAGGCTATATTAGATCCGTAGTCGGTCATTCCCCCAAACGCCAAGGCTTCCTGATCCCCCCGTAGTGCCGAGGCGTTGGCTGGATGGCGGCTTAACCGCTGTATCCTAAATTCGGGTGATTGGCCTGGCAAGCCCTTCAGCCCTGATTCCGTAGCCTGGAATCGAACCCTACCCAAACGCCCCTGTTTCAAGTACTCTCGAGTTCTTGGAAACTGCTATTGGGGCGTTATGGATGGTTAAGCTTTAGAACTTCACCGGGTGTCCTCCATACTAGTCAGGATGGCATCTGGACTTGACCTATATTGACGTGGTTTGGCCAGCTATGTCAATATGTCCAGCCTTTCGGGTGCACATGGACCGTGCTTCTTGGCATAGTAGCTTGCTACTTTGTAGTGGCTTGCTACTACTTAGTAGTAAGCTGCTATGCTGAGAACACAAAAACCACTATACCATATCACCAGTAGACCCGGGGCCCAGCCAGACGTGGCTTGCCCAACCACTTCTACTTCTATTATCCTCGGATGATAGTTGTGGGATGTCCTTGGGTGATCCCCATGGTGAGATCGGCGATGACCCACATCAGGTTTCGGCCTGATGCTGGTGAGCCTCTCCTTCAAGTGTCGAGCCTCTACGTGGCGAAGATCAACTGACTCGGTCTTCCTTCACGGGGATCGAGTCAGGCTAATCGGCACATTGTCTCACGCAGGTCGGGAATATTCTTCCCCAACCGGGTGGCTTCGAAACGATCTTGGCAAGACGCAAGAAGTATTCAGAGACAACTCAAATGCTGCGAATTCCAATGGCCCTCTCTAATGCCAGCCGTTTGAATTGCTAGATTAATATGATAAAAAATATTGTTTTTCAACTAGTTTTTAATGCATTTTGAAAGTCGTGATCGGACCATTGTGTCAACATCAAGAACACTCTAACCCACCATCTCAAAGATTTTTCAAATTCCGCGTTGTATCGCCATCTAGCTATTTTTGTTGTGTTTCAAATATTCAAGCTCGTTTTTATTATCAAAATTCGTAAAAGAAATTAAGAAACAAATAGAAAAAAAGAAAAATGAAAAAAATTAAATTAGCAATTATTTTAGTTGTACAAATATTTTTTAACTTGGAACTACATAATTCAATACAGACACCAGACTGCAGAACTTGTTATTTCGAATAAAATAACAAAAAAAATGGATTGATTGCTAGCAAAATTATTCCGATAAAAGAAATATTGATTTCTTCACCCAAAAATAACAAATGTTTCGAAATCATTTCCGAATTTTTTTTTAGATGGTCTGATCTTGCGGGTGGGGATCATTCAAGAAGAATATTATCCAAAAAATCCCTTTCACTTTGTAAAGAAGAAGCACAGTAGGAAGAAATGAAGTGACAATTTTTTCAAAATTGGACAAATGTGCAAAATGACTTCTAGTGAGAAGCGACAGCTATGACCGTAGCCACTCGGTGCCTGATGGGCGTGACTCAACACTCAAAAATAAAGCCTGTTGAAGAAATAGAAACTAGAGAGATAGAGACCCTGGCAGGCAGCGGCTAAAAGCGGACGCTTGCAAAAAATACATTTCACAATTATTTTCGTTTTCTCAGCAATGAATAAGGTGTGAAAAAATTTCAGATTCAAATGGGTGTTATAAATTCGAAAAGCAATTTGAAGATTTTTCGGATGAGGGAATCAATACTATTTAAAATGAAGAAGGAAACAAAAATTGAGGAAAACAATTAAGATTACTGTGTCACGTCGTGCTGTTATTATCATCATTCTTAGTTCGTTTCTGTGAAAAAATACAAAAAAATACACACAGTCCTTCTTTTTTACGATTTTCACATGAAGCCATTTTCAAAAACAGACTGTCCGAAATTCGAAAAATTTAGGTCAATTATTATTTTGCTTCTAAAAATATTGAGCATGTACCTTTAATGTTCATTGTAGTTTTGGATATATTGGATAAGCAGCCAAGCCAAAAATAATTACGAGATCACATCTCTTCATTAAAAAAAATTACTCCCCAATTTTTATTTCCCTTGATTATATTATAACGTCTCGCAATGCCTCGAAGTGAGTCAACCTTCGCAAAATTCTTGCGGAATAAAAGCATGGCAAGCAGTACTAATAAGCGCACGGAACGCTTTCACAAAAATAAATTATACAATTATTTCCGTTTTCCCAGCAATAAAATGATTGTGGAAAAAACATTTCAGACTCAAACTGGTATTCTAGATTTACATGGTTCAACTGCATATTGAACATATTTCGTATGAAAACACATCCTATTTTAGATTTCAGCCGTTAAAAAATTTTTAAAAAATTTAGATAAATATTTTGTATTTTTAGTAAGTTATCAAGGAAACATGGAAAAGGTCGATTATTTTGCAAAAAACGTAATATTTCATGTGACTGGACACTATATATTTTAATTTTCTTTGTCTTAGAACCAATGAGCTTATCTTATTTATTGTACAAACATTTTTCAAAATGCAATGAACAAAAAAATTAAATAGTTGTGACTAAACATGACATAAATATTAAAAGTTATTATAAATATTAAAAGTTCGCTTAATAGAAGTGATCAGCTGTTTGAATTCTGGTCTGCGATGATGATCACTGTTCCAGCACATTAGCATAGTCCCGTAGAGTTCCAGCGAACAATCATTTGGAATATCCATTCGATAATTGTCTGCCAGTAGCTCCGAAATCTCGAATTCGTGTTGTCCTTGGTAAAGATCTTGTCCGTTTGCAGCTAATTGCCACAATATTAATCCGAAACACCAAACCTAAAATTTGAAAGTTATTGAAATGCAAAATTAAGAAAAAATTATTGAACTCACGTCAGTTTTTAAATGAAACATTCGATTAGCGACTGTTTCTGGAGCACTCCAAAACTGATCAATATCTTCTTCTGGTCCTGCTTGGTACATCAAACCATCCGGTAAGTACAACGCCGATTCGAAATCACCAATTGTTGCGTTTCCGCTTCTTTCTAAGAAGCAAGTTGTCGAAGAGAGTTTTCTGATAAAAAAAACAATTGTTTAAATTAAAATTTCAATTTTTTTACCTGTGAATGATTCTTCTTTCGTGCAAATACTTCATACCGGAAGCGATCCCAATAGCAATTCTTCCTTTTTCGTCCAGTGAGAATTCGGTGTCTCTGAATATTCTTCTGGTAAAAAGTTAATTGAGGAAAATCAGTTTACCTCAATCGATCCAACAACGTATCCGCAATGTCGTACACTAGAACGCTTGGATTTTTGTCGAATAACGTTCCAATCAATTTGGTTAGGTTCCTAAAATTATGTAAATCATTACTATTTTTAGGGAAGGAGGAGAGGAGGAACCTCCCACGTGATAATCAGTCTCGCTTCGGGTGAGGTCTCCAAAAAAGCTGGTGGTGTCAATCATACCCCCACTAAGTTAAAATTCAAAAGGTTGAAATTTTGTAGTTCTCATGAAATCAAAGGCCACTCGACATACTAAGAAGTATATATATATATTTATATTTATATTCCTACCTGTGTTGAAATATCGTCATCCACTCACACTCGTTTGCAATTCTTTCCCGCGCTTCTTCCGAATTATTTTTCGCTCGCTTCACCGCAATTTTCTTGTCGTTGACATTCCATTGTGCGATAAATACTTCGCAAAATTGACCATTACCTAAAAATTGTCGTTAGTCCAATTCGCGTTTCCAATTACATACTTATTTTTTTCTGAAGTCGGATCTTTGGGAATATTTCCGCTGATGGGTTAGTATAGTACTGAAATTACAAATTAAATAAAATATTCAAATTTTCAATCACAAACTTTATAGTCGTTGATCATAATACTGATCTCATCACGTTCTTGTTTCAACAAGCTTGTCTGAAATTAGGAATATTTGAAAAGGTAAAAACACGATTAAAAGTTACCTCAATTACGGTGCCGTCAAAAATCGCTCTAGGATTTATTGATCTCCTTCGGAAAGGAGTCGTTGCCACTTTACACGGGATACCACATTCAAACTGAAATAAAATTTGTTTCAGTTTCTCGCAAACAAATGAACTTACACTAAAAAGATCACGCGGCACTATTTTCTTTAGATTTCTGCGTGGTGTTGTTTCGTTTTTTATTAAACCTGAGTCACATTCCTGCAAAAATGTTCTTTTTTGGAAAAAAGAATATCTTAATTTCCACCAGATTCAAGTTTTCAGAACTTTTGCTTACACTAAAAATTAATAAACTTACCATAATTCTGCCACTATCAAACAGATCTCGTGGCTTCATTTTCTTCGCGTTGCGGCGAGGAGTCATCAGTTTTTCAAATAATTCCGAGTCAGTCTGCAAAAAGACAGAAATTCTTTCTATTCACTAGTTATAGAAGGACTGATCTTGAAGTTCGACCTTTGTTTATAAATATATTGAATAAATACTTGTTTAAAATTTTGAGGCAAAAAATTTTCAGCTCTTAATAATACCAAAACAGGGTCATTTGCTTTAATAATTCTTGCTGTTGATGTACTTTTGGTGTTAAATATTATAAACAGCTCAATTAGAAACTTTACAAACCTGATTCAACTTCCTTTTTCGTCCATTTCTCTGATTGTTCTCTTCTTCTGATCGAATTGATTTGACGATAGTCGTTGTTGTCTCGATGAAAGCATTATTGATGTTGAAAGCCATATCGAACGTTTTATCTGAAATACATGAAATTTAATGTATTATCAAAGTATATCCATTCTAAAAGTCTAATATCTATAAAAATAATAGATTAATAAGGAATTGAGCAAGAGGGTAAGTGATGAAGCAAGCAAGAGCAACCATCACTGGGATGCACAACAATGACTGATTGACCAGTTGAACATATATGTTCGCACCTAAAGCTGTTTTCGCACTTGAGCAATTTTCGCACCTTATCATAGGAACGAGATTTTTGTACATATCCATCGCAATGTTGAACAATTTGAAGGAGATGAGAATTAATAATATTTCTAATAGCATCAAGTTTTTAAAACAAAAGAGAAATTGTATTTTTTAAAAATTATAATGACAATAAGCCTACAAGTAATGATTTTTCAATAAAATTGTTGTCGTATTTTGAAGCCGTTTATATCCAAATTTTTGGAACAGTTCAAATGGCTCATTCGAATAAATCAAATATAATTCAAATTTGCACATTGAATGAAAGAAAAAAATACGTATTCTTGAGATTTTCATTTATGAATGGAAACTAAAACTGTATTTGCCAACTTTCAAAAAAATCAGTATTCATTTTCGAGAGAATTCATTCGAATATATGTTAAAAGAAAACCAACAATAAATAATCGTGAATAGATCGAAGAAAATGAATTACAAAGTAAGAACGCTTAACAGCAAAATGACGATTTATGGGCGTAGTAGTAGATTTTGCCAGCTTGGATATTGACCTAGCACATATCTGCACATGCTTCGCACCTATATTTGGGAAGATGTGCACTTTTCACACCAAAACAGAAATTTATCACATTTTGATGAACGGACACGTGTATTATAAATGAAAGTTAGAAAATCAATAAACATATTGATAGACTTTATTGGATTGCATTTATTTTTAAGCTGACGAAATGAGTTTACCACAAACCCATAAAATGTCTTTCATTATGGCCCAGGTAATGCAGCATTCAGCAGGTGTTTCGTTAAATAACCTTTTCTATTATTTATAATTCGCAAATAGAAAAAATCTTTGTTATTGATTAATAATTGAATTTGTAATATTAAAATTCGAAGTACTTTGTTTCGGTGTTCAGAAATTACTAAATTTTTAATACCATTGATATATTGCTAATGCCGTACATATATAATTAGTGATTCCTGAAAAACCATGTTGTATTGGAATTTATGGCGATTCAAATAGCTGAAGAGCAGACAAAATTTATCGGATGAAGTTATCAATGAATCCAAGATTTCCTTCCAACAATTTTCCAAGTAACTCCAAGACTTATTCGCCAGCAAACACAATTATTCATAATTGATCTAAATTATTACAGATATCGCATAATTATCCTATGAAGAGTTGATAATTTTTCATATGATCAAGAATTCTTATTAAATTATCAGAAACTAATTAATCTCAATACATTATGTGTATTTTCTAAATGTGATGTACTAGAATTTGAGTCATGTTTTCGCCGGAATTGTTATTGTTGTACTGGTTCCAATAACACGCCCGGCAACTAGAGTATGCACAGAGTCATAAATTGTTTCGGTGATCGTTCTCTTGTGCTACTGAGAACATTTATATGTACCAAAAGAAAAACACAAGTTTGGGAGTTGTCTGGTTTAGTGGTTCGCACGATTGTTGTCTGTTTCTTAGTGCAAGCACTATGCTGGATCGATTCCTATTGCCAACAGCACATGTTTTGCGCTTGGTCTCGATCTGGAAATTGTGTGAAATATAGACGGCTGTACGGAAAAAAGAGATAAGGGGTCGAATAAATAAAAATTTAAAAAGAAATTATAAAGCAAGAGGAAACTTTAATCATTTGTTCAAGGCTGTACGCGCCAATGGCAGGACGCCTTCCCCCGGGCCTCACAATGCGTCATGATCCATGATATTATCCAGCAAACAAAAAACCAAGAACTGATTGCAAATGTCATTCCGTCCTTCGTGTAGGTGGCGACTTTTTATTTTTTTTTTCAATTTTCGTTTTTTTAATTCGGTGAACAGAATTCGAGAAGTTTATAAAGATTCATAAATTTATTTTTGAATACAAATCAAATTTTCTAAAGATTCCTTCGGGCGATTGGCTTCAGTAAATGTTGCATTATTTGGAACTATGTTCGCCTTTCAGATTTATACATTATTTATTCAAAGTGTTGATAATGAGAGGTTCGCTACTCTAAAATTCGCGTTTGATCTTCATCTTTAAATGCCCTTCTTAGTCAGCAAAGAATTGAGTTCCAAATCCATTCGATTTTTGCACATCTCATGATGTCAATTGTAGGCCAATAAATCCTGAATATTTATTGCAAAATGCATTTATTTCAACCATAAGCAAATGACATATTTAATGGTGTATTCAATGAATCCTCTTCATTTTACGATTTTCATCATCGAAAAGCTTCCAGAATTTAAGCAATTGCGCCGTGGTATAGCAAAGACAAGACATTGAACGAGTCGGCCCGAAAAGAAGTGTAATTTCCATGTTTGTATGCGAAAAGCAACAAAGACTGGCGGGAAAATGGAGTTCGACTAGAAGTCGCCGGAAATTAAATCTGAAAAAAAATGACGACTGTGGGATTGTTGTTTTTATTGTTAATGAAAACCAACAAAATAGATAATGATCATTGAAACTCGAGGGCAGACAGCACGCAACTCTAGAAATTGAACTCTGCAAGAATTTTTATAATTAGGTTACGTATCAAAATCGTCTTATGATACTTCACATAATTAGTGACGCCATTTAGAAAATAAAGTGGAATTGAAACTCAAGAAATGTTGCAAACCCCTTTTTAATTATTTAGAAAATGTGCAGGAGATTTGGTATATATCTATATACATATATGTATAGTCGGCGGGCGTTTAACGTATGGGGGTAATTTGAGTTTTAACTGTGGTCTCGCTTGGAGCAACTGGTAATATTGAATTATTGGACACCGTTCATAATTTTTAACTTCGATGACGTTAAAAAATTGAGAGAATGACAAACTCACCAAAAAAACATTGCAAAAATTTACAAAATTGACAATTATTTATTATATAAAATATTCTTCAATCGCCGAATGTCGGTAATTCAGAGAGAAAAAAAAATGAAAAGCAATAAAATTTCTTCAAAATTAGGTGATTGCTGAAAATAATCGGTGTGGTAATTATTTAAACAAAAAATGGTGGTTTTCTCATGCTATGATTCAAAATAAATTATAAAATGTTCAAATTACAGGAAATTGCAACAGAGATTTCAAGTGGTTTGACTCCATCCCCCCAAGCAATCGATGTTGTGTTAGTTATACTGCTATAAAAATAAACTCAAAATCAAATATACGGAACGTCTGTTCGAATTTCTGAAATTACACGTTCCGACTACAAATTGAATCATTTACAACCGTTTTAAAATTTTTTGAATCGGAAGTCTAATTATTTTCTTTTTAATAGATAATTCTCGGAATTTTTATTCGAACCATGTTATATTCATTTGGCATACACATTTTGTGTTCAATTCGTAGTCATTCTCCCTCGGGGTTATTCGATAATTTATTTTGAATGGTTTTATTTTCCGTTAATTGCCGCTTTCCAGTAGGGAATATCGAAAATTAGAAGAATTGTGAACAAAAACATGCATATTTATCATTAAATTGGTGAGTATGTGTTTTTTTTTTTAGGAATTCGTAATCCTCTTGGGATCTCGCTATTCAACATTCCTTCTTAAACTCTATATCAAGTGTCAATTTGGGCGTGGCTTCACTTGACGTCTTATGTCATCATTAGCTTATTACAGTACTTGACGACAAGAGAAGCTCTCATCTCATCATTTTTCGTGGTTGTTGTCGAGAAAGCACGTCAACGGAGGAGCGCTATTCGTCGTCAGCTCTCGCTAGATTCGGCACCGCCCACTGGAGCCTCATTCATTGCACCGACATGTCCTTCCAGCTCACGCTGCTCTCCATGTTTCTCCTACTAATCGCAATTGTTATAGGTACGTGTCCATTATTTTAATGCGACCTTTGGGAAAACAAAAACATTTCGAGCATTACTAAAGCTTCAAGTCCGACAATTAGTTTGAGATTTATTTTCGAGCTCACGTGATTTATATAAATTATTCAGAGTGGTGGTGTTTATCAGAGTATGTACATAAATTGTGATATCAACGGTTCATTTCTTCCCAGTACTAAGTGACTAGAAATTCGGTGATCCAATCGGGACAAAAATTGTTGCGAAAAGCCGCGAGTAACTTTATTTACTGCTCTCTTTTGTTAAGAGCACCTCAGAATAAGGAAGTGATTTTCTTTCAAAAAGGGGCTATTTTGTAGCACAAAAGAGGATCCGGAACCCTTTTGTCATGTGTCATCCACTTGAATTCTCCCTCTTCCCTCCAATAAAAGACTTGCGAATCTGATACATTTTCGCATCTAGTATCATCAATCCGGCAACTTCTAATTGGATCACAAGACGACGAAATACAATACGCGCATCGTGTACTAATGAGAGATTCATGCCAATTTTATTCAACATGATACCTCATTAAATTCCATAAAATCCTATAGGAGAAAAACAAAAAAATTTTTTTTTTCGCCGACGAAGACTGGATAATGGATTGTGAAATTTTTTCTCACGACATCATACGCGTGCGTATTGTTAATCCAGTCAATCCCAAAATAAGAAATGAAACCGTGTGAAATACACATTGTTTGATGAAATGTAACATTGACCCGTATGAGAAATCTTAAAGGTCGGCCCCAAGATTCGCAAGAATCGAAAATCGCCGAGCAAGATCAGGAATATGACAAGTTCATTGCCGAGCTTGAGCCGTACCTTAACGAAAATGGAATCTATGACGCAGCGCAGGTAGCCAATGGTGACGATGAAGCATCATCATCAATTTCAAATATTTTGCAGCAAATGCCCGTCAAGGCCATGGAGAAACGTTGGGCGAACCAAGTGAGATTCGGAAAGCCGGCATCTTGGGCCAGCTCAGTCCGATTCGGCTAATATGCGCGGACTTCATCCACAAACAGTGCATCTCAATGATTTTAATTCTTTTTTCTTTTCCTTTCCCCCTTTCCCTTTAAACAATCAATTCACCACCCCCTTTCCCCCACCACCACCATCAGACAGATCAGATCAGTTTCATCAGCACAACCATTTTATTTCCTTGTCATTTAATAATAAATATTACCATGTTGATTCAAGTTTATTATCATTATTATTATTATGCGTTCAGAGATAGCTCAGCTGCAAAAATTGACACTTGAGCGGGAGAAGATGGACAAATTCAAATGACTAGGGTGTACATTTTTTGCTGGAGAAAGAAAAAAATAAAACTATTAGAATTATGACCGCGTAATATAATATTGGGGCAATAAGTGAATATTTGAAAAAAAGCAAATATATGGGCTAAATTTAACGGTTGATTAGTGCCATTATTTGATTCAAAATTTCTTCCAAGCTTGAAAACACTTTGGAATCAACAAAATTGGTCGTGGGAGACGCTGAGCATCGTAGCCGATTGTTGAACGCTTCAAATTGGGTTAGCAGCTCCCTGAAATGAACAATTTCAACTCTAAAGTTTATTTCAAAATAAAAGCTTTTCGCGTGTCTATATTCGTTGCCTCTTCAAAAAAAACACCTCAAAACGACATACTTGAATCTGAATTTGCTGTGCGGAGAAATCTGCTCGGCGTATATTGAGCACTTCGTTTGGAATGCCTGCATCGCATCATGTAGCCTTAACAAATCGAGTTGATATCAACGGTCATGACTGATCAAGAAATCTTACTTGATAAAATTCTGATCCCGTACGTGTCGTGGACTATAGGAACTTTCGCATTCACGAATCATATTTTCGACATTGCGCGACAAAGACACAATAATTTCCTAAATTCGTAAATGTTTAGGACTCTCAAACTTCTACTCCAGCTACCTTGCTAACTGGTTCATTATCAATTTCAGACTCTTGACCCACTCGGCTTGTTCTTTTCGGAACAACGGGCTTCACATGATCTTGCCCTTCGCTTTCCATCATCGAGAATCGCTTTTCCGACTTCCTTTCAGGTCGTTTCGGAGGATTCTCGGCTGTAATCATCCAAATTATTTGTATAATTGGCGCTCGTTTTCTTCTTTTTTCTTTCGCCCGCGCAATAATGGTGTCATTTTTCAGTCGGAAATGGGTATCGAATATACTTGGCAAATACTCATTAGTAAGTTTCTCAAAGAAGCAAAAATGTAAATATCAAAAAAAATATATATAGCGCACGGGTTACGGTAATCGGAAAGGATTGGTAGCATTAATTAAAATGAGAGAGCATTCTTAATTACTTCAAACAAATTTTCAATTACTCCTTTTTTCTTGCGTTTCCTATTTACTATATATTTTTTCGCTAATATTTAATTAGAGAGCTCAATTCAAAATTGAGCTTACCCTTGGCTTTCTTCTCCGCGTCACTTTGCGATCCAAGCTGCTCAAACTTGCTAGTAATATCGCGAAGAGAATGAGCTCTGACCATTCCACCAGCTTCATCTTTTAATATAGAACTGACAGCTTTTTGTGGAGTATTCTGTATTTGAAAACTATATTGAAAATCACGAGAAACTCGAAATATACCTTCGGCCGTTGAAGCGAATTCGTGGACCGATCTTCTAATCTCTTTTTATCTTTATCTTGAAGTGCCGGGAACCCGTAAAGACTTGAAGACGACGAAGACTCCGACACGTCATGGCTTTCTGATTGTGCTCCACCGGAACTTGTCGAATTGTTTGGGCATTGAAGAGAGAATGGTCGATGGTGTTGAAGCGGGGATACTTTTTGAGTAACGAGCAGTCGAACTTTTGCTTTTTCCGATGGCTCTTTTGACGAGCCGATGGGCAATGTAATTTCTCTTGGAGATTCGTCTGGGGATGACATTGATTTCTCCGATTCGTCTTTGCTGACATGTCGCAGATTTCGGATTCGAGCTTTGAGTTCACCTTCCGCCGATGGGGCAGCCTCCATCTAAAAATCTTTGTGTAAAAGAAAGTATGTCGAGAATTGGCAAAGACTACCTTCTTCAGTTCAACTTTTCGGTTAACTGCCTGTTTGGAACCATTTGACTCTTCAGGAGTCTTTGCAATAGCCCCCGATGTATTCCGCGATGGTGGAGTTGGCGGACTACTTTCATTATTTGATGAAGGTTGATCACTCTCTCGGTATTCGTTGGCAAACCGGTTTCGAGTTACGATATCAGCCCCATCGCCTCGATTCTGATTTTGAGAAGAGCTGAAGCTATCAACACTTTGCACGTCATGCTCATAAGGCTTCGGCGTCTCCGGCTTGTAAATATCTGCAAAAAAAACATCCCAATTACAATCGATTCCAGAACTCTCGATAAACCTGCTTCAGAAACATCACGCGTAGTTTCACGATCATAATACGAGCCCGCTCGCTTTTTGAGTTTGGAGCGCATTTCTTTGAGAACGGCACTTTGGGAGTTGTCAGCTGCTTTACCATATGCACTTGAAGACATCGTATCAGGTAGTGGTAAAACATCCAATGAGTCATCGGAAACGGTGCGACTCATTGAACTCGAAGCAGCCCCTTCGGTATCGGCATCAGCACCTTCTGAGTTTTTTGTTTTCAATGAAATGATTGAGTAGATTTCAGAAATTTACCGTTCCAACGATCCACCTTCCTCATCGAGTCCAAATAGGCACCAATTCTCTGCTCCTTCGGCATTGTTCCTCCGAGTCGACTAACCGCTTTGCGCACATTTTTCTCAGCCAACGGCGTGATCTCTCCCGAATCGTCCATTGAAGAAACGCTTGATCGATCGCGGGCATTTGAGCTCAAAACCGATTTGAGAAGTTTCGGTTTAGCGCTTTGTTGCGGTGGAGTTGGAGCTGACATTCGCGACTGTCTCGGAGACACAGCGCAAGTGTCACGGAAAGATGACATCTGAAAATTCAGAAAAATCCCATAGTTGATGTATTTCAGATATTTATTCTTACCGTCATGCCCATATCCGAATTTCGTGAGTTAATAATTGGCTCATTTGAAAACATCATGCCACTGTTTCGGTTGGTGCAATTTCTGCTACTTGGCCGACCGGCTTCAGCGCTAGATGGATATTTGGGATCCAAGTTGTGTGAATCATTGCCTTCCTCATTTCCGTCATATGGGAACAATCGATCCAGATTGTTATAAATGTCATGGAAGCGTGGACGATCGGACGGCGACCAATTCCAACATTGAAGCATCAGACGATATACTGAATCCGGGCAACCTGTTGGCACGTCCATTCGAAAACCTTTCTCTAGTAACCCATAAACGTTTGATAATTCCACGCCCGGATAAGGCGCCATTCCATACGAAGCAATTTCCCATAGCAAAATGCCGTATGCCCAAACCTAAATAAAGAAATATTCTAATTATTTCAGTTTTCAATAATTACATCGCTTTTCGAACTGAATGTATTGTATGCAAGTCCTTCGGGAGCTGTCCATTTAATTGGAAATTTCGCTCCAGCATGAGCTGTATAAGTGTCTTCCCGCATAAATCGAGCTAATCCAAAATCGGCAATTTTGACAACATTGTTTGGACCAACAAGACAGTTTCTTGCAGCAAGATCACTAAAAACATAAATTATGTTTCACTGTAGTTCAAAGAGCTTGCAACTACCGATGGATGAAGTGACGAGACTCCAAATAAGCCATCCCTGAAGCAATCTGAGTTGCCATTTGCATTAAGGTTGGCATTGGCAAAACTGCCTTATCCGTTTTTCTGAAAACAAAAAAGCTGCTTATAGCAATTTTGCCGTATTCTCAAAGGCTACCGTAAATATTCCAATAAATTTCCACAACTCATGAACTCCGTTATTATAAAAAATGGAGCCTCCCGTGTGCAAACGCCAATCAGACTGACCAAGTTCCTGAAAGAAACAAAAAAATGAAGCGGAACAAGATGAAAACAAGAGGATTGATGGTGTGCAATAAAACAAAATTGATGGTGATAATAAAAGTAGATATATACCTATGATGCAGTACTTTCATCAAAGCAGCTTCGGCAAGAAATTCGTGAAGTGGCATCACATCTTCTTTAAGCGCTTTCACAGCAACAGTTTTTTGATACCGTTTCCAGTAGCCTTCGTAAACATCGCCATACTGACCACCACCTGAAAATTGGAAAAAAGTTACTTTTCAAGTACAATTGATTTAGGCTTACCCAGTTTGTCATGCATCACTATCTCGCGGCGGTCAATTTCCCATTCATCGGGCTGCGTTGGTGATAGCGAATACAATGTATTGGTTTTATCTTTCTTTGTAGCTGCATACGTCAAAGTACCTTAAAATAAAAATTGAATTTATCAACACACTCTTCAACTTCTTACAAATCAACCCATCGGCAGTTACGCTATGATGATGAACCAATTCTGGTAGAGTTCCAAACTTGAAATCTTGTGTAATATAAAGCTGAACATTTTTTGTTTAAATTTGAAAAAAAAAAACGACTCTTTTTCAATTACCTTTTCACTGATCGAATCCACATTGATGCGATAGTGATAAACCCGGCCTTCATAGCGAACAGAGATTGAATAGTGTCCAATGCTGGTCTCGCTTTCACGAACCAAAAATGAGCCAGTGATTCCGCTGCCCAGAATATATTCAGCTTCACCGCGTGAAATTTTTCCATGGTACCTGCAAGAAAATCGAATTTTCAAATAATATTTGGGTCAGCGAATCACCAAGAGTAGCGATCAAGACAATGAAGTGGGGCAATGAAGTTGCTCGGCACCCATCCAACCTGGCCAACTTTTCGCTGACTGTTGCCATTCCTCACTTGATAAAGAACGGCTTCAGTCCACTCTCCACCTTTGTTATAACCGAGAACGCGAACCTGAAAATTATATACCTGAAACCATTAAAATGTCACTTATTCGGTATCCTAAATAAATGTCACTAGCTTGATGTCTGCAAGCACGCCACCTGCGAATTGCGGACCCATTATTACGATTCAACATTTTCTTAATGTTTCCGGCTCAAAGCAATTTTTTTCATGTCCTTCAAATTCGCTATTTTTCGAACATATGACGCTCGTTCGTTGCTGGAGTTTTTGGCAAATGCTCATCTCCTCAGCTCCGACCAATTCATCATTTTGTCAATTAGTGGCCCATGGAACATTTGGCGTGCACGTACTCGGAGCCCCCATTCAATTATTACAATGAAAAAACAACAAAGTCGCACGTCAAAAGGTGTCAATCAAAATTGGGCTCACCTGGTCGTTTTTCTTCACCGTGAGCTGTTCGGGCCCATTTCCATTAAAATCAAACAAGACAGTGAACACTGGAGCATACGATTTCATTTTATTTGGAAGCGTTGACAGGTTGTTGGTGCTACATGCCACGAATTCCTCGCTGAAAAAAAAACGGGAAATTGTATGTAAAAAAGATAAGAAAAGAACATGAATGGTTGATACTACCATATACGCTGTAAACGCTTACTACGCGTGCAATGGAACGAATGTGTGGGAAATCTGGTTTATAGTGTCTTTCAGGGATGATGGCGGTGCCGCAATTCATAGTCAAGTAGGCATAATGGCGCATGAGAAAGTGTTGGGATCCATATGCGATTACAATACGTAAGATAAGAGAAGCATTTCGACCAATTTCAACACTTGAAACGAACAAGAAATATACATAAAATCAAATGGCGATTTCCATCAATCGACTTAGTCAAAATGAGTACGGATGAGAGAATAGTATTCGATTGATAACTGTACACCGATCCATTATGTCTGCGCTCTCTTATTGCAAAACAATGGAAATGTTTGGGGGTGCGAGAATGAATGCGAGGTGCACAGAGCGCGCAACGATCAATGGGGGAGACGATATTAGTTTTTTCGGGAACAAATGAGGTGCCAAATATGACCGTACGCTGAATTGACATTATTCATTTTTCTTTAGTCGATCAGGATGCGAAATTTCGGCCAAGATTGCTATCGAAAAGATTTGTTGGTTTAAAATTGACGCCTTTATTAGAAACTGTTTAATTGGGACGGCGCCCCGATTCGATTAGAAATGTAGAGTTTGAGGCAGATGAAAGTGAAGGTTTATATAACTACCAAATAGCAATTTGCAAGCGAGCTTTTGTGTCTAGAAAATGTGATTAGAACTTGGGCGAACACAAAAACAGGAAAATCTTTTTGTTAATCCAATAGGCCAACAATACTACATACTGCCTGATTTCTTAGCTTCCGATAAATATTGGCAAAGTTTTTCATATTGTTTTAGGCACGAAAAAAAGGCTTTAGCATATGCATTCAATTGTCGACCACCCTTGGCGGCGAAACGCAAATCACTCACATTGAATCGATTGTGGCGCTTATAAATGAGATGCTCTCCGCGAGCTTCTGGTGCAAATAATGCATTGGCAATGCCACCGATGGTAGGCTCTGCGATGCCACCAATCCACCCGTATATAAATCGTCGAGTGAGGCGAACGAAAGCACGCGCGGTTTGGCGCGACGCCGCTTCACACGTTTCACTCGTCGCGGCACGACCACATATGGATTTGATGTCGATGCGATCATTCGAATACGTATAGCAGACGATTATGATTAATAATTGAATGCCGCCTGGTGAGAGTATTGTGTGAGAATGAGTGATGCGGAGCCCGATGAATGATGTAGTGCTCGCGACTCTCGCGGCGGCATATGCTCTACTTATCTGAGATCTATAATCTATAATAATTCGACCCAGTCGCTTTCACTCGAGCACTCGTTTAAAGTGGTCCAATGATCTTTTCTTGACGACATATGTTTAAATAAACAATTTTGTCGTTTCAAACTATCTATTTTTTTATAGGTTAGACTCTTTGGATCCTTGCCATGTGAAGATAGTTGCTTTGCTCTATTGTGTATCGAGAGGACAAAAAGAATGTCAATATAGGGAAAAGAGACACGTTCAAGAGGATTGACGAGTCGACTTTTTTACTCGGGTCTTTGGACTTTTCACTGAATTGCATATTGCAATAAATGACATAGTTTAGAATACGTGAAAAAATTATAGCTGGCGGCAAAGAAGAAGCTAGAAAAACACAAAAAATTCATATTCTTTCTACTAGCAAAATTCAAAAAAACAAAATGTTTGAAAACGGAAAATAATGCTACTAATTTTCATCAAAACCCGGCAACAAATTTGGGCGTCGACTGATGAAAAACAAATAGAACAGTTCCACACGATGGCCAAAAGCGGAAACAAATACGATTTGCGCAAAGACTTTTCCTTCGTTTTCTCCCCTCCCCCCGTCACACAGCAGCGCTCATTTAAATGTGCTCTCCCAGTATTAAATTACACACAAGGCACCAGCAACAAAAGCGAAACGGAAACAAAGTGGGCAGCAATGTCCTAAGAGGGTCGTAAACTCGTGGAAGATTATCGATTTCGTTATTATGTATTGTTTGCACAAATTAGAAAATGATGGGTGTTGTTATCATCGCGTTTACCAACCGACCATCGGCTCATTTAAAAACTGACGAACGTACCGATTTTGAAACGTTGAGCTATTGCTGACGCTCGGATTGGCGAATGTAGACGATCGAAACGTGTCAACGCCACTGGCTGTTGTCCGTGAAGACATCTGTAATGAAATTAGAAACATTATTGCTTGACGAGTGGCATTTTCGACCAGGAAAAAAAAACAACAACAACAAATTGCCAGACACGGCAAACACACCGTTCATTGGCCGCGCGAAACTGGCTTAATTGCGAGCACCCATCGGCGCTGCCAAAATTGGAGCGTCAGGGCCTTGCGACCAATTTAAAAAAAACCAATGCTTACCTCCCTGGCTAGCTGTTTTGGCTGGCAGGAACAAGCCACTGCCCTTTTTGATGATTTGAATGACCCGTAACCTGAAATTTACAAGTTCGCAATTGATGCTCCAATGTGTTTTGTGGCATGCAACGGACAAGAAACGACTATAAAATTGCATTTAACTGGAAAAAAAACACTCGAAAAATTTCATTAGGTTTGTTGGATGAGTTCATGCATAGGGAAAAAGTAGAGGAACTGGGGGGGGGGAATAATAAAAATTGGCATTTCATGAATTTTTAGTGAACAACGAATGCCATATTTGGAGCAAAAATTGAAACAGGAAGAAGAGGAGCTTTAAAAAATGAAGTAGACAGTCAGAAAAAAAAGTTAAAATTATCAAACAATTTTAGTTCAATATATAAAATGGCAATATACAAGAAAATAAAGGAATTTGTTGAAAAGTAATGCGAGAAAAGATTTTCAATTAAATTGAATTTTGAGGAAAGAATAGGAAAGTAAACAACAAGTCCGCCTTTTTTTCGAAAAGAATCTAATTAACCGAAAGTTTTGGATCAAACTAGCTGTAAGAGCTTACAAATAACTTTAAAAGACAAAAATAGCGTGCTACACAAAAAAACCGAATTGCTAGTTTATGAGACTGGTGTTTCAATGGTGGGGTGCATAAAGAAAATGTCACTAGACGCCATAAAACTTGATAAGTAATAATTGAGACTTTGATAAGTGAATATATAATAGTATTCAGTGATTCATTGCAACGTTTGAGCTTGGAATGCGAATGAATTGATTGACCATTGGTTATACAATTGCGGGAAAACGTTCATCGACAAGTTTTGGTGTTTTAATTGACCTGCAATTAAAAACGCACCGCGCCGAGTGTTCATTTTCACATTTTTCGATTCAATGGAGTTCGTCGTGGCACAATGGAGAGTGGATTAAAAAAAAAAAGAATGGGAATAAGATAGTGTTTTGTAATGTATTTACGATTACGAAATGGAAACCGCGAGCGCACTCGACCGCCAATTGCTTATTCAAATATCGGAGAACAATATTGCGACAAGAAGCAACGAAACGCTATACAAAATTTTTGGGCGAATCGTCGCACGTTCGTCTCGCGCAAAAATTTTCTTGGGCTAACTAAAAACGTTTTCATATTTAACAAAAAAGTGTGTTTGGTGCGGAAGTCAAGTGTATAACTAGAGGCGAATTGTTAGCTTTACCAGCGTGCCACACCTTGCTACTTGTGCGGACTGAATCGAAAAGATAATAAAACAAAGTTCATCACGGTGGGCAAATACATTGGCGTGGGAGTCGGTATCAACTCAATTTTTCTTATTGTTTGAAATTTAACAAAAAAACTCGAATAGCGAAACGTTTTATCAGACATTCCTCTCTCTCTCGAAATGATACTATGCCGTATCTTTTTGCTGGTTAGCCTCTCCTCGCAAAATGCACAACCGCTGTTGCTCATTTTTCAATCAGCGCCGAAATTTAATACAAGAAGCCAATTCGCGATGAGAAGAATTTGTATTCCTATCAAGAAGTAATGTTGTAAAATATTTTTCCAAAAAATAAATGAAAGAAAATGCGCGCGCGAGCGAGCGATCACAACAAAACACACCTTGAGTGTAAAAAATAACTAGAATCGAACGCTGGTGCGCGGTAGGTATATTGGTGCTATTGGTGGTAAAATGAGAGGATGCGGGTTGCGGGGAGTCTGACCTCTTGGCCGACACTGCGTCACTGCCCGCTCATTTCCCTATTGCCCATTTACCACACTGTCGCCTTTTCCACTCTGCCGCTCGTCTCTACGCGAAAATTTTTTGGTTGGAAAGAAGGGAAGGCTAGGCAAAACGGATAAAAGAGGAGTGTTATTGGTGGTGGTGGCCAAGAACCCGATGGCGTTGCGCAGCGCGCGCCAGCCCCACACACACACACACACTCACCCAGACGCATAAGACAAGACGCATTTGAATATACAAGCGAGCATCGAAAACAATTTCGGAACGAAACCCTAAATTGTTGCCGATCTGTGTCCGCCACTCCAGCAGAAAAATGCGCGTCTGGAGCTGTCGGAGAATGACCGATGGCTGAGAACAGCATAATTTCCAAGATAGTGATCATTCAATGAATGGCATCACGCATTTTATGGGTCGAACACAAACACACATTTCCGGACACAAATTTAAGGCTATTATGATGAGGAAAACATTGCCACCCGCAAGATGGGACCAATTGTTTGAAATGGGGGGTGGGGGGTTACGGTAGTTCGAAGAATAAAAAAAAAACAACTGCCCCGCAAAATTGGAGCCACTTTTTTGTTGTTGTGCAGTTGAGTCTTGGAGACAAATAATGTAGGGCGGATTTTGTTAGGGAAGACTGATAAGAGCTCCTTGAGGTCTTCCCAAAAAGTTGGTTTTTCGTTGACTGCGGTCTTCGAAAACTTTCATCGAACTCTTTTTGGGCGTGGGAACAAAAATGCAAGGTTTGAAACGTGCATGAAATTCGGCAAAAAAGAATCATTAACGATATGGGACCATCGAAGACAATGGCAATGCGACGACACATTGCACTAACGGACAAAGTTGGCTGCTAGTGCATATCTCCATAGTATATATGTACATACATATAAGAACGACCACTACTCCAGGGAGCCAGAATTGAAAATCTAATTTCCGGTTGCGTTCAGCCAGTTGACGATGATTCAATCTCGCTTCTCAACGAATCCTAGTAAAGTCAACATTTTTTGGAGGAATGAAAAAGGAGAAATAGAATGCGACAAAAATGGAAGACGCGAGCAATTAGAAGGGATAGAAAACTGGGGGAATGTCGAAATCTTCGCTGAGTCATGAGCTGCAGCACCATGCATACATTAAAGGGAAGAGACTTTCACACGCAGAATCAAATGCATACCACCGACTGGCTTGCGATGGCGATTGCGCAGAATACCGTGATCCGATTCAAGAAAACCAACGCCTTTGGAAATGTTGCCGCCGGCAACATTGGACATCGCCGTGTACAGTTCGAATACGTCCGCGGAATCGTCGATCCAAAAATCTTGATTGTGCGGAAACACCGAGTTTCGATTGCCCCTGAAATTAGCATTTTTGCGGTCATATCGGGGGAATCCACGCAAAAATCGTTGTCAATATTTGCATTCATAAGCAGCAGCACACACAGGAACGCCACTCATTTTTGTCTATTAATAAAGTTTTGCGGAGACATAACCAGTTGCTTGGTATTCGGGTGGGTTTCAAAAAGCTAACATAGTACTTACATTGATGAATCCTTTTTTTTTTCTTTCGTGTTTGTTCACTATTCTGAAAGTACAAACTTGAGGGGAGTGTATTTCAACAGTTGAGATAAATCTGATTGCAAGAAGTGAGAATATAAAATTGATGATCTCAGCAACAAGATATTATGTATTACGGGCCGACACATGCCATCGCTAAGGCTACGCGCTACAAGAATTTATTTCCCTTTTATTTCAGACGATAAAGGAAAAATTGCACTATAGCACAATTTTTTGTCAAAAGGCTATTTTGGTTATGTGGAAAACGTGAAATGATAAATGCCATTAACATCCTGGAATAATTCAAACATTAAAACGAGTCGCTCCACTATAAATGAACATGAAAAATGATGATTTTCGGATGGGAAAGATTAATTTTTTGTTGCGCGCCCAAATCACTGTCAAATGATTTGACGTCGGCCGACTCTTATCAACACACACACTCTCGCTCTATGATATGTACGCTTGAGCAGACATTGCCCGTGTTTTATTGATGAATTGAGTGAATTGTGGATTTTAACAAGAAGGAGTTCTAAAACAAATGAAAATGGTATGGATTGAAAGATAGCGATGATCGAAACCGGCATATTGGCGGCGGGGGAGCGGCGTCGGCCTAAAAATGGATTTTTGCCGCCGCTGTTCCCACAATAAAACTAGCGCGCGTAGAAAATTGCGTGTATATATATTTTTTGAACAAAAGGTAGCGGCTATTACTGTGAATCACTTGCAAAAATCCCAACATGAAATCTATTTTATTGGAAATTTGAAAGTTAAATATTGATTTCAATCATGTCAATATTCCTTATATAGTATATGCACCGAAAATAGGTATTTGAAATTCTTTTTTAATGCATTCCCATAAATTCTTCAAAGGTAATATTCCACTGAAATGTCGTCTACTGTGACATTTATACATAAATATGCAATAAATCTCTCAAAACATTTGAATGTGACATGCTAGCGGTACGAAAAAAAAGGTGCGCTGTATTCATAACTATGTACAACGAATTTAATATTCCCCAAATCTGAATCGACTGCGGTTTTGTTTGTCGCATAATTTATTTACTATTTAATTCATTTCGGATAATCTATATGTGTACTATCCGTCAAGTGGTCATAATCTTGACAAATAACCATCTGCTGCAGAAAGTAAAACAATGCCGAACGCATGAACGTGCATATAGGGAAACTAAAAGGCAACAACAAATAAATAAAAAATAAACATGCCGGGAGGCTGCGCCAAAAACAGAACGAAGACACGAAACAATTATTTAAGGAAACGGAATAATTGAATAGAATTGTACTACTTTTTGCTGTTATTTGCTAACCTTTTATTTTAAGTGCTAAAAGATTACAATAGATAGGCTATAGGAATAATTGAACAACAGACAATGCATACAGTTGCGCAAGTATAATAGTATAGCTTGCGAAAGTCATTTAAGGTAATTAGAACGGTTAGACAAACCTGCCACTCAAAGCGATATCGCTGTTTTTTTTTTCGAAAAATAATGAGCATTTTGTTGTTAGGGTTCCGTTATTATGTTAAAATGAATTTTTTAGCAAAATGGAAATTTTGTGAAAAAGATAAATACTTTGGAAAACTGTTTTTTTAATGTTCAATATAAAATGTATACTATTTGTTGAGTATAACCGGATTTGAAATATTTGAAAGAGTGCACAGCATAAATGGCAGTGTTTTAATCCCATTATCACAGGCAATAAACTTATTAAACCCATCAATTTTTTAAAGAACACAGTCTTGAAAAAAGGCAGAAAACGGGAAATAATAAAGAAAATGTCATTTTTTAGATTTCTTTTCTAAAATTCAATTTGAAAAATTTACTTAAAAAAACCTAATTTTCAGTCAGCAGACTTCGAGGAAAAAAACAGCCTATAAGCAACTGCTTCGCGAGGCAACTGACATTGAAAATACTACGGTACAATTTACTCCAAGAATCCATGAAAAAAAAATACAACTTTTTTTTCTAAACACATGTTTCCAAAAAAATTGTTTATGCAAATTGTTTGTTTCCGGCTCCAAATGCAACAAAAACGTTGACGGAAAACATATTTCTTCGGGGTATTTTTCAAAAAAAAAAGAAATAAATCTTGACTTGTTTAAATGTGGAAATAAAGGCAATATATTCAAACAATCATTTCAAGGAATTAATGCAAATATGATGACCACGTAACACTCAAATCATTATTAAATCTAGCTGTACACCGAAATCAGTTTGTCATAGGTGTTCTCGAATCCATTTTCAATTTTCTCGATGCTCTCTCCGGCGTCCCAAACCACCTTCTCTTTTGGGATTTCGTCGACTTTCAACGGCTCCTCATTATCCAAAAGGGTTTTCGCGTTGTCGGCTTGTAAAGCGATTCGCAGTTTTTCCCTCTCTTGCAAGCTAAACGAATTATGCCAATTTTTAAGTATATTGAATTAGTCGAAAAGCTTACTTGTACCATACACTTCCTCCATATTTGGTGCAGGGAATATCGGCGGCTTTTGCGATCATGTGCTGCACACGAAGGGCAAATTCAACATTTCCCTCATCTGGCCTTCTTCGTTGAACTTCTACAAAAATTTATATGAAATGATAGTTTCAGGTTTTTTTTCTGAAATACCAAGATATTGAACGTCATAAACCACAGCCCAACTAGTCATCACACGGAACAAATACATGTGGAATTTGTCCTCATGCCAAAAGCCATCTCCAAACTCCGGAGTTTGCCTGCAATTATAAAATTGCATGGTTTAAATAATGGACAGCACACTTGATTGCAATTGGGTAGATGTTTACACCATCTTCAAAAATCGCTTTTCTAAATTGAAGCACCTGACAATTATTAGAGCAATATCCTTCAGGGAACAACAATACTGGTCCTTCTTCCTGAAAATATTAAAATAAAACAAATTTACAGTATATTTATATAGCTCACTTTTGCAATATTCAAAACCTCTGTCAGAAAGCATTGCCTTTCATTGCTATTTTTTCTTTCCAGCCATAACGATGGGCATAATTTCTCGACAAGATACTCAATGACTCCTATAAATCACATTTTTCATAATTTTTTTAATCTGAAATAATTTTGCACCAATGATTCCATTATGTTTTTGACCCGTCACTACAAATCCGTATGAGCTTCCGTGAGGTGTTCCAGAGAACAAAATCTGGATGTCATTTGGTGTCAGGTGGTTCGCGACAGCCACTCCTGAAAATGTGTATTTGCTGATAGAACATTCGCGAGCACTTAAAAACTCAGAAAACAATCAATTTGAAACGAAAATATTTTTAAAAACAATGTGGACTAAAAATTTAACTTATATGGCCGAACTTTAAAAATATTTTTCGGTCATTCGTTCGCGGCCACACTAATTAGTTTAAAATTTTTTATTTTTATTTACTTTTCAAATTGAATTTCAATTTCGAAATACAGGAAAACGCTTTCTTTTCTAGAAAATTTGCCACATTCTTTTTCGAAAAAAAATTTTCCATTAAACCAAACTCCAAAATGTTTATTTTGGGGAGGTTTTTGATAAGAATCGGCACGGGAAAACCATGTGTACTCATACGATAAAACCCATTTCCATGCTGATTATATGTACTTTTATAGACATGATGATTTCAGAATTGTGTTTGATTACCTGGCCGCTTCGGCCGATTTTCCGGATTTCTGAACACCGCCACAAGTCCCATTCCACAACAAAACAATCGACAGTAAATGATCGCCACCCACGTCTTCTCAACATTTGTTAATGTCTGAAATTTTGATAGTTTAAACCTATTATCACTGAAATCACCTTGAAAGCTGAGATTACAGCAGCGATCGATACAAAAAGAAATGATGAAATCAGAAGAGAAATTCGCACAGGAAAGAGGAATGAGACCCTAAAATATTTTGATTGTTTGATTAATCCCACCATTTGTCCTTTCCTGAAGATAAGACCAAGGTAGAACAATGAACATTGTACTTTGTTCCAGTCTTTCGACGGCCGGAAGCGCAACAGCGTCTCATATCTGATCTTCGCTGTCTCAAAAGCGGTTCCGAAATCGTCCTACAAATGGTAATCAATTTCATCATTGTTTATCGATCAGCTTACTTCGATTATTGAACTTATTCCGTTTTGAACGGTTTTCATTGGAAGAGAAATGATGTCTTCCGACTGATCATTGTTCTAAATGACATAAATGATGTTTGAAATGAAATCGACAAAACCGGTTTCTTTGACCAGATTTGAGGTGTGTTGATATTTGGAAAATTAACTATGATTTATTATAGCGGGTCCAGAGAACAGCAGAAATAAAAAAAAATTGAGATCAAATATTGACATGTTGGCTACAGCAGCTTCAAAAAGCCATCACAAAATACGAGAGACTTACTGTAGTCGATGATTCATATCGTTTCAGTGGCATTGACAGAGGCTTGGGAAAATGTTGTTGGATGTTCTTGACTAAACGCAGGTACAAATGCGGCAATTGTCCCCAACTGGAAATCATTTCAAAACTCAGCTAATAGAAAACTCTATGTAGGTCAAAACTCACCTCAACCCGCAGAAAATGAGAGTGACAGTTGCGATGAATGCACCGGACACAATGGAAAGGTAAAAATAAACCAAGAAAAGAATCAGCATTTCTGCAACGACAAAAAAAATAATGGAAGAGTGCGTCGTGAAAATCAATAAAGAATGGGAATGTAGCGGCGTGGTCTGCCGGCCGGCCCAGACAAGGCAAGGTTGACAAAATAAATATAAAATTGCAATTTCATATTGAATCGAAAGTCGATGGAAATCAGAGAGGTTCACAGCGTGCTTTGATACCAACATCCGTTTCATTGACAGAAAAAAAATTTGTTTGGTTCAAAGATCAGAAATATATTAGATCCAAGTGACCCTTGGATGCGACGAAACAGATAATGGCAAGGTGGCGACGGGTACCACGCCTGTTCACCAAAACACTACGCCAAATGGTGAGAGTCTAGATGTGAGTGACAAACGATCAGAGATGTGTTAATGAAACTAGAAAAAAAAAATTTAGTTGAACGTTTTTTTATCGCACCTATTAGCGGTGATATTTTATGGCAAAACGTATATGCTAATGTTATCTTCGGGAAAAAGCGCGTGTAAAATTGACCCATAAAAACCCTGGTTATTGGTTTATAAATGCATATTAACAAACCAAATGACGATTAAATTTCAGGAAACTTTTGTGTTTGACCTGAGATAGCTAGAAGAAACTTCTCGCGAATAATCGAATTGACCGATTTATCAACAATTAATTTTTCAAAGCTTAAACGGAGAATGTGGAACGAAGTATTACCCACTCAGTATCGACGCTGCAATATAAACAAATGTGGAATGGAATAAAAACCAAAAACAAGGAATTCTTAGCGATTGGGGAAAGGCTGAGAAAAATATTTACCATTTGAAATTTTCTAAACAAATAGATGGCTCAAAATATTATTTTTGAAAATCATGCAAATTTTTGATATTATTTTTGATCAATTTCTAATTTTTGCCATCATAGATCAATGCATGTTCTTTACTCGAATCACAAATGTGAAGGGTCAAATAAAAGTAAGCGATTGTGAAAACAGAAATCGCTGTGTTTGCTTTGCCATCATACGGTTTTGAATTGCCCGTTGGCTGAAAAAAAGCAAAACCGAAACAATAATGGTTGTGACTCAGTTTTTCTTTTAAAACGTGTTTTGTATGGTAGTCTTATCATATTGTTTTGGACCGTTAATTCGATAAATATTTGTGTTTAGCACCAAAATGCATTTAAATAATAAGAAGCAGGTAGCAAAAAATTTCGAGAATGATTTGATTAAAACCAGGCAACTAAGACATTGTTCATTTTATTCAATCTTTTAATTGCTTTAATTTAATAATTAACCAAATTACAGAACATTTTTAATGTTTCTTTTAATAATTTCATATTGAGACTGCTCTAATATAAAACGATAGAACCATAAGGAAACCCCATTTTTTTGAAACTATTTAAAAATGAGCCCACTTTTTATAGCCTTGTAAAAGTTAATTCAAACCAATGGTCCAACGTATTATTTCATCCTTAATGTTAATTCGATTTTGAAAAAATCTAGGCTCTTATTATAATTCGAATAATTAAATTTATTATTATTCTAATTGTTATGTTAATGCATATATGTACATTTAAGTACATTTATCAGGTTGCAATGTAGTTCATTTCGTTTCTCCCTTTGGCGAGTTTTTCATTGCACATTGCAACAAAGTTGTTGTACCTGTCTCTGTGAACTGATGGAAAAAATCTGAAATGATTCTGGCTTTCAATTCAAACTGGACGACTCACCCTGAATTGGCGTACGCCGTTCTGGCTCTTTTTGCGTATCCAATCGCGGCCATTACGGGAATTGGAAATAATGTCGAATCATTGGGAGATTTACGCGTGAAACACAAATGAAATGTCATCTCTTCCAGCTCTTCCAATGTTTTTCCCGGCTCATTGTAAACTAACGTGTATTTCGGGGTTTTGGAGGTTGACTGCAATTTTGTATAAACTTATAGAGAGTATTTCGTTATTATTCTATACTTGTGCAGACTCGTGAGATGACAAGAAGAACTCATTATACAGCGGATTGACCATGGTTTTGTCGACTACTGTTCCACGATCAATGTTACCAGTATCGTTTGCGCGCTCGCGTTTTGGGGTCTGATATTCAGACTTCAGATAATTATTATGAAAAAAATGCTAACCAATTTAAAAAGTCGCTCAATGTGGTCTTTCGAAACAAAAAACAACGTTAGCTTAATCGTTTCGAGAATTTGCAATTCCACAGCTTCACATACTCTCTTTATATACCTTGTGTACTTATCAGCAACCTAAACAAATTTTATGTTTAATTTAGCAAACATCAATATAGCTTACAATAGGCCAATGGCTTTCTGGAATTCCATTAATGTAAATAATTAATTCATTCGGTTTTACACCATTATGAAGTGAAGTTCGAATAATTTCAAGAAGCGCTTCCGCGATAGCTGGCCCGAATTGCTAAAGAAATTGAGAATTGTTTTTTTAATGTATAATATGTTACATCGTCATCCTTTTTGACGTACATAAAGCCTCCAGCAAACATAAATCGATCTTCAGGGAAGACGTTTGCCGCGTAGCCAATTGTATATGGAGTCTGAAATGATCTAATCATTGATTTTCATCTTTAAGTAATTGTTACGTTCGTGTGGAAATTCATTTGCTTGGTATCAATTCCAATATAGCAGCATTTGCTGTTCGACAAATGTGGACTGAAAATTGTTATCGTTACGTAGTTTGCGTCCGGCGGGTGCTGCACGCGAAAATTTTACGAAAGCGCCTTTCGAAAATGTCTCGGCACACGTGAAGGTTTGTTTTTAAATTTTCACGTGAACTGTTCAACTTTCGCCAGACTTTTTTTTCAATAATTTTTACCTTTTAATTGTGTGATAGTTAAAACCACCATTTTTCAAGTTGATCTATAAAGGAACTGAATTTCAATTGAAATTTATTTAAAAATTCACCCTCAATGTTATGTTGTCAAATATTCTTCCAGCAGATTCCATGGCCAACGACCCTCGGCATTCTTCAGTTATTATATCATATTTTTCTGTCATTCTTTTGATGGAACCACGAATATTCAGATTCTCATTGACAACAATTATGATAAATGAGACCCCCCTTTGTTTCGCTATTAAAAAAATGTTCTGAAAATGTCATTCATATAGCAGTTGTATTTGGTATAGACAACATCTAACGTCACATCGCTATATCTTTGAATCTCAATCTCGCCTGGCGTTAGTGCTCTGATTCCGCATCGCATGAACGATGAAAGCAATGATGGCACAAATTTCCTTTTTGGGGTTTCAAGAAAAACTATCCACCAATTTTTCAAAGTGACGGGATAAAGCAACTTAGCAGACGTCGTGTGAATCTAATAATATCATATTATAAATACTACATTTGTTATTTTTTTATAACCGAAATTGCCGAATCGGGGACTTCAATTATCGGCTCTGTGAGTTTTCGACTTTCAACTTTCATCGAACGATGACCAATTTTCCAAAGACCATAGATTGTCTCAATTTGTCGATTCATTTTTAAATATGTATACGTCATTCCTATTTGTTTCCAACGTTCGGCTGGTGTCATTGTCGCTTCCTAAATTAAATGATAACGCTCAGAATGTTTGTAGTTGCGTTTACCTTTACGACATCTCTTCTCTCTCTTTCTGTAAGTTGATAGTCCGATACCGGTTGGTCTTCGCAAACAGTCAAAACTTCAATCGGAAACAATCCAAATGTATTACCGCATTTTGCCTTTACGGTCATCAAGTGCGGAAATGCTAGGGTAATACCATATTTCCTTTTATAATATGTTTGAACATCAACGCGTCCGAAATGCGGACTATGAAATTCGGAGAGCTTTGAACTGGCTGGGGGTCCAAAGCCTTTGATCACAACGACTGGAGCATCTTTCAGAAGCGTTTTCGACTTCTGATGAAACACATAACAAGACATGTTGAAAACTTGTTTTAGAAGATATTTGGCTGACGAGCTGGTGAAGGGAATATCATAAAGAGCGTTAGTTAAATCTCGAAGTTTATCGATGAGTGGTTGAGAACCCAGATGAAACAATGTTTTTTTAACTGAAACAATTAATTCAGCCAACTTTCCCTAATTGATGTTACCATCAATGACAAGGTATAATTGGGGAGTCTGCCGATTTTCCAAAGTCTTGATATTCACTGATAATCCCGTTCTCATGGTTTTGGATCGGTATTTTAGCATAAAGTGCCTAGAAATTTGAATATTCTTCTTAGCAATAGAGCAATGTTGCTTACACAATATCGTCTGAATTGATCACATAATGAACCGAGTTATTAACAGTGGCGACATCTTCATTTATTATTAACCTATGCGAAACAATAACACGAAGAGCTTCAATGAGGGATTTTCCAGCAGGAGACGGATCTTTTTTCGCAGTTTCTCTTATTGTTTCATCGTCTACATTTATCGATTTATCATATAATAATTCAACGATGACTTTTTTAACGTCAGGATCACTTGTAACTTCCTCAACCGGAACATTGATTCCATACTAAAATTCACGATTTGCATTACATATATTCATTTAACAACCAGTAGAATAACCTTGTTCTCGTTTAATTTCTTCAACGTGTAAAAAGATGATTGCTGATCGTAAAAATATCTGGTAATACCATTACAAGAATGGGCGAATGCTTTAACAAGGAATCTCACGGAATTTTGACAATACCGTTTTCTTTGTTTTAGTTCGGCACTGAAACTCATATGAGTAGTTAAATGTATACAGTTCTGTTAACGAGCCTGTTCGCGGCGCCTTTCGAAACAAATTTATAGTATTCTCCATCATGACCGTTTTTGCCACAAATGAAAAATACATTGACACTGTATTTATAAAGAATAACATCTCGTTCTAATTCTATAAGGATTCGGTGAAAAATATTATTTTAAACTCAAATACTCACCTATCTTTTTTATATTAGTTCCACAAAGTTTTGATTCGCTTTTCGATGTTTTATTATTCATATCTAGCTGAAATTGATTTTTCTCGTTTCTATTTCCACCTTCGATTGGATTCTGATCATGAATGTCCTTTTCAGTGTCTTTTTCTAAAAAAAAATGTTTTAATTAATAGGGTTGAATTGGCGGTATATCTTATAATCGACGTACTAACTATTTGAATAGATCATGCATTTATTATATTTCAGAGAGCAATCGAATTTTGTGGGTTGCAGCATCAATGAACATTATTAAAAATTTTGTATAAGATCAAAAATGACCGTTTGAACATCAAAATGTAACCAATTTGTCAATTTCGTGCAATATTTTTATATGATTGAAAATAATAATAATAGAAATTACCTAATTTTTCAGCACGTGTCCTACATTTCAAGCTTTTATTGAAATCAATATTGCGCATCCTCTTTGCAATGTCTTCCAGAGAACGCAGACTGTCCACAATTTGCCGCTCGTCGTTGGAAGTGTTTCCAGATTCCATTGATTTTGTCTCAACCATATTGCATTGAAAATTCATGTCTGAACAAAAAATCAATGTGAAACCCATTTGAATAGACAAAAGGAACGATTTCCTAATCGAGCAACGAAAGTCCGTGAAATGAATTGGATGGAATACTTCGATTAGTCGTAAAATTTATGCATAAATAAAAATATTAAAAGAGCACTGGAGTAAACTCAGTACGAAATCTAACCCAAAATGGATTTCAAAAAAAAATCGACAAATCCGCGGAGTCGACAGAGCCGGCCAATGTCATCCGATGACACCGCGAACAATGAAAATGTGTCATCGTATTAAAAAAGACATAAATACAAGCGGAGACCAAATAGAAACGTCAGGATTTTTTTAGAAAGAAGCATATTCTCATATTTATGCAAATAAAATATTTCATATTCATTTTGTGTAAAAAATAATTTAAATATTCGCGTACTTACAGAGCAGTTGTCAATAAAGTCATTGGCTTCTGAAACATGTTGTCAAGACTGTATTAAAAATTTTTACATAAAAGTTAAAATGGATTAGTATGAATTTGATTATGCATATACAAACAAAATCCTATTTTTTTTTAAATTTCGAATGCTCTAAAATGAGAAAAAGCTATCGTAGCCTTAAGCAAAACAAAATCGGTGAGATTCAGTGAGACCAAATGATGTGACTCCGAGGTGTGGAGCACGATACGTACCCTGAATAAAATAATGTGATAAAAGAAATAAATATTAAACGTTTTTTTTTTGGCTGTTCTAGGAATGATATGGCAATAAATCTAGACGAATATTTTTTAAAACAATTTACGAATTTCTCGTGTGCTTTATAAACGATACTTGACTTTTAGTTCGTTACGCTCAAATAATCAAAAAATATCCTAAAGAATTTTTATTTTAAATAAATAATTTTTGGTTTTTATACATTTTTTAATGTATTTTTTATGTTTTGTCGGAATTATATTTATTATACCGTCATTAAATGCAATAGTTTTTTACGATATATTTGTCGGCGAATTTTCTGAATACATTATCATATGTTTATATCCAATAAAAAGTTTTTGAACGTAGAGTTGAATTTGCATTTGTATGATAGCAATCACAAAAAACGAGCACAATGTGCTGATCTGCTGTGAGTTTTAATTATAAAGATATCCGAAATACCGTTTTTCAAGGTGATCAGTTTTTCGAGGTCGATTTTTTTGCGATTGTAATGGTATTATCATCTATATTAGGAAATTTAATAGATTTTTTTCTCATTGTTTTGTCGATGGTTTTCCTTCCTGGCTTTTCCCTATTCATCCGCATATTTTAACATTTGATTTATTATTGCCTTTAAATATTTTAGAAAAGCTTTGAAATGAAATAATAATTATGCAATGATTGTATTTTCTTTAAGGAATTAATTTTCCGATTCTCTGATTAAATAACATTGTTTTCTCTATAAGGTGCCAACATCAACCCGAACATTAATTTCATTATTTCGCTGTGCTACCCAATTAACCTAATAATGAACGAAAATAACGGATATTTGTTTTTTTGCAATGAAGATATCATGTACCTTCAAAGTCATTAAATCCAACATTTTTTGAGCATTTTAGTTTTTTTCCGGTGGACACCAAACAAAACCATAATTTTCTTTACAATTAGCAATTATAAAAATAAGCTTTTATTTTTAAAAAAATCTGCCGGTGAATAAATTAACTCAATCTCGTTTCTAGAGAATCACTCAAAGCACCAAGCATTTTCGAGACTGATCTGCTCCTCTTCTTCCTTGGTCAAATCATTCTTGATATTGAAGGTCTGGCGAATTTCCTCAGGAGTTTTTCCTTTGATGAGCTGAGCGATAGCCTTGCAGCTTGCATCCAATAAGCTTTGAACGTCCATATAATTGGCCGCCTAAATATCGAAAAATTTGAAATAATCCATGGGGGTTTTTTGCCACCGAAACAAGCTCGAAAAGAATTGGCTGCTCAACTCTGAAAAACTCTTCCTCCCATTTCTTTTCCTCATCGCTCATGTCAGCTTCCTTCTTCGCGTTCGAAGGCGAATCGTTTTGATGTTTTTCGCACCAAACGAGAACCAAGCGCAATATCTCGGTTGGCACGTTAAGAAGAGGAATTGTCTCTTCCGCATTTGATGAGTCCATTCCAAGAGCATCAAGTAAGTTTCTAACGGTGCGTGATTGGCTAATGACCTTGTGGGTGACCTGAATTACAATGTTTGAATGATTTTAATCAAAATCTATTACTTCAAACCGATGGCCTTCCGACGATTCCAGTTTAATAATGCGCTGCTCGCCGCTTGTTGACGCCGCCATCGTGCGTTTATCAGTAATAGAGATATTCAAAGCAAATGAATGAGTGGCAACAGGGCAAAAGCTGAGCGATTCGTGCGTGAAATATTCAGAAATAATACGTGATAGAGAAACGATAGGCGATAAAGAAGGAACGCGCCTGCGAAGATGTGCTTTTTGTATTTCCAGAAGAGAGAACGAGAGAGGGGGGGGGGATTAGAAAAGAGAGAACGAGAGAGAGCTACACCGCCCCAGATGAAAATAGGCAAGCTCACCGAATTACAGCCATTGGCCAGACGCTTTGCATGCGTATTAAGTTATAGGAACAGACGGCGTGGTGTGTTGGCTGCGGGGAGGCTGATGAAGAGCGAAATATGTGGAATATTGATCTTTTACCGCCTCGAACGTGCCGGAAAGGAAATTGGCCGAACATGGTCAGAGAACAAGGCAAAAACAAAGACGGCGAGGCCTAGTTTAGTTTAATTTTGAATCGGAAGTTCCTTCTTGTATACAAAAACATTTCAAGATTTTTAGATTTCTAGACAAAGCATCGTGCTAAAATAGGAAATGAGAAGAACGAGAAAGTATTGTAGATTTTCTTTCACGTTTTGACGAAATATGAAATGATTAAAAAAAATTTATGCATACAATTAATAATTATGGCAAGAAATAATTGAGAGTTCACTGGGAAATATTCGAATTCAACGCCAAACTGGGTGATCACGTGGAAAATTTTCCGGATTCCAATGATTTTCGCGCACAATTTCTTCCAATTGTTCAGTCGTGAAATCATTCTCAACCTCCAAATTTTGTCGCATTTCTTCAATTGTGCGATTGCGAAGAAGTTCGGCAACCACTCGCGCTGACATTTTGATGAGCGGAGGAAAATTCAAGTAAAATGCCGCCTGAAATAATGATGTTTGTTTTTCGGCAAAATTTGAATGAGTGGTTACTTCAAAAATTGGTGTAATGTATCTCATGGTTATTCCAATAATGGAAAGATCGCGTTGTGTAAATGGCAAAGTGTCATAATCAGTGTCTGGTGGATCATTTTCATGAGTTTGAATCCAAATAAGAATGAGCTCCATTTGGAGCGATTGGACGTTGTGTAATTGAATTGGATCTTCGAGTGGATTTCCCAAACTCAGGATATCTTGTATGAGCCCAAATCTTGATGCTAAGCTACGTGGCAACTGAAAAAACATAATTGGGTTATTTCTGGCTGATTTCAAGGACAAAACCGGGTAGAGTTTATAATCCTGCGTGACAAGATAGACGATTGGATCGTCCCTTGGATCTAGCGGAGCCGTCATAATCACCCTGAAACTAATTCAATTAAAACATTTCAAATACAGAATATGGTCTCGAATTTTTGGTTATAAGACTGATTACTCTTCCACGTGTATCATATTTCAGAATACCAGATCAACAATTCTTTTTTTCTAATACCATTCAAAACCATTGAATACAAATATTAATAAAATTTAATATTTGGTCCTTTTTTAGGAAAAAAATCTGCAAATATGACGTGTGTGTTTTCAGTATGCCGCTTTCTTTAAGACCGCCAATGTTTTTAATACAAGTAAAGTATCGTGAATTAAATATTTTATTTCTAGTCAAACGCCAAATGAATTATATAACAGTTTAATTTTGTAACCTACTTATTTGTTTTTTTTCTGTAATCTACATATATAAAAAGAAAATCTTCGTTCCACAAATGTCAAAACAAAAAAATGATCAGCATCAATTTCTTTTGTTTCTATTGTTTTTCATATTAAAATTGACTGAAAACGTTGAACATTGGAAAAGAAACTTGATAAGAGAGAAAATAAAAGAGAAACATGAAAATCTTGTTGTTGATGAAGAATCAGATAAGACGACGTCAAATGCGCCAATATCTTGTACCTAGCGTATTTTTCGAGCGGTTAAAATTATTTTAACTACTATCAAACGCTTTATTTAATGAATTACTTCATAGATATTGAATTAAGTGTGAATGGAAATCTATCATTAAGATTTGATGTATATTTTTTTTTAATTCGTTGGAATAAAAATTCGGATGTCAAATAAAGCGTCAGTATACTGCCACTGGCGTCTTTTTTGTGGGTGCTTTGTAAATCCACAACATCTTCAATCATTATTCTAATATAAGCATTCTACACATGCGTTTTATTATCAGATAGAGATTGTAATCCATTTCTATAGTAAACCTGAACTTTAGTTTCACATAACCAATGAAATAGCCATAGTACAACCATTTTATTGAAATTACTTATGTGTTATAATTTATTAATATACAGTATTTTACAAATACAGAATGTATGCATTTAGAAGGACAATTTTCCGTCGTTCATCGCCTCGAATCTGGCCATGTCGAGAGGCTCTGAATCATCAGTTCTTCCGGACAGATCGAAAAGCTTGGCGAAAGCCACGCGTCCAGCATTGTAGACCAAGTAGTTACATGAAATATCGCGAAGATAATTGAGCTGCAAGAATTTGGCAGCCTAAAAAAGTTATTGTGAATTAAAATATTTCTTTGAAAATCGAGAGATTACCATGATGAGTTCGAACAGAATCGCCTGTTTTGACGGCATGATAGACGCGTCGAATGGATCGTCAAGTCCCTTGTATTGCCCGGAAGCTCCGCGATCGTGCGACGCCGGGATGTTCTCCGTGTGATGACGCTGACACCATTTCATAATGATGCGCAACGTTTCGGCGCAGACGTGCTCCAGACGAATTGGCTGTGTTACTTCACATACCTTGTCCTCGAAGCCATGCTCGACCAGGAAATCCTTGACCGTCTTCGAGATGATAATCCACTTTTGTGGCATCTAAAACCGAAGGAATAGAATTTGGTCTACTTAATTCTCACCTCAATGATCTCATTATCTCTAGTATGGAACTTGATGATGCGTTCGGAGTTGTCGACCATCGGAGCAACGTCATGAACTGAACGGCTTTCCATCGTCTAAAAATAACTCTCTTAGTGTAAAAATCGATGGGAGGGAACTGTGTTGATATCGAGACCAGCATGTGGCTGATAACAAAAGAACTCGTCCGAAAAATGTACATGAATTTTTATACGAAGGGCCTAGGCAAGGCACGCATATCACAATGACATAAAATTGGGCAGAGCCATAACGTGTTGATATCGATTTAGAGGCGTGAAGCCGGCAGGGCCAAATTGGCATCGAGGCGATGTTTTGAAGAGACTACAGCATAACCTGCACATCTTACTATTGAGTTTTTCGTAATAGCATTAGTCGACCAGATGGTGGAGTCAGAACGAGCGAAAAACGGAAATTAAACGAGGTTCACCACCCAAAAAATAACGCAGAAGGATATGACGCGCGCGTAGAGCCTTCAATTTGATGTCCAATATTGGGAGGACCAACCAGCATTGTATTTATTGAGATTCAGAGATTAAAAAAAATATATCTTAAACTGAATTCCTAGAGCTGAACGTCTTCATGACATTACTTCAATATACTCTTGAAATGTCTGTTCAATTAATCATCGAAATTTTATAAGAAGGCTAATGATTCAAAAATCTTGCATATCAATTGGTCTAAACTGTTACGAAGTTTTTCGCGGCAATCGTTTCCTCAAAGTAGAAAAAACGGCCATTCGCATCGTTAACTAGCTTATAACGTAACACACGCAATGATCCAATTTGGGAATGAACAGACATTCAGGTCTCGTTGCGTTTTTTTAGCACTGAGTTAGTCTCGAATCGTATTGATAATGCGTTGCGGCGGGTGGCATTCAAAACAGGCACCTGATTATCTTTTAAGTTTTATAACCAAAAAAACCATGCCCTTATATAAGACCGACGATTCATAGTCGCATTAGGCATTCCTCGAACAATGGCATCGCTGAACCACGCCATTCTTATTTCATTATTCGTTTGCAGTTGCACTGGTCTCCAAGAGACGTTTGATCCAAAAGCTGTTGATATATTATTACGGGAAATTCGTTCGAGGCTTCAACAGCAAGAATTGGACCGGCATCCTGAATTAAAAACGACAACACCGGCGGCAGCGGAAGAAGTGAAGAAAAATGAGATCGATGTGGAAGGCTCCGGATCGGGCGAAGAGATTGTTGAAGGATCGGGTGTTGGTGATGAAGTGTTCCCAACACCTCAACCAATTTTCGACAAGGCTGGAAATTTCAATGACAAGGAAGAATTGGAGACGCTGACGCTCACAAAACTCCACAAAGAAGCCCCCACAACTATTCAAGGTAGATGCTTTCGTATTGCATTTATTTCAAATTAATCATTTGCTTCAGAACACTACAAACAAAATCCAGTCGGCACCCTTCAAATGTTGCAAGGTCTTGATATCCATGGTAACTTGATATTCCCACATCAATTCGTATATATCATTTTCAGGATCATCGGGTGGCTATCATCGAGCACTTTCCGGCGGCTACCTTCCTCCACAAACCTATGATCCGTACAATGTGAACTGGCACAGCTATGGTGAAGAGGGTGTCAAAATGAAGGATAAAGCGATTGATGTATTCCGAAGAGTTCTCCGGCCAAACGTTTAATAAATTTGTGGTTGCTATATAATATTTTGTGTTTGACACAATTAATAAAGAGTTCGTTGACAGTTTGTGACCTCGGGCGATGAACATCGCCGATAGAAAAAAAAAATCAGATAGGGCGACCTTTTGATAGAGTTACTTCATATCTTCGAATTTTAGGTTGTATGTCAAATGACGTCAAGAAGATACAATGATATCAGATATGTAATTCTACAATATATTTCAAATTTTGTATGTACACTATAATGTACGAAGCTTTTTACGCCGGAGAATACATGGTCAAATATTTAATTCATTTTCAAGTCCTTCAATATCTGATTTATCTACGAAAGATGGTAATCGTTTAAGGCACGCATTGGATACACAGTCAACGTCATTCGTCGAATACGTATAAATTAAAGTTGTTTTGATGGATTGTGCAAACAAGACAAATGCTTCTTTCGGTTTTATTTCAAGCGGTGCTAATGAATTTTCCGAATCGCAGAATAGAATGATGTGAATTAGCTACTGGATTGATAGCATTATTGTGGTTTGATTTACTTTTGGTGTTTACAAGAGAAGAATAGAGAAATTTACTTGTTTCAAATATTTATAAGAGGTCTTACATCTTCTTTAAAAAACATTTATTTGATAAAAAGCCAAACAATAAATTATTGAATTCATTAAATGAGAAATTTGGCAAAAATATAGATGACACCCAGAAGGTTTTGAGGAATCGTTTGAGATGGGAAGATAAGAATAAAAAAATGATAAACTAGAAAATTAATAAAACGGCTTTGGGTTCGGATTCTTCGTCTTTACCAATAAAATATCATCGATATGATAGATCCATTTGCCCTCCCTTTTGTTCAGTTCATAAGCCAATTTTCGGTTGCGGCGTAGAATTTTTTCCTCCTCTTGGGTTAGGTCTCTTCGTGCTCGCGGAATCTCCAATGGTGCCACCGCTCTTGCAGCTTTTCGGAATTCCTTCAAGAAATGATTCCTGTCAATGTCCGATTTGAATTCTACTATCAATAGTCGCTGCCTAAGATGAACTTTGTCCCAATAAATCCTTTCGTGTTTGATGCCTATCATTTCGCATACATCTTTCACAAACTCTTCTAAAAAAATACGAACAATACTAGCATATTCAGACATGGAAAAAAAATAATTTTCTTACTGTCGGAAATCCGCTGATTTTCACATTTGGTATCCTCGAGATTTTCAATAACCGCTCTACGACTTTTATTGATCATTTCGGCAACTTTTTGCGCCAATGCAATATCGGTTGGCACATAGTTGATAGCCGTTACTTCATCAGTATTGCTCATTGCTTTATATTAACTGGTAGAACACGAATACAAGAATAGCAGTTGGTGGTACTATTCCTGAAATAATGACGGATAACGACATACGACGTATATTTAAGGCGTGTCCAAAACCAAGAGAGTCGGGTAATATAAGAGAGTCGAAGAAAAATGTGCAAGCAATGACATACGCATAATTAGGATATGCGGAGACGGTGAATTCTGGAGGGTTCTAATTTTGAGAGTGCATGTGCAAGGTGCATCGAAAGCTGTGTAGGTGCTCTAATGTCAAACTCCTCTCTTATTAGGAATTATTGCCCAACTCATATCGTAGGCCACCTTTTGATTAAATCTCGTTGGCCACCATATAATTATGAAACCCTCAATTTATGTATGAAATTTTCAATTTGACATTCGAATTTTTAGGGCAAAAGCAAAGAGCCAAAAGTGGTAAAGCAGATGTTGAATAACCAATGAGGGACTTTATTGAAGAGCGAGAACTCATAGAGCTCATACTTTGGTTTGAATCTAATAGGGTATCACATATTGAAGAACAGCCTATTTTCCTTCTTTGATTGGGGAACTATTATTTTTCAATTATGAGATCTCAGCCAATAAATATTTTCGAACAAAATTGTTTTGAGAATTTTTTCAAAAGTCGATATGAATTCGAAAAATGTCTACATAGAAAAATGTCAAGAATTTCTTGCGAAATTCTCGATGATATTCGAAGAATTTCTCGACAAATGTTCGAGAAATTCTCGAGAAAAATGTGAACACACAATGAAGAAAAATTGCAGACGGCGCAACAAATTTGACGAGATTATTTAAGATTACTTTTTTTCCGAAATTATTTTCCTATCGGTGACGGTCTCCAATTTGCCAAATCACTTTAGATATACGTATGTGTAATTTTATTGTCAACTGAGTATCAAACTCAAATGCCAACTTCTTTCAACTTTTTTTGGACTATTCATATATTCGTTTATTGTAAGTCATGTCAAAATCAATTTTTGGGTTGCTTTACACGAAACAAAGAGGGAAAATCAAATTCGTTTAATTTCCGCAATGTAGAAAGAAGAAGCTCAAATAATGCATAAGAAGCACAATCACAATTAATCAAGAATATTCGAGATAATCGAACCGTTTTGCTTTAAAATTCATTGAATATTTCTCGGCGAATCCTCGAGGATTTTTTGTCGTTACTGTTTGAAATTCTTGAACCCTTTCAAAGAAAATTTCCCGAATATTTTTTCCAAAAATGCTTGAATATTTTTTCAAAGGCTTAGATTGATCTCAGCATCTGGAAACATATTCGATTACATAATATAAAAATTAAACTTTATTCGAATAGATTTTGATTTTCAATTTTTTAACATTGAATTGTAAATTTCACAAGGACAATGTGAATTATTTCTTTGTCATATTCAAAAATTTTCTATGTTTATAGAGTATGGGATATTTAAAGAAAACGGACGCTATACTCAAATAACCAATAAAATGTAGGCGCTTGACGAAAACAAATTATTGATGAAGCTTTGGAGAAGCATAGAAAACATTGCTCAAAACATTAGAATAACTCCGTATTCTTGGGTTTTTAAATTATATATAGATATATATGTTGATTTATTCACGTTGGAGCAATATTTACAAAAATTGAGTGATACAACAAAAAACTTTTCTAGCAAAACGAACAGTTTAATTTTTTCTTGAAATAACAGTGAAACAAATCCCTTTTTATAAATAGTCTTTCATATTTTTCATATTTCTGGGAAAAATCTTATTAGCACGATCTTTGAAAGAAGCTTTACCTATGTCTGAAAATAATCCTCTTATATTATTAGCTCTCACTTTTTTGCCCTACCGTAATAGGCTTATACTGGTTTTTGTTCACTAAAGTAATGGGTGTTTTTTTTTCTTCCTTTCCTTTCGAAGACATCTCGAAGTAACCTTGGATATTTGGATGACACGTTGTCCACTTCCCTGTTCGAACGATGTTCAAGGCCGCTTGGCTACTAAAGCAAGAGTAGGTTTTATCATAAGAATTGAAGTTGTCTAGTTCCTTATTGTACTAGTAAAGTACCTGAAGCTCAATTAAGACTATTTATGAAATGAATACCCCTCGCGACATGAATGTTCAAACAAATTGGAGGAAATGTGTAAATAGTTTCGAAAATGTGTCTTCCAAGTTCCACCACTTATGTATTTCAAATGAGAGGTTACACAACGAAATTAGTAGAATGAAAAGCGATGGAGAATTGTGTTAAAACCAATATGAGGCAAGGATCCAATTTGCAAATGTTACATTGAAAGGAATTCAATTTATATGAATTTTTGGAATACGTCGAATTCAGTTAAAACCCAATTCCGGGAAACGCATATACAATAGCATGTTATTATTTTTAAAATGTGGACTAAAATTGGTTGAAAATATGAAATAGTAATAGTCTAGAACGACTTGAATCAAGGGTAATGATGCGAACACACAGGATCTTTTCTTATCATCTTGATAAAAAGTAACAATGTTGCAAGAAAGGTCAACCCTGGATACGACGACATATTTTTCTGGAAACCACTAATTAATCATGCTAAAGTGTTGCTAAAACATAAAACATGGACCATCTTGGTCTGTGCCTAAAGATTTTTTCAATGTTAAATACATTTTATTAGAAATATTTTCAAAAATTAATATCTATAAATTTTGAATTTCAATTTCTGGTGAATGAAACAGGGCAATTTCTTATAATTTTTTTCATAGTCTTAGATTCTTACAAAAAATACATATTTTATTTTAAAGTAATTGAGAAAGCTTTATATAAATGATCCGCTTATTCGGTTAAAATTTGTATAGTTAATACGACAACTCCTGCATATTATTGAGGATAATAGGCACGCGGAACTTGTGTTTTTTTACCATTTGTGATCGGCAACTAATTATGTAATTATCTGGATTTTTAATTTATTTCCTTGTATTCTATTGATTTAAAACTCGTTGATTCTATTAGTATTCAAGATTTCGAGAAATATCTTTCGCATCAGATCAGATTTGGTTGTGTTGTGCGATCAAAAAACGCACGCTATCGAACATCTCTTGTTGTCAATTTCCCTCCATTGCCAAATGCAAATCATCTCCGAATGGGCAGTTTGACCTTCAGTTCAGTATCTCGTCGCACCATTATTTTTTTGCGCCACCCTGAATGCTTACTGACAGCTAAACTCCGCCTATAATCTCCCCCATAGGAAACTAGTATAAATAGGGAGCGGTTTGCTATGGAAATCATCAGCAGCAATGTTTGAGGAGAAGGTTCTAGTTGGAGTCGCCTCGGTGTTCTCGACGCTCGCCGTCGTCGCCGTCCTCATCGTTGTACCATCGTTATACAACACCATCAACGAGGTGCACGATGAGGTGCTCGATGGAGTTCAAGTCTTCCGCGTTGAGACCGACTCGGCCTGGACTGAGATGATGGACATCCAGATCACCGTCACCCCACCAACCAAGCCACGTGTCAACCCATTCAACTCCATCTTCCGTCAGAAGCGTCAGACCTTCTCTGGATTGCCAGCCTGGTGCCAATGTGAGCCAACCAAACCAACCTGCCCACCAGGACCCCCAGGACCACCAGGACAGCCAGGACAGCCAGGCAAGACTTTCTCACTTGAAATTGTTGATTTAAATTCATTTTATTTCAGGAACCCCAGGAGCTCCAGGACCAAAGGGAGAGGATGCTCGCACCACCTATGCTCCAATCACCTGCCCACAACCTGATACCAAGTGCATCCAGTGCCCAGCCGGTCCACCAGGACCAGCTGGACCAGTCGGACCAGCCGGACCAGCTGGACCAGACGGACGCCCAGGACAGCCAGGAAACCGCGGAAAGGACGGACACCCAGGAGGTCCAGGACCAGCTGGAGACCGCGGAGCACCAGGAGCCCCAGGAAAGGACGGACAGCCAGGACACCCAGGAAAGGACGGACAACGCGGAAAGGGAGCTCCAGGAGCGCCAGGACAGCCAGGAAAGCGCGGACCAGCTGGACCAAATGGACAGCCAGGAAACCGTGGATCCGATGGACATCCAGGACCAGCCGGACCAGCCGGACAGCCAGGAGCCCCAGGACACGCTGGACCAGACGGACACCCAGGAACCCCAGGAGGAGCTGGACGCCCAGGACCAGACGCTGCCTATTGCGCCTGCCCACCAAGATCTGCTGTCTTCGTTTCCCGCGCTCGCCAGTAATCTTCTTACCATATATATCGCCCATGATAATCACTATATTACCCACCAATAAATATTTAAAGCATGCAAACATTGTGAAAGGTGCAGAATGAAAAGAAAAAGTTTGAAAAGGAAATGTGAAAATAAAAAAGACAAAAGGTTCGATTTTTCAAACGGCTTTCAATTTTTGAGCAAACTCTCTTTGCGGTAGGTTCCACATCAATGACTTTAATTCGCGCCTTCAATTTTTTGGAGGTTTCTGAGAGTTTTATTTATTTCCATGACTTTTATGATTAAAAGCGCATTTGTCTAGAAATATTTTATAGAAATAAAAAAAAGATGATCGATAAAATAAAGGCTAGTGACCTTTATTCGATAAGCTTCTTCCTCCACACATCTGTAATAATCTCTATGTCTCTTCAATACGTATATTATAAAATGAAAACCAGGCAAAGTGTAATGTTCGCCAACGGAAAAAAAACCGGACGAGAACGAGCTGAGGATCAACATAGGCTATCCGACCTTTCCACAACACCACACATTATATTATTGCACACCTTTCTCTATACACATTGGGTTTATGGTAAGTCAGAGAATAGTATGATTGCATGCTACTAGATATTAGTAAAGCTTATTTGAAGTAGTATCCAGGAATTAAACAGCAATATATGCAGGGAGAGAAGGAATATCTTGAAAATATTAGTTTGCACTTTATATTTCACGTGATATGCATAATCCGAAAATGCGAGGGGGGGATCACATCATTTTATTTCTTTGTTCCTCGTTCGTCGGAAAAATTCTTTATAATTTACGTCCATCATAGATCATGCGGCTTCTTTGAAAAAAGAAGAACAATTTCTTTGTGGGAATCCCCCTCCTCAACCTAAGCACTTTCAATTTTTTTTTCAAATAACCTGTCGTAAATTTTGTTTACTTCAATCCACATTACGAATCGAATTGTTCGGAATTCCTTTCAGATATATGAGAAGTGCCCATTTGATTTGCATTTTGTTGAAATATAAATCTGGATAATGATTGAAGAGACATGTCTGATTTGATGGGTGGAGGGATAGAAGGATGATTAGAACAACGGCAAGTTGGACAGTTGTCGGCTGAGCTCCAGCCAGCCGATGCGTTCGAATTGAAAACAAAACGAGGCGGCTTGCCGTGTGGACACGGGCGTCGTCCGGCAAAGTTGGCGACCAACTGGACGCCATCGATTTTACGCCTTTGCTCTATCTTTCCACCCATTTTGAACACACGTCACGAGAACTCCAATGTCGCGCAATGTTTTTATTTCTTGGTTCTTTTTTTTTCGACCCGCTTTCATTACAATTCAATTTTCTTAAATAAATTGTAACTCGAGGCGGAGTAGGCTTACAATGAATTCAGAATGAAACTAAAAAAATTGATGTTTGCGCACTTCGAAAAAAAGAAATGTGTGGATACTTCCGCTCATGTTCGTTCGCTCATGGCAACATTTTACATTCTTTTTTATTTTTTCTACTTCGCAACCTTCGTTGAAAATGAGTTTTAAAAGCTCTTATAAGTTATTTTCGGTTTTGTGTGCGTTGAGTACCACATTTCTATTCAACAATATTTTTCAATATTTGGTTAGCGTATGTGTAATATGAAATTAAATACTAGCTGATATAAAATTACATCAACTATTCGACTCGAAAAAAAAATTGATTTATAACAATATATTTGATACAAAAATATAGAAATTCAAATATTCAATATTTCGCAACTAATTGACTATTCAATTTTTTGGGAATATCCAACACCAATATCCAATTTTGTGTTTTTCATTTAATTTGGGGTGAAAAATTTATGGCTTGCAAATTTTGTTGTTCACTTCCCTTTCCAATGTCAGGCTTCATATATTTCTAATTTTATGGAAATTCTCTATTTTTGCACGATTTTTTTTTCTCAAAAAAAGCAGCTGTCTAGCTTTCACATAATTTTTATTTAAAACAGACTTTATTAAAAGTTAAATTTTATCAATTTTTAAGCAATTTGTGGTTTTTTAATTTATTGATATATTTAAAGCATATAATGGCCAACAAATCAAAAATATGAATTTTGAAATTCATTTTCAGAAATCAATAACTTTCACTTTAAAATGAATAAATTAGCCAAATATAGTACGTTCTATTACTTTTATTTACTAAAGATTATATTACATGAATGAGACGGGTCGTGTCACTGACAACTCGCATCTCCTTATCATGCACCTGACTGTTGCATCCGAAAACAATTTACAGACGTTCTATTTTTAAAGTGTTTTGTCGATAGTCGGAATAAAAGTTAATCGAATTGCCGACTCGTTTATTGGACCCTAAGTGCGGCCTGCACAAGTGTGAGTGCTTTTTATTTTTATTTTGCAAACACGCTTTCTTCGTACGTATGCACATATTGACTGACCACAGGTGATCTTTGAAATACGCTTTCGTATCTCTTTATCAACCTCCAGGATCCTTGCAGGCTGTTTCATTGCTTCTTTAAAACAGGAAAATTTGAAAAAAGATACCTGTCACGTTTTTCCATTATGTCGGGGGGAACTGCTTCATCCTAATTGAATATGTATGAATGTAGGACTAAATTTCGTTAGTGTAATTTCATTTATTCGTTAACAAGTATTTACGAAGAATTCTACTATATATTAGAATTAGAATAATACGAATTTTAAATCCAATGAATTTGAAAAAAAAAACGCAATAAATCGTCATGAAATTTTTCTTTTTTTTTGAAAAAAATAACTCCAAATTCATATATTTTGTTTGTTGCATTTTCATGCCATCAATTTTCTTTCCTTCAAAAACCGAATAATCTCTTTTTTTTTCTTTGTTTCCGCATGCAAGCTTCTAATGTTTCTGTTGACGTCACACTCATCCAAAAAATAAATAAAAGAGAAGAATGAGAAGTTGGAGCAGAAAACAATGCAAAATAAAAACAACATTGCCACGTTTTATTTGTCAAGCTTCTCCCTCTTGTATTCCAAACCGTTTATCATGCCTCATATTGTGTCAATAAATAGATTGCGCGTTTTATAATTTGTTTTTCACACGCTTTCCCGGTGTCCTTCGCAATTTTGTCTGTTATTCGGAGCCGTGCAAGAAACAAATGTGCCCGCAGGCCTATTTAATCCTCAGTGATTACCCTTGAAATATTGATGCGCGACTTGGTAAACGTTTCCTCTTTTTTTTGTCCAAGAATATTTAAACGAGACTTGCAAAATAAGAAGCCGGCCAGTAATTATTTGTCTCTTACTTTATTTACGCGTTTCTTGCTGTCTCGAGCGCTTCTAGCCAAACATTATTTTCAAAACTCGACCTCGCAATTTTTTGAACGGCGATACGTTCTCTTTTTTTCTAAGGAAAAATAAACATTGAAACAGTTTTAATATGAAATCGACAGTTTTCATTCCAACTGCACGCATTTTGCAGCTTTTTCTTACTTTTAAAATAACACTTTTTTGTGATAAAAATGTAGCGGTGGATCGCTAAAAATTTATGTTATTTTCAGAAGAAAACATTGCCAGAAAATACTCAACATTCCTGAAATGTGGGTGTAAAAGTCTAATCTCTTTCCCATCCTATTCATCCATCAATCGCAAATGAGCCTTTTGTATGTAGTGTGCTCAGGCGTCGAAAGACAAATATACTCATTGCCCAACCTTTTGTGTTCTTTTTATCTAACGAACATTGACAAAATAATTGCAGAATGTTTTTTTTTTGTTATTCGATGACTTTCCAATTAGTTGGTTTGAATTATTCTAAGCAAAAAACAACTATTTTTTTTCATTTGGGTCTTACAAAGATACTACCATAATTTTTGCCTCGCATATATTGATAATAGGAGATTGCAATGCTATAATTATAAAATGAGAACTAATTGTTCTCCAAATCTCTGGGAAGCACAAATCAAAAATATAAAAATATAAATAATGTGCTTCAATGAGAATAGAATAAAAGCTAACCTGCTGGGAGAATTTCAATTAACTACGATAATTATCAATAAATCATTTTTGAAGATTTTTTACTCAAAACAAAATATTCAAATTTAACTCGAAGCCTTCTCAACTGAGTTCAAATAAATTCGAAATCAACTCACGAAAATTTATATTTCAAATTCTTTAGAAGTCGATCTATTTCCATTTACCAGAGATTTTAGACATATCGAAAGTGTCAGCCCTCAAAACAATTTTTGAACTTTTTAGTACAACACAAGTTGATTACCGTACAAATTGCGATAAACAGTATCGCAGTCAGGTAACTTTTTGATTTTTGGTGATCATTTCACCAAAAAAAAAGTTGGGAAATTGTTGATGCGGTCAAAGTTTTTTTTTGTTGACACGGAATTGGTATTTCACCAATCTTGGACTGCGTCGTAGTCTTATCTATAGGGACAAGTTTTCCATGAAATTCTTTTGAATGTTCGCTATTTTGGATTAGGGTGGGATCATTAAGTTCAACACCCTATCATTTCCTATTACCAACAAATCGTCTGTGAGTGCTATTGAGATCGCAGAGGGGCGGTGTGCGAAAATCCAGCGAACGAGCGCCTCGGCTTCGCCCACTTTATCAATTATTTTAAAACGTACTTTGATTGCAAAACAAATGACCATCTCCAATTTTGATGATTACAAGTTGTGTGCATTATCTCGTGGGCAAATGTGACCCATCGTGAAATCAGAAGTCATATTTTGGCGCGAAATTTTTGGTATAAAAGGCAAGTTGATCCGACATTCTTCCATTATTTTGCCATTCACATTACCTTGCCGACCCCACAATCATCTCTTCCTTGGTTCGCGACTATGGTCCGTAAATCAAAGTTCAAATGATCATGTTGCTGTTATTATTGTTATGACGTCCCCCCCCCCGCCACCATTCATTCTCTCACCACTCCGCCATTCGCTCCGCATTATCTCATATATGCATACCGTCCGTCTAATCGTTTCGAATTTTCCAGATTGCCAACTAATCGACAACTGAATTCAATATGGTTATTTTGACGAAAGACCAACAACAAGATTCCGCTCAAAACGGATTGTGGCTTCCGCAACTTGAACGCGATGCATGTGGCGTTGGATTTGTCTGCTCCGTCAAGGGAATCCCGTCGACGAAGGTAAAATTTTTTAGAAAAGCGAGCTTTTAAAATTTTGAGAATTTTGACTGAGTTTCCGATTCCTTCAAAGAATTATGAAAGAAAATCAACCAATTAAAAAAAAAGTGAGAAATATCCGAATACGTAGATTCAGAAAAGTAAAACATTCAATGAAAAAAGCCGGCTATTGCGAATTTTAGATCATGTCTGATGCTCGCACAATGCTTGAACGTATGGCTCATCGTGGAGCGTGCGGCTGCGACAACGATTCCGGCGACGGCGCCGGCGTTCTCACGGCGATTCCCGATGCATTCTATCGCAAACTGATAAAAGAACAGGAAGGCATCGACTTGCCGCCGTTTGGCCAATACGCTACCGGAATCTTGTTTCTTGAGGATGAATCCTACAAACTTGCCAAGGTATCATATTTGGGTTGCGCGCGTTTGTTTTTTTTTTACCGATTGCTTATTATCAGTCGCAGCGATCAGGAGTGATTTGAGGCTGATGATCATGCGCAAGGCACGTGTTCTGCAAATGTTGGACTGTCCTTATCTGATTAAACACGAGAACGATTGTTCTTTAAAGTAAACAAAATTGACCTAGAAAAATGAGCACCATGTCAAAAATCAAAGTGCACAAAATTCAAATCTCCACATGATCATATGATTTTCCTTGTGTATCTCATAACGCGCGAAAGTCAATTTACTTATTGCAAATACTGAATTTTAAAATTATGAATTGCAGGAGGCGTTCAAAGATTTGGCTCTTTCCTGTGAGCTTGATGTCATTGCTTGGAGAAAACTTGGAACCAATCGTGATTGTATTGGAGAAGAAGCAAAGAAGACCGAACCCTTGATTCGTCAGGTAAATCGAAATCTATGATTCGATGCTCCGTCTTATTATAGGTGTTTGTCACTGCTGAATATGCTGAAAGCAATCCGGAGAAATTTGAGCGCAGCATTTACTTGCTCCGCAAACAGGCGGTTAACAACATGGCCAAACAGGATGTAGTGTGTTACGTTTGCTCATTGAGCACTAGTACTATCGTCTACAAGGTTGATAGACGTTTACCACTGAGTTTGAAAATAATTGTGATTCTTAGGGTCAATTCAACACTCAACAGCTTTTCCCCTACTACGATGATCTCACTAATCCGGAATTTCAAACTCATCTAGCTTTGGTTCACTCACGATTCTCAACCAACACATTCCCCAGCTGGAATCGCGCCCAACCAAATCGTATGCTCGCCCATAACGGAGAAATCAATACTCTCCGTGGAAACATCAATCTGATGCACGCTCGTGAGGGAGTCATGAAGAGCAAATACTATCGTGACGATCTTCAGAAGCTCTTCCCAATTGTCGAAGAAGTAATATCATATTAATGAGGTCATTGTACTATTTTTTATGGCATTGTTTTCAGGGTCTCACCGACTCCGGTTGTCTCGATAACGTCCTCGAATTTTTGGTACGTGCTGGAAATCGCTCCCTTCCCGAAGCGGCAATGACAATGGTGCCCGAGGCTTGGGAGAAAGACGATGACATGTCATCGGAGAAGAAGCATTTCTATCGTTGGGCAGCGATGAGCATGGAGCCTTGGGATGGACCCGGTATGCACTTTTTTCATAATGGAAAAACGTATGCGCTTCAATGAATTGATTCAAAATCACGGCGGTGTGTCGTCGTCGACATGATTGATGACTTTCCATTTTTTGGCGCGCTATGACAATTTTAATCTTAAGAGCCTTTTGTGTAGCGTCATAGACGTTGGCAAATTCGTTTCGGCAAAAACGTCGAACAACAAATTAAAAAAAATAATACACAAACAAAGACAATGACATTTTAATACTATGCTTCAGCGCTTCTCGCATTCTCCGATGGACGATACATTGGTGCGATTTTGGATCGCAATGGGCTTCGCCCCGCGAGATACTACTTGACGGATGATGACCACCTTTACTTGAGCTCAGAAGTCGGTGTGAATGACATTGAGATTGGAACTATCGTAAAAAAGGTGCGCATTTTTTTGGTATGAGCAGAAACAAAATTGAACAACATGGAAAAGTATTTATTGATCCGAAGCACGATGTAGAAGAGTTGAAATTATTTTTATATTAACATGGTCTCTCTCGTTTCATTGGTGTTTGAAATTGCGATGGCTTCAGAAATTGTCTTGAGCACCTAGTGGCCTGAAATAATTGGTTGTTGATTTGTTTTTGAGTATGTGGATTCTTACTCGTAATACTCCACGAGTGGCACGGATTCCGGATAGTAGTGGAATCCTGTCGACACAACTTGGCCACCAGCTCGCTTTCCGAACCTATAGAATCAGGTCAGCATTGTAAAATCTATCATGGTTACCTCATGAGAACCCGATTGGGCGCTGCCGAGATCAGCGATGTCGCTGTGAGAATGATGACGAAAACAAGAGCCAAGATGCTGCGAGCGGTGAACATACCTAGGAAAAAAATCTTGTTGATTGGTAATTAGGAATGAAATGGTGGGAGAAATGCCCATCGAACGAAAAAAAAAAAACGCGCTGCTCGCACAAGCTAGTGAAGACAACAAGATGAGAAAAAAAACCGCAGTGGGCGTGGCGCAAGCGGTGTTGGTAGGATGTCCGACGTACAAGAATGGATGAATTACTCAACGATATATTTTTATTTATACCGCGACGCGCCGCCCCTTTTTCCACTAGAGTTGAAGAAGGCATCCTCGTCTCACCACGGCTCGAACGAAATTGGGCGTTTCAATAGGGTACTCAATGACAATAAAATGAGAAATCAGGAGTGGAGACGTTGGTTTAATGAGCCGCCATAAGGATGTATGATGAATTCTTCACGATTCTACTCAAATATTTGAGCAATCTGGAGGCGGAATTGGGTTTTTTTTTCTTTCGCCTAGCTCGAATAGTCTTAAAATTAAAAAAGGAAGAGCCAGCATTTCTACTAGTAAGAATAGTAAATGTTCATGAAAACTGAAGACGTGCTGGTTTTGTTATGAGGTTTTGTTTTCGAAGTTGATTCACTGCCGCTGGTCTTTTTTTTTTGTGAAAATCAAAAATTCTGTTATTTCGGAAATTCATTCATTTCCCAGCCGTTTGTTATTGGCCGATTCGATGTTCTCGTTGAAACCGGACAACATTTGCCGAATCGGACGCGCTTAACTAAAAACCGATTCATCGCTTCGGAATTCTTAAACGTCGTAAAATTCGCGTTACAGTAGAACCGATTTATGTGAATTTAATGATGATTTGAATATAATCTCGACCTCGCTCTCCGACTATTGTTTATCTGAACGCCTCTCTTAGAAACACGAACAAACACGCGCACATTACTAGTAATTATGCGCATAGTTAAGGAGTCTACAAAATGTTTTTGAGCTCGATAAATCGCTCAAAATAATTCCAGTTTCCGCTTTCAACAATTGCCAGGTATTTTTGAGAGAGAGTATATAGTTGCAATGGGAATAGTGATATTGTAACCAACTTCTTTAATGGGAAATGACTTTGCGAAAACAAAAAAATCATGCCAATTAATAGTGGTCTTAGGAAATTTGCGACAGGAGACAATTCATTGAAATTCAGCGGCTTTATGGAACTCCCACAAAACATGTTGTCTGGCTTCTAAGAATGACTATACCACTAGTAGTTAGTTTATTAGCAGCGTTAAACCAGAAATGAGAAATTGAATCCAATTTTTTTTCTGCGGCTGAGAAACACTCGCAGAGTTATAGTTGAATGAGGAAGGCGTCATTGCTTCTTTTGAAAAGATTTATATAATAATGAAAATTATATTCAAAAGGAACAACCAGAAATAACATCTGCTGGTGAACAGCAAACATGCGAGTTAATCCAATATGACGATGTGCCAGAAAATAGGAAAACTTGTTAGCGAAAATTGGCTTTCAAGGGAATCTCTTATGAGAAACTCATCAAAAAGAAAATTTTGTTGTTGTTGTTCAAATAGTTCAACACCCAATTTCTCGAATAGTTCCCGCTTCCTTCCTTCTTTTCATCCATTCCTTGTATGCGCTGAGCTGTGAAGCGCCTATTGTAGAAGGGCACCAGGAAATGAGTAATGAGGGCACTGGGCAATTTGAATCCGGCAAGATTTTTCAGATATTTCACGTTGAGTGATGGCATGCAATTTCGCAAAGAGTTGCGTGTACATATGTTTGTTTGAAAAATTGGAGTAATTGTGAGGGGGGGGGATTGATGAATGTTCCGTGGATTCATAACGCGATTAGAATCGACAACGAAAATGAGCGGAGGGCGTCGGCAAAATCGTTGAGCCGACCCGACCGGACAAACAATGCGCTTCTTGTTCCTAATTCATATTCATGATGCTGTAGTCATGTCATTTTAATTGAAATTCGAATTGGCCCCTGGCGGACTGACGGACTCGGCCAACATACATACACAATTTTTTTTTGCCGAAAACGGGTGACGAGAAACTTTTCGCCGACACCGGAAGTTTGCCAAGTCGATGTGTCACGTGAACCATGCAAATTTGAAGACGTGTTTTTACAATCGAAGAAATTCCACTCAATTTAATAACAAATCATTTATTCCTCCAATCTATGCGAAACGATGATGACAAATAGCCGAGAGTTCGATTTCAAGATTTTGTTTTCATCATTGAAATGATTATACGAAATAGCAGTTAATCTTATTGTTTGGGTTGATAAAACAAATAATGAGTGAGATGATGATGAGAGAGAGAGAATGAACATGAGCGAAATTTGCCGATTATTTCTTTCCGAAGCGCATGGTTCCGAGAGGATTGCGTTTGCCAAATCTCATGGTTCCGAAGGAAGGGCCGTCTAAATAATAAAGATAGTTTTCGGTGTAAATTATTAACATATTACCTTCACGCTTTCCAAATCGCATGGTTCCAAGCGGCATATCATCTCCTCGCTTTCCAAATCGCATGGTTCCGAGTGGCATGTCGTCACCGCGTTTTCCGAAGCGCATGGTTCCAAGTGGCATGTCGTCACCACGTTTTCCAAATCTCATCGTACCAAACGGCATATCGTCTCCACGTTTGCCGAATCTCATCGTTCCCAATGGCATACCATCACCGCGTTTGCCAAAGCGCATCGTTCCAAGTGGCATATCATCGCCTCTTTTTCCGAAGCGCATGGTTCCCAATGGGGTGCGAGCATCGCGAATTACCTGCTCATCAACAGATTCTCTTTTCTGTAGAAACAACTCGTCGTCGTCAAACGGAATGTCATCGGACCGCTTTCCGAACCGCATTGTTCCCAGTGGAGAACGCTTCGGTGTCATTTCTATGGAATTAAAAAATGCTTGAAGGCAAAGAACTTCTGACTACCTGCTGCTAGAACACCGGTGATGCATAGACAAAGGAACATATGACTAAGCATGGTTGATCCAAGATTTTCTAAATAGCTCATTTTTCAGTGTGGTATATTTTTGGAAATTGAAGTAAGAAATGAAATGAAATGAGGAAAAAAACTTGTTTTGCCAGGTTATATAAGCTACTCGATATATCATTGGTTGACTGCACAGAAGGTAGTCAGTCAAACTCATAAATTTAACGGAATGAACACCTTAGAAATTGGTTACTGCGTCAAATATGTGTAGGCCATGAGCAATAATAACATAAATAATAATTTTAATGGGCTGCTCGCAGAGTTCTATTGTGCTCGAAACACGTCAATTTTGTTGAAAAATGTTTCAACAGCAATTTTCTCCTTTCAACGTCTTGCCCAGCCTTTTGAAATATGATTGGAGGGTTTATTTTGAGATCAAAGCGAGGTGACGACGTAAAAAAAATTTGCCAATAATAGGTCAGATGCGTCATTCTAATAGTGCGACCAGACTTGAATTTTGTAGTAGGATTGCCTTTGTTGGCATATGAATAATTTGCGTATCTTCAATTGGCCAACGAAGTTGAACGTCTTCTTTCGTTTTTTTTTAAAGAATTCGCCTTTATGACGTTTAAATTTCATTAAATAGAATAGACAGTTAACAGTACTATGACTCCCTATTAGGAATCAACCACTTTATTCGAACATGATTGAATGGGATTATAAAATCGAAATGATATAGGAATGGTTGGGTAGACATGGTTCGAATGAGCTGGCTAAATTATTCGTCGGAGAAATCGAATGGTTGGAATCGTTTGCCGAAGCTGAAATTAAAACTTGTTATAGTTGCTAGAGAGCGAAGAGGGTGGTACTTTGTGATTTATTGCGAGTTTTTTGATTAATCGCTATTTTATTAAAGGTATTCGTCATGTACGTGCTCATTTTTGGCAAACGTACGCGGTTGATTGATGTGATCATAAATTTTGTTCGCACAAATTAAAGTGCGCTTCGCGAAATTGACGTGAAAATTGATGAGCGTTGGAATGATGAATGGTTGAATTACCGTATCGGCTCGCGCGGCGATCTTTTGCCGAATCGAATAGGCTCTCCGCGCAATCTCTTGACGAGCAAATTGCTCTCGAACGGGTCCGCGTTGCCGATCGCGTTGGTGTTGTAGTCGTCATCGCCTTGTGCGGAACCCTTTAAGAATATTTGCTACAGCGATTCGGGTTTGAGTTGAAGCAAAAGGTGCGCGTTGGCACGCGCCGATTTCGGCAATATCCGGGGATGCACTAATTGAAATGCGCAACTTACAACGACGGACAACAGCACGATGAGCAAGCTCAGGAACACCTTTGAGAATTGCATAGCGATTGCCAAATTGAGTGGGTACCTGAATAGGATCTTTTTTTTGTTGAATATATTCGAAATAGTTGAAGAATGAAAGCGATATGGCAAAAAAAGAATGAATAAGCCGCTGACGATCCGTGCCAATTAGCGCACAAGTTTCAAATGTCTTACCAAAAAATGGAGAGCAGTATAGAGAGAAAACAAATAAGGAGAACTCAGATTCTTGGAAAATGGCTTCTTCGACTTAATATGTTTGCGTTCGCTACAAAAACTAGGAAATTGAAAATGAAAAAAATCAGTGAATTATTTTTTTTAGGATCGCTTGAAGCCGGGACGAATGCTTCTCGTCGACACTCAACTCAAGAAGATCGAGCACGATGACGATTTGAAAAAGCGGATCGCATTATCGCGTCCCCATAAGCATTTGTCTTCTTCGCGAATCTATTTGGATTTGCTGCGGAAAGACGACGTGGTACGTTTTCTATGGAAATGCGAATGAGTTTCGAAAACAGAGCTTGATTAATTTATAATCAAACGACTACTGTAATTCAATTAATTTCAGCTTAATCATGGCGCTATCACTAATGAGCATCTCATCCGCCTACACTTGGAGCAAACCAACTCGAACTTGCTCAAGAAAAACGATGTGCATTTGGACTCGGATCGTCGATTGGCGCTCTACGCCTACACACACGACACGTTTAGTCTGCTTCTTGTTCCGATGATTAAGGAAAAGTGAGACCGATAGACTGGCTGACATGAGATATTTTGACTCGTTTTCAGGAAAGAGGCGTTGGGATCGATGGGTAATGATGCGGCGCTGGCTTGCCTCTCAGATTACAGTCCGCTTCTCTTCAGTTATTTCCAGCAGCTTTTCGCTCAGGTCCGAAAAACATACTTTTTTCTCGTTGAGATGCAGCAATGATTTGAGAATATTAGTACAATCTGAATAGAAAAATGTGCAAGAGAGAGAGAGAGACCGAATTGCTTAGTCAATTGACGACACGAGGGGAGGGAGTGTCGACGAGATGATGATGAGTTCGTTAGCTACTTTAGCTCTAATTGGCGAAAGCTGTTTTAAACAACACGCTCGAAGCACTTTGGGGAATACGAAGAATGAAAAAAATTTTGTGTAAGAGCTACTAGGCGTGTTTTGTCACATTTGGAAAATGAAATACGGGCGAGACGTGTCAACAGTGAAAAATGTGTGGAATCTGACAGAAAACGTCCATAAATTACAGGTCACAAATCCACCAATTGATCCTTTCCGAGAGCAGATCGTGATGTCATTGCGTTGTCCAATTGGACCGGAATCGAATATGCTCGAGCCTGACGTTGAACTTGCTAGTCGTCTCATTCTTGAGCAGCCAATTCTCTCGATGGTTGACATGGAGGTGAATAACAATTGACTACAATTGAAACTCGAATATTTTAAACGTCCGAATTGGAACGACATTTTTGTTTTCAGGTTATAAAACGAACTATGTATCGCGGATGGCGTTCCAAAATGATTGACATCACATTTCCAGCGAAATACGGTGTTAAAGGTACGCAAACAAGACTTGAGTCATTTCTAAATTGAAAATAACATAATTTCTCTAGGGAAATTCAATAAGCAGCCTGACTCATTACAATTCAAAACTAATTGTTGACATTGAATTCGAAATTGCAGGACTTGTTCCGGGTCTCGATCGCATGTGTTGTGAGGCATGTACCGCTGCGCTTGATGGTTACCAGCTTTTGGTTCTCTCCGATCGTAATGTGGATGCGAACAACGTTCCCATCCCATCGCTCTTGGCCGTCGGAGCAATCCATCAATGCCTCATCCGTCATCGCCTTCGTATGAAGGTCGCCATCATCGTCGAAACCGGAGAAGCTCGCGTCGTTCACGATTTCTGTGTGCTTCTCGGATTTGGCGCCGACGCGATCTGCCCATACATGGTGTTCGAGACGATGTATCGCCTTCGAAATTTGGGTCTACTTGACAAAGAACTGAATGACGATCAAGTTTATGCCGGATATCGTCAGGGTGTTGAAAGAGGAATTTTCAAAGTAATGGCAAAAATGGGAATTTCCACATTGCACTCATATAAGGTTTTATTGGAGGGCGAGTGAGGAATTATAGAAATATTTCAGCATGCCCAAATTTTTGAAATTGTCGGTCTCGCACAGGATGTCGTGGAGATGTGCTTCAAGAACACTGTTTCCCGTCTTGGTGGAGCGACGTTCGAGATTCTCGCCGCCGAAGCTCTCAAGAGACACAAAGCTGCCTATCCGACTACAGGAGACGCGTCCTTCGGTAATTTCATTTTTAATTTTGTACACCTGTGATTTCGAAAAAAAAATTTCGAAAAAATTTACCAACATTACTGACATTTTGCCTTCATTTTTAGATCCAAAGGACCCCACTGCGATTTTCGGTGAGAGTTTGCAAAATTGACTAACGTTGTGTGCTAGCATGCTAATGGGTTTCCAATATATTTATTTTTTTCCAATTTCGACGTCAACATCTTTTGTGTTGAACTATTTTGAATCCACAATTTCATAATGCTTTTTAGTTCTGGCTGTTCCCAGAAACTACAACAAAAATAATTTGTTTGTCCATTTAGGCGACTCGAAAACTTTGGTCGCAAGTGGAACATTCCACTGGAGAGCCGGAGGAGAAAAACACATTAACGAGCCATTGGCAATTGCCAAACTTCAAGCAGCCGCAAGGTTGAATAATAGCAAGACTTTCCATGAGTACTCAAATGCTTCGAATCTTGCTCAACGCTGGTGTACACTTCGTGGACAGCTTGAGATCAAGACGAGCGGAAAAGTGCAAATTCCGATCGAAGAGGTTGAGCCGGCATCGGAAATTGTTAAGAGATTTGTAACTGGAGCCATGTCGTTCGGATCGATCTCATGGGAAGCGCATACCGCTTTGGCTATTGCGATGAACCGCATCGGTGCAAAGTCGAACACTGGTGAAGGTGGTGAGAAACCGGAGAGGTACAAGCAGGGACAATCAAAGGATCACAATCTTCGGTCGGCCATTAAGCAAGTTGCTTCGGCTCGCTTTGGTGTCACTTCCTCATACCTTGCTAACGCTGATGAGCTTCAAATCAAGATGGCTCAAGGAGCCAAACCTGGAGAGGGAGGAGAATTGCCGGGACACAAGGTCAGCCAAGAGATTGCTGACACTAGAAAGTCGACCCCAGGAGTCGGACTCATCTCACCGCCACCTCATCACGATATCTATAGTATCGAAGATCTTGCTCAGGTATTCAAGAGGAGCCCATCAACAAGCTTAAATACGATTATTTCAGCTAATCTACGATTTGAAATGCGCTAATCCAGTGGCTCGCGTCAGTGTGAAACTTGTATCGGAAGCTGGAGTCGGTATCATCGCCTCTGGAGTTGCCAAGGGTCTTGCCGATCATATCACCATCTCCGGACATGATGGTGGCACTGGAGCATCCAGCTGGACCGGAATCAAACACGCCGGATTACCATGGGAGTTGGGAGTTGCTGAAACTCACCAAGTTCTCACCATGAACAACCTTCGTTCTCGTGTTGTTCTTCAAGCCGATGGTCAAATTCGAACCGGACGTGACGTCATGATTGCTGCTCTTTTGGGAGCCGACGAGTTTGGAATGTCGACTGCTCCGCTGATTGTTTTGGGATGCACCATGATGCGCAAGTGTCATTTGAATACCTGCCCGGTTGGAGTTGCCACTCAAGATCCAGTACTTCGAGCAAAATTCGACGGAAAGCCGGAACACGTTGTCAATTACATGTTTATGGTTGCTGAGGAAGTACGTTACTTCTTGTCGAAGCTTGGACTCCGCAAACTCGAGGATGCCGTTGGTCGCACGGACTTGCTCTACGCCAGCCCGAATCCGGTCAACAAGAAGGCTACACTTCTTCAATTCGGAACAATCCTTAAGAATGCGCAGCTAATGTTCCCAAATGTCTCTATCAAGGGAGGAAGTGTGAAGCAACCAATTGAGTTGGGAGCTCTTGAAACCGAGTTGCTCACCCAAATTGATGACGTTTTCTCGGAGAAAGGAACTCATAAGGTATTTGATGACAAAAAGATTACGAACTTGGATCGCGCTTTTGGAACAAGAATTTCATATGAGGTGAATGAAAGAATAATGGATTGAAAATAAATGAAAATGATTTTAGATTTCAAAGCGATATGGAGAGGAGGGATTGCAAGGAACGCGTTCCATCACAATCAACTTGAAGGGACACGCTGGACAGTCATTCTGCGCATTCTTGGCATTGGGAGTGTCAGTGACACTTGAGGGAGATGCAAATGATTACGTAGGAAAGGTAGGCGTATGGGACTCAAACTAATTGATTGTGCACACTAGCTCGTTGTTTGTTTGTCGGTTTCGCCAATTCCCATAATTTGCAGTGTCTTTCTGGCGGAAAAATTGTCGTCTTCCCACCAAAGGCGGCTGTCTACAAATCGGAAGAAAACTCGATCATCGGAAATGTGGCGTTGTATGGCGCGACTTCCGGTGAATGCTGGTTCCGCGGTGTGGCTGGAGAGCGATTTGCTGTTCGCAACTCTGGTGCTAATGCGGTTGTTGAAGCCGTTGGAGATCATGGTTGTGAATATATGACTGGTGGAAGAGTCATTGTTCTCGGATCGATCGGAAGAAATTTCGCCGCTGCCATGAGCGGTGGAATTGCCTACGTGTTCGCAAAGTAGGCTCCAAAAAATGGATTCAAAATATAATTTTTTTGTATTTTCAGCGAGGACAATTTCACCCGTCTTATCAACACCGCCACGGTTGATCTTGATGAGCCAGATATTGAGGATCTCAAATTTGTCAAGTCCAAAATTGAAAAGTTCATTGAGCTGACGGGCTCGGAACTTGGACAACGTATTCTTGCCGATTGGCAGAACACTCACAGCAAGATTGTGAAGGTGTTTCCACGTGACTACAAACGTGTGCTCGCCGAGCTTGAAGAGAAGAAGCGTGTTGAAGCCGAGCAAATTCAAGCTGAGAAGGATGCTAACATGTTGAGCGTTGAGCCTCATCATCGAACTCGCACATTGTCGATGGACATGCAAATCGCGCCAACTCATCACCTTAAGAAGAAGAAGGAGATCGTTAAAGGAAGAAAGTTGAGCAATGTAAGAAATTTGATGTTTGAAATAGGTTATGAGCTAGAATCTTAGGAATTTCAGGATAGCAATCACCTTAAGGTTCCCAAGGTAGAGTTCGAGTAGAAAAGTGGTGTTAGTTTCTAGAGAAAATCAATTGAATCAAAACAAATTTCTATTCAACATGTATTCGTATGGTTGACACGCATTCGTAAAAAAATGTCGAACCATTGAAGCATGCCCTACATATTTAATAGCATGTTACAATAAATGAATATTTCAAATGTGTAGACTGTCCCTTAGAATTTGATGCTCGTTTGAAATCGTATAACATTCATTATTTAGGCGAATGAGCAACGCAAACGCCGTCTTTCGATGAGCTTGAGACCGCAAGACATGGCTGGATTTGAAAATGAGGAAGATTTACAACAAGCCGAAGTCGAAGAGCAAGCCGACGATGTTGAGAACAAATCCGACATTGAAGATCTCTCGGAGGCCGAGGAGGATCTCGATGATAGCAAGCAAACTGTGGACATTGAGAATTTGGCCATTCCACCAAATTTGCGCAAGAAGGATGAACCATTGGATAAACTTCGTGGATTTGTCAAGTACAATCGTCAGACCAGAATCTATCGTGACCCGAAGAAGCGCTTGAACGACTGGGACGAAGTCTATGACTTTGAAGCTATTCGTAGCAACATTCGCGAACAAGCCGCGCGTTGTATGGACTGTGGTGTTCCATTCTGTCAGGGACACTCTGGATGTCCACTTGGAAACATCATTCCAAAGTGGAACGACTATGTCTTCAAGAAGAACTGGCGTCAAGCACTTGAGCAGCTTCTTCAAACCAACAACTTCCCGGAGTTTACTGGACGTGTGTGCCCAGCGCCATGTGAAGGCGCTTGCTGTCTTGGAATTTCTTCGCCAGCCGTCACCATCAAGTCAATTGAGTGCGCCATCATTGACTACGCATTCATGCAAGGATGGATGAAGCCGCAGAAGCCAAGCTTCAACACTGGAAAGAGAATTGCAATTATCGGATCCGGCCCGTCTGGATTGGCAGCTGCCGCCCAACTCATCAAAGTTGGACACACTGTCGTTGTGTACGAAAGAAAGAATCGTATTGGAGGACTTTTGAGGTGAATGCGAACATTTGAGCATTGAGAATGTAGAAAGTTGGTTTTAGATATGGTATCCCAACAATGAAGCTTGATAAATTTGTTGTTGACCGTCGTGTCAGACTTCTCGAGCAGGAAGGTGTTCGTTTCCTCACCAACACTGAGATTGGAAAACATGTTCCCGCCGATTTCCTTCTTAAGGTTGGAAAAAGGTGAAAACCATTTGAAGAAAATCTTTTTCAGGAGAACGATGCCATCATAATTTGCACCGGTTCAACTACTGCTCGCGATCTTTCTGTCGAAGGGCGTGACGCCAAGGGAGTCTGTTTCGCTATGGAATTCCTGGAGAAGTCGCAACGTCGTCGCGCCGGAGATGATATTGGATGGGAAGGTCTTGATCCAAAGGATAAGAAGGTTATTATTCTCGGAGGTGGCGACACCGCCACTGATTGCATTGCTACTAGCAACCGTTTGGTAAGAGACAAATATTTGGGACCAGACAAGACAATTTTTTTTCTATTTCAGGGTTGCAAGACTGTTGGTGCTTTTGAGATTTTGCCAAAACCAGCTGATAACCGCAAGCCGGAGAACCCATGGCCTGAATGGCCATTGATCTTCCGTGTCGACTATGGACACGATGAGGCAAGAGCATTGACCGGAGAAGACCCGAGAACATATTTGGTGTCGACCAAGAAGTTCCTCACTACTGTCAACGCTGCTGGTGTCAAGATTCTTACGGGCTTAGAGGTCATTGATGTCGAGTGGCAAAAAGACGACAAGGTTTGTTCCGCGTTAAAATTAAATCATTCAAAAATTCCAATTTTTAGGGAGCCTGGAAGTTGATTGAGAAGCCGGAGACCCTTCGTCAAATTGAATGCGATCTCTGCATTCTTGCCATGGGATTCGTTGGACCGGAAAAGACCGTCATCGAGCAACTAGGACTTAAGACTGATCCTCGTTCGAACATCCTCACTCCAAAGGATCAATACAATTCGACTCTTGCCAAGGTCTTCGCTGCCGGTGACTGCCGCCGTGGACAATCGCTCGTCGTCTGGGCAATTCACGAGGGTCGCCAAGCTGCCCGTCAAGTCGATGAGTACCTCATGGGCAAAACTGCTCTTGCCGGACCAGGAGGTATCGTCGCTGCTCCATTAACCCATAAGAGCGCTATTTAAATATGCATATTATTCTTATTAGCTTTAGCGTATTGCCGTCTTCTTTATTGTAAAATTATATAACATTAACTCCCACACATAAATATTTAATCTTGTAGTTGCCCATTTTTATTAATGCATATTACACAGAAAGGTGGCGGGTGTATTAGAAAGATCAGTGAAAATAGACAAAGGATAGTTTACAAGCGATTATCAAGCAGACAAGAACAAAAATATTTTTGGTGACGTTCCCGTAGTAAAACTTTATAATGGTGTATGTATGCGAATTGAGAAAACCTAGTGTATTGGTGAAAAATTTTTTCGGGATATTTTATTTATAAATAGGCGGGTTGCTCGGGACGAAGCGCAGCCACACGCCGGATATATTCAGACTCGCGGAAGAAGTCCGATTGGAACGAGTTGTGTCGAATAGTTGACATTCCTATAATCGAATAATTTCCTTTGATGGTTCGGTTATACAGACCTGAGGAAGTTTCATCGATGAATCGAAGTTTCATCAACAGCTCATGCGGCTCAAATGGTCTATCGCGAAGCTCATTGTCAAGGAAATCGCGGACATCGTTCCAGGTTACTTTTCCACCCTTCTTTCGGCGCATCGCTCCAAGCAAAGCAACAATTTCTTTGAGCTCTTCGCTCATTCCCAAAAATCTGAAAATGCAGTAATGATCAAACTGTTCGCTTTTGGGTTGTCTTACCGTTTGGCTCTTCCGAAGTAATGAATTCTGGTGAAATAGGCTTTCAAATGAGTTGAAGCCAAATCAACGCACATAGTGACTACAGAAAGACCTGCGATATTAATTTCATAATGAATGTTTCATTTCGTTTTGCGGATTCTTACCAACAATTACGAAGGCAACGATCAATGATAAGAATATGTAATCAGTGACGACGATATCGCCAAGTCCGACCGTGACAATCAAATTAAATCCGAAATGAAAAGCGTGGATGAAAGACCATGTCCTGGAAATTGACGCCAAATGACCGGAATCACGTCGAGATTGCGTTTACCTTTCCCAGTTGATAAACATCGCAGAACCCATTGAGCAGTAGAGGCAGATACAGGAAACATATGCGCCTGAATTCAATATGATAAGTGAGGTGTGGGGGGAAATGTAGTGCCGTGCAACATGACAAATTACAGGAAATCTTCATTACTTGCAATTTTGACATAAAATGGAATGGTTGCATCGAAGCAATACACAAATTGTTTTTTTTAGGGACTAGAAGTTTCTAGGTCATCAAAACTCGTTCATAATGTTAAATATTTTTGAAAATTTCGAATTTCCTATTTAACATTGTATATTTGCCCTGCTTTAATCCTTTTTAGTACTCTCTAAAAATAGAACAGCTCCGTCGAAAATTGTTAAATTCTGATGCTCACTCTCTCGTAAGAGCATCTCAAAATCTTCAGCTTCATCAATGTTGCTCTATAACTCAAAATTCTTCATCGATTTGTGCGGAGGGAAAGAATAAAACACTTGGTGTTCAATCAAGGAAACCGATCAATATTTTGAATGCAGGTAGACATTGAAAAAAAAAACATATTGAAGGCCCCTTGTTAGTCATTTGTTTGTAATCGACAGAGGAAAGAAGTGATAGATAGAAAGACACACATGGTTTCGTGTTGCTCAGGACATGAGAAGTTCGAAGACATGAATAAGGACACGCTGGTTATTTTTGGACATGTTGTAATCAGGATTAGCAAATTGAATGTACATCACAATTTTTCTTACCAATAGGAAACCAGAGTTTTGTATTCTCCCCGTTCGGAACTGCATTTTTTCAAAGATTACGTATTATTTCATTTAAGGAGAGCGGAAAAGCTAACAATAATGTGCACTCACCGATTGGAAACCACAATTTATCCTCAGTTCCATCGACGCCCAAAATGTCGAGTGTGTCGTTTTGACCCCCAGTTGATTGCAGTGATTTTCGACGACCGTGACGAGTGCGATTAATCCATTTCTATGACATCCAAGATTTGATACAAATTAATTGTCTATACATGATACCTTGACTTTTCGCACACTGCGATTCCAAAAGCTAACAAATTTAAGAAGTGTTTCCGATAAGAATTTTCCAATGTCCGCAGCTGTGATGAACATTAACGGGATACCGACAAGAGCAAACGCAACGGAAAACACTTTTCCGACGTCTGTGTCAACCGAAACTTCACCATAACCTGGAAATTTGAAAGCTAAATTGATTCGTCACTTCAAAACAATACCGCAAGTAGTGAGAACTGTCAAAACGTAGAGCAATGCGGTTGGAAACGTCCACTTATTGTGCATATTGGCCAAATCATCTGGACGGTTGAGTTCTCTTCGAATCGGCCTCCGATCGTCAACGGTTTCCGACACCCGAACCATCCATTCACTGCAAAAATACCCATTTTCATTTAAAAACATTTCTTGGCATTTATACCGAAATATCGCCGCCCATTCGGCTTCGTCCACAATACTTGCTCCATGTTGCGCGTTGCTCAACATTTGCCAACTCTCCGCCGTGAAATTCGACATCAAGTTGGTTAATCGAACCAATTTCCGCGATCTCGCCAACAATTCCGTTCGCGTTTCCAAGAGCATTAAGATCCATGCGCCCAAACAGAGATAACCAATGAGCACCGACACCAATATCACGTGAGGTGTTAGGATTTTGATGTACTGAAACAAATCATTCATGCCGATGTTTTTCAACGATCTTTTTTTTTTCTCAATTCACCCCTCAAACACTAGGCTTTGTGTAAAGAAAAAACTCATCAGTCATGGCGATTTGTAGTACGCGTTTTTCAAAATGTGTAAGTAGTTGTGCCTACTCTCACGCATAAAGTCGCGCACTGTGCTGAATTTTCCCATGGGTCGACCTCTAGGTCACGTCGACGTTTTTTTTTATATATTTTTTTTTTGTGTGTGCCTCAACGAAAATATTTCTTCCTTCTCCCATCGGGTACTCCAGTTTTTAATTATGTTGGAGACGTCGATTCGAGATTGTCAAGTTAGATACTCGGACGGGGAAAAGCTCAACGGGAAAAAAAAACACAAAGACAAAAGCGAAAAACGAACGAGCATATCGAGATTTGCCCATTAAAAATTGACGAGATATTAAAAATGGTCGTTGTTTTGTTTATTTCTTGCACCATTCATGGAATGATATAAACGAGCTATTTGGTTTTATGGACTTCATAACAAAAATTGACTGCGCGCACCTAAATAACGCGATCGCTCCCCAGAGAGCTGCCGGGTCGGCCTACCACGATTAAAAAACTGAAAAATATGCAGCGCATAACATTTCAAAATTCTCCAATTTCTCACAACACTGTGCGAAATTCATCTTCGATGCGTTTCCGTTTTTGGCAACATTTTTCCTCTAAACAAAAAAGAAGGCAATAATTTATTGCCACAGGGATTTTGGCCGCGTAAATGTCTCTTGGGGAGGCGGGCGGCAGTTCGCGGCGAAAGCGTTGACTTACCTTTACGGTCTGTTGAATGCATGACTTTGGCTCTTTGTCTTCCTGATCGTCTTTTATTGTATCGGTGACGACTGTTGCACCATCATCAGCATCAAGAAGTGCTGATTGAGAATTGATCGGTGCACCATCCCATCGAGCTGTGACGTGATCTGAAATTGATTTGATTTTTAAAGAATAATGTAGTGTTTCGATGTCTCTAGTTGAACGTCTTTTTTTTTCCTATCTAACCAATTATGATTTTTCCATCATCTTGTATGGAAATAGTAGGACGGCGTAGTGCCAATTTTTGGCCCCGACTCAATCTTCGGTGGTCTGTTAAAGACAATATCGAATCCACCGGTGATATAACAAGGGGCTGATTTTGTTGTTGCTGCTGCTGCTGATGTTGCTGTTGCTCCGATTGCTGCTCATTTGACTGATTGTAATGTTCGGCCAAATTGCGACTCAAAATCTCGGGTATTTGCACCGAGAGCCGTGTATCCAAATGGCCGATATGAAGATGGTGTTGATGAGTGAGTGTTGCACGTCGGAGACTTGTTGTCGGCACATTTGGCGAATAGAAAAACATTTTTTACACGGTCATCGCCTTCGCTACCGTGTGAAGAAAAAACAACGGCGTATAAGAAGCTCGCGGGGGGGGGGTAGTCGAAAAAATATGGAGATGAGGCGACTCTCGACAAACAGCAGACGATGTTGGGGAGGGGGAGGCGGAGAATGAAACTGGCACAAATTTAAAAACTTGAAACTCGCGCGCGAAGGATTCCTTCGCTTCACGCTGTTTTCCACAATCAGCGAATTGGCACCACGTTTAGATGCGTATATTCAATTTACGCTTCCAACTCATAAGTAACTTTGCTACTTTGACAATGCTGCCTGAATGCACTTAAAAAACACCGTATTGCTTTTTTCTGGTCGGAACCCTGTGGGTTGATAGGATTCAGAGTAATCTCGAAAAATTAGTAAAAAAAATGATCAAAGGGGAAATTATTTGCGTCTTCGCTCCGATTTTTTAGTGTTTTGAGCGTAGCACATATTTTTTTACTGAAAGTGAAGAAATAAATATTTAGCCGTTTAGTTCCAGAATGGGAATCTTCAATATTAAGTGAACGCTTTCATAAGCCTTACTAGACATTGACTAATCATTATTTATGACATTGTAATACCAGACTCAAAATACATTTTTGAATAATTGCAAATAAATTGAAAAATTAGGAACCTCGAACTCCGTTCAACTTTGTCAAAAGTTGGTCGACATCGAGTTGTAATGGCGCCACACCCATTCATTCAGCAGGAATATTAATACAATAAATCTATCTGCAATTCAATGCCGGACAAAAACTAATTCGACAAATTGAAAGTAAAACAATTGGTTTTGGCGATATGGGTTGGCCTTTGTGTGAGACGAAATATTACATTTTCGTTGGGCCTTCTCAGCACGCTTAATCGTCATCAGAATGTCAGTTATTAATCCATCACAACAACGAGAAAAAAGGAAAAGATGTCGGATGAGTTTTTATCGGAATATGAAACACTGCGTGAACGTTTATATCAAATGCATTACACTTTAAAAAGCAAGTGTCTTCAAAAAATGGACAACTGGTGGTTTTTGCAAACAAAATCGAAGCGCTATAAAATGATTGGAATTTGTAATGGACCACCTTTCTAGTAATAAATCAAAAACTAGATGCATTTCTGAACTGTTATTTATTGAAAATCATAACAACAGTCTTGGAAATACATGAATTTTAAATGATATGAGAAAGGCGGTCGTTTCAGAAACCGAAAAAAATGGGAGTTTTGAATTTGTAATGAGTTTTCGAAGAATTTCTTGTTTTAAGACTTAAGAAGACCCCTTTTTCATCATAATATGTACCTATATACATGAATAGCAATATATGCAAATCAGAATCACAAGGAACTTGACGAAAGTAGGATTTCGCCTAGTACCGATCCAAAAATAATTGTATTGTTTTCAGTGTTCCGATTCTACACATATTTCATATATTCGGTGGTTTTTATAATTAAATTATAAAATATGGGTGAATAGAATCATATAATAAACAAATAAATTAACTTATTTGATCAAAATAATTTTAAAAATATCATTGCGTCGAGAAAATATTATTATAAGTTTTCTTTTGGGAGAAATTTCAAAAGGTGAGAAAAAACTTTGACCTAAGAAAAAGGCAAGTTTTCTAATTATGTACATATAGTTACTGGCCACCCAGCGCTGCTTTACTAAAAGCGAAAAGTTCACTCAAAAAATTTGAGTTTTCTCAGCTTAACAAATCACTATTTACAGTGTGAAGGACTAGCTTCTAATTTCTCATATTGAAAGCGACGCAATGAGCTTTTTATTGCTCATAACCAATGACCTTGAAAGGGCACGGCCAGTTTTTTAATTTTCAATTATAAATATTAATATAATTGTCTCTATGTTTATAACAAATTCCGTTATAATAGCTTTTTGAGAAGCAGCAAGAGAATGCGTTCGGTTGGGATTTTTCAGTTTTTCTAATTCCGCTGAGATATGGACTTCCGTGTTACACCACATATGGTAACTCAGAAGAGATGAGATATTGAATGACTTAATAAAACGATGACCATTTCGCATAATATATTCATTAAAGTGGGGAATATTAATTACCTTTATTTGCCTCATTTTCGGCTTCCTTGATGCCAGCCGTTGTTTTAATAAGTCCGGCTGCGCTGAACAACGCAACCGCCGGACTGAACTGCTCATTCCGGAATGCTTGCGAGAAAATCATTCGCTTCAATCAATCCTTCATTTGACAACCCAAATCAACTATTCTTTATACCACCTGACATTTGAATAAAGGAATGACATATTAAAATAAGCAATGCGTCTAACTGACAAGAAAAGCAAATGTTGATTGTTTACTAAAAATGCAATAGTGTTCGTTCCCAAAAATAGTTTTCAAGCTAATACGATATGTATGTATTGTGAATGGCTATAATGATATATGCAAGAATGATGCGCACTTGAAAGCCAAATAGAAATTATATAGTAGCGAACACCGAAAATTTTTTTATAATCACTGTGTTTGACTACTTTAGATATGGCCGAATTTCGCGAGTTTTTGTTTCGACCATTGGTTTCGTAGATCTACATTTTCAGAACAAATGAATTGAGACAGAACGATTTGTTTGGGCACATTTCGAAATGAGAGCTGTAAAACGTTGAACACTGCGGTGGGTCTAAACATGACGTCCGGATGGAAAAAAATTCTGAACCACGAGGGGACAACGAGAATCCTCGTTTTTTTTTTTGTCGGCGCTAGTTAGACTCTACATGCCCCGTTGTTCTTTCAAAACGAATTATAGCCGGGCTTCCTGCGAACTTCGACAAGAAAAATATACAAATAGTTATATGGGAATTCCCAAAGAGACTATGGGTGTTCTACTGATTTTGTAAAAGTTGAGTGATGATTATAAAAAAACAGTATGTTTTTCATTGAATTAATCCTAGAAATGTATCGTTGAGCGTGGGATATTATAATATATTTTTTGGCGAATTTTGAGTTAAGCATAAAATTTGTTTGATAACTGATGAGAATTAACAACCTTCAAAGATTTATATTGTCAATGTCGCTAGACTGCGAAAAATTGGCTGATTTCCAAAACTAAAAAAACAATGGCCGTGGTGCAAAACTAAGTGTAGGTTTACGGGCCTAGGTATGAGGATACGTTAAAGGTCCACCGAGCACCGAGACCTCTTCTTATATTTGTTTCCATTTAGCCAATTTTCCAGTGTCGTGCGACGTCGATAATACTAAATTTTGAAAGATGAATCGTTGCTTTAACTCCAATCGTTTTGTGGATAATGTTGCGGAATCCTTCTTTTCAGAAAAAAACCCAGACTACTTTAAATTTTACGATAAGCTAATTCAGAGCGCAAATTTAAAAAAATTAAGAATTCCAGTAGTACTAAAGTTGAAGCGGACGTCACCCAACCATAATGTTCAGTTGACCACAATGTGCTTTGAAATAGGACAGCAGAAGTAATTTTTAGATTCCTAAGCTCTCGCAAAATGGGTTTGGGAACGAGCGGAGCCCGGGGAAAGCTCGAGAAATTTGCCTAGTCATCAATGATCATCGAAGTCGCACAAAAGCCATTCATTTTTCGGAAAAAAATCTAAATATGGCATATGTGCCTACATAGAAGCCTCTCCACCAAAAAATGGCGAAGAAAATGGAGCCATTTGTCAAACAATTACTTGCACTCGCTTATTTCTTTGCCCCACAGAACATCAAAACCGAGCTGTGAAAAATGAGATGAGCTGGGTCAATTCTAATGAATATAGCGGATATGAAAGCTAGCAAGGAGTCGAATAATTAATATCCCGTTGGGGAATTCGAGGCGAATTGCTTTCTCAGGGTCTTTTTTCCGCATTGTTCTGTCAAAATGCACCGTCAGGAGTGTAATTATTAAAAATTTCGTAGTATAAATATTAAAAAAAATTAAGAAATACAAGATATTTCTAAAACGTCAAATGTCTTAGAAATATCAAAATAGCAGTTCTAAGAATTTTCTATAATCAATTCCCGAAATTTTTAAATATATCATTTATTACCTCATTTTATATCTCTATTAATTACCTATTGGCAGAAGGTAACAATTCTTACCTCTAAAATAATCTTGAATCGATACAACAAGCAAAACATCGGAAATACTTCGGCAGATTTTGAGCAGCATTTTCTACTCGAATGGCTTGAAAGGCGAGAATGACTTTCTAATTGCACCCAAATTATTAAAATCATCTCATTTTTGCGCTCGCTGCCGTCCCCACCCATTCGCCGCGAAAGCTGTCGGAAGCGAAAACATTGCAGATGGAAAAATATGAGCATGACGAAGAAGTTAAACGCAAGCAAAGATTTATGTTGAATGTAAGATACATGTGTTGACGAATGACACTTTCCATAACAGGTCATCCATTCTATTAGGTATAAGTAATTTATTCAATGCTACAAGCCGGCAAGGATGTCGAATTTGGAGTAATGCGGCAAAAACGAAAAAAGATGAGAAAGCAATTTTGGGTACTAATTAAAACGCACTATTGAAATATTTATCGAAACGCATCTTGGCGGTCCGCAACAATGCACATTTATTCAGAGGGTGGAAAAGAATCATTATGCGATTTTAAGTGCTAAATATTGCAACGCTTTGTGGATGGCAATTTAAAGTAAAACTCTAATTTTAATATTGATAAATATCTAGCACTGATTAATTTGGTCGTCTGAAAATTGAGCATTCTAGTTCTAGTTTGTCTCTATTTTTTCCATGGAGGTCTCTTGCTACTTTCTTAAATTAAAATGATTCATTTCAACATATCTGGAAGGTTGTAACAGAGCGTTTTTTGAAAATGTTTGTAAATAATTTTAAGTTGTAGACAATTCTTATCTAAAATTTAAGACAAAATATTCATTTTTTTTCACATATTCTGAAAATGAGTAAAATATTTGGCAATGAGTTTTTATTAATTATATTGTTATTTATATACCCGTCAGCCTTATTCATTCGTAAATTCGAAGAGCACATTTTCCATTAAAAAAGAGAGGACACCGCAATTTGTCAAAATCACGATTATCAGAAGCCCACAGACACTCAGGAAATTGGTTAGCTCATTTATCAAAGAACCGAACGCTCGCTGTGTGGGGTTTTTTTTCGTCTCGTCCAATTCGCCTTCCCTCCTCTATTCTTTTCTTTTTATGCGGCCAAATAAGGTTAGAAAGCGATAAACAGCGTTGGGACGGCGAGAAGGGACATAAATTAATTTTAAATGGAAATAAGTTGATAAATATCGTTGCGATGTTTGGCCGCATGAAAGCCACAAAATGAGCATGGAAGGCATTTTGAGGGATATTTACCAATTAAAAAAAATGAAATGAGATTTACAAGAGATGAATATATTATAACTGAAATCTGACATCCATACCAATGTATCCAACATAATGTAGTTGTATTTTTTATGGAAATCATTGAAATCAAAATAGTTTCAAACATAGTGATGATACTCTATGACAAAGGGTACCTTTTATAGCATTAAAGATTGGGTCCAACCTTTATCATTTGCTCGATCCGGATAGAGCTCGGCGAGCTCATTCGGCTCCTTGAGGTGGACTTTTTTGGTGCCCGATGGCAATACGGTGATGGTCATCCGCCGCGCATTCTCCTCGAGCGTCCATTGATTCCAGAATTTCCTCAGGAACATTCTCGCCGGTGTCCGGTTACGGTACTTGACCGCGCCGGCTCAATGATATGAAGAAAATAGATACGCGCTGCTTAAATTGTCAATATCGGCGACGGAAAGAAAAACAAGAGGCGTGAACGCGATGGCAATAACACAACCAAATATAAAATATATGTATGGGACCACCTTGAAAAATAAGATTGAAGTCCATCCATAAAACGAAAGCATCTAATAAATACATGGATTTTATGATTGACGTTTAAAGTATTAGTATACTTCGAACTTTTGCCATTTTTTTAGCCGAAAATTGCGAAAAAAAAAGTAGTTTCGAAATGGAACATAACCCCCGAATAACGTGAAAATGATATTTTTTTGCATGTTTGATTTTGAAATCCCCCATGGGTTTTATTGTTATTTTTTCTATTTGTTCAAAAACTACTCGAAGCGAAAAAATTTGATAGTAATCCTATGACAGCTAAGAATTTTTACATAAAAGGGTTATGGGTATAAAAAAAGGGGAGGTTTAAAGTAAAACGAAAAGAACAAATTTTGACAAGATAATGCTATGACCTTTTAAGAATCATACTATTTCGAAATTTTATTGAAAAATTGGGGATATGAAGAGTTGGTTTAGCGGACCTGCTGCTGGCGTAAAATCGTATACTAGAAGGGAGCAGTGGGCGTCATTATCCCAAAATCCGTTTGGCGTCGCGTCCACGGATTTGATGGCATACTAATTCAAGTGAAGAGTAAAGTGCAACGCGCAAAAGTAGACAAAAAAAACCGAGGTTTTTGGTTTCGGACTGCAACCTATTCATGAATGCGAAACGGATGGATGAGCACAACATTTCGTGCATTCAGCGCGACGCCTTCGAAAAGCACCTCAGTGAAAATTCGCACAAACTACGACCACCTTTCCTCTAAAAACGCTAATAAATATCCGAAATGACATTGAACAATCAAATTCGGTGCTCAAAGTCAAGTCAGATTGACAATTGTATAGCTTTAATTGACAGCGTTCTTTCCGTTTTCTCGTTGTCTATCTGAATCTCTTATAATCTAATATCTAATTTCAGCGTCAGACCGAACCAAAAAAGAATGAGCAGGCAATGTATAGTAGGATCAATGCAACATCAAATGGATGGAAAACAAACTTCCAAAATTTCGCCAAATAAACATTTTTTTTGTGCGAGTTGTTGGCACATCATTCAGTATGCCCACTTTTGGAAGCAAGAATTATGTTTTTTTGTTAAATAGAAGCATATTTTCTTTGAAAATTGCACATGTTTAGCAAACTATGTATATATGTATATATAATTATTTAAAGCTTTATGACATTTTCCTAGTAGATTAATAAGATGATAATTGAATTGTACCTCCTAATTAATATGATTTCGATTAATTATGAATTGCCATGAATTAAAAGCAGATTTTAAAAAAAAGTATGTCTCTACAAATATCGAATATCCCTTTTCAGTTACGAATAATTAATTTTTTATTAAAAATTTCCTAGTTAGTTAAAAAAAAGAGGACGCGTCAAACTAAGAACTATTAAAGCGATAAAATCGGTGTAAAAAAACGAAGGCGCTGAATTCGGAAACCAAATCATTTGGCATTGTAACTTTTTAAAAAATTAGCAAGTGCTAAAAACCTCAACATAACTCAAAACAAAGACGTTTAAAAAATAAACAAGTTTATTGCATGAATTCGGGAGGAACTTGCCACCCATGGGGATTTCAAGACCATACGCAACCGAGGCGAAAAAAAAAAACGTTATGCGTCTTATTTATTTTTGTTTACTGGCAACAATCAAGGATGAGAACCCTTGGCTTTTCTCATATGTTAAGTTTGGCGGTAGGTCATCAGTGGTCAAATGGGTAGAAAAAAAAGAGAACCCAAAACCAAAAATCTGTAGGGATGGCAGGAAAAGGGTGAGGGGCACTGAGAATGAATGACCAAAAACGGAAACATATGCTCGTAAACATAAATTAAAGTTTTCGAAAAAGCAGTGCGTCCCCAGTGCGCGTAGAAGCATGCTTGAGACGTGACGTTTTTTTTTCGTGTCTTCTTCGCGCTGTGCAAAAAAAAATTGGCACGCCTACAAATGTCACAAAACAATGGATCAACAAATATTTTCAACTCCAGGCCAAATGTCGCGGTCGGCAAAAAAATCGCATTTCGGGAGTTGCGGTGTTTCTTTTCCGAAAATATGAACGCCCTATCTTGCACCACAAAGGGCAAAAATTGGATTTCACTGAGGTCCCGAGCGACGAAAAAAAAATTGGACTAGGAGAAAGGACGAATACATTCTAATTGATTTCCAGCAAGATTTATGTTTATTCGAAGCGCTCGCGTCCGAGTGAAATATGTGAAGCTAGGAGGGATTTTTAGTTTTATACATCTTAATAAAATTCCTTTTTCGAAAGAGTAAAAATCAATGAAAAAAATTTTTTTATTTTTAATATCTTATGTACAAATTTTAAAATGTGAGACTGATTAATTTATTATACGTTTAAAATTAATTATGCGTTAAAAATTTATGTGTCATTTATCTGTCATTATTCCTTGGTATTCAAAGCTTATGTTTAAAATATTGTATAAATATTGGATATTATATATATATTGTACGATTTAAGAACTGTGTATAGTAAAAAATGGAAAATTTGGTTTAAAAAATCTGATCTGTATGTTACCCCAGATAATTATTTTCCTAAACAAATTAGAATTAAAATTTGCAATTATCTCGTCAAAAAATTTACTTAAATTTTAAAATTTCTACAGAGAAAGAGCAAGCTCGGTTTCCCGTTTTGCAAGCAATGCCTTAAAATTTGAAAAAAAGAATTATAAATGCCAGTGTTGCCTCAGAATTATACATTGGTTTGCATAGTATACACGAGAAACTAAGGTCGTGAAAAGAGAATGGGTGATTTATACATATATCATCCAAGTTTGGTTTACATTTTTTTTCTTCTTCTTCAACATGTGTCAAAACAAGACATTTTTGGAAGCAATTGGACAACACAACAAAAGGCGAGAATTCACATGCCAAATTAGGAGGGGTCCGAAAAGTTGTCAGAATCATGTTTTGAAGACGAAAAAAAAATGCATTTCGCATCGTTTCCACTGATTCGAAATGTCAAATGAAGATGGAGAAGCACGATTTTCATGATGCTCATCTTGAATTTCATTTTCTTACAAATGTGACTGATTCGTCTCGGATTACCGTTGGCGACGGCGACGTCGGTTTTACACAATTTCAGGTTTTTGCGGATTGGTTTTCAAGTTGTCACTTTTGTGATTAAAAAAAATAAGAGGACACTTTTTGAAACACTGATAAATATGACAAGCTAGGAAAATTAATTTCCAAAAATGTCAATTTCGAATTTTTTACATAGTTTAAGGAGAACTATTGTCGGCGTCAAACGATTGAGTGGGGCCGTCAATTTCGCGAAATCAGTGTAGATTTAAATTTTTCGTTGACTGAATATTAAATCCGTGTACACTATAACCCAATGTACGCAGTCTCGCGTACTTCTCGTTGCCGCGAGGTGTATTGGCACATAGCCAATAATTTTTTAAATTTCGTCAAGTCGTTTGACTTCGACAATTATTTAAATAACTTATATATAAACACTATAATCATTAATACTAGAATAAAATAACCAATGAAAATTATTATATAAGATTTCCCAAGAGTGATTCGATTCAACAAGAATACCTTCAGGAAATTAAATACAGGCGTTGGGTTCACACAATTTTTTTACAATTTATTTAAAGAAACTACTACGAAAAATTGATTTTCACAAATTCAAGGTTTATTGAAAACTATCTGCTTGCTTTTAGTCTACGATACCGTATTGCCAATTTTTAAAATGCTAAATCAAGTGTAATGATTCTAAAGTATATTCACGACAATTAATCAATTTTATATTCATTTTACAACTTTTTAATTAATTAGTTGAAAAATTGCAAACAACAAACTTTTTTTAGAAATTTGTTAAAAAAAGATTCTTCAATTAATTTTTAAACAATTCACATTTTTATTTCTTTAAAAAAATTTTGAACTCGTGAAATTTTGAACTCGGTTTTTGGTTTTAAGAGATGCGCAATAATTCCAGCGAGGAGAATAAAAAAAACAAAAAACATCATCAAAACAAAGGAAGAATGATGAATGCCGCACTTGTCCTTTTTTTAAGAAAAGAAAAGAACCAGCGTTCCACCAATTGCGCATAAGAAGCTTTGAAGTGTTACTTCTGACAAATTTTGATTAAGTGGCTTAGGAATATACGCGATTTTGTTTCCTAAGAATATGCTCGGCCCCGACAAAAAAAAAGACTTGAAGAATCTTATTCTTTTTTCGAAGAAAACCTACCTTCTGTTATCTGAATCGCTCGGATTCGGGGACGAGGTGGAGGAGGCCGAATAGGCAATGGATTGAATATTGCCCATCCTATCGGATTCTCAGCGGGCTCGATTTGAAGCGGACGATACTCCTCAACGATCTGGGTGCCGACCCATGTTGGGGGTACCAGGAAGTTGAGTGTCGTGTGCTGCGGATGCGATGGTGATCCGGCTGAGTGGCCGTAGGTACTTCGTCGCCGGTCACGCTCTCGTGTGGAACCACGACGCTCATCCATAAGGTGAGCACTCACGGATTGCAACATCGTTTTCAATCAATAGGAGAATATTAGAAGTTGAATAATACGCGGAATTTGCCAGTTTATGATGTTGCTTCTTCTTACACTTCAACTTTTTTTTTCTCTTGCTGGCCTTGATTCCACTTCTCGTTTTCAATGTTTAACATGGTGCCCAGCGTGGGTTTTTGGCGCTTTTCGAACTGCTCCCCTCTTCATTTTTTGTTCAATCTACTCATATTCAACAACTCCCTCGGCGATCATTTCTAATGTAAGTGTCTTGCCAAATATGGGATCTTCCGCGTTTTTTTTCCCATCTCGCTCTCTTCATAGATCAAATGTTGCGTAAAGGGATGGAAATGGAAAGTGGAAAGCATAGAAAAACAAATATTCTATAAAAGAAGATAATTGGAAAGAATCAATTAAGAAAATTTTTGATAGATTTAGGCGAGAAAATACGATGAGATTATGAGACCTTAATGCCTGGTTTACGGTATAGTTAAAAAAAATTTACACTTCAAATTAGAAATAGCCCGTCAAAACGTTCTAATTTCAAAAAAAGTGTATTGCTTTTTCAATTTGGAAATGTATAATTTGAAAATCTACATTGTGACGTGGCTTCTTTATTGAATGAATTTCAAACATGACTTACACGATCCGGACGGGGGCCCAAATGGCGTGAACTGTAGCAAAAGTGGAGTTCTCGAAATTGTTGGTAGCGCATTTGCCTTCCTTGCTTCATATGCCAAGGCACTGGCCAAAGGATCAACTTGGATGAGTGACTCACGAACACTGCGCAATGCCCACGATACAAATACGGACGACCAAAATTGGATATATTGATTTAACGAGTTATACACGTATTATGGAAGATTGGAAAAAAAATTAACAAACATGAGAAAGATAGTTTGGCTTACATCGGGCTCATTTTTCAGCTTCTTCTTGCGCTTCAAAGCGTTCTGATAGGTTTTCGAAATGCGTCTCGGCGCAGTTTTGATGTTGAGCGGCGCCATGATTTTGTGCAGAATTAAATATATAGAAAATATGTAAAGCCCAATATTATTATTAGAATGAAGGGGGCACTTTCCACCCTCTCCGTTTGGGACCACGTTAATCAATTGGTCCATTACGCGCTTCACTTAGCTCATTCTATTGTTTGATGGGGAGGGAGTCGAGCAACAAAAATTTTTTTCGAGGGTTCTCCTCCACAATATGCGCCGCAATTTATTTGCTGAAATATTCATGCAGAAACATGGTCATATTTTTACACGCGTTTGAGCCGAATGAAAATAACAGGGGTGGTCCAACTATCTTTCTCATAGCGACTGATTTTATGCACTAACCTTGAGCAATATGCACATAACTCGAAAACCGTTACAGAATACGAGTAGAGCTTGTAGCAAAAAAAAAGTGCGTTTCTCGTATTTGATTTTATTTCTCAACTTCTTGACGATATCCTGCTGTGTTCGAGAGCACGAAAATAATTGTCGTTGGCGCCTTCACTTCATAAATACAAGGCCGACGGGGAAGTGAAAAAGGGAAAAATGAGTTGATGAGGAAAAAACCCCAAACCCTCAGAAATGGAGCAGGAAAAACCGCTAGTGTTGCGTTGATTCCGTAAGCGGGGATTAGTTCACAATTGTGACTTTCAGTAGGGCATTGGAGTCATTTCGTCAAGTAACGTGCTTTTTTGTTAGTGTTGAGAACTAGCAATCAAAAGAAATTTAAGCCATTTTTGCTGGTTTATCAACATAATTATTATTATGTCGGTACAGTAATCTGGCAAAAGTGTGACCTTTAAAATGAATCACAAACAGACAAATTGTTTTTCTTCTTCTCTCGTAAGGAAAAAAAAAACTTTTAATTGCTGACTGAACTTTTGATTCCATTGTACCAAATAAGAAAGAATGAAAATAATAGAGCACTCAAGCTACAAATATAAAAAAATTCCTGCAAAAAAATATGGATCTATAATTGTTCAAAGCGAATTAAGAGAATCTTAGATTTTCTGTAATTTGGGATTTTGAAACATCTGTAAAACAAGCTCAGTTATCGCTTTTCGGAAATTACATAAGAAACCGACATATAAGTATTTAGTATTTCAAATGACCAACTGAACAAACTGAACTATATCAGAATAAGAAGCTAAAGAAACCAATGAGATTCAGATACCGTATACGACAACTTCATATTGTCTCATTTTCATATCAAAATTTGCGAAACAAAACTCACCTTCAGGTTCCACTTCAATAGGTAGCATGAGCGGCAGGTATGTGTAATTTAGAAGAAAAAAAATAAAGTATGAGATTTATGTTGGGGGTGTGGGTGCCTCTGTCAGACGAATAAGCCGTCAAATATGCTTCGTTATTTAATGTGAAATGCAGAACGCCGATGAAATAGAAAAAAAACCCCATAACGCTCAACGCATTTACTTTACTAATTGCTCATAATTATGTACAAGATGCATCATCAAAAGATGTGTCAGATAAGGGAAAGTCGAGAACATGTTTTCGACATTTCGGAGAAACGCAAAACCAATAACACCATATTGGGATGCGAGCAACAAGCATTGAAAAGCATGGCATACCTCGTAAGACAACTCGTTCGGATACTGTAACCAGTGTCGAGAATCGGCGATTTTGCGATTTCACTGAGATCGGCGCCATAATAGAATTGAAAATTTCACAGGGAGGATGCGATGGTCGCCTTAATGGTGGTGGGCACGTGGCGCGTGTAGCCGATGCCATTCGTCGCACGATGTCGGCATCGCTAGCGATAAACACTGACATTTTGGCCCGACGACAATTGTTTCAAATAAAGCAAATTATTTAATAAATTGTGGTCGAGCGAGCCGTCCAAGATGATTGAGTTTTGTCGCAAAGTGGTCATCACTCTCCATTATTTTTTACTCCCTAATACCCTCCCAACACAATCACATAGTGCTTTCATTGATGATTGTTACAACTCATTTGGAGTGCATTCCTCTCTTTTCCATTCACGCTACACGACAAAATGCATGCCAATTTCTAAACAAAACGTTTTTGCAAATTTTCATATATACAAACATTTCCCAATACGTTCAACTCTTGAACATGTCGTAGCAGACCTGTCTAAAAGACAATGACAAGAAAAATAAAACTCACCTTGATTAAGGAGAAGAAGGAGTTCAAGGGTGTCTTCCTGAGAAAGTGGATAATACTTTTGTTGAGGCGGTGGCTTGCGACCCTTGCTATGCTTCTTATGAGCAGATGTGAGCTTCTACAAGATTGAGATTAAAAAATTGAAAGACCTCACGAATTAATCATTTTTTTCATCAAAACATTTTCAAATCTCGATATTCTCATGATACATATATCTCTCAATTGCTGATCAATCATGATCAGCAATTGAGTGACATATGATCCAGTAACTTAGCTGAGTTGTTTTCCAATGTCTAACATTGTCATTTTTTAATTGATGAGACGTATAAAAACTATGTTTGAATCGGTGTTGATAATAAAAACTTTGGGAAAATTGAAATTTTGGAATTTAAGATTTTTTGTTTTTGAGGTTTGAAGAGGTCAATGATCTTCTTATTAATTTTTTTCGAATCAACACTTACGCTTACCCTCTCTTGTCCTATTTCATCCTGACTTGTAGAATTTGTTAAAGGTAGCATGGAGTAGGCACGAGGCCTTGAAGGTTGTCGACTTCGGAATAAACCCTAAAAATTTACGCATTTTTTTCATTAACAAAAATGAATACATCAAATGCAAGGTAGCTACCTTCATCGCTTTTTCATGTTTGAAACTTTCTGGAATAGTGCACAATTTTTTGTTGAACGGATAGTGATCAAATTAGCAGCTGTGTGGGATCAAGTGTTGCAGAATGAGTGGTTGTCAAGTGTCAAAAAGTGTTAAAACATTGAGATTGATTTATTTTCGGTTTTTTCAGAAAGAAGAATCAATCACATCAATTATTATGTAACAAAATTCGAGGTTACACGAGGAGGAGCTGCTTCTTTAAAAGTTTTCGGTTTATTTCTGACAAATGAGCCATGAAAGCATTTCTATGCATACATAAATGAAAGATCTGAAAGGAATTGGTGATGCTAAAAAAATAACTGAACATGGAATTTTATAAGCGAACGTGAAATTTGAGGAATTAAGGAAGTCTGGTTTCGGTTGACAACCCCCTAGGGTAACTGGATATTCCCCCTTCTGAACAAGTTGCCAATAAATATTAAGAAATGATTTTGTCTCATATGGCTAATCGATCAAATCACATATGTGAGTGCGTTCGGTATACCAACAAAATTTTGGCAAAACGCAATTTTTATGAGACTAGCTTAACCCCACCGAACGCCGTCTTAACCATAGATTATAAACACTTGGCGGTAGGCATATAAATTCTTTAAAACCCAAAAGAAAGAAAGTGCACTCAATTTGGGTGCATCATATGAAATGAAAACAAAAAAAATACATAATGTAATTGAATTATGTAAAAGCGTCGCATATTATGTCGGGTTTCGTTTAAAGAAAAACAAAACAAAACCGCATAATGTTTGGAATTTTTTCAAAAGGCTTCTTTTGAATTTTTGGGGTTCAAAACAAAACCACGATACTATGTATTACTGCTATACACACATTTTGTTCGTGCTCAAAAGTAATTTTATTATAATGTGGATTTTTTTTCTATAAATTAAAATATTCAACCCACTTTCGCGACTCGAGGACAATTTTTATTCTATCTCTTCAACGAAATTATTTTTTAAAAAATTTCCAATATTCAGCATTAAGAAAAATAATTGACTGACGATCGGACGAAATAAATCGAGCAAATCACATATTTTATTTTCCAGTTTTTTCTTTTATATAAAGAGCAAAAGTGACGACGTACATAAGAGCACTCAAAACATTAATAAATGAATGCATTGCAAAAATTTTTTATAAAGGAACGTTTTTTATCCCAAATGTTACATGGTTCCTTATAGAAAGTAATGACTCGTATTCAAGAATCTTAGAGATAATAAATGAATAAATGGTTAATTCATAGAAGGGAGAATTGAGTCTTACTTGAAAAGAAGCCTTCAAACTGATGAGACAACTTGTGCACATTTAAATTCTTGGCAAAACAACAACTATTACGGTAAAATTAGATAAACAAAGGTTTTTTTCGCGCTTGAATGACATCTATGAGACCAAAAATGAGAATTGTTCCAATATGAACTGAATTGAATTAATAACGCCCACAAAATTCGGCAAATCGAAAGAATGGTTCATTTTTCAAAAATCGCTTGCAATTGGGATGAATGACCATTTGTTTGTACCACGCAACGATTTTAATGTGCTCTTTGTTCCCCTTTCAAATTGGAAAAAAATGCGTACCGAAGCAAAAAAGCCGCCGCCGCCACCTCCAGCGGGTGGCGCAAGGTTTAGCTGAACCTCTGTGTGCATGTTTTGAGCATAATGGGATACCACCAATGGAGAAACAATCATAGTCTGAAAAGTTTCGTAGGAATCGACGGTCCAATAGTTATAAATTATTTGTATTTGGATTACGGTAATTTTACGGTAACATTATAATTATGAAATGTTTCTATACCTGTTGGGGATGAGCTCCCTGCGCAGACTGCGAATGTTGTCGCTTTGTATGATGTCCTTCTTTCTGAGGTGGTGGATCCTTTGGGACCTGCGAAACAGATGTTAAACGGCTATTTAAAAAATGTGCATCAAACCTGAGGAAACACCATCTCGCCGCCAGACAGACACCCAATGAAACACTAATCAGCACCCTAACTGCAAACAAAATCTACTGGTGAACCGCGAAAACAAAACACGAAAATAAAGAAAAATGGTTGGGTGATTTTTTTTTGCGGCGAGACAACGGAAGGAAGCGGCAGGAAGTTTTTTTCCGCAGCGACCGACGCGTCGGCCGAGTCGACGTAATTGGAAACTGATAGAAATGAATTCAAGTGGTAAAAATTGAAACGCTCCAAGGAGTCCGTAGGTCGTTTTTTTTTTGCTTAAGGTTTTTTTTGCGTTTCGGAGCCCTGAAGCCTTCTCCAACCAAATATGAAGAAAGATAAATGAGAAATGTGCGGCACACAAAAAATTGCTCCAACTCTCAAGACAATCATATATAACAATTTTTTAAAAGGAAATAAATTTATCACTAATGCTTTCGAGAAATGGAAAAATTTATATTAACTATAGTAAAGGAAAGTTTTGAAAATGGCAAGAAATTTAAGAATTTTTGAATTTTGGAGCTTTTGTGATAGTGATGGCTAAATATTTCCCATTTTACGATTTTTCAATGAATTTTAACAATCAGGAAAAAAATAGTAGGTTGAGCCACTTTGAAAATTGAGAAAAAAATTGAAAGACATAAATTTTGATCTCCAAGTTCATCGTTGTGAATTATGTGTCAAACATTGTATGCGTAAAATATGACATTCACAATAGTGTCAAAAATGTAACATTTTTCGAATTCCCATGAGAAGAAACAACTTGGTATGTAAGAAAAAAGTTAAGTATTTTCAAAATTCTGTGCTAGGGCATGAAAAAAATGGAATTGGCCGACTTTTGGCATCCCATTAGGGTATCAATATGTCAGGGTGGAAAGAAACTTTCAAACATTTGACAGGATGGCTAGTTCACGAGAATTCGCAAAATGCAACATTTTTTTTCACGAATGTTTGAAGATGAATGAACTTTATCAGGCATTCATCTTTTAGAACTTGCTGAGTGAGCCCAAGGGATGCAAGAAAAAAAATGCAAACAAAATCTGAGGGTCAATCAACACATTCCCTTATTACTTTTAGATTAACAAAATAAAAAGAACGGAAGTTATGAGAGGAAAAAACGAGCAAATATGATACACATGGATGGAAAATTGGATTTCGCCTTGTTAGATATCCCTACTTTGACAATTTTTGCAAAATTTCGGGTTTGGGTCACAGATTTTCAAAAAAAAAATTGGATTGCAATCACATGTTATATCAAAAATGTTAATATTTCAAAGAACAAAATTGCGTGAGTCGATTTCGACTTTTACGGTAGATTTAGGTCGCTTGAGGATTTCTAGAACAAACATTTTGAATACTAATGTATGAATATTAAATTACAATCCGCGAGCAGGATTCCAAAAAGAGGCCGACACGTTTATTGTGCAACCTGCTGATCCGGCACAATACGAAAACAGATGCGTATAATGTTTCAATTAATCCGCGTATCGAGACTGGTGCCGTCTAACAATGATTAATATGAGACGTTCAAATCTTTGGAGTCAATCATTTTGATAAATATAAAAACTCTAAAAACTTGAAGGTTTCTCTCTTGATTAGATTTACTTTTGCGTTTGTTCTTCCTTTTAATTATATAGTATTGTCGGTCTTAAACAACAGATCGATTTTGGCAGACATTTCTCATGGAATCAATAGAGATTCAGAAAATTGCCACGTTGGCTTAGAAATGGTGCAGAGAACGCACAGATGCCCAGGTATTTTGGCCTCAAGACAATTTGGCACGGAGTCTATTAATTTGCTTACAAGCTATTATTTAATATTGAAATTTTTTGAAACGTTTTTTTTTTCAAATGTAATTCTAATTTCACATAATAACAGTAGATTAACTAAATTTCTACACAGTGAATTATTGTGAATTATCGCAGTTTTCAAGCGTTATTTTAATAATAATAATAAAAAAACAAAAGAAACGAAAGCTTCTCCGAGAAAAAAACAACTTTCCGTTTTATTTTGATGCAAAAAACATGCCCATATGTAGTATGGAAAGCCAGAAAAAAAAATGAGCAACTCTGTTCGACGAAGATTTTCGCCCATAATCACCCTTGGGGTCGTCCTCTCCGGCCAGTTGACGATATATTCCCGAAGAACTGAAGAATGGATGTGTTGCGACACAACGCGCCGACGAAATAAGAATAATGACATTCGGATGTCAAAAAAAATTGGGCGAGCCTCCCAATGTTGCCAATTTTTTTCTACATGTTTTTTGCTGATTTGAATAATATTTTGTGAGAAATTGAATCGAGTTTGATCAACAATTATAGGCATAGAAATGAACGAGTCAATTATTAAAATGGATTCTAGACAGGAAAACGAGGAGTCCTAAAGAAGACCTGGTCTGCAATGGTCGCCACTTGGATTGATTTTGTCCACAGCTACAGTAGTTAGAAACAGAATTTAAAGTAACGTATGCAACCAAATGACAATTGACGCTTTTTTTCCTGTGTAAAAAATTAAAACCCTCAATTTACCTTAGAAATTATTCCTTAAATACAAAATAACAATCTTTTTTCTAATCGTTAAATAATTAACCGAGTGTTAATTACTTCAAGAAGAAGGCTAGGAATGCTGCAGGCTCTAATCGACTGGTCATATTTTTCTAATCCACTGGTCATATTGGGCTCGGCTGAATCGACAACTCCGGCGTGATTTTGTCCATAGCTCCGATGCTTCACTCACAAGTATTACAAGAATCACCTAACAGGTATCATCAATTTGGTTATTTTTATAAGCCTGCAATGAAGGCATCGGCTTATCGCAATGTCTTGATCTGAGCGAAATAGTACCAGCAATTAATGTTATTTCGAGATGACGAAGAATACGAATATGCTGATGGAAATATGTCAAGTTTATTAAAATCATAAAATTTTAAGAAGTAAATCATTAAAAAAATCTCATTGCGGGGTTTAATGCAAAATCACTCAAGAATTCAGAAAATGAGGAAAAACGGGCGGAAAGAAAAGCTGCGTTGAACTGTTACAGGAACTGAGGGAAATGTGTTATTTTGAGCGGGTGATGAAAAAAAAAATAAACGAAGATCAAAGTGAAAATGAGTATCGATTTTCGAAACACCCATGACGAACGTTCAATATTGAAAGAAGATGTCATTATACAAATATGGCCGACTTTTGGGATATGAATTGAGATATCATTAAAAGTGAAGCCCCCCCTCCCTTGAAAAATATAGTTACATGCTGTCATAAAAATCAAAATGGTAATTTCAAAATATTGACAAAGAGGAAAATAAAACGCAAGGAAAACTCTCTGTCTTGATAAATTTTGACTATTCACAAAATATTGAAATGATTCACTTGTCAGCAGTTGACAAGCCGTCGCACCTGAAAAAATCATTAATTGATATAATTTTAAGCGTATTATTCAACTTTTTCTTGGATGGAGTGGCCTCCGGCTTGTCGTTGTTTCCTCGATGCGATCTTTTCTTTCTGGGCGCCTGCATTTCACTGTTTTCTTTAATTAAAACCTCGCCGTCGACGATTTCAACGTGCAAGGTGAGCAGTGATTTCTCCAAATATGTGTGATTTTCATCAACGATCTCATCGAAAACAGTTTTGACAAGGGCGTCGTCGCTTTGAGTAACAATGTAACCAATTTCTGAAATATAATTTTAATGAAACAGATAATCAAGATTCTCACTCTTCTCCAAAATGCTCATGTTTCCGTAGTCGACGTCTTCAGCACCAACACTCATTGCTGAAAAAAATGTTTTGAATCTTCAAACAGTTCAAGATGCTGAATGTTCGCAAATAGCATTAAAATGCTAAAAATTTGATCAAGGCGATTTGGATTCAAAATAATTTACGACTTGGCTGCGCATGAAACATATTCAAAAAAATTTTTTTGAATTTTCAACAGTACAATCTGCTTTTCACAGTTAAAACCTCTGTGTAGCTCCGTTCTTCAGGACACTGTACTACTTTTTTTTAAATAATTAAATTAATCAAATTACGATCAATTGGATTTAGATGGTTCGATCCATCTTTTAATTTGAATAATAATAATTATATTTTTATGTTTTTCGTTAATACCATTTCTTATTTTTTTAAACACATTTTCCTACCTTGAAGCACGAAGATTTCCAAGTCTTCTTTCGCTATGAGAACTTCTCCTGGAATAATATCAGTTGACAAATACTGATTAATTTAACCCACTAGTGATCGGCGGGGAATTATTTCCCATGGTCTTGTTGACGGTGCACGTTAATTTGAACACTGAAAACATAAACCAACAGTTTTCTTCTTAATTTTTTTTAAATTTACCGTATCCGGGTGCCAGCTTTTTCCAGTGATTTCCCAAATCGATTTCTAAACAAATTATAATATATGTATTATATGTAGCATATTAAATAAAAACTATCTAGCTCAGACTACCTTTTCAATTTATTATTTTCAGTTAGCTCAAATCTGCGAAATTTGATTTCTCACTGAATTTTACACAACAATTATGGTAATTTTACATTTTTATTTAAAAAAATCAACCCACCGGGAACGAAGGGAAATACGTGACTGAATGCGGCATCTAAAAATGAAATTAACACATTTTTTCAGTTTTCGGTTTTCAAACCATCTTGATCCGCAATGAATCCTAAGCGCTTAAGGTGCTCCGAGCAGTGCCCAACGTTGCGCATTGCGGCTGACTGAAAACTGAAAGACAGTAAGAAAATGAATAGAACCAATGTGTTATGCACCTATTGCTAGCAATAAATTCGATCATTGAAAAATCGTGAGAAGTGCTCGTATAATGGCGCTCGATAGTAATACCGTCACCCCTTCATGGTTAATGTTATGATGGTGGTCGTTTGAGCGATAACACTCGAGGACAATTCAGTTTTCATAGCTCATTGCAAAAATTGAGGGGCTTGCTTTGCTGTATAAAAGGGTGGAAAGCAAAATGACAAAAATTATTTGTAGCATATTAGAACGTATTCCGTCAAAATTCCTTATATCTATGTGAAAAGCAGACATCTTTTCAAAATGTTGCTCCTATTTAAGTAGTTTGAAAGAAAATGATTTCAATTTTAAGTTTTTAAGAATTAAACACACTCTCTTGCATACCTGAAAGACGTCCAAAAAAGAGCAGCAGCAGCAGCAGCTCAATTCTCTGCACCCAGTTGCTTCGATATCCTGCAATCTTAATAAGCATCATAACTTAAACAAAAATAAGATATCAATAATGTTTTGAACATTACATGAACGACAATATCTTAAAATATTTTCAAAATGCTTTATAAACAGAGGCGAAGGAACCAAATAGAGCAATTATTAATGGAGGAATCCGTTTAAATTAACATATTTCTTTTTTTTAATACCGGCTGGTTGGTCAAACCCAATGTATGTATACGATTATCAATGGTTTCCTTAAGGAGAAATCAGTAATGGCAATAGAAAAAAAAGAAATTCGCATTAATAAAAAAAAATACTAAAAACACGATTAAGGCTTAGAAAAGTTCTGAACTAAATGTGATTGATCGACTTGATTCACTCGAAGGCGTGTCCACCAATTAATATTGCTCATCAGAACAAAAATGACGATGAATCATCCGAATGTTGCTTCAATGCTGATCCTGCAAAAACCAAAATAAATCAACAATGTTGGTGTCTCATTTCTACCGTTGGCCGATTTTGAAAAAATTGTTTCAATTGATGGAAGTGGATCATTTGGCCCAGGGACTGGTAATGCTTCTTTGGGCGTAACTGCAATAATAATTTGACATCTGAAACTACATATTTTGTTTTGCTACCGTAGTCATCAGTGAATTCCAAAGCGCCATTTTTAAATGAATATACGCTTGGAAGTGATCCAACTGTAAGTAGTAATGTATTATTTGAAATCTGAAAAAAATTCTACCGTATTGAATAGGAGATGGAAATCCGTTGTTCGGAGTCGCTGATCTTATGGAAGTCGGCATATTGTAGACAACTGGATAGTTTGTTGCTGGCGGAGAATAGTAGTCTGCAAAAAATCGATAATATTCAAAATTCTCCGGCGCATTACCAGTCATCGTAGGACTAGTGTAGGCCTCGGCTTTCATTGCACTGTTTGATTCAAAACGAGCTGCAGAATATTACAGTGCGAAGACTCGAGAAATAATGAATACCTCTTTTCGCTGGGGTTGCATAGTTTTCGAAATATTCAATCGGCACTGGCGGTGTTGCGAAAATTCCGGGAAAATGCTGACCATATTCTAAAACAATTCAAAATGGAAACTCTCAGTAATTTGATTTTGTTGTTTTAGTCACATGTAAACATCGTTCTGGCTCATTGTATTATTTCATTTTACAACACTATCACCTTTTCAAATACACATTTATGTCCTAGCCATCAAAATTTACAACAACCTTTTATAATAAATGATTTTTGAAGATTATCCAAACATCCTTTGTCTCACATTCATAATGTCTATCTCATATGTCACCTAAATTTTTCCTATACGTCTGAGTTCAAATTTGCAAAATGCCGATGCTTGATAGTCTTACGATTTGTTAAAAATGAAAAACTCGCTGAATACACCAAAACCCTCCCAACGACACACATTGATAGTTCTATCAATTGGAATTAATTAAAATCATGCACTAACAAAAAAGTTAACAAAAACATGCAATCAAAGCAGTTATTTAAAAATAATCAATACTAACCTGGCCTTGGACAAATGCATGGATCGTGTTCGTAATATGTGGAAGCGAATAAGCTGGGTTCACCTAAATAATATATATTCCTTGAGATATACATCCCCCCCTATATATTCCTCAAAATTTTTTGAATTGACGACTTATCCAATTTTTTTTTTTGAAAAATTCAAGTTGGCAAAGTTTAGATAAAATTTAAATCAAACCTGCATTTGTTTTGGGATTGTACCAAATTGATTGCTGTTTTTTCATTGATCTTGCTGTGTAGATGTCCGAATCGAAACCATTGTGACGCGAATGACAAGCTAGCGACTGCGGTCGAAGCACAGGCGATTGGGTAAACCCATTGGTCAGGAATAGCTGCTGATCGTTTAGAGCTGTCTGACACGATGAAAATGGTGGAATGTAATCGTTGGATGGCTGATAGCTGGAAAACGGTGCGCGAACTTGATAATGATAAGTGAGTGGGGCCGGTGATCGCATGTAAGTACGAGAATCTCTAAAACTGTCGAAGCTCGGTGTTTGAAATATTTTACAGCTGCCTCGGTCAGATTGAGATTGTCCTTGATGAACCTGAGTTGCATGAAGCTGAGTTGCACTGTTTATAGTTGCTTGTGCCTGAGTTGTCGGATCCTGTGTCACTTGATTCATCATTGTGTGATCCTGAGTTGCTTGAGCTTCAGTTGTCTGTTCCTGCGCTGTCTCATCCTGAGTTGCGCGAACCGCTGATTTTTGAGTCTCATGCGATTGAGCCTGGGCTGTCTGATCCTGTGGTACGTGTGTCATTACTGCCTGATCCTGCGTTGCTTGATTCTGAGTTGCTTGAGACTCACTTGTTTGAGTCAGCGTTGCTTGATTATGAGTATCTTGAGCCTGAGTTGGTTGAGCCTGATCTTCTTGAGCATGTTTTGCCTGAGCTTGCGATGCTTGATTCTGAGTTCCACGAGGCTCATTAACATGAGAAAAATTAGTTTGCGCATGTGCTGTGTCTGTACTGTTGGTGTCTGTCTGTACAGCTAGCGTTTGAGCGGATCCTGTTTTTGCCTTCCTCGTTCTAGTTGATCGCTTCTGCTCAGAAATATATTCAATGTTTTCTCTTTTGCGCTGAGTTGGACGAGAAACACGCCGCGATTTCGTTTTGACACCTGCCGATAATTGTGCAACGGAATCCGAAGAAGTATTAGAAGTCGATGGTTCTTGTTTGACAGCATTTTTGGCTTTTGACGATGATTTTCTCTCGCGTTTTTTAACAGATTTCGTATCCGAAAGAGACAATAACGGGAAGTTGTTTGATTGTTTTTCTCCTAGTTTTGGCATTTTGGCATCATTTGGTGTCATAACCATATCTTCTTCCTCTTCGGAATCACTTTCTGAATAGACAAATACAAATCATTCATTTTTTTTTGGAATAGTTCTCACCAATTTTAGACTTATTCATATTTGCCTGTCTTCGAGTATTATCCGTCTTTTTTGGTGTTTTATTTGGACCGCCTGTAACATGCACTAAAAATTATTTAACACTCCATTCATATTTACCATTTTCCTTGTACCCCTTATAAACAATTCTCCAGTCTTCTGATCAATGTGAGAATAAATATTTTCAAATTTTCACAAATAATTTTAAAGCAAAAAATATTGATTTGAACATATTTTTACAGGAAAATTTCTTGATTCTTGTTTATAAATTCAACTCTACCATCATCTAAAGAAAAAGGCTTGTCGACTTGGACAAAAACGATCTGAAATTCGGGAATCGACAGAAACGAAATTCTGGGATGCAAAATAAACATGCCTTTGTCTAACGAAATAAAGGCGTATGCAATGCAACTAAAAAAAACAAATTTAAAGCTGCAAAAGGGGATAACTACTAGACGGTATGAAGAGACTTGCTGTTAATCCGTTAAAATCTTATATTATATTAATTTTTACAAAAAAAAATTAAATTAATCAACTCAATTGAATTGGTTTCAATTTCCATTTTCAATATACATTTACAAATGTTCTAACACCAACGTATTATTTTGTATTAGTCTGTTAATTAAGAACACTCAATCACTACATTTCACTGCATTTGCATTCCCCGTGCGTATTATGTAGTTGGAGATTCCATTTACCTGTGATTGCGGCCAATCGTTGAATGTAATTCTGCCCGTTTGATGGCGGAAGACCCGAAAAAATGCTCGAAAATTTGTAAGTCACTTGATTGCCTTCGATTGGCGGCGTCGGTTGACCATCTAACAATTTTGAGATTGGAGGTAGCGATTTAAATTGGACATTTGATACGATGGCTTCTAAAAAAAGTGCATTGGTGCAATATTTAGCTATTAATTGTTAACATTCTCTTTTAATATAAATTGGTTTTTTACACTTCTTGAATTTAAAGTGATTCTGCCACAAATGCGCAATTATTAAATTTTTGGGTAATTAAAATATTTCGTGGCTCTCTCTCTCTCTCTCTCTCTCTTTCTTTGTGTATACCCTACCAACAGATGTGATAGAAGCAACATCGATATTATGAGAATCCACAGCTTCTTCTTTCGACCTGCATGCAAGTGGTGGAGAATTCATCACCGAGCGTTTGAGCTGATCGTACTTTTGCTGTAAGCAAATGTTGTTGTTTTTTTTAATGGAAACAAATTTTAGACCCATGAATGTTTGACTAAAACGCATGAGTGTCTCAATATAATAAGCACCTTTGAGTACTCCGATATTTTTTAAATGTTACAGCCGAAAGTTAATCAGCAAGAGCATTCGACGCATTTTTTCCTATTATATTGCTCTTTTTGCATTTTCTATCCTTATTAAAACATTTCATAAGTATATTGGAACCGATCGAGCGAACTGCGAAATCTATAATGACTTCATAACCTGATGCGATGGAGAAAACACAATATAAAAACACTAAGCACTTTTGTCTAGTTGTGAGACATGTTTCCGAACGTCGGTTCGAATCATATCAGCAAAAGCAAACACTAAGGTAATTTATTCAATTCGATTCATTGTTGCCTATCATTTAACAATGATTGCGTGAGAACTTGACATTACTAAGAGCATTGAAAAATTTAAGAATTTCCAAAGTGCAAATTTTAAACATCCGGACAGATGACACTAAACGCCGAAATTGAATATTAAGAATTATTTAAAAAAAACAGATACCATAACGGAGAATCATGCTGGTTTCAAAGACGTCGAATAATATCGCAAGAGAGAGTTAGAAATTTCCGAAGTCATGCTTAACAACGACGTTGAAATGTGAGCAGAGCGAAAAATTTCAACAGCTCATTAAGTAAAATTCGTCGCGTGACTTAGCACACTACCTATAATGAACACTCACCTGGAATGAAAAAGGGCATTGCTTATTTTGTCATCATTATCGACTCGTTTCACCATTTGAAGGATAACAATTTTTTGGTTTGCCATATCCGATGATAGACGAACCGTTGTTCTATTCGGCAGTTGATGTAGAACAACGGAGTAGTAGTTTCCTATTGAATTCGGCTTTCGACAAAATAAAGGGAGAAAGAACAATGAAGCCGAGTGTGAGTTGATAAAGAGCTGACATTTTACAAACGACGCCTCGGTTTCCATAATCCGTTTCGAAAAGGTGCAATGAGACCGTTGCCACATCAACATAAGATTACTCATTTTTCGGAGTCTATAAGTGCAGATAACGCATAAATTAGGGCATTTGCTCGCTGCCTCGAGCGGCAATGAGAAAGATCATTGGCAATAAAAGCCAGCGACTGAATTTACAACAACTCGGCTCTTACAGGATTATGGGTTCAAACGAAAATGAAACAATTGGATTTATTCAATGACATGTGGAATCGAAAGAGGAATCAAGTGCTCGAAGAAACAAAGAATAAGCGAGATTCCTAAAAAGCTCAATACGAAGACCACCAATTCAGTTAAAAAAAAACCGACTACGCTTGGCAACTGCTTGAGAAAACCCGCTGAAATGCATTCATACTAGAACTGAATCAATTTTGTACGAAATGAGCTTTATGGCGTCGAACGCCTTTTTTGGTCTTTGCCCACCGTTTAGAAATCGCCGGAATAGAGAGATGTGTTGTCGATGATATTTTTTTCGTTTTATTGATTCGATGTTTTTTTTTTTCCCGTCGCGTCGCCAGGACAAGCCCACAGACGTTATAAAAAAATACAAAAACATCAATATCAGTCGATAACAGATCCGTGTCTTGTGTGAATCAAATACATATAAATCATGATCAAAGAGCTATGGAAACAATATCGATCAGAGAACGAGAAAGTAAAAAGCGTCATTATTTTTGGCTGAAACCAACCCCCCCACGCCTGCCCGAACGAAAAAAAAAATACAAATTACAAACGCTCAATGGTGAGAAAAAACGAATAAACGTGATCGTAAATGAAATGCTCATGTGATTCATCTTTTCTAGGCGATTAACGATGTAATACGGTCAAAATTGGTTTCGCACTTGCTCCGAAAACAAAATCTAAATGGTATGACCATTTATTGAGCGCAACAAATCGTAAACATCATTAATGGGGTATTTAACAGGGAAATTTATGTATTTCATTTTATTTTCTTAGAATTTATGTGCTATTAAAAATACCTTCAATGTCCGCAGCTGAAAATGAAGATTTCGTCGGGCGTTTGAAATGGAAATCCAAAGAAATTTTCTTTGCAGCAATTTGGAAGAATCTGAAGAAAAATTAGCATCTGATAGCAAATGAAACAAATATTATAAACGGTGCAAACGATTACGAAAACGAAAAATTGATGATGATTATTAATATTCATTAAAAAGAAAGCCAAAAAAAGCAACGGAAAATTAATTGAAACAAGCAGAAATGTGATAATGAAATTAAACAAAAAAAAAATAAAGGAGTAAGAAATCAAAACAAAATTGGATTTTTGTGTGAGGGAGTTCCACGGTTCATGATTTGCAATAAGTCTTGATAAGAAAAAACAACCGAAGTAAAACATTGAATACTAGAAATTGGGTTTTCATTAATGCTGAAATACTAGAGTGGAAAAACAAGATTTACATATAATCGGGATTCAACTCATTATGGGGGGTTACGATTGGAGTAGCTTCCTCCTCATCGGACGAGTCGAAAGCTTCTTCCAATTCTGTCTCGTCGAACTCGCCGTGCTCATTACGACGGTGTCCCATGAGAGGCGCAACTGAAATCACATATCGAATATATGTTTTTTTGTTTGAGTTTCGAGGGGGGGGTGGGATCATATAATAAAAGAAGAAATTTTTATAGTAGACCTTTGGAAATAAAACGAGTAGAATGAATTAATCGCTAGGTAGGTTCGACTCCAAGTATTCACATCTAGACTATCAGCAATTAATTCATAAAATAAATTTTGAAGAAACTTTAGAAGCGTTCACTAAATTAGAGACAAAAAATTACCATGGATTCCGTTACGGTAACCGTTACCGAGTCTGCGCTCAACTTCAAGCTCGATTCTTCGTTCATGATCTAACATTCCTGCCCTGTCGTCCCATGGTTGCTGCCAATGAACAACCTCTGAAATCAAGGAATTATTTACCAGTCGTATAAAGCATTTCTCACCGTTTGGGATGGTAAGGTGCGCATGTCTGATGAACTGTTCGATATTATTATGATTTTGTGCCGATTGCTCCAGTTGCCCGACGGAACCTTGATTTGGAGACCAGTCTGAAAATAAACACGAACATTTGTGTCTTATTGCTTAAAAAAGAAACAATACCAATGATCGATGGAATACGTCCGATTTGATTGTGGTTGGGAAGTCTAGCGGGTTCCACGTTTCCCACACCAACGTAGCTGTCGACTGGTCCCGGGTTTTCTGGTGATGGACGCGGGGTGCTACGACCATTGGTCGGAAGATTCTGAACAGCGCTGGTTGCAGCGCTATTTGCGAATCCGTCGTCATGAGCGATTTCCAATGTCGGAATTTCTCTCGCACGTTCTCCTTGAGCGCTCTGCAGCTGGTTGTCTGAAAAGAGTGATCTTAAAAATATGTTAGAAACTCTGACTTGCCTTCGTTGGGACGCTGGCCAGCGTCCGAGTCAAGGCACAACTTCATTGCTCCAAACTTCTCTAAAATAGCGTTCGATTAACCAAGCTAATGACTAACCGGAATGAAAATTGATGGAATCGGGGAAAAAATAATAAAATGATATTTATCATAGTTGTGATCGCGAGATGAGTCATTGATCAAGTCTCGTGTCGCCTGTGTTTCTTGTTAATTTGACCAAAGTCGTAAAGGAATACAATAATTCGGGTCTGGTGTAAAATATGCCAATGTGATTTTCCGGAATGAGCACCCCCCCCCCCTTGAAAATAAAAAGATGCCGATCAGAGTGGACACTAAAATATTATTACTAGCACTTTTTGCATGCCTTTGAAGGTAATTCAACCGACAAATGGTATGGCAATCATTTTTTCAACTTTGACTGCATCCCTCAGTACTCTATTATAGGACAAATGTTCGATTTGCTTGACATTTGTCTAATACGGAAAATTTACTTGCTTCGAAAACAGATGCGAAAATAGTGGGTGCCGTTGTTTACCGTTTCCCTACGCGCCAAAACACGTCACGTTGGAAAATGTGTCGCCAAAAATTCCCATGACCTAAAGAGTGAAACAAAAGAGGTTGTATAAATTCGTCAAAAAAAAATTCAAAACAGCGACCCGATCGGACGCGCCGTTTGTTTGTTTTGTGTTCGAGACGAGCTGCCGTATGAATGTTCTGCAGATGCTGCGAATGGGCGGGGTCGGGCGTCGCGGCGCTTGTCTTGCTGTACCCCTACCGCTTGCCGGGGTTCCTAAAATTCTCTCGCATCTCGTGCGCTTCGTCATTGCATCAATGACTGTCTTGCTTCCATCCAATGTGGTCGGTTATCGTAAACGGTGAAGGCTTCTTTGAAGCGCATTGAGATCAAACTAACTCGACAGATGATGGTAATAAGCGCACTTGTCGTAAAACATTTTTTTGCGTAAACAATTTTGGCACGCGCTGGGACTCAAAAAGCAACTTATACGATGGACATAGATAACCGAAACAAATTTTTATTGAAAACAACACAAATGTCGAAGTTATTCATGAAGGGTTTCAAATGGATTCCATCTTTTTGGTGTATTCCGAGACTTCTTGAATTGCCGTCACCGTGCCAAATTTGGAATTCACCGCAATCAAGGCCTTGATGCTCCAAAATCCAAGCGAATAGACTCGAAAACTTCACATCGCTTCCAACAATAACTTCCATGATCTTTTTTTTGTTTTCACGATAAACAAGTAGTTGATGACACTCATCTGGAATTTGACATTCTGTGATGGCAACTAGACCCCGAAATTTAATAAGTGCCATAAAAAACTTTAAAGCAAATCTCTATTCCAATCCAATTCTTATTCCAATTCAGAGTCAAAAGGCGCCGCGCAACGAGGAACAGTGGGAAAAAAAACTCGTCGAGCGCGCGCCTATGCAGGAGGAGGTGGAGCTTGCAGTGTCGTTTGTACAATGCAAATTATTGCACATTCATTGGCAAAAATCTAAGCGTCCTCTATTTCCTTTTTCAATCAAAATTTTTGCGCAAGGCGAAAAAATTTGAAAATGAAATAATAGCGCATTACAAGACAATGCGTGTGCGTTGCGTGAGCGATCTCAAAAGAATAAGTGCAAAACTTTTTGAAATGAGCATATCACAACGTACTTTTTGCCTGATTAACTCGCCTACTATTTGTGGTCTCCTTTGTATTTAATTTACTTCTAACGCCTCTTATTTCATATCACTCCATCGCTTATTTCTTCTTGTCTATTAACTATTTTGCTCAAGCCTTTGGATCTTTTCAATATGAACTGATGTGATTATTAAAACTCAAATTCATATATGGTGAGCGACGAGCGGCAATATAAACCCTTGGCTAACTCTTTCACACGCATTATGTGTGTCGTAATTCACAATTTTTTGATGATTTCCGATTTTTGGGCTCTTCTCAAAACAGTTTATCGCGTTCGGTTTTGATTTTCAGGCATGGAATACGAGTACGTCTTCTGCCACGGCAACATTTTTCACATTCCAGTCGACCATTTCCGTCTCGATCTCATCAGCTGCCAGGAGTGCACAACGCTCGTCGTGCCAAAAGACACAACGATGAAGGAGCTGACCGAAATGTACGCGCAGAGGAATGGCTACGATTCATCGATTGTGATGATCACCCGCTTTGGCGAGATTATCGACGATGACGAGACGCCGATGACGATCAACTTGAATCGCCAAGATGTCCTCACCGTTAAATTGAATTTTGATGAAGATAACTAGATGGATATGTCTCATATTTTTGTTTTCTTTGTCATAAACCATTTGGTTTCCAACACATGCTTGACCAATCATAAAAAAAAGTTCTCAAATTGCTCGCTCGCGCAGATGTTCCGCAAGCTTTCTATTATTTTCTGAAAACCATATTTCATCCCGACTTTGAGGGTGGAGCGATCGCGCATAATCCGAAACATCATGCCCTAATTGTTGCAATAACTTGAAAAATTGAAATATTGGTTGACATCATTTCATTTTGAAATGAAGATAAAAGATATTTAAAAGGCGTTTTTGGAGCATTACTTTAAACAATGCGCTTTCAATAAGCCTATTTTCGCTTCAAAGGCGAAATTTGAAATTGCCGCCATTTGATCTAGCAGCGTGTAAGAGAGACGCAGACGCTCAGACGAGACAGGGATGACGATGCCACAGAGTGCCCAGAGTCGAATAGAAAAACTTTCAAAGCAAATTCAAGTTTTTGACAATTTAAACGATTTCAGAGACGAAAAAATGGCGGGTAAAAACACTGTTCGACAGATTTATGCGTTGGGGATGCAAAATTTTAAAAGATTAAAAAATATTCAACAGATGCGTTAAAATCAACAAAAAAATTTTTGGTGAGTATTTTAATTTGGACGAAAAATAGTAATTACTTTTAGAATTCTGGCGTTTATGGTTAAATAATTACAAGACATTGAAAACCGGTTTCTGATAAAATTTAAAAAAAAACAGCAATTTTGATATCAAAATAATTAATGACCACTCAAACCATGATGCTCATCGGCATTCTCGAGCACAACTCTACATTTTTGGGGTATATCATTGATTTATCGATACAAAAAGCTGAAACATCTCTTATTAAAGCAAATGCCTTTCGGATTCTGCAAAAATCTGACAACTTCTCAAAAAAATGGAAAATTTGGTCAAAAATGTTGAAAAAATCACAAATCTTGAATTTTTTGAGTTTTCTCGATGATAATTTTAGAGATATTCTAAATTTAAAGCTTTTAATTGCTTTTATACTGCTTTGAAAATTAAAATAAACATTCAGTTTAGGTTTGGAATCGATTTTCAAGATTGCTCGAATCATTTCGCTGGTAACCCAAATCATGGCGCTCATAGGCATTCTCGAGCACAACTCTACATTTTTGGGGTATATCATTGATTTATCGATACAAAAAGCTGAAACATCTCTTATTAAAGCAAATGCCTTTCGGATTCTGCAAAAATCTGACAACTTCTCGAAAAAATGGAAAATTTGGTCAAAAATGTTGAAAAAATCACAAATTTTGAATTTTTTGAGTTTTCTCGATGATAATTTTAGAGATATTCTAAATTTAAAACTTTTAATTGCTTTTATACTGCTTTAAAAATTAAAATAAACATTCATTCAGGATTGCACGCGATAGGATTTTTGTGGTCGAAGATGGTTAAAAAATCCAACCATGGTACAAGGTAGAAATTGTAATACGTGCATAGTGTCTGATTTCAGGCAATTAATCGTGCACGAATCCATGGCAGAAAACAGAATGTCACCCACAGTGAATTCGAAAAATTTGAGCCACTCGAAAATGGGCACCATCTAATTATTATGAGTATAAAAGGAATTGATTAGTGGCACGCCTCCAGGGGGCAATTCTATGTTTCATATAATAATGCCTTTGTTTTGTTTTCAACGTAATGCCATAATTATCTTTTTTATAGCACATGATAAAGGGTGTCTTGTTCATTAAACATTTGTTGCCATTTCCGATTATTAGTATGTGTTTTCTCAATTCATATTTGGTTTGAACTCCTGCGCAAATAAGTAGTCATTCATAGAAAACCTTTAATTTTTGTTTTGGGCGTGTACGCTTACGTTTTTTTTTTCTGTCTAACTCTTTTGTCCCTCTTTGATTCGTATGCGTCACTGTGCTATCAATAATGACTGCTCGAATGATACAAGACAATCATCCAGGTCATATTTGCACTTTCATTTTCATCGCCACTTTTTCCGCGCGATGAACGACTTGACCAACGACCCAAATTTTTTGAAGTTGGCACCGGAGAACTTTACCGTTCATAACGATGAAAGTGTAAGTTTTTGTTGAATATTTTTATTTTGATTTTCTATAGTTTTAGCCGATGCTTATTGAAACGTTCGTTGAACTAATGAAACATTTCTATAATATGGGATGGATGCGTGGAAGCGGTGGAGCGATGGGATGCATTTCCGGCAATCGACTCATGATTTCTCCATCGTCTTTGCAAAAGGAGAGAATGAAGGAGTAATTTTGACATTTTTTTGCCAAGAAATATCCATCTCTTTGAAAAATTTGTGGTTCAATTTAGAAATTTTATGTCATATCTATTATGAGCCTTCAAACCAACCATACTTCCCCATTTTGATTTCAAATATGCACTTCGCCGGGTTTTCGAACAACATTTGGTTTGTCATGACTCTTCTCCCATGGGAAATTTGTATCACAAGGCAACTAATTTATATTCAATGAATAATTTGAGAATTTTGAGATAATAGGAACACTCATCGAAATTGAAGAACTATTTTTTGTTTGGTAATTTCGAGAATCATTCTATTTTGGAACCACGTACGTCAATGAGTTGCTCAATTTTTGAGAAATGTCTCTAATTTTCCCTTCGGGATGCCATAAGATCAACAAACCGAAATAGAACACAAAACCGTGGGATTAAAAAAATGACCTTTGTGCATTACAGATCCGATGTCTACGTCTACGATTTGATTAAGAAAGCCCTCCAGCAGAAACCGATTAATCGACGTATTACAGTATCCTCATGTGCTACACTTTTCACTTTGATTATGCATCACACAGGTGACATTTGAAGGAAATGGAAAGCAGAATCATCAAATCAATTCCGCATTCAACACTTACTAATTTTAATGAATTTTGTCGTTCTGATTTACGTCACCGACTTGGTGTGAAATCAGACATGTTTTCTCACGCGGCTCCAGCGCGTAACTCTATATTAGCTGAAAATTTAAGAGTGCGTGGGCATCCATGCGGTATGATACCAGGGTTGCACGGAAATATTTTTTCTTTCGTCAAAGAACGGAACATTTTTCCATTTTTTGTTTGACGGAAACGGACAATGAAATTTTTTTTCCAAACGGGAAACAATTTGCCTCTGAAAATTTAAAGACACACGTATTTGAAAAAAAAATTCAGTAGAATTCAACTGATTTGTGCCATTTTTTATTAAATTAGAATTTATGTTCTACAATAATTTATGCAATAATGTTATCAATAATTTATAGTATATAAATTGACTGAAAATTGCGTGAATTTATAAGTATAGAAAAATAACCAAGCGTTGTTTCGCTAAAAATTTGAGAGAAAATTATGAAAATTTAGAAAATTCAAAAATAAAATAGTTAAAAACTATTGCAGTGCAGTGGAGCGCAACTGCCTCAATGAACAAAAAAAACGAGAAAAAAAGCGAATTATATATCTGACAGTTGCATTTTGCTTTTTTCGCTTGAAATAAGGTTTTTTTGAAAAAAGTATCTGGAAATCAACCGGGTTCTCTGCTTTCCAAGGAAAAATTTTTCCCGCTTCCCGGTGAATCGGAAACGGAATCGCAGCGTCTTTTTCCCGCGGAAACGGAATTCCGTGCAACCTTGTGTGACAACCGGATTTGAGAAAATATTTTTTTGACAAACATTATTGGGCATTGGGCGACGATTTTAATATGAAGTATTTTCAAGAAAATTTAATCTATAAATTTTGTTCAGGTAGTGAATGTGTCATTCATACTCATTCCAAAGCTGCAAACCTTATAACCCAATTGATTAGTGGGCCAACTTTCGAGATTTCTCACCAGGAGTATATAAAAGGTACCATTAGAAATTTTCTGCGAATCTCATCATTCGAATAATTAGGAATCTACAATCCATTCTCTGGGCATAATTTGCGATATGACGACACTTTGGTCATCCCAATCATCGATAATAAACCATCGGAGAATCAGCTTCTTCAACCAATTGCTGAAACTCTCGACGGATATCCGCAAACTGTCGCTGTTCTTGTGAGAAATCATGGGCTTTTTGTTTGGGGACCCACTTGGGAGGCTACAAAGATTATGTAAGCTGCTCAAACTTGAGTTGAAAATTACAATTTCAAAAAATTTTTTTGAAGGGTTGAATGCATTGATTACCTTCTCGACCTCTCAATTGATATGATAAAGCTTGACAAACCATTGGTAAAGGAGGAAGAAGTTCCAAATGTTGCCGAGAGATCGGATTACTTGAAAACCGTGTTCAACCCATAAAAGTAACACCTCTGCATTTGCTTATTTATGATTCGCTTAAATTCGGTTATTCATTTTTTGGATGTGTTTCAAATTTCTATTATTATTATTGCAATGGTCCATCTTTAAATATTACAAATAAATTACGCTTTATAATTAATTACCTATAGAATATATACCAGTCGTTCAAAAATTATGAAGAAAAATGTCTCGCCACGTGTTAACGCTTATTTTGGTGTTTTCGCCTGAAAGGTTAATTTTCTCTTAAAGAGTTTTGCATTTCCTTGAATTTTCAATACCATTCCATTAAAAATTATCGAACCAGTTCATAAAATTTGAAATGACCTGTTTTTCCGTACGAGATCAAGAGAAAGACGCATCCCCCGTAAATGTACCCGCGTACAGCCGGACACTGATTATGTATATATATATGATTAATGAGTTACGCTGAATATTCATTACTGTGTTTCGATTAAATTTTTATACCTACTGTTGTTAATTGAAAAAAGAGAAAGTGCATTAATAGGACGATGCGAAATTCTAACCTACACATTTATGTACATTTTACTATTTAATGCTAAACAGATTATCCATTGATGTTTAATGTAATTTTTTAGGTTTGATTGTGTTCCCTCTAAAAATTTGGTCTTTTTAAAATATTATAATAAGAAATTTGTCCGGCGACTCTTGTAGGTAAAATTACGGGGATGCGTCTTTCTCTTGGTCTCACACGGACTAATAGGTTATTTCGCATTTTATGCACCGGTTGATATTTTTTAATCGAATTAGGTTGGAAATTCTAAGAAATGCGAAACTGATCAAGAAAAAATTAACCACTCACGCGAAAATAGTAAAAAAAGGTTCACACGTGGCGAGACCTTTTCAAGGCGCATGCGCGTAAATCTAACCGCCTACAGCAATCGCCGGACGCCAACTGTATTAGTATTTTAAATGTAGTTTTAAACTTGTCACAAGAATGCACATGAATTGTTTTACACATGCTTGTATGTGAATATATCACTTCATTGAAATGCTACTATGTTTTGTAATGTGTAATTATCTCTAGCTTAACGAGAAATTGTCTTTGAACTTTTGCAATATAAAGAGGAAATTAATTATGGCTGTGATTCTGGAATATCCATATCATAATTTTACTTTCATTACCACTCAAGCTACAATATTCAGTACGAAAACAACACATCTTAGTGAGCCAACCAATTTTCACAAATCGTTCTAGATTTTTCGATCTCTAGTGTTCTTGTTTACAATAAAGTCACGAAAAAAAAATGTTGGCTCTGACATCCTGGGTCAAATGTTAGCTAATCCATCGTTTTGTAAGTACACTAACCTATTAAAATTATGTAATTTCTAGAACAAGCTTAAGGAAATCGCACTAATTGCAATTTTTTGACAGGATGATTCATAATTTTTAATTCACTGTTTAAAACGTTACAAACAATAAACTATATTAATTTTATATAGAATTGCTAGCTTTTATATATTCTGCATTGATCCAATAGATAGTAGATCATTTAAATAAAAAAAAATTCATTTCAATGTTCTATGTTTAGCGCTCTTATTATATTACGTATTATTGAAATAATAACCATTCAATATTTTCTATTAAAAATCCACTTACTGCCTATTTTTCTTTATCAAATTAATTCAATAAATTTTGAAAAATCGATGCAAATCTTCTGAATACACATCTGGGTAATCGATGCGTTTTATTTTATTGCTATTCGCGTTTTGAGAAGTTTTCTGTCAAGTGCATTTTGTGTAGGAGTAATGAGATAAGTAGTGGTAGAAATTAAAATGTATTCCTCTCGGATTCGCTCGCACAGAGAAAGAGAGAGAGAGAGAGAGAGAGAGAGGAGCAAAGATAAAATCAAAAAATCGGGTGGAACGGAGGGACGGCGGCGTGGTTGATCTTCGATTGCTCGATTCAAAACGACGAAAGATAGATGCTCGGCGTATGCGGAGAGGCGCTGAGGATACCAAGAAATATCCTACGCCTCACCTCGAGCCGCAGTTTGCTCACTCGGTTTGCTCGGGCTCGCCGATCATATCGATTACTTATGAATTGAAAAAAAATCTCCTCCGATTTTGAGAGTAAGAGAAAGAGAGAGAGAGAGAGAGAAAGAGTTTATTATTATTCCCATGCGCGCGATTGTTTTGTTATTATTTTAACCGTACGTAAAATTCAAGGCAAACAAAAAAAAATGATTTATTTCATTCTTACGAATATGTTTTGTTGCAAACGATAGAATTCCTCCCAAAATATTTGATAAATCGTGAGTCACGGATTGATTCTTATTGCTTTTAATACATCGTACGTTTGTCTTCGTTTCAATTCTCTATTATAGCTCGCCTCATTGATAATGAAAACATTCCATACTTATCATCACTAAGAAACAGACGCTTCCAATTCTGTTCGCTTCGTCTCAATTTTTAGCTAAAAATAGATGCTCCTAAAAGTGTTTTGTTTGGCCGAATGAGTTTAACGTGTGAACCAGGTCTTAACCAGCCATGTCAATATTGTAGACAGGTAGGTAAATGTGTGAAACAACTATTTGCGGTAGCCTAATTCTACTCAGACGCGCCGAAAAGCAGACAAGTCATTTTTTTTCTGAGCATCTTCCGCCGCCGCGATTTTTTGTTCGGCAAACTTCGGGAAAATACGAGCGATTCAAAATCAAAATTGTTTCCTGCCGAATTATTTTTCTATTTGCATGTTTTTGATTTCTGATTTCAATTGCCATGAGTAATACTGTTGAGAATTCTTGTTCCGAGTTCTTTCTTTGAAATACAGAAATAGCTTTTTTTTTTGTTAAATATTAGAGTCACAAAAGAGAACAGCAAAAAATAACAACTGCCAAGAAATTGTACTATCAAAAAAGAATTATTAAAACGTCATTGCTTGAATGTTCAATATTTCGAAAGAGAAAATATAACTCATTCTTATAGATTCGACATTTTTATCATACGAAAACATATTCATTTCATCATTTTATTGAATCCTTTTTTAAATATATATTTGGCACAATATTTTATATTTTTAACGATATCGTGAGTTCCATGCACTTTTTCAAATGTTGTGGTAAGTTGTTCATTTTATAAAATCAAGAGCAGAGATGGAATATGGAATGCTTTAAAAAACATTTCGCATTGATTTATAAACCAGTATGTCAAATACTATTTACAACATCGTTGTTAATTGTTTTTAATCAGTTTCAAATTCTAGGTCCATCATCGGCTTATCACTTATCAATAAATGTGTTCAATTTTTAACACTTAAACGTGATAAAAACAGACAAAATTGAATGGTCTTTGCGCTAGGAACAAACGTTTTCTTGCGGCTTTCATATCTACTGTTTTAATCCGTTTCAAATTAGATCAAATTGATTATGTTTTCCAAAAACCAGGGAAGGGGAACGAAATTGATCATAACCCTCTAAATTTGTCCGTCTTCGAAAATCTAAAATTCCTCTTAATTTTGTAATAGAGAATAGAACGTTTTTGATCAACTATTTTAGGTGAATATTTTTGCTTTGTTTAACATGGACTTCTTCCTCCGTGCAATGTTTACCTTGCCTCAACCAAACACTAAAAAAAACACCCAAACAATTTTTTTGACATTTAGCGACAACAAAACAGGACCTAAAATAGCCGAAGGCTGTTTGAATTTGCGCTGAAAAAAAAGAACGTCTTTAATTCTTGCTTGTTTGTTGACACAATTGCTGAGAATAATACAAGGAATTTTTCAATAAATTAAAAGACGACACAAAAACGAAAAAAAAATCAGAGGTGATATTAATTAATTTGTTGCGTTCTGAGTTCGTTATGATTTTCTTTCCGGGAACATTTTGTTTCAAATGTAACTTTTTGTCGCCGCTTTTCATTCTTTCATTGTTCGTTGAGTGTTCATAGGGAAGGCACTGCAATTATTACTCATCAGATTCTCAATAGAAACGCGTTGCCACCGCGTTTTTTCGCCTCCTCTCCCCCCCCATTCCTTTTTTGACACTGTTGCCCAAACTATTCTGTTGTGTATCACACGCGTCGCGTTCCGATTTACTGTTGTTACCGGAAGAGTTTGACAACAATAAAAGAGCACAATGAGCATTCGCAGATTTTCGCTACAAGTCCCCTTGAGTATGGGGATTGAGCCGAGTGGAAGCGGGCGAATCAAAGTTGATGAACACTATCCGTCAGGTGAGCAGTTTGAAATGGTTTTTATTTGGTATAGTTAAGAGATAAAAAAAGTGTTCAAATATAAGTGGTTCTTCTCTCATCTAGTATGAGTATACAGTAATTATTCAATAATGAATTGTTAGAATTCACACTTCATTACAATGTATCAAATTACGTCATCTGCTTCCGCTCGAAGCCACATTAAAAATTTCCTAAATTAACGAACCAATTAATTTTAAGGATGAGAAATTAAATAATTAGACAACGTTATGCATAAATTGGAATAATCTGTTATCAAACAATTTAGACGAGTTTCACTAATTGCATTGTTTTCAGAGCTCGACGAGCCGCCGCCATTCGATGTGAAGAGAATCGAGAATATTCGATCAAATGTGAAGTTTGATACCTTGTACCAAGTTTCGAAACTTCTTGGAGAGTTAGTGATTTTGTTATTTATAATTTTATAAAGCAGTTTTAGTGGAAAATTTGGTAAAGTGTATTGTGTCATTGAAAAAGCAACGGGACATGAGTTTGCGGCCAAGTTCATCAAAATCAGAAAGGTTAATTTCTTCTTGTTTTGCGTGGTCTCAATAATAGACTATTTTTTCTAGGAGGCAGATCGCGCTGAAGTTGAACGGGAGGTCTCGATTCTCACACAGCTTCGGCATCCGCGGATTGCTCAAATTTATGACGCATTTTACACAACGACGAACGACGTCGTTTTGATAATGGAAATGTGCGTTTGTTTAATAAAATCGCTTGAAAAACATATGAGTGAGCGCGGTGGCGTGAACTGAAAAAAGAAGAAAGAAACGCATTTCCTTATGAGTCAACAAGCAAACGTTGATGTTTCTGATTTTTGCAGAGTTCGCGGAGGTGAACTATTTGATCGGGTCGCTGAAGAATCTTATGAGTTGTCTGAGCTCGCGGTGGTCATGATCATATGCCAATTGTGCGAGGCCATTGATTATATTCACAAGCAGCATATCTTGCATTTAGATGTCAAGGTTTGGTTTAAAAATAGATGTTTGAAACTAGCCGCAAAAAAAAAACGGCTATTGGTGATTAAAAAAAAAACGCTCACCCACGGCGAGACACTTTGAACAGCTGACAACACCCACTGCATTTTTGAGCTCATTCAAGAAATGTGATAAGTAAATGACCTGAACGTGTGCCTCCTGAGATGTTAAGAATAGCATGAAATATGAACAACAATGAAGGGGATCGTTTGATAGTTCAAAATTGACCATTTTTTTAATAACCAAAAAACTATGATACTGAACTTTTTTGCACTTTAAAAGGTACATTGTGAATGTTGAATTTTTCAATAATTTTAAATTTACTTGTAACAAATTTTGGGATGAAAACTCGAACATCTGAGGTTCTTTAAAAAAATTAAAACAAAAATTCAAAAAGTAAAAAATTAAAATATCAGTCGAAAAAAAGAAAATTTCTTCAAAAAAAAATGTTACAAATTATTTTTTTTTTCAGCTTTTTAAATAAAATGCAAAAAAAGGGGGCCTTCTGATAATGAAAGACACTTGAAATGAATGCCGAATTTTTCGCTTCGTTCTCAAATGTTTTCATTCAATTATATGTTTTTTTTTTTGTCAAGACTGCTGACGGCGCCGCCAAAAACATTCAAATGAGAACACATTTCGTTTTGTGTTGATTTCGCCAATTTCAGCCAGAAAATATCATGTGTGTTTCATTGACGGGTAATCGCATCAAGCTCATCGATTTCGGCTTGGCTCGACACTATGATGGAACACAGGTGACTCCTCATATATCACAACAGCAAATTAATTAGTGGTAATAAATTGCAGGAGCTCAAATATATGGCCGGAACTCCAGAGTTTGCAGCGCCCGAAGTTATTAAATTTGAGAAGCTCGACTATCACACTGATATGTGGAGTGTCGGCGTCATCACTTACATATTGTGAGTTCATTGTAGACATAGTTCAAACATTTATTCGTTCCTTCCTGCTCTTTTTTTGTTGAGCATTGCTCAATGTGTTATTTTTTCCATGAATACTTGATTTTCAGACTCTCCGGATATTCGCCATTTCTTGGAGATAACCTTGGCGAGACTTACTGTAACGTCGAAAAAGGAGTTTGGGAATTCACCGAGGAGTTTGATACAGTTAGCGACGAAGCCAAAGATTTTATCTCGAAATTGCTGGTTTATGATCAAAGGTATAATGGAGACAAGCGATCCATTTGTATGCATTATTTATAAAGAAAACGCATGCTACCACATGAATGCCTTCAACATCCTTGGATAGCGAAACATCGTCAGAAAGCGGCGTGCAACGCGATTTTGGAAAAACCACTCAATGCGCCAACTCTTGACAATAAGCAGATTATGAGATACAATGCCAAAAGAAAATTCCGGGTATTTCAACTTCATTTTTTTGCTCTTCAATATTTCGTTTTGCAGCGAATGATAATTTACGTGAAATTCCTTATTGAAATGAATCGTCTTCGCAATTCGTTGAGGTCTCGAATGTCCTCGAATGGTCATAAGTTCTTCGATCCATTGCTGAAAATGGCGGAGGAGAAGGAGCAGAAAATCAGCGAGGTTTGCAGCTCATCGGGAGCTACTACTTCCGGCTTGAACTCGTTAGTACATAAGGTTTGAAATTATCGGTATTTCATTATTCAATGTTTTCTTGTAGGCAATTGAATCAAAACGAAAGGGTAGTGAAGCTAGCCATCTAAGCCATTTAAGCATGATTGTTGAGGAGCTCGATGATAGTTCAGAGAAGCCCAAGAAGCGGGCTTCAAAGGACTCAGCAACGGAAAACAAAACAAAGGTAAATGGATTGAAATGTCGTGTTAACATGGCTTGTGCAAATTTTAAGATAGATGAGCCGGTGAAAAAGAAGAGCATTAAAAAATCGGACGGAACGACAGTTGAAAAGAAAAAGAAATCAGTTGCTGACAGTGAAGTAACGGCAGAAAGTGTGACGAGCGAAGAAATGGCGAAGAAGAAAAGAATGTCAGCAGATGGAGTAAAGGTCTTAATGAAAAAAGTCAATGAAGAACCGACTGGAGAGATTAAGCGATCAGCAAGCACATCGGAGAAGAAGCTTGCCCCAGTTGTTGAAGAGCTCAAGAGAGCGTCTGTTGGTAACGCAGTAAACGGAATCGAGAAGAAGACTGCCGTTAAAAAAGCTACGGTAGAAGATAAAACTGTAATTGTCAAAGAAGATGAAAAGAAGCCAGTTAAAACTGAAAAGGCCACTAATAAGAAACCGCTTAGTGAAGAGAAGAAAGCTCTTAAAAAAGCTCTCGCGGAGAAACACGAAGAAATGGAAAGAAAAGAAGCGATGAAAGCTTCTGATGAAGACAAGAAGATGATGAAAAAAGTGGAGAAATCAAAAAAAGAAGACAGCTCGGAGAGCACAAAAGAGAACAATACAGATGAGGCGCTGAAACCTAAACGCTCAGTGAGTTACAATCATTCTATAATTTAAACTTTCCTACTTAGGGAGCTCTACGGAAGCGGGATAAGTCCATTGATACAGTGCTCAATTCTGTGCCAGAACCAACAACACTTCTGAAGACGTCAGGAAGTCAAGTCGCAACATCTTACAGTATTGTTGAAAATGTGAAGCCGCATGGCGAAGTCGTAAAGAGTGAGAAAATTATTGTAAAGAAAAAGGTTCAGTGGAATTCATCTTTCATTTTTTTAATAGTTCTATTTCAGAGTCTGAAGTCGAAAGACCTAGAAGCGAAATCGAAGGATGTGGCAGCAAAGATTTCATCTCAAATTCTTGAAAATAAAGAAGCCCTTCCAAAAATATCAACCCATACAGTTGCATTTGAGCCGAGTCCTGCAGTTAAGAAGCTCCCATCGAAAATTAAAAAGCTGATTGCCGAGAAGATCGATGATCTTCCTTCAAAAGGTAAACATGTTTCAGTAAACATTTTCCCATTTGTGTGCCTTCAGACTCGAAGAAAAAGACAACACTTGTACTCAAAGCCGAAGAGACTGAAACCACTTCTGTAAAGACAACAACAAGTGTGAAGCGGAAAACCCAAAGCTCAGAGAAAAAAGTTGAGCATAATTCGGATGGGAAGAGTGTTCAGTCACTGCAAAAACAGAAATCCCAACAAGATGATGTCAAGATTAGCCAAGTTTGAAATCAAGCCTATTTTTTTTCATAATGCTTATTTGGTGTTCAGGTCACCACTAAGACAGAAGAGACGCCATCAATGCCAACTCCGCAACTGAGCATCAAGAAGAGCGTTCTTAAGCACGTAATTGCCAAAAGCACTGCGGAGAAAGAATTAAAGGAGACAAATCAGCAAGCTACTACAAAAACGCAGTCGGTGATCAAAAAAGATTCAACAGAAACTTCCCTTCAAGTTTCATCAAAGGTAAGTGATAACGGGGTTTTTTGTACATATCACCATGACGTATTCAGGTCAGTGGAGAAAAGGCTACGTCAGCGAAAATTTCAGAGGCAAAAGTCTCGAAAAAGAAAATGCAACTCACCGTTGAAGAGCCAAGAAAATCTTCTCTCAAGAAGACAAATGCCAATATCACCGAGGAGCTCACTAACAAGCTTGATATTGAGAAAGACAATAAGAAAGCTTCCATCAAGGCTACACAATTGACAACGGTAAAATTGACATGGCAAAACAAATTTGAAAATGATTCCTAGGTAAAAATTGGACCAGAATTGTCTAGTGAGACATCATCCAATAAAAGTGTCAGAATAAACGTGGATTCATCAAAAAGGTCTAGTGTGAAATCGCATGTGAGTAGTGTTAGCACTAGAGATAGTTCTGAGGAACGTAAAAAGGTAACACTGACATTATTAAAATCAATAATCAGAAATGTTGAGGTGCGATTTGCTGAGGACGTTTCCAAACCGCCACCATACCTTCCACGCCTGCCCAAATTTGGTCCAGGCCTTCAAAAAATGAAATCCGAAAGCTCATTGCACAAAACGGTCAACACTAACGGATTGGCGAAAAAGAATCATCAAGACGATGTCGCTCTGGGCAGAAAAAGCTCATTATTCACCGATGTCGACTACACACCGCGTGAGGACTTTTCGTTTGAAAATCTGCGTGAGAAATTGACGCGTCGCGTTAGCGACGCATTCGAAGATCAAAACAATTCGAGTAAGCCAAGAAAAATGATTACCATACCGCCGACAAATTCCGTCAAAGATCGACTCAGGCAGTTTGAGAGCAAAATTTTGAAATAAATTTGCATTAACTCTTCTCATTTTTCTACAGTATCTGTCAATGTTTTGTGTTTGTAATTTTTATATGCATATCTGTTGCGATTACTGGTGTTTGATTCCAATATCTTCTCTCAACATTTTCGTGTAGACCCTCTCAAAATTTTGCTTTTTAATTTCTATACCTTCCAGCATTCTTGCCAACCAATTTCTACGTAATGCATAGTTGTGATTTCTTGGTACCCATACGTTTCGATTTTTTTCCTGTGAATAAAATGCTCATGAACTTTGAAGTCGACGCAATGTTTGACGTTTTGGATTATGCAAATCGAGTAGTTCTGAGGGTGAAACGTGTTTCATCGCTAAAAAAACGATTTTCATCCTTTATTGGCGGTTTCATTTTGGCGAAACAATGCAGGTCAAACCAATATGTTCAGAAAGGTATGATATTTCAATTTGCGAGCTCTTTCAAATATTTTAAATTTTAAGTTTTTTTTTTTTTTGAAAAAACAAAGAAAATGGTTCAGTTTGAAACATTTTACTCAGAATCACAAATGCGGCTATCATGTTTTCGAAGCTTTAACTGAAAGAAAACGTCATCACACATTTTCTGGCCTGATCAAAAATTTGCATGTTCCAATTTTTTCTAAATAATTTTCCAACTGTATATTTGAACTCGTCTGAGTTCAAAAGAGTGGATTATTTTGTGCATAATTTTTCTACTTTCGTTTTGACTATCAATTGTTTCTTTTATTTTTAGTTCCATACGCAAACCCGCTCAAAAAACCGATGATCGGCAAACCGAATGGGCATCATTGGTCGTAGGCGCCGGATTAACATTCTTCGCCGCTGTCCAGTTTACGATATATTTTGCTTCAGTGTGGCCTTATCTATTACAAGTATCTCGCCGGTAGTATTAAAGCGACACGCACATTTTTATTAAATTTAGTTGGATCCATTCATATCAGAACAGTTTTTCGGTTTTATCAATGCTTCATATAGTCTTGGGCAAGCATTATTCTGCCCGATCTTTGGGTACTGGTGTAACCGAATCGGGCAATGTAAGTTGCCTATACAAACAGGGTACGATGCTGCCAAATAAAGTCACACTATTCAAAATTTGGTATTAGAATCGTCGTAATGATCGTTGGAAATTTAATGTTTTTGCTGTGCCCGGTTCTTCCAATTCCACCGAAATGGACAATGTTGTTTTCTCGATTAATTACGGGTTGCGGAGGAGGTGTGCCATCCGTTATTCTACTAATCCACCCATTCAATTAAGGGATCATATCTGTTCTTAAAAACTATGCAGTTACCGCTAGTACAGTTAGTGATCGATCTCGTTCGATCTCATTAAATGCTGGATGCTTCGCACTAGGTCTCACATTCGGACCGGCTATCCAGATATTCTTTACACCTTTGAAATATCCAGGAATCATTCTTGGAGGTGGAATTAATATTGATATGTATACTGGTGAGGAAGTTTGCTTTATGCTCATTATGGAAATCTTCTTGCAGCTCCTGCATTTTTTGGAATTATTATGAATGCGATATCCATGTGTCTTGTGATTTTATTTTTCAAGGAATCAACTGTCGGCATCACACCAAAAATCACTGATGATGGTGATGAACTCATATAGCATTTTTGCAAAGATTCTGAAAATTTTTCAGAGAATAGTAGATTCTACGCTCTTCCAAAACCCAATAAGATTGCTATTTTCGCTTGTATCACTACAAGATTTGCTCAAATGTTTGTTATCACCAATTTGGAAACGTAATAATTGATTGTAAATAACTATGCTGCTAGACAATATTTTTTTCAGCATTGGATCTCCCCTTTCTATGACAATGTTCAATTGGAATAAGCAGGAAACCGTGCAGTATAATTCGATAATGCATGGTGGATTTGGGCTCATTGGTTTTGCATTATACGCACTTAATGTGTACTTTAACGTTGGGAAAAAGTTCTCGAACATTCTGATTCAAATTGCAAGCATAACTAATCTTCAGTATCAATCATCGAATCGGAACAATTGTCGGGCTGATGGGATTAATATTGTTTCATTTAGTTTCTTACCCATGGTGGTTTTTGCCGGGTAAAATCACATATCAAGAAGTTTGTGAGTTGAAACAAAGGAATTACTTTTGTCAAGATCAGTTTGATTGGTAGACATTACTGTCAACGGAACTTCTGTACTTAATCCCGATCCAATTGGGTGTCGGCCGACTCTGAAATGGTGTGACGATGTGCCACCAATCAACCAATACGTCTATATCATATCTTATATCATTATTTGTGGATTTTCATTCACTATAATCAACATTTGCATGAATACTGTGTTTTCAACTGTATTAGGGCCAAGAAATCAAGTAAGATTTTTGGAATGAGATAGAAAATTTTGAGCCGTAATTAAGGGAACAATGCAAGGTATTCTTTTACTCAGTGGAAGTGTTGCTAGAATGCTTGGTCCAGTTTTTATTTCGTAAGTCTGATTTCCATTATTGAATCCCATAAAAATTAAAGCGATTTATGTTATGAGAGAATATTGTTTCCATTTATCAAATTAACAGTGAAAATCACTAAATTACAAAAAAGAATAATGTCGACTTTAATTCCTATCGTTTAGTCTAACATTTTTTTCATTTGTTATGATACCAGCATTAATATAATGCAATTTGAGAACGCAGCAGGATTCTATGCCCATTTTTTTTTCAGAAATCTGTTCACGATTGCCGGACCTCGTCCAGCATGGATACTTGAAATAATTTTTGCTGGCGTTTCGGCCAGCTTATGGATCATTTTCTATAAGAAATTGGTCCCTCTTCAACTTCCGCATACAATGTCGGCTGGCACAATGTACAAAAACAAGCACGGTTCAGTGTATAAATTCTAAACCGCATCCCCCCACCCCAATTTTCAATTATTTCTTTTTTTCAATTGTTTCTCGTCATTTTTCTCTTCTCCTATAATGCTTCAATTCAATAACAATAGACAACGAAATTGAGATAAAGCTCAAAAATTGGCATGCTTGAATGAAGTTTGGCCATGAGTTTAGAGCAGTTATTACTCAAAAACGCAACGATGCTGTCAGAGGTCCGCTGCGCAAGGACCATTTAATTTATTTTCGCGGGTTTTCGATGAGAAATTATCTCAAGTCGCGCCGGGGGGTAGGGGGTGTATTGCGACCACCACCACAACACAAAAATTGAATAAATGAGTGGAATTATCGCGTTAATGGCATTGCAATTTTTTTCAACACCCCGCCATCCACCTGCTTTCTGAATTTGTCGCGTCATGTCGAAAAAGCATTATAAACGGCTAATGGATATCAAATGTGTGTGGGATTGAATTCAATATGAATGACCTAACTTGAATCAGTCTCCTTCCGGTGTATTAGGAGCTCATCAACATTTTTTTTTAGATTATAAATCTACTTTGATAAAATAAATGGCAAGAAAACATCAATTTTGAAACAGTGAATTGTAGAAAAAAATGATATACAATCATATGTTGTGTGAACGGCCTTCAAAATTTGATATTGATATTGTAAACGCGCCCATTCAATTCGACAAAGCTTCACTAAAAAAATTTGATTGATTTATTTTTTAAATGAAAACATTTTCCAACGTTTTTAACGTTTTCATAATATAAATACTATATCATTGTTGATAATTTAAAAAAAAGAGGTTAATAACTTCAAACAAAGCCATTTTAACTATTCCAAAGATATATTCCTACTATTTTAATTTCAAAAATTTTTATTATATTCGATAAAATAAATGCTTGAATTTTTACTTAATTTTCAATCCACATTCCAAATTCCAAAATTGCCTCTAGTTTTCAAACATCTGCCAAATCCAATTCACATTAGTTTCTTTTGGAATACTCGCATTAGCTTCATCTCTGATCAAACTCGTTCAGTCTTGAACATCAAGGTTTATTGCACGTCCACACCAACTTATTAGTTCATCGAAATGAAAGTGCATTCTCATTACATTAATGTGACTTTATGACAATAATATTTCTGTACGAGTCATGAATTTGCACACGTCTATTTTCAATTTTCATCAAAAACAACGTCGATTTGTTATTGTCCACGTATTGTCTACTAATTGCTTTTGTAATTACTGTGCTAGGCGCGACGAATAATACCATAACTCTCATGCTTCCATCCAAACAATTTTCACATACATCATTTTGTCTACTAATCAGGAAATTCGAATGCGGCCCCGCACTCCAGTAAAATATTCAACTAATGTGCAAGCGTTGGCAGCGGTGTTGCTCGCCGCGCCTCTCCTTTTGTCGAAGATGTTTATCTAAAAAAGCACGAAAATGATGCGCCCTCTTACTCACACTAATAGATATTAATAATTAATAAGTTGAGGATGTTGCGACGATGGGGCCGAGATTCGCACCGCCGATGCCAATTCCAAATTCATGAAACGCATAATTCTGGATTTGGCACTTTGTCACATTTCACCAACATTCTTCACCCCACCCCCTCCTTCTTTTTTTCTGATATGTTGTTCCTTTTTTGGGTTCGTCCAGCGCATAGGTCGCGCTGGAAAAATGATGTGTTTTCCAATTTCGTTTCGTGTAATTGAGGTTGTAATACCTGAATGCAAGCGTGTCTCATAACATTCGGATTAACTCCAATATAAAACCTTTTGGTGCATCTGTCTCCCGGATTACGCTTTCAAGGTATGGCGGCTGAGAAGCGAGATGCACAACGTCTAATTATGCCAACTCACCTTAATGAGCATCGCCCATGGTTGAATGATTTTCGGCGAAAACTCGATAGCGAGAAGAATCCACCGGAAATTGACATTCCATCTTCGACAAATCGGCAAACTTCTTCCCATTTCCTCTCAGCTGATATTCATTCACCTTTGGTTGTTTGCCTCAAAAATTTTTTTTCGAAAATGGGCGGGACACTTGCACATTCTGATTGGTTGTTTGCCTCACACGATGCGACGCGCTTCAATAATAAAACAGTGGAATCAGATGTTCCAGTTCCGTTTCAAACATTCCATTCTTTTTTTCCGAAACAATTACCAATCCCGTCGTTGAAGGCTCAAACTGATTGTGTATAATAGTGCACACCTAAATAGGCTCTATTCACCAAAATTTCACATTTTTGCGACAAGTTGTCAATTGCAGTGATTTGGATGCACACCTCAGAAACGCCGAGTTGGGGACACTCTTTTTGTTTGGACTTTCTTTGAAGTTGTTCCGACAAGGTCGGCCACTTGGGTTTTTTTTTCAGCCATTCAATTTTTTTCTTCAATTGAGCATTTGTGAATTTGGTCCAAAACCCGCTACCAGCGATTAGCGACAAAAATTTTCCCAATTAGCGGCGAAGCTTAACGAATCGAATTGAGCCACAATGATACCTCTCAGAATTAGAGGTCACATTTTTCGCCGCCGACAATTGTGTGCTTGTGCCCACCACCACCACCACCACTCCACCTCCTATTTCTTTCTCGCGCTGCACATATTTTTTCGGTGTTGTTGAGCGGGCGTAGTACGGTAGCTTGGGGTGGGCTTCAATGGAAAATTGGAGCATATTCGATGATATTGAGGTGTGCCCAACACGTCCATAATTTATTAGGCGTAAACGAAGCCGTGCCTCATTTTATGAGTAACTAAATTAGAATATCTTCATTTTTTCTTCATCTTCTTATTTTTTTGCTTCAACCCCGCGGCGACCCCAAAAAAATTCGCGCATACCAAATTAGGAAAAAAAAGTATCACGGCCGCTCACGAGATAAGGTAAGAATTTCCGCACGTGAGGGATTACGTGTACTTTACTTACATGTTGATTTTTCAACCGTGAAATCGGAAAAAAGTATATCAAAAGTATATACTTTATCGGCCGTCATTCATTCAATATTTCCGTTGTTCCCATTCAAGGCTTGATTACGGTATCCTAAACCCCAGATGTTTGAAGGAAAATCTTCCCCTCTGAATCCGATTGCAGATGTTCGAATTTCATAAAAATAAGAACAGGTGCCCGGCTCAACTCATCCCCCTTTTAGGAGTTGGGGGGGGGAGGATGGGTGGTGGAAATTGAAAATTTCGTTGTTTTTTTTTTCATCCTCGATTTGCCTCATACATTGGCACAATTCGGACGCCAATTATATCTAGAATTGTGCATGGGGGGCCCTCCTTCACTAGAGAGGAAGGGAGGGTCTGGAGCAGAGGTGGGCTCTAATTAAAAACAACACTTTCATTTGGCACTTCCCATTTGATATATCTAAAGGTTTTTCTTATTTTATTTTATTTTTCGCGCCGTGTCGCTTCAGATTTTTAGTATAGATTCTTCTTTGTTTAAATCCATTCGCTGAGTATTCCCCCCCCTCCTTTCCTCTTCCATCAGTCGGCTCAATTTGCTTGTTCGTCCTCTTCGATTGTTTTTTTTTCTTCTTCCGGCGAATCTATTATAAGTACATATATGGTCTTATTTTATGGTCGAAAGCCGACCAGTTATTTTGGAAATCTCCATTAGCTCATTTTCGCACAACAATAGGGAAATACATCCCAAATGCCAAATTGAATTGAATTGAGGAAGTGTACGGTATCAAAAAAAAATGAGAAGAAGGATGCTGAGGGAAAATACGCGATTGTTAGGTGATGAATAGAATCGAAATTGAAAAGGAGAGGTGAAAAAATACTTCTATGAGTCAAAAAAGCCATTTCCGATCGCCTACGAAGACAATAGGAAGACGGGCGTTGACTTGACTAATGAGTTTTTGACATTTACAGTATTTGTCGGGTTTTTTTGTGCGCTTCGTTTGTCCATTTTTGGGGGAGCCCATTTCAATAAAGCATCTTTGTGAGTAATTCCAGACAGAATCAAAATGTCATTGGAAGAACAAGCAAATCTCGTCTCGTCTTCATTGCAATTACCGCCCTTGCTCACCGAGCATCTTAAACTTCCACCAAGGACGACAGAAGCTACACTGCCAAATGGTATGTATGCTCTTAATAGTAATGATAAATATAGTTAATTAATTTTTTTCAATTGCTTTTATTAAAACATATTCTTGTCTGCATGGTAATTTCGACAAACCAAAATTCAAAAATTTTTGCAAGTACACAATGTGACGTGATACTACAAAAATTCGAACAATTTGCAAAAACTTTTCGTTGAAAAACGTAAAATTTGGCTTATTGTGAATATACTATATGATAAAATCTTTGTTGTTTATCAATTTCAATCACGTAGTGTGTTTTTCACAACTTTCCCCATTTACAAAATTTACAACATACTCATAATAATCGGACACTTGGAAAATGCTATATATATTTATATTTATATATAAATTACAGATTTTCAGAAATTTATCAGACAATTATTGAATCATTGAATTTTTGATTTTTAGATGTTTTGTTTATTTTTTAATTTATACTGTGGTATTTTTGGTTTACTTTGTTAATTTTTTTTCATTAGCTTTCTCAAATCTTAAAGTTCACCACCCCCAAAAAAATTTTCAATCAAATTAGAGGCAAAATACGTCAAATTGAAACAATTGTTCCCGCCAAAATTCGTGTGAAAACGATGGGCCATAAATGCCCGAAATTCACCATAAAATGATTTCGTCTGAAGTTACAAAGGCAATTTTTTGTAATGTAAAATTTCTGAGCTCGAGATTTTAATTTACGTATAAGGGCGGTTCATTGTTAAACTGATTGACTCATTTTCACAATCTTCTAGACAATTTTTGGCGCTTTCATATTCAAATTGCCATACTTGATATAAATCCTTTGAATAGCCCTTATTTGGAGATTCCGTCCAAACGAACATCTTCTTGAAATTCCTCATGTTCTATTATATTCATTAAGCTCAATGAACGGTAGAAGACTGGCAAAATTTCCATTAATTTTTCTCCGTCGCCAATTAGCTGTTGCTTTCGAGCTTTCGCGATCTAGAGATATGAGATTAAATGGGTTTAGGCAGGATTTGAAAGGACCCATGATTTTGAAATGAGATTCAATTCCGATTTTCTTGCTTTCCTTATTTTTTCAGTGGTTTATACTTTTCCGTTTCAATAGACTTGACACACGGAAGTCATATAAGAAATGATGAAAATGATCTCTAGTGCAAATCGTGTTAAGCTTAAAATTCGACGCCGGATTTCCTAATTCGCGTGAAAATTTTCGCCTACAAGAAAAACGAATCAAACCGCATATTCTTCATAATTAATTCTCGAGAATATGTTTACTATGAGACTGGAAAAAATTTCTCATCGAAAAAAAAACATTAAGCAAAATTTCTCGTCTGTCAAATGACTCGAAATCCCACGAATAAACTTTTTGGACGAATGCCATGAATGAATATTTAGTACCGCCTCAAAAATCATAAAAAAAAAGAGAGCCAACTTGTAAATTCTTCAGCAGTACTTATTAAACAATTCATGCTAACATCAGTCTTAAAGACATACAAAAGGTTTGCAAAAACAATTGAACAAAATGATTATTTCAGACGGTCTAGATTAGATTTTGCCTAAAAAGGCCGCGGACAAAGCCCAAAAAAACAGAAAAATAAGAAGATTTGAAATTCGCAGAATTTTTGGTTTTCATTTGCTGTCAGACTAATGATATCAGAAAAGCATCGTAAAATTGAGTGCTTTCTTGCACTTGCGTTTTTCAAAATTTTGGGCATTGTACTTGCAGGCGATGAGTTCGTCCTTTCGACTGAACTCAAAACGCGTTTTCACACCGTAGTGCATTATTATCCAAATGTACGAATGTGAGAATTTCAGCAACCGATATTATGAATCGTCTGAGTATTGCCAATATCCTCAATAATTCTCCGAGCATTCCCCAAATGCCATTGAGTTTTGAAACACAGAAAATGCTGCTTGAGAGACGTGAGCTACTTCAATGTAGTATTCAAACAACACATTACTGTATTCCAGAATTGGTTTGTCCGCCAATGCCTTTCATACAGTTGCCTGCCTTCAACGCGCTTCTTCAGCTCCCAAACAATCCCATTCATAACCAATACATTTCACCATTTGCGCAGAAGCCGCTTTTCGAGAACCCATTGGATTTGAGCAACAAGGTTTGAACCGGATATCAAACTTAAAAGTGCAAGCACGCTTCATCATACGTAATTATTCACACATATATACTTGTTTGGTTGAATTTCAAACGAATTTTTGAGACTCTCAACGCAATTATAAGAATTGTGTGCACTTTTTAATGCATCATTTCGAATCGACAGATATATCAAATAATGCAAAAAGATAGTTTTGAAAAGTGGGAGGGAGGGTTGCAATTGTATGGCAATATTGATCAAAAATGTTTATGCATAAATAATTTCGAAATTAAGGCGAACGCACTTCTTCAGCAATTTGCAATGAATGGCTTTAAACCGATGGAATTGCCGCCAAAGTAATCCGACAAATACGATTTTCGCGGATCATATCAAACGCTTTTTTATACAGGCCGCTCGACGATTCGTCATCACGCGCAATCCGACGCAATTACACCGCTGAAGATCTGACACAGGCCGTCGAAGATATTCGTCGAGGAAAATTAGGAACTAGAAGGTTCAATATACCAAATTCCTGCAATAATTCGCGTCAATATTTGAAGGGCATCGGTCGTTTATGGCATTCCACGATCAACTTTGCGTAACAAAATTTACAAGCTTGAAGCGGAAGGATCGTACTCGCCGCAAGCGAAGAGCAAGCGTGGATGGACGAAAAGCACTACGGAGAATAATTTAAGCAAAAGGTTGGACTCAGAAAATTGCACAATTTAATTACCGCATTATTTGAGCACTGCAAGTGACACTCCTTCTTCATCTCCACTGATTTCGCAGTCGCCTAGCAGTCCAGACAGCACAAATAGTTTTCTTGATGTAAACCCAGTGAAAGCGGTAAGAATTAGCAGCTATTAATCAACATTCGTGTTCCATTCAAGGAATTGACGGCGGCCTCCGAAGAGGTGAATGGCGGCGCGTGGATTGATGCGCTGTGGCAGAACTTGTTCAAAAATCAGAACACTCAGATGACGCCTGACGTGATGGTGGTTCAGCAACCGATCGCTATCAAGCCGGAGATAAAGCCACCACCGCCGCGCACCAGCAATGAAGAGTGGAAAAGAAGTCGGCCCAAGAGGGGGCAGTACAGGTAGAGTATGAGAAATAAGAAATGTTGATATTAAAAAAATAATAATAATTCGCATCAAATTTTGGAACCTGACGCTATCCAGACAGATTTTTTTCTCCAAAAAAAAACACGCTGATATTTTATTAAACTACATACATTCCAATTTTCCTTTCAATTGGAAGAATTCTCACCCATTAAAAAAATTTGGTTTGAGTTTCCCAAACGTTTCCTTATATGTCCGCGTGGGAACATTGTGCATCTTTTTACGATAGACATTCTTCCAGAAAATATGACAAGCATGCATTGGACGAGGCTGTCAAAAGTGTGCGGCGTGGCGAGATGAGTGTTCACCGGGCCGGAAGCTACTACGGTGTTCCGCATTCCACCTTGGAATACAAGGTTGCTTGTTGTTGTTGTTTTTTTTATTGGTCACGAAAATTAATAACCCGAATGACATGTTTTCTTTCAGGTGAAGGAACGCAATTTGATGCGCAAAAAGAAGGAAAATGCGCCTTCTGAAGAGCCGACAAGTTCAACATTCAGCAGCGAGGAACTTCTAAAAGCGTTCAATCCACTTCATTTGATTCCACTAATCTCTCAATAGAGCACCAACCATTAACCTGCCTCCAAATTGACAGCCCACATTCTAATCTTTCGAAAATTACTACCTTCTTATGATTTCATTAAACCGCAACCAGCCATATTTTCAATTTTCGGTAGTACACATTTTCATACCATCCTCGGATTTACGGAGAAATTATTTTTCTTTATTTTTTTTATTTTCGAGGAGTTTTAATATGTATGTTATTTATTTCATCGCATAAAGTTTTCTGGCTTCGGAGGAGTTGATAAGAAAACTGAAATGTTTGTGTAACAATTGAATACGGAGATTAATCGATCATCGCCCTATTAAAAAAAGGATAATCATGGAATCTAGATATTCGACAGTATAAAAAGTTGTATGCTAGTTGTTTAATTCTAAAAAAATTGTTTTTTTATTTATTAGAAAATTATTAAAATATTCGAAGTCCGACCTTATTTTGTACCCTTGAATAGACAGACTGGAACCTCCATCCTACTGTTTGTTCATGACAAAAAGTTCATGACACAGTTTCATCATAATAATGCAAACACGCAACGATTTGTTAAATTTAGCATACACGAAAAACCGTTAATGCGCAAATATCTCATTCATTTCTCCACGAAAAAGCCGGTTGATTTCATGCCACATTCATTTGGACACGATGAAGAAATTCGCAAATGAAAAGGAAAGAAAGGGGTGGGATACCCAGCAGTGAATCCGACCCATATAGCCGGCGAAGATAAACCGAACATATCAGCCATTTCGGGGTCGTCCGATCGTCCAAGACGCTCGACTTTCACTTGTCTCACTTTCTTTTCTCGTCAATTTTGCTTCTCGTTTTTGTTCCAAGGTTAATCCTCACCAAATCATTTTTTTTTGCGTCGTTTCAGGTGTGCAAAAAATGCGGATATTCTGGCTCATATTACCGCTGCTCAATTATTGCAATGCACAATTCGACATGTTCTCATCGCCAATGCGCGAAGAGTATCATGACTCGTTTGGAATGCGAAACGCCATCGACGTGTGGAGTGAGACGCTTCGCAAAATTGCCATGCGTAATAATCCAAAATTGTGAGTAATTATTGAAATTCTCTTTTTCAATTGCGCGACTTACGCAATTCCAGCTATAAACAGCCAAATGTCAAAGCATTTACCATTGAACCGCCACGAGTCAATGCAAATGAGTTGGATTTGTCAAAGTTTAAAAAAGATAAGAGCGATCATATTATCAATGAGAAGCTTTTAACACTCCTTTTACCAAGGTATCGAATCATCGGGATGTTTGAAAAGAAAACAATGGGTAATGTTATAGAATCAAGGGTCAAAATCCATTCACCACTACCACAACGACCACTCAGAAGCCACCAACTAAAAAGACGACTCCTCAAACGACTACAAAAGCCACAACTACTACTGAAGCTACCACAACGACAACCGAGGAAATTCAGAAAAGGACAATTGCTGGAAGACTTGTTCAGAATGACAATGATAGTGAAGAAAATGAGGATATGAAGGAGGCAAAGCAAGATTCTGTGGAGTTCACGAAGGATGAAAAGAATGTCAGCGAATCCTCTGATGAGAGCACCAATAAGCCGGAAACAACGACAACAACTACTACCGAAAAACCAACGACTACTGAGAAATCCACTACTACCACTACTACAACGGAAGCCGCAACGACTATCGCAGAGGTTGCGGAGTCATCAGGCTCCGAAGATGAGGATGAGACAGCGAAGATTAACGTGCTGGTTCATACTGTAGATGATGATAGCAAGAAAGAAGATGATAGAAGGCCATCTTATATCAAAAAGCTTGAAGAAATTTATAAGAAGGAGGAGGAATTAGTTGAACAAGAGCTCGCAAAGATGTCGGTTGCAGAACTTTTTGAAACATCCACTACTAAGAAGGCGACGACAACAACAACTACTACTACTACTACTAAAAAACCAACAACGACTACCACGACGACGACTACACCAAAGCCCACCACTACTACTACTACTACCACACCAGCTCCCACCACCACCACAACCACCGAGAATCCGTTGAAGAAAGAAGAACAATTGGAAAAAGAGGCGCTTGAGGTGTTCGGCCTATCATTATTCGGAATGCTTATCAAAAACAATTCAGGTTCTCAAATCGCTCGATGAAGAAGAGAAGATTGATTTGAAGAAGAAAGAGGAAACGAAAAAGCGGCAAGAAGAGCGCGAAGCGGCGCGGCAAAAAATCAAAAACTTTTTGAACAAAATGAGTATGTCATCAAGAAATGTGAAAACGTCTAGAATCGAAATTTTTCAGAGAAGATTCGTGAAAACATTCAAAAGAAGGCGGAAACGACAACTGTGACTAGCACTGAATCGACAACTACTGAAAAATCGACAACTACAATTGATGATACTACAGAATCAACGACTGTTGAAGCCGAAGCTGTGACGGAATTGCTCAATGTTGAAGAGCTAACCACAACAACTAGGGCAGCAATTCCAGAAGCTGAGGATGAGGAAGAAGAAACAACAACAACCACAACAACGACGACTACAGAAGAGCCGACCACAACCGAAGAGCAGGAAATTGAGAGTAAGAAGCCTGTGAGTTTGTCAATTTGAGTGCGCTCATTAATTTCAGCTAAGCACATTTCAAATGAAGCTGAAAAAAGTAGCGAAGACGATGACGCCAAAAAACCAAATTTGAATGTAGATTTTTCAGACGCAAAATTTTATATTAATTATTGTTAAAGATTCCACGACTCTCTGGACCCGAACTTGCCCAATTAATGACGCCAGTTGCTGGAATCATGGACGACATCCGACCAATTCTCAGTAGTCTTCTTGGGACTTCCAGTCAAGCGGCTAGAGCGAGAGTACGCATGCATTCCGTAATTCGATCTTCAGTTTTATTGGTTTAGGCAGCTTCGGTTCGAAGTTATAACGCACCAAATCCGCAGCAGAATTTAGCAACAGGTGGCCGAGATATTCTTGCTGACGGCTACTCGGAAAATTCTTTAGTTGGCTTTGGATCGCAGCTCGCGCGCGAGATCTTGAATCCAGGGTCTCTAAGAAAAGATAAAATCGTATGAATCGTTCAGAAATCAATGATATTAATAAATGGGATTTAAGACAAGGGATAAGGCACTCGCTGCAAAAATTGAAGAAGCTAGACTTAGAAAAGCAACGGTATTCTAGCTAATTACACAAAAAGGGAATGTTATGACGAAATTTAGATCGAAGCAATGGCCACCGGTGCTCCATTAGATCTTGGAAACCCTTATCCACAATATCCTCAACAGAAGCAAGTCGACAAGACTGTAAATCTTAGAATCTATTCTTACAATTCATTTGCATATCAAATGTTTAGGCTGAAAATCTTCCATACTTCGTCCCACCGCCTCCAGGATATGTTGGTCCACTTCCTCCAGCTCCACCACCACCGCCACCATTTAAATCTGAAAGCTTCAAAAGTGCGCTATTATAATGATAGTTTCAGTCATACTGTAATTTTTCAGCTGCCGAAACATTGCCAATCGTCAACACTCCTCAAAGACCACAACCAACACCCTCTCCGCAACCATTGCCTACAACGCCGCGTCAAAAGAAAACGCGTAAGTGTTTCTATCTCTCTTTCATGTCTACCCCGTAAGCAATGCGGTTTCGTGTGGCCGCCATAGCTCAGTCGGTTAGAGCGTGGGTCTAATAAGCCCAAGGTCGCAGGTTCGACCCCTGCTGGCGGCAAAACTTTTTTGCCATCATATTTCTTAATATTTACAGCGAGACCTAACGATTCCGGCTATGATCAGGGACGCGATGAAGTGAAATCGACATTTTACGGCGATTCTGGTAACATTTCCACGTATGTTAACTCGTTAACATGAATATTTCAAGGAGTTATGATGGGTGGTGGAAAAACTCATCCCACGTCTGACTTCGAAAGCATGCAAATGCCGATTAGTGGAGAAGGATTCGGTCTAGCTCCAGTTCCCGACGAAAATAAGCCAGCTAAGCCAGCTCCAGCTCCAAAAGCCAGCGTCCCTCAAGGATTCGGCGGAGGTAGCAGAGGCGGCGCCTTCGGAGGAGGACACGGACCATCAGATGCCTTCGAAGAAGTCATGAAGAATTCGGAAACTGATATGTCATTCTTTACCTCTGGCCGCCGAAAAATGTAAAACCAAACAAGAAGTGTCATTCGCTACCTGCCATCTCCCTTTAATAATAATTCCCTAATAATAATAATAATAATTGCATAACCCTTAATAAGATTCACTTTTTTATTGGCGACGATTGAGCAAAATTTTTGTACAATTCATAAGAAAAAGAAACAACTAAATTCAACATCCAACAACATCATCAACAAACTAGAAAGCTAGCCTATTCGAATTTGCGGTGACGCATTGCATCACCACCGCCAATTTGGAAAGTGGCTCTTGGCGACGGGCTCGATGGACGCATTGCCGATATCTTACGCATCATTGCCGCTTCATCATCCTGCTCGTCAATCTTCTTGAGAAGCTCGTTTCGTTCCTCATCGGTTATACCCTACAACAAATATGATAACCATGAAACAGAAAATGAAAACAATTACCTGCATAATTTCCAAAATATCGGTAGTATCCTCCTCAATCATAGTTGTCAAACTCGTTGTTCGGGCCAATCTCTCATAGTAAAGCTTTTGTTGAAGGCTTACTAGTTTGCTGGACACCTGAAATAGGTAATTGATGAATTTAAGCGACAAATTGTGCTCATACTCTTTCTCTCTTCAACATTCCATCCCATTCCAAGTCAATCAATCCACCTTTTTTGGCAATTGCGTGCTTCACACGACGTGCGAAAGCAATCGAATCTTCACCTTCCTGAAATCAACAAACTGCAACATTTTCCACATTATCGCACATTCCGATGTTTCATAATTCATTTTATTAATTAGGCTATCCAAGAGGTTTTAGAAAGTGGTGTAAACATTAATTGCATATGAGCTTTTGGTAATTTTGCAGTAATTTTCAAAATTTGAAATATTGATATGAAATATTGCCTTCAATATCTTATTACTGTCTATTTTTAAATATATTCATTACAACACCAACCTGTTTTGTCATTGGTGGCAAATACCAAACATCGCAAATAATTGCCCACGACGTCATCATGTTCCACAAATATTTCCCATAAGATTCACGACTGCTGTTCCAGAACGCGTCAGTCAATCTTGAGTCATATTTCATTGCAATCGGATAAATTGTGCTGCCAAGCTTCAGAATTTTACGCACTTCTTGAGTGGTTCGACAAACTATACCTCAAACGATCCCTTCTTGAACATCATCACTGATGTATTGTTAATACAGGTTCCTTCAGGAAAGATGATAATCGGAAGTTTGTTCTCATCATTGACATGTTCGCGCATGATCTCAACGACCTTCTTTCTGTCCTTTGCTTCTCCTCTTTCGAACCAAATATGATGTTCAGCACGGCTCAATGTGTTTTGCAGGAATCCTAGATAGTTGGGCGAGGGTAATGAAGTAACCGAGTCAAAGCTTTCTTACCTAGCATTCCTCCCTGCTTCTGGCCAATCATGGCATAGCAATTATCGCAACTTAGAATCATAATGTCAATTGGAGATGTATGGTTTGCAACGCAGATTCCGCCCTTTTGTGCTCGATTTTCTCTGCAATATCATCATACACTTACACTATTGTATAGATGTTTCCCAACCTGTTATGAAATCTAATAACACTGGAAAATGCACGCGAATAGATTCTAAAGCACATGAGCATCACTCTTCTGTTCAACCACTTTTTAACTCTGAAAAATAAAATATTTATTGAGAATTACAATCTGATAAAGAACGTACTTTGGATGCGGCACTATTCCAATAATTGTTGTGCAGGCGATCATAAGGCCCATCGATAACACAAACAAAGCAATACGGAATGGCAAAAAAACGTAGTATCGCACCATAAATCCAACAATCCATAGCGCAGTGAGTTTCCAGCTAAAAAAAAACAATAAAGTGATTTTCTGAAGTTTTTAAAGAAATATTAGAAAAAAACGTCTCGCTGAAAGAATAGCGCATTTAACAAAAAATTTACCCGAATTTTGGTGTGTGGTCCGTAATTTTACATTACGCGAAAATTCACAGAATGTTTTTAAAGCGCAAAACATGAAACAAATAAATGATAGTTTTAAAATTGTATTATTTGAATTTGAATTAACCAACTTGTAATATTGGAACGAATATCTCGTTCGGCTCAAAAGATTCCAACAAGGTAACTGGGCAGCAGCAAATCTGTTTGTCACTTGATCTTCAATGATCGCTTCCATTCCGGCCTATAAACAATTCCCTTTGATATTTTATCAATGACTTCTACAAATGATAAAAAGAAATCATATTTAAAACGCTTACGGTTATGAAATCTAGTGTATCATCAACGAGAACGCTAACAGTTGTCTTCTTGGATGTTGGCACATTAGTTTCGTGAAGCTTCGCATCAATGATCTCCGACTTTTCTCGATTGATAATGCCTAGAAAATGAATTTATTGAAAGGGAAACGCCAAAAAATCTTAACCTAAATCTGACGCCGACGAACTTCTTCTGGGTTTCCTTTGAATTGTCTCGCACTCCTCACCATTTGGAGGTGGCTCATCATCACCGACTTCTGTGCAAACCGTGGCTCCCCACTAAATTGATTGCTTATCACAAAAGAATTGCAACTCAAATGAATTGTTGATTAATACCTCAAATATTCTGTCCAACGTATTCACATAGAGCTCACGAATTCCCAACGTTTTGCCGGTTACCGCGAGAAATATCAATGTAACGAGTAGGAACTCGAACAAGTAGAACAAGAAGAGAAGAATCATCAGAAATAATTCGAATATATTGAATTGTACGTTGTTTTCAAGTTGAAAATCAGGTGTTCACTCTGTTTGCAAAGCGAGAGAAACGCGAAAATAAGAGGACCACGACGAAACACTCTGTGAAAACAACAACAAAAGTCGCTTGCTATTGATTCATCAACATTATCGAAAATCAATCAATTAAGACCAAAATTAGGTGACCAATTAAAAAAAAAACAATAGAGTGCGCTGAAAACGCATAGGGCGAAGGTGCATTGATAAGACATCAGAATGATAAAACATTTTTGAAACATTGTAAACAGAATGAGTGGCTGCAGTCGATCGAGGGATGATAAATCCCGAGAACGTAATAAGACGCTCGCACAATGAATCCATCCGCAACTACAGCGTAGCGCCGCTCACGTACGCGTTTTGCGATTTTCACCTATCGTCATGCATGCCACGCATATCGAATAATAGAACAAAGTCAATTTGCGAGTTATATGAGCAAATTCGATCTTGTGGTCAAAGATTTATTACACATCACTGAGTGAGATTTATCATAGAATAATAAAATTTCTATAAATAATTTTAAAAAATTTAAATCAAACCATAGATTTTTGTATTAGCATTTTAGCTTCAACGCGGCAAATTTATACGGAAATTCAATAAATGGAATCTCTCTTCTTGGATTATTCCATCTAAAATCAGTTAATTAGTATTCTGTCAATTTTTATTCTCTTATACAAATTTAAGCAGGCACCTTGATCTCTCAAGCAACGTGCTAATCCGCTTATCTACTTATTTAAACCGTTGCCGGTCAATCATTTTGGACGCCGTCGGCTTTCTTTTATCTATATAATTCTCGTGTAGCATCTGGTTTTTCTGTGTTCGTTTATTAAGACAAATGTCGAATGTAATAAGAAGAGGGGTTGCGGAAAAATAATATTCGTTTCAACACAGGTTTCAATATACAACATGTTGCGTAGAATTAGATCAATGGAATCGCTTATGATAGATATGGTAAAATGTACAGTAGCCGGGTCAAAACATTCACAAAGAATCCATACACACAAGAATAACCTGGGCCAATCATTAAATGGTTAAATACAGAGCATAAATAAAAGAGTTACAGATCAAAAAAATAATGAGCACATTAGTGCTGGAGAGCGAAATTAGTAATAGTGGATTTTTCAGTAAAGGATGGTTAACTTTTGAAATCGGGATTGTATACTGGTTTGGGGTTAGTCAAATTTTACATGATTGGGTTATAAGCGAGCACGGAATAATTATTTCATTGCGAATAGGACATTAGCCACAGATTCCAATCTTCTTGGCGTAGTATTTGAGTTTGTACTTGTCCGGATTGCGCCACCATTTGAAGACCTCATTCGGCTTCTAAAACTCACAATAAATCAAGATATTCATCAAGAAGACATACGTTTTCCATGAGTGTGAGCTTCACTGCGTGAAGAAGCTCTTCGGGCCAATCGATGCACTGCTCGAGCTGCTTGTTAGTGCAGCATTCGCAGAACGAGACGACAGTGTGACGGTGATGGAATTTGTCTTTGATCAAAATGCCACCAACAATTTCCTCATCATGAATCGCGCAGACATACGCCGAATTCTCATAGCTCAAGCAGCCGATCACGTCGAAACAGTTTACAAGACTGTTTGGGCTTCGCATTAGAGCAATTTGTTCGGACGTCTATAAACAATAATACTAAACGTTGTGCATATTGAATTTTACCAGAGTTTCCGGTTCCGGATTATCAATCATATCGGTGAGATAGTCAATGTCGAAGCGAGGCTCGATGGGACCGCGGACCATCTCGGCTTGAAGTTTGGCCTTAACCTCAACGTTCCAAATGTGGCGAAAAACGTCATTAGTGTTTTTCTAAAATTAGCAGCTACATTAAACTAAAAAATGGTAATAAAAATACCCCGTCAAACGGAAATGTCTCCTTGATAAGTTCGATGAGCGGCTCATTGAACATGACGGTGAAATTGAGAAGGTCGTCATCATTTGGGCAGAGATCGCAGAACATCACCGACACATTCTTGAGAGACTCATCATCCCTCAGAATCATTGCACAGATGATCGGCTGATCAAAGTGTCGAAGACAATTCATCGTCGGTGTGACAGTGGCCACAGAAACGAAGGAATACGCGTAGAAGAGTGGAAGCTTTCGCTAAATATTAAAAATTCAATAGATATACGTTATGTTTCCAAATTTTCATACTTTCAAACTCGAACTAGGCAACTCGTCGGTAGTCGGAAAAGCGGGCACAATTTCTTCAATTTCATCTTCGTCGTCCGACAATTCCGCCAAAGCGCGTTTCAACTCTTCTCGCTGAAACAACATTGCAAACTGTAATACCTGCCAATATAGAAATTTACCAAGCGCTTCTCTTTGAGACGTTGTTGCTCCTCTTCATCGGATAATCTTTTAACGGTTCTTAAGTCGCTGGACATTTTCTGAAAAAAATATAATAAATAAATATATATAAAAAAGAATTGAAAAAGGAAGGAAATGTGATATGCAATTCGTTAAAAAAAAACATCAATCGCGGAGAGGAGAGCATATACATATGTCGGCGCGTCGCATGGTGATAAATTTCGCACGCCAATATACTTCTAAGCGAACGACGATTGATTGTGTCGGCGGCAAGATCGTAAACACCATATGCATTTTCTCGCAAAGACGACAAATGTGGCGAACGCGAAGAAAGCACCTGCCAGCACAACGCAATTGTTTGGCGTGTGGAGAGGGGTGGGACTGGCGGTGTGCGACGCTTTTTTTTCTCTGCGTCTCCTTGGCAACATGCCGGATAAAAATTGTTATTATTTGAGGTTTTGAGCCAAAATTAATAAAGGATATCAACAGACACAATTATCTTTGGAGAACAAGAGCATGTTGCTTGACGAGGGAAACAATGAATCATTCAATTGAATCGCCGGCTATCCTCCTCTCTATTCCATGTTGTTTCAATTGAACCAAATAGGAAAACGTATTAAGTTTGATGCATGATATTCAGAAATTTGTTTGGGAAAGTGAAAGAATTGCCAAAATTATGGAAACAAAATGCGAAACGTGGTAATTATAAAGACTAGTGAGTATTTCAGGGTGGCACTTACGCTTTAATTATTAGAAAGACGAAGCTCAGGAGAAAATTGCAAAGGATTAATAGCTTTCGATGAAAAAGAGATTAGCACTTATAAGCTCTTTGAGGACAACAAATTGTTCAATTATTATGTAAAATTATTTTTCGAGAAAGGGAATGCTAAATATGAAAAAGAGCGTTTGGCAGATTCATATTGGCGATTGCAATTTCGGGGGTCGTGTCAAGACAATTTCAACGTGGTGATATCATTTCAAAGCTATTAATGTCATATGAGTAAAGCTTAAAGGAAAAAAAGAATAAATAGTGATTCTGACTCGCCAATAAGGGTGCAAATAAACGCTCATTTATATGTTAAAAGCTTCATTAACATGATATTTGAAAAGTGAAAAAATTTAATTCTTTGAATGATTCACATGCTTAATTACTCCTAATAATTTTGTGCACTCTGACATGCTACTTGGGTGTTAAAGCACTAACCATTAAGACAGTTCTACACGTGTTTTCAGTTTCTAGATGGAGATATTTTAAAATGGTCCGACGACTTGACGTAATATTCCTAGGAACTAGAATTCGAAACATTTAAAAGCACTCGGCAAAATCTCATAGAAAAAAAAAGAAAACTGTCGCTGTGTTTTGCGGGCAACCTCGGGATGAATCAGAACCTCCAATGTTCCGTGTCATGCGATATTTTTGGTTTGTCTTGACTGGTGAAAATATTTTCACAGTGGTGTACGTTTTTGAAAGATTATCTATGCAAAACCATTAAAAAATCCGTAAAAAGAAAAAAAATGACTAAAATTGTCAAACCGTCTATTTGAACGTTAATCTTAATGACAAGTTATTATTTCTGCACAATTTTTAATATATGAATGATAAAACTCTATATTTTATTTTTAGATTACTATGAAGCCTTTTAATTAAAAATTTGATAATCCAAACTGATTCCTCCAATAAACAGATTTGTCATTTTATGAAGCAGGGGATTAGAGTTGCAAAATATTTTATTTTTTCAACTATTCTAATGAAAAAAAACCCCCAAAAATACAAAAAAAATCAGAAAATACAAAAAAAAAACCCAAAAATAATAATATCAAAAACACACAGAACCATTTTTTAATACCAAAAGAGAAAGAAAAAATGTCTCCAACTTTTGGAAAATAACAAAAAATTTTAATTTCTAGCACAATTTAACAAGTTCAAACTACTTCCAATCATACATTGCCATTGCTTTTCTCATAAAAAAAAGATGTGACTATAAATTGGAAAATCGTTTTTTTTCTCTAAATTTTTTTCGATAAATTTGAGAGCGTCGCGATATTATTCTTTTGAAAGAAAATTTGATAGAATCAAAAAATTCCCTATTTTGTGGCAATGATCTATGAATTAGTCGATTTCTGCTTCTTGCTTAACGACATTTTTCTTTATTACCAGTGAGAATAAAACATTAAATAAAACATTTAAAAAGAGAAATGATAAGGAAAACGAAGGCGAATTTTCAGGGAGGAATTATTTTAATCATTGTGTTGGTTGGATGGGAACGCACAGAAAACGTGTTAAGGGGTCATATATGGTCATATCTAAGTTTTCAAATGACTGATCGATTGCGGGAAAATTCGATTTCGTAAATTCATTGTAGGTATATAAATTAGTTATTTAACTCGCGGCTGAATGTAAAATGCGCGTACGCTAAAATGCAGGGTACGCAGACACTCCCAATACCATCTGCCTCGAGACATCACGGCACATCACCAATATTTTTTAAATTTTCGATCAATCGTTCGTAACCGAAAGATTATATTTAATGGCGGACGCTAAAAAAAACAAAATTTCGCAATTCCTGTTTGTGGGACGTTGGGGTTGTGGTTGGAAGAAAATAAAAAGCACAAAACAATAAAAACGACCAACAATGGGCACATCGTTAAATAGAAATTAATAATAGTCATTCTTGCCAACCGCATTTATTTTGTTCCTCGCGCGCGAGCGCGTCAAAATTGGCGTTTCTAAACGGAAAACGAGAGTCGAAACCATATCAAGTTGCCACTAACGGTTCAATATTTTTTGTGGATGGCGCAAAAACGAAAAAAGGAAAACGTCTCAAAGAGAAAACAGGTTCAGACATTTATCAAATAAAAAAACCCTACAGCTTCAATCAATCAACACCGATATAAGGCGGGTATTGGTTAGTTTATCTATATATCTGTTATCAATGAAATGTTCCTTCGATCGTTTTCAAAAAGTGTTGAACTTGATAATGTAGAGTGTATTGTGAAGGTGAAAATAGTGTTAAACCGAGAAAGACTAGAAAACAAAAATTTTGTCGTTGCAATTATTGAGGAACATGAAAAAAAAATTTTTCTCAACGTTTCTTCTAACTTTTTTGGTAACTCGAAGACAAATGGTCTTTTCAAATTTGTCGGTTGGAAAATCGACGGTCGCGAAGGTATTCTTTGTCGCTTTTTGCAGAAATAGTAAAAAAAAGAATTATATTTTCATTGAGTATTGATCATCGTCGAGCATACTGCTTGAAAATATAGCATAATTAATAAGAAAAAACATTCTCAAATGTTTTTGGTCTGCAGGGTCGTTTTTATTGTGTTTCAAAATTTGAAATTGTTCTTTTGAGTTGATATTCAATATCCTAATTATTGAGGAATAAGATCGATCTAAAATCTTTAAATTTTAAATTGAATCACTGATATTTTTAAACTATAGGATTTGGAATTATATTTCGAAGATACTGTTTAGGCATAGTTAAAAAATACTGTTCTCCATTGATTCTTTTAATCGTGGAAGGGCTTCGAGTGACGTCATTGACATTTTCAAAACAATCAATTAAGGAGCAATAATTAAGTAGAAAATATTCGCATTGACGCCTTTCCCATCAAAATATTTGTGTCTACCATAAAGCGAAACATTGATTGACGATTTATTTCCTTCCAATTGTGTTCCCCCAACGTGAAGCTTTGTTTCTCATACAAATTTATGGTCATAAATTTCTGCCGGCTTTCAAAAAAACGACTCATTTTTCAATAATTTGAAAAGGAAATAGTGCGCCCACTTTTGAATTTTCCATTTTGACTATTGTTTGTTTTCATATTTATATTTCGAAAGTTTTTAAGCCTTAAAAAATCCGTCATCCTTGAAAATCTTGGGGCTAATCCTCCAATAAAAGTACCAGTCGCAAATCCTCCGCCCGCAGAGCTCATATGAACGCATTATCCACATATCTCGTGTTAATAGCACATATATGGAATTTTCAATAATAAGTGCCCCAAAATTGATTTAAAATTTAAAATTTTTCGATTTTCGCTTCTGTTTAGTGGTGTTTCGAAGTATGGCAAATCTCGCAATTTTTAACATATCCGTTTGATTCAAATTGGCGTTCATAAAATTTCCACAACCAGAAAAGTTGCGCGTGTCAATGTTGACAGGTGAAACACACGATTAGTATGACCCATAATGTTATTGGCACCTTGCGCGATGAGCAATGTTGGCGGAAGTGTTACCTGCCATCATTTGATGTGCTAGTGAGTACGCGAGTTATTATAACTGATTATAACATACCTAAGGGGGTCGCCTCATATTTTTCATTTGATTTTCTCCCATGTATTTCTTTCTAATCATTTTCAGTACCAATTAAAGTAAGCTCGAATTTTATAAAAATTATTTGATCTTTCCCCCACATCCAAATTCTGTTCAAATTTTAGAATCGGTTTGCCATCTATTTTAATGCTGTTTAATTATTGCAAAAGCAAATTCAACAATGTATTGATTAAAAAGGATTTTCGGCTTCATATCCAAAGTCTCTCAAGTTGGTGGCTCTCGTTTAATCCGGCGAAATGTCACCAATAGAAACACCAAGAAGATTCTCCAATTATTTTCAAAAATCTTCGCTGTAAATTTCATCGATATTTATATGTGTATATAAATTCAATAACTCCTATAGTTGAATAATAACAACCTTCTTTCGTTTTCAAATATAACACAATCCCTTTTTTAATAGCATGTTTCTTTAAAATCTTGTTATAGTGTTTTATGATTTATGCTGCTATTTTTCTTGCTACAATTTTTATTCTTTTTTGCCAATGTATCTGAAAATGTGTGAAATGACGGGATACAAAAATGTGTTGCGTTGCGATGTTTCCGAATGAGTGACATGGTGCCATATAGGGATGACCTGATACAATTGTGCTTTCGCAGTTCATTTACCGAATGTGATGAAAAACCAGCACTCTTTCCATTATAATGCCGTCTAAGTGCATTTTTTAACTACTTCGGTGGCTACTTTCGATAAATTATTTCGTATCTTTTTTTACGATCTTGCCAAGTGTACTGACTTTTTTGCATTTTTCAGTTCGAGAACTTCATCATGTCGTCACCGATCGAAACTCCGATTATGGTAAGTTATTTATTTATTAATCAAGTTTTTATTTAATTGGAAAGTATAGTTGTCAGCATAGAATGCTTAATTTTTCAGGATGTTCTTGACCGAATCGAACCGATGGATGTAACTACATCTTCGAATAATGGCCAGATAAAAGTAATAATAATTATTATTTTTTGAAAATTACACTACTTGAAATTTCAGTACTTGTACCCGTTGTACATGGCACATTCATTCCTCTCGACGTGTCGGCTTGTCAGCAGTATCAAATGCCAACAGCACAATGCAAAAGCCAGGGGAGCATTGCTAATGCGCGATACCGAAACGAACGGATTAGTTGCACTGGCCGTATGCCGGAAATGCTCTAGAGACGGACAAATGCTGAATCAGAATGATCGAATGATCAAGCCAATCAAGTGTTGACAAAAGCAATGACAGTGTCGTATCCATTTAAAGCGGTATGCGTATTTACGACAATGCTGAAAATAATTCGATAGATTTTCAGTCTTATAGTGACCAAATTCTTCACAATGTTTGGGAAACGCTAGTCAATCTGTTGTTGCATTCTCATAATGGGCTCATAGGTAAAATAGTCATTCATCGATATGATTTTTTTTCAATCAAAAATTTAGGAGTCACTGGCATGTTATACAACTGGGATGTTTTGAGAGAAAAGATTAAAACGGATGAAACGAGAATCGATCGTGAAGAACATGCAGTTCGTCGCATTATTTTTTGTTGCCAATTTAGTTAGTAACTTTAAGAGCAACGAAGAAGCTGGCATGATGTACGGTGACGACAGATCTCTAGACAAGGTCTTTTTCTACTATGGCATTGTCAAGTTCATTCTTGGCGAGTACGCGTGCTATAAGCACAATGAGCGTATCATCTTTGGCATTGCAATTCGAGATAAACTGTTTGATCGCCGCTTCATTATTCCGTTTTGCCATGGTTGTCTCGGAAGATTCGAACCAACGCATAGCAAACTGCCAGAGGATCTCCTATTTGCTGTCAGACTCGCACACTTTCGCGATGTAAGCAGTTTCAGACAGATTTTTTTAAATAATCAATTTTCTTTAGGACGATAAGCCAATTCGCGAATGGTTCCAAGACAAAAGCAAGTTTTGGAAAGATTACTACGGAAACAGAATGGAATAATATAATTGGAATTATCATTGCTGAATCACTCAATGTTTTGTGAATCTGTCTCAACTTTTTGTTTCATAACTCTACCTTTAAGATGTGTTTCCATAATCTCAAAAATTGACATCATTTTTTTAGAATTCTAGTCTCAGTTTGACATTATTCATGAAACAAAATTACTTCTATATAATTACCGAATAAAATTTTCTATTATTAGCTTGTTAATCAACACAAAAAATGTAATCCGTACTAATTCTTAGAAATTTTGAAGCTACAAATCATAATTGAAGTTGTCCTTTTTTTTTGAACCAATGAATCAGCTTTGTTTTTCATAATTCTTTGATGTTTTTAAGCATGCACGTTTCGAAAACAATCGCTCATATTGAACCGTTTCCCCTTTTTCAACCATATAACCAAGAGTTGAATGCAAACGGCTGCACGCGTTTATGCGTCCATACATTTGTTTAACGATAGACGCTTTTTGTGTCGATGTTCTTTTTTTTTGGGAGGAAGGAGGGGGCTGGGTTATTGTTTTAGCGCGTACATTTTATGATTTAGTGAGTTCAATCGGTCGTCTACCATTGCTCTAAATTTATTCAACGGCTTGCCGCCACCTGCTTCCATTGTGCCATCTTACATTTTGCTGGCCGCGGACGGAATGGAAAGAATTGCGCGGCCTAATTTCGGCATTCGCGCCCCAAAGATATGGTGATAAATATCTCTGACTGCAATTTTTTTCTATTTCCCCCTTCATTTGCTGTTGCGATATTTTCAGCCGATTTGCTTCAAGACCTCGTGAAAAATTATTCAAATTAGCATGATTCAATAACTTGATATTTTCGCAAATTCTCCTCATTATTCATCAGTTTTTTTTGGATTAATCATCCGTTTTTGATAGAATTAATTAATTATTTTTCATAGCGAACTCAAAACAACACACCTGCTTCCTTTTGATTGTCGAATATGGGTTCAACTAGCAATTCGAAATTTCTCTGCGTCGCTGATGACGTTGTCGACATACCGCTTCCAACTCCAGAAACGGATGAAGCAACGTTTTCAAATTCGATCGAGAAACCGCAGGAACGGCCGAGAGGTCGAATCATGGGCATCCGAAGTTTTCCAGTTTCTCTGCCGACAGAACCGCCTGACGTTCTAGAGGCGAGACAAAAAGCGAGGAGTGATGCCTTGAGAAATGGTAAGTTGATATTTGATCAAACGTTAATTTTCAAATATTTCAGCCTCGCTGAACGTGATCAACCAACTAAAAGCTGATCACGTTAGACGCGCCGGGCGATACGGATTTAATTATTACGAAGACGAGTCTCAACAATTGTGCTCGTGTTTCGAGAAGCTCACAGTATCGAAAGAGCATCCGGTTGGTTATTTCGCCGCGAATTTTCGACAAACAACCCGGTTTGCTTCGGATCGTAATGAATTCGAGCCGGCAACGTCTGTTCTAAGACGGTTGGAACGCGAAAATCCGGAATTCATCGAAGAATTGAAATCGGTGAATAAAGCTGTGAAAGAAGCAGCTGAAAAATCGCGAAAGAAAAAAAATGCCAACCCGGCAGCGGATAATATTCACGATATTTTGAGGCGCAGTTATAATGGAAGAGGATCGCCGATGAATTCAGATTCCGTATGTCGCATTGTAATAACTAAACACAGCAAGGCAGAACTTTTTAAGGAGAACGACACTACTGGCAGCCGTGAGAAACCTGATGAAGTTACATTTAGCGCTAAGGTAATTTCTACAATAAATTACAGCAATTTTTTCAATTTACAGTACTCCATCCCACTATTTTGTGCTCATTCTTTCCTCTCGACAACACGTATAACAGGAGACATTAAATGCGGGCCGCATAAGGAACGTGTCGCTGGCGGATTACTGATGAGAGATGATGAGACTGGAAAAATTGTATTGCTCGCAATTTGTCGCAAATGCCTTCGAAGTGAGAATCATTTCGATAAAACGATCGTGTTTGATAAAACTCTCGTCAAGCTAATGAAGATAATGTATCCATTCCAAGTGGTAACATAGAAATGTACTTCTTTAAAAGCTGCAAGTTGATTTCAGACTCCACGCGACCACCTTTTTCGAGATATTTGGACGGCGGGGAAAAATTCAATAATGGGTTATCGCCGACTGCATGGTTTGTTACATTAAAATGAAAAAAAAAAACTTCAAAACTAGATTCAGGAGGTGAACGAATTTCAATTAAATGGAAAACTTTGAAAGAAGCTGTAAAGGAGGAACAAATCAATTTATCTGTTGAAGACGATGTAAATTCATTCAGTGAATTGATATAACTGTCTTTTAATCGGTTTTAGATCGAAATGCGATTGGTAGGAAGCAGATCATTGCGGGAGAAGTTCAACTTTGTTGGCGTGGCAACGTTTATTAAAATCTACTATCAATGTGATCCTCACAAAGAGCAATTGCTGTGTGGTCTAGTAGTTGGCGATAAGTTGACAAATCGACGACTAGTTTTGCCATTCTGCAAAAGTTGCGCAAACCATCAGGATCCTTCTCATCGCAATCTTCCAAGTGACTTACTCACTGCACTAAGCAAGTTTATGGAAGATAACGTAATAGAACGCCGGAGAATCTGTTTATAGGTTTTTTTTTCAGAATGACGACCACGTACACCGATTTTTCAAGAAATGGGACGAGCAAGACATTTGAATTGGCGACAATGCTTTTTCAAAAAAATGTTTATTTAATAATTATTGTTTGATCGATATTCCGTAAATGACTTATATTTGTTTTTCCTAAAATCAAAATAATGTGTATAATATTGTTTTTTTTTTACTAAAATTGGAATATTTCCCAATATAGAAACATTTAGTTCGAATAATATTTGTCTCGTTTTTTGCCAACTTTTGCACTCGATTGAACATTTTATCCTTTTTATGATTTTTTTTTTGCTCAGATGCCAAGATGCATCAATTATCAAACATTTCAATTTGATATTTCTTATTTATTGTTTTCTGATCTCAAAAAAGCGTTGAAATTATTGAATTACTTTCGCACAATTTGTTTTGTAAAGAATTAGGCACTCATTTTATTATTTAGAAAAAAAAAGAACATTTCCGTCCTCCCACCACCAATCATAACATTGTTCCGTCATGTTTTGCTTTTTATTCTCTTCTATATTATTTTTCGCTTCTTATTAATCAATAAATCAGCATCAAAGAGAATGTGTGTTGAAATCTGATGACTAATGGACAACAGCAAACTGGTGACTTACATAAAGCTGTATGCTTCAATGTCGCGTGTCTATTGGCAATCATTTTGTGAATTTCGGATGGATTTTTTTTGAAAATAATAATCGAATTACAAATATATGTCTCGACGGTTCCATTTTTTGTTAATGTGTTTGTCCGCACTATAAAAGGCGTCGCTTGTGAATTTTTGTCATTCTTTTTGTTTCCCCCGCTTCTCGCCGTTTTCATTGATCGATTCCCACGTGTTCATATTTTTTTCTATTCTTACAGGTATGTCGTTAAGTAAACCACAAACGAGCATGGCGAGCGACGAAGATTGCTGTACCAGGTTGATATTAACTCGCAATCATCTCTCAATTAATAGTGATTTTCAGAAATGGCGGTCTCGCTGAATTCGCCGATGCTGAAAATAATGCTAACGGGGATCTGGCTTGGGACGATCTCAAACAGAACGAATTCTCAAATGTCGGTAGTAAGGAGAAACAAGGAATCGCGAAAGCGCCGAAGAAAATCGTATGCAGCCTTCAATGCGTCTTGTGCATCGAGCCAGGCCACACGGCTGCCTACTGCTTCAAGTATCAAACGGAACTTCAGCGTCTGAAAAGAATTATCGAGCTCGACTATTGCCACAAATGTGGTGGGAAGCACGTGGATGTCACTTGCAATCCACGCATTGCATGCAGCGTGTGTGGTAAGAATCACTATTCGCATGTTCACGCGAGAGAGGAGTGCGTTAATTGGACTATAAGTACTGACTAATTACCTTTTAATTTTATTATTATTGTGATTTGATCTTAAAATAATGCTCGATTATTTTTGTATGGAAAAATTGTTTCAAAGTATGTTAGGGGACAAATGTCACGCACCAGAAATTATATACAAATATGATAGGAAAGCACTTTTATTTAGCACATGTGTGCAGAAAAAGCAACTTGTATTGAACTCTGACATGAAAGAAGAAGAAATATGCAGGAGGAAATGGGGAAGAGGTTTATCATTTCGTTGGAAGAAAAAAAAATTGAATTTGTGAACATAAGGCACACTGGTCACTTACTCAATCATATCATGTGGCCGGATATATTTTTTAAACATAATTTTAAATCTATTCTTTAATTTGTTTCAATATCATTATTATTATTCTTAGCATCCGTTCTGTTCGAAAATCGGTAAATTCGATGAAGCATATGCAAATGTGCGTTGTAAGCATATGATTTTTTCATTGCGACATAAAACGACAAAAATTCCGCAAGTGCAGACATTCGTAACTCAACCCAATCTATCGTAAGGAACAATTTTTTACTAAAAAAAGACTGCGAGTAGAGATTACATAAGCACAGCCCAAAAAAAGAAAAAACGGTTGCAATTCTGTAATTTCAATTTAATTGGCTTATCGTCTAATTAACGATTATCATGAAATAACTAAATGATAATGAAGTGGAGAAACTTAATTATTTTTTTTATTGGCTAAAAAAACTTGGCTTTATGGATCCATCCAACCTACGCATTCGCCAACTATTAATTTTTTACAGCCGTTTGTCTTCACTATCGCACGGGTGTTTTGTGTTGTATTGGGTACGGTAGTCACGATGTATAAATAAATGTGATCAAGATCAAACTGCCTTATATAGACTGAAAAATTACGAGCAGTAAAACCAATGGAAAATAATTCAAATTACATATTGTTTACCACAATGTTTTTGTTCGAAAATCTTATGATAGCGTTTCTTTGGGAACTTTTTTCGAAATTATTCGAAAATTGAAAACAAACGAAGAAAATTAACCCAACTTTTCTGCTTTTTGTAGATGTAAAAAAGTTGAAGATTTAACAACAGATTTATTAAATAAAGTTAATATGGATTAGATCCGATTGATCTTAGATGCCACGGTAGTTGCGGTCGATGTTGCGCATGTCGTTGATGAAGGCCAATGAAGCATTCAAGGCATGCTGAAAGCAATGTTATTTAAAAAACGCTGTACATATTGGATTTTATTACACGCATTACCTCAATATTGTGATGGTGATGATCTCCGCGACAGCAGTTCGCAAACTCCGAAACAATCTGGCCTACGAGGCGAGCAAACAAGAGAAAACCAAAGTTGGCAGCTAAATTAGCCGGGTCGCATTCCAAAACCAACTGAAAATATTGAATATGCTCCGAATTATTGCAAAAATGACAAACCAAGTCTTCGAAGACGTCGGAAACCACTCCAAACGCATGACCCCAATGAGCCGCACACTGTTCGTTCATCTGAAAATATAAATAATTTACAAAAAATGTGCTAGCTGTGAATTATGGAAAAATTACCTTTCAAGAAAATCGAAGAAAAAAAGTGATGGAGAACCTTAGCTGTAGATAACGTACAGACTGACAGTAAACCGAATATCGGTCCCCTTTATAGCATAGCCCGGACATATATTTTACGATTACCGTAATCATGGTGGGCGGGGAGGGATTTCGGGCGGGAGCCTTAGGCTTGTTAATTAGATCCACCTTTAATATCTGTAATCTGAACTTGTTAATTAATTTTTTATTTCGGAATTTTAAAATTTGTAAATTTTTTGTTGAAATTTTCATTTTTTAAAAAGTAAAATTTATTTGCAAGCATTTGAAAAATAGTTTTTATGAAGCCTTGCCAAAATAGTTTTGGTTATATTCGTATTATTTTTTTCTGTCAAAAAAAATAATTCAGGTTCCCTCTCGTTCTCAAGATTCTAGTTTATACAACTGTATACAGTTAATTTTTATTTCATATCCCGGTAGAAAAATAAATTTATTTAACAAATATGCTTATATTTTTGTCGTCCTATTTTATTTTGGTCACAATTTTGTCACTTTAATGGAACTTTTTGGTTCCACACAGTTTCTCCAATAAAAATTTAAAATTTTCTCCAAATGAATAGTTGCTCTTTAAATTAAATTTGAAAAATTTTTGAAATTGCTTTCAAAAAAATCTATATTTTTTTCACGATTTGAAATTCTATCGGAGCTCGAATTTGCGAAGAGCAACATAAAAATTTGAATTTGTTTTTGCGAGGCTGTGCAATAGAGCGCACTTGTTGGTGCGCACCAACCACAAGATTTTGAACGCTGTTTGCACGCTGCCTTGCTTTTTTTTAATGATTTTCAATTTCATCTGCGTATTTCTTAGCGCAATTTCTTAGTAATAATTTTACCTACTCAAATTTTGTTTATTTATGCCGTTTGTCTCAACGATCCATTTTTCAGAATGGCTTCCCAAGCTTGCCCGTCAACTCCTTATGTTGGCACAGGAATAAAGCAAGATTTGCAAAGCTTATATAAAAAGTTTGCTGATGTTTCATCGCTTCGGTAATTACTTTCAAAACATTCAAGCATTCTATTAGATATTGTTTGCAGAATCAAGGATTTTGCTGAAGTTTATCGAAGAAATAATTTTGACAAAATTTATTCGCGCCGAATTTCACAGTCTGAATATTATGAGGTACGAACATAATGATTTTCTTGCAATTTTCAATTCGAATTTTAATATTTATAGTTTGCTGAGCTACTTCTTCAACATGCTGCTTCATACTTTCGAGAAATCGATAGCGTTGGCGAAGTTCGCAGTTTGCAGCAACGCATTTTTGGTGTTTACGCAACATATGCCTTGTATTCGACTCAACCAAAAGATCTAATGATTCCGGTAATATTTTAGAGGGATTAAAAAAAAACTTGCTTAAATTTTTAGGTGCGTGTGACCACGACTCATGTGCGTGAGCTCGTAACCTTTCAAGACGAGGTGTCAAAACTTCAATTGTTTGATGTCGTCGCGTGTATCCAGAATTTAATCGGCAAAAACGCTTTTCAAATCAATCGATTTCAATCTGCGGTAGGCATTTTACATATAAAAGACGTTTGCTATGATTAAAGTTTTTCAGTACGACCCTGCCGTTCATAAAAAAGAATTAGTCGAAGATAAAAATTCAGAATCCATTGCTGCAACAGTGGTTTGTCAAAATATGGAAATATTTTAAAATAAATTATTGCTGTTTAGGAACCGTTTGAAGAAATGGAGCGAACTCTCAACAAAGACCTTTTCAAGGAGCTCGAGTACTTGCATAAAACATATGTCCACGTATAGTTTCAACTAGAAATGCTAAGATTTGATAGATATGTTTAGGTGAAAAAACAACTTAATCTGAATCAATCCGGAATTTCGCTTGTTGATAAACGCAATCCACTTGAAGAATGTCAAAAGATTATGGAGAAATTTAAAAATGGACTCGAGGCGTCCACCAGTGGCACCAGCAGTACTGAGCCGTCTTGCTCATATGTATGCTCATTTAATTCAACTTTTATCATTGATTTTTTTTTTCATTTTTTAGGGAAATGAACCGGTGGGAACTAGCCGATCCAATGTGCGAGCAAAAGCATATTCAGCTGAAATGAAAGTGCAGAGACATCGCAGATACGTGGATCCAGGCATGGAAGGTTTGTGGATTTAGATATCCAATATTGGTTTCCCTTCTACATATTTGTTTTCAGAGCCGTCGCAACCAAAAACTTTTGGTGATATCGCAAGGCAACTGCTTGCAGAATCGGAGCCCGCTCAGGGAAGTAGTGAAGGACCCAGGTAATCATTCCATTGGTCGAATAGTTCGTTTAATGCAATCGATTTTAGTACGACTCCATTCAAGGAACCGAAAAAGCAAAACAAACGAAAAAGTACTTCTGATTTTGCTGCGGGATATCTTGATGATGACGCGATTGCAATGAGCACCTTAATTGAATCGCAAACGGCACTCTTAAAGAGATTCCAACCAGAAGCGCAAGGTATGATTTTCTTGCAACAATTCTGACACGATTTTGCAATTTTCAGTTGAAAATGAAGAAATTTCGAAGCGACGCACAATCGCCGCAAAAGTGCAAGCACCGAAGAGAAAATCGAATCCAAACATTCGCGAAGCTCTCGAACAAACTTTCGGAGCCATGCCGTCAACTTCAATTCCGATCAACTTGTGAGTTATCCGCTATAATACTGGAATGTTTAATTTTTTTGCAGGTTCGACCTTCCACAATCGTCGTCGAGCAATTTTGAAGTACAAGCCGGACCATCGTCAGGAAAAAATCAAACTCAACCCGGGCCATCGCCAAAGCCGCACATGTCAAGTAAATTTTATGCTAAAGCTTCCATTAAAATTTGTATTAAACAGCTGTTTGAGTTTAAAAAAAAACTTGTAAAAAAACATAACAGTTTTTTTTCATTGCTGGTCGAAACATTGGAATTATTTTAACCCATCAATGTTTAATTGTTCTTCAATTAGCAATTTATATTCAAACAAAATTTTTCAGTTGATTGGAGTGCTCGATTGAAGCGAATGAATCAGATGGAGCGGGCCGCCGATAAAACTTTGGAGAAAATACAAAGCAAAGTGAAGTTGGATGGAGATTTGAACTAAATTGGCGTTTTTTGTATTAATCATCCTTTTTATTGCTTGTTATATTTCATTGCATTGCCCAATAGAATAAACTGTCAAATTGATTCATATTTCCCACAGTAAGTCTCACAATATTTTACCATAGTACATTTTTTGTTTGGAAAAAAAACTTTTTTTCTCAAAAAACTGGATGAATATTATTATTATACCTATTTCTAATAATTGTGACAGCATTGGAAAGAATTTTATTCAAGAGGACACAAAAAAGCTCAATATGAAATGAAGAAGTGTCTTTTGTCCGCGGCCGGTTTCCAATAAACTATGTCATGAATTTCAGAAATCACGGGCAACTGCTTTTATTATTAAATAATAGTCTCATAATAAATAATCGGTATCAATTTAATCAAAATGATCCATAAAACCGTTTTGAGCTTTTCGAATTAGGAAAAATTTAACAAAAATTTTGCTGAAAATTCTCCACTAAAAATGTTTTTTTTTTTAATTTAGTCAACTCATGTGCTTGTGATATAAAAAATAAAATAAACTAAAAACAAATTTTAATAGTTCAAAATGATCAAATAATAAAAAACGCGAAAGTTCAGAAAAAAAGAAATAAAATGTGGATCTAATTGATAAGTCTGAAAAAAGTCCTCCGGCTCCCACCACGAAATCCTTCACCGCCCACCATAATTACGCTAATCGTATAATGTGTGTCATTTCTATCGATAAAAAGTAATTATTTAGAGATGTATAAACTAGAAGAATAGCGTTTCTTTTGAGAACTTTTTTCGAAAATTGAAAACAAACGAAGAGAATTAACCCAACTTTTCTGCTTTTTGTAGATGTAAAAAAGTTAAAGATTTAACAACAGATTTATTAAATAAAGTTAACATGGATTAGATCCGATTGGGCTTAGATGCCACGGTAGTTGCGGTCGATGTTGCGCATGTCGTTGATGAAGGCCAATGAAGCATTCAAGGCATGCTGAAAGCAATGTTATTAAAAAACACTGTACATATTGGATTTTATTACACGCATTACCTCAATATTGTGATGGTGATGATCTCCGCGACAGCAGTTCGCAAACTCCGAAACAATCTGGCTCACGAGGCGAGCAAACAAGAGAAAACCAAAGTTGGCAGCTAAATTAGCCGGGTCGCATTCCAAAACCAACTGAAAATATTGAATATGCTCTGAATTATTGCAAAAATGACAAACCAAGTCTTCGAAGACGTCGGAAACCACTCCAAACGCATGACCCCAATGAGCCGCACACTGTTCGTTCATCTGAAAATATTAATAATTTACGAAAAATGTGCTAGCTGTGAATTATGGAAAAATTACCTTTCAAGAAAATAGAAGAAAAAAAGTGATGGAGAACCTTAGCTGTAGATAACGTACAGACTGACAGCAAACCGAATATCGGCCCCTTTTATAGCAGAGGCCGGACACATATTTTACGATTACCGTAATTAAGGTGAGCGGGGAGGGATTTCGCCGCGGGAGCCTTAGGCTTCTTAATTAGATCCACCTTTAATCTCTGTCATCTGAACTTGTTAATTAATTTTGTATTTCAGAATATTAAAATTTTTAAAACTTTTATTGAAATTTTCATTTTTTAAAAAGTAAAATTTTTTTGCAAGCATTTGAAAAATAGTTTTTATGAAGCCTTACCAAAATAGTTTTGGTTATATTCATATTAATTATTTCTGTGCAAAAAAAATAATTCAGGTTACCTCTCGTTCTCATTATAAGAGTTTTCAAAAAAAAACATTGTGGTAAACAATATTTAGTTTGAATTATTTTCCTTTGGTTTTACTGCTCGTAATTTTTCAGTCTATATAAGACAGTTGAACTTGATCACATCCATTTATGCATCGTGACTACCGTACCCAATACAACACAAAACACCCGTGCGATAGCGAAGACAAACGGCTGTAAAAAAGAAAATCGTTTGCTAATGCGTAGGTTGGATAGATCCAAAAAGTCAAGTTTTTTGTCAATTTTGCAAAAGAAACTTAGTTTCTCCACTTTTAATTTTACTGTAATCGTTAATTAGACGATAAGCCAATTAAAAAAAGCTTCCTCGAATTACGATCAGAGTGGATGCGAAGAATAATAATAATTATATTGAAACAAATTAAAGAATAGATTTAAAATTATTTTTAAAAAATATATCCGGCAACATGATATGATTGAGTAAGTGACCAGTGTGCCTTATGCTCACAAATTCTATTTTTTTTATTCTTTCAACGGGCTTAAAAAACCCCATCTAATCCATGTTAACTTTATTGAATAAATTTGTTTTTAAATATTAAATTTTTTACACTTTAAAAAGCAGAAAAGTTGCGCTCATTTTCTTCGTTTGTGGCCTTCGAACATCAAAAATAAAAATTTTTTGTCATCGTCTGGAATAAATATGAGCACAAAAGTCTCGCAAAAGAAGTCATTTCATCTCCCTTTTTGGAATTTTTTGTAACTTCCCTGTTGCATATCGACCACTCGGCGCTCCAAAATTCGGCGTCGAGATTGATGGTGAGGTTAGTGCGTAGGCCAATGCTTTAATTGGCATGCAGTTTTCACACCTTTAAGTAACATTTTTTGAGATACACTTCAAATTCGGACCCATAAGGACACCTTATAATTTTTTGACATGTTTTAATGAAATGTTCTATTTTTCACCCCGCTTCGAGAGTGTGAGTTCGTTTAAACACAATATTGATTTTCAGCCGAATCTATTCTTCTTGAGTGATCCCGAGCGCTGGAAAAGATCTATCAGTACAATTTCAGTCGTGATATTTCCAATATTTTGTGAATACATTTTCATAATGTTCGAGTTTTGCTTCGTAAATCATGTAATTATAATTGCAGATCCATTTTCTCAAATTTATACTTTTCTTGCGAATTTGCTGCTTTATTATTTCATCAAGAAATTCAATATTTTAATCAAACCGGGCCTCAGGCAAACATTTCTCATCATGCTAATTGCCTGCAATCTTCGGACTATTTTTGCTGTTCGAGCACTTCCGTTTATCAGCAGTCATTCAGAAAAATAATAATCAATCAAATTGTTTCTAAACAATTTGGCTAAAGTAATTTCATTGAATACACAAAAAAGGGGGAATGAAAAAAAAACTACTTACATTTTCGAAATGCTCAAAATAACACAAGAATATCTATTGCAAAGAACAATGGTCTTATGCAAATTTGGAAATGTTTGTACAATTTTTAAGTGTTTTTGGCTACAGTACAAGAATATACTACATAAAAAAAAGTTTCTACACGAATTACGAATTTCTCTTATCTTCAAGTCATTTTCAGTGGAAAATTGTTATTGAATTTTAATTTCAATAGCTGAGATTTTTATAATATAGTACTTTTCTATCAAGAAATTTTTTTGAGGAATCATGACGTCACCGAATTCCAAAGTGCCCAATTTCACAATTCGTGACGTCGAAGGTTATTTCTGCTGAATGTCTGTTTGCCATTTTTTTTTCGCGTAAACCATCAGCGGCTCGTCATCCTCAAAACGCCTTTTCATTCTTATCATCCATATCGGCGTCAAATGATAACGAGGGAAAAATGAGAAAAACTTCTAACGTAACACATTCATTTGTGGAGGAAGGAGGCAGGACCGAGCCAGACAAAAAAATAGCCGATGGAGAATGGTAAACAGTGTTGGCGGGGAAGAGATGGAAAAAACCGAGAGCAGCTCCCAATGTTCGACACACCCGTCCGATAAGTCCATTCCGAAGCGCCTCCCTATTCAGTCTTGATTCATTTGTGTCGTTTGTAAATGTCAGGGTTTAATGTTCCCAGTCCTGATTATGATATCACCGTTCGCCAGAAAGGCCCTTATATTCCAACACCAGATTATACCACAATAAAATACTACAAGGCAAAATCAAGGCCATCGTTGGACAATCTCAGTTCCAGTCCTAGCCAAAATCTCTACATCGATACCAATCTTAACCGAAATTTCAATAACAATAATATCTCGAGCCGACTTGCGCCGCTGAAGCAAGAAAATCCGCAATTAAGGCCATCGCTTGCCGGAAACGAACCAAATTACAATCGCGTAGGTTCTTCATTTTTCTTCGTCATTATTACTTTTGATTAATGCTGTCTAATCTGATTAGCGTGGTAATGTCAATGTAAGATTAAAAAAGACAATAACGGTTTTTGCGTGTAAATATTTGCTTTTAAACGTCGCTCACACTAAATATGGACAGCTGAAACAAGTGAATTTATGACAAAGAGTTTTTTCTTCTCGGGATGAGCGTTCAAGATTAATAGGTCCCGAAAAATGTATGAGGTATTAATTTTTCACATTTTCCTGACTTCATCACTGAAGGCATTTTTTCATTATATATATTTGAAAATTGCAAAATTTTGACAATATCTATTATTTCTAACAAAAAAATGGAAATTTGCGTCATTTGGATGAACTCTTTTGCAGTTTTCCAAACATTCTTACTTGGAAGATCATATCGAGAACGGCGTTCATCCACCACGTAACACAAAGGAGCACATCAAGCATATTGGTGTACCAGTAATTCCGGGTATCATCCCAGGTCCGGTCTCTGCTCCCAACGATATCAACGGTATGTTTGCACTTCATCAACAGATAATTCCATAATCAGGCGTCTTTTTCGCGATTTCACGCCGTAATAAAACAAGTATATCGTATGATAATATTGGAATTTCGCCATGCCGGCGTCGACGTCTATTCTTCCACTTTTTTCTGTTCGCCATATTGTTAGTGATAAGGAGAAAAGTACTCGATTTATGCGCTTTGGAGAGACTATAAAATTTTTATTTTCCGGCTGAATTTTGAAAAAAAAGGCGTTTATTTTGTAGCTCCACACGTATCGTCCGACCAAAACAAAGCATTTTTGCGTCATCTGGAAAACCATCAGAAATATGATACGATAAAAGGCAATCGCGGTATCGATGATTGTGAAATTTGCCACATAATGAAACAACAACTAGCCGAGGAGCAGAAAGCATCAAGGTAAAGCAGCATTCATTGTTTGCGCATGTTTTCGTCCGGAAGACCGTTCTAATCCCTTGTGCCAACATTGCTCATTAATCATGTTCGTATTCCAGCAATTATGCGGAGGCGGTGAACATTGCAAGCAGGCGGCAGCGAGCTGATGTGTAAGGAATTTCGGTAGCATTGCAGAAATTATCGTACATAAGTCAAACTTGATAACAGAACTCGATTTTGTAAAATATTTTTATGAACTCTATTCTATTCGATCTTATTCACGTGAAGTTACACGTGAATACATTTAGAATTTATCAAAAAAAAAAATGAAGGCGTTCACTTAAACAAACATTACAGGCGATACGTGTTCCCGCAAATTGAAGAACTTCCTGAGCCCGAGCCGACATTCTCTTCAATGTCTGCACGTGCACGTTACAATTACGAGCAAAAACGAGAAAGCGAGCTAAGCGTCTACGCGTCCGAGGAAGTCCAGGTAATCAATGATAACAGATTGAAGCAATCAATCAGTTCAACATTTTGCAGATTCTCGAGGTTCAACAAGGTCTCGCATTGTGCCGAAAAGCTGATAACACCGTGGGATGGATACCGAGTCATGTGTTTGGCATTTAATTTTATCATTGGTTCCGAGTCTCATTATGTATTATTAATAAAGAAGTACAAACAGATTAACATTTATTTCGGTAATTAGAGCTGGACAACATTTTGCAAGCAAACGCAAAGATATGTTCGCAAAAACGGTCTCGTCAGAACAGGATATTTTATGAATATCAGCGCATAAGATAGTAATGAAAAGAAACATATAATTGGGAAGGGGGGGGGTTGTGGGATAGGTGAAGAAGACAAACATGAAAATACGAAACAAATACAAGTAAAACGCATGTTGCACAAGTAAAGGGAACATTGAAGAAAGAAGAACAGAAGAACATTAGAAAGAATATTGGGGCGCAATTCTACAAGTATGGTTTTCACGACGGGTAAAAATCAAGAGATTAACTAGCAAACTATGGTTTCTAAACAAGTACGATGAATACAAAATGAGAAATTGCTCGAATAGTATTTGTTGATACTTTTTGATGAATGGTTCAATTTGCAAGATATTCATGGTAACAACTCTCGCGGCAATTAGAAGCGATGATTCCAAACGTTCTGATCTCTTCTCTTGCGGTACATGTCGTAATCGGACGAGTCGTAGCGAACGGTTCTGGTGCTCTCCCATAAGCCACCATTTTGGGAAATCTCACTGACAGTGAAATGAGTTGGCTCGGCTCTTGTACAATCAATGAAGGTGCATGAGGCTCCACTAAAACAAATACTATTAATTTTATTTAATAATTGAAATACCTGGTAAGCGGACCAGCGGAGCTGTATGAGGCGGATGATCTGGTTCGAGAGGACAACTTGACTGAGCCGGATAAGTCAGATGAGGCAATCGCTGCCAGTCTGACGGAGGAAGACGATCGAAAAACTGTGTTGATCAATGCAGATGAGGCGGCAGGAGTCGAAGCTCCCGATGAAGCAATCGGCGCCGGTAATCCAGATGAATGTGTAGGAGCCGAGGAGACTGATGAGGCCAACGATTCCGAAGAAACCGAAGAGGCCGATGGTATTGAAGTTTCCAATGGAGCTGAAGATTCCGCTGGCACAGAGACGGCCGATGGAGCAGAAGGGTCAAATGAAACCACTGATGTCAACTGAGGAGACGATGCGCTGGAGCTTCTCGCGTCGAAGCGGTTGAGGAAGAGACGCGTCAAGTTTCTTGGGCGCGATGTGCTTCGGCGACGTCTTGGCGTCTCGCGAATGGCGGCTGGCATTTCGGTATCCTCTCCATCCATGATAATGGAGAGCTCTTGCGTGGAACGCTGGCGGGCATTTCTCGGCATGTAATGCGGCGGCGGTGAGAAGCTAGCAATATTGCGATTGTCCGGATTGGTTTGCTCATAAGCCGGTGGGGCATTCGAGTTGCTGAAATTATTGAAAAAAATTTTCATACATTTCAATCATAAAAATGTATTTTACTTGGTGATGCGGTCATTCTCAATTTCAGCGCTCTCATTGTAATTCGGAGGTCTCATACTCGGCAATGGAGGCATACCACCGTTGTACATCATCGATGGTGTCAATGTAAACACGGAGCCTGTAACGAATCGTCTATTTAATTAATCCACTTTAATACGTATAATTGTATCTGGTGTCAGGTTGGGCAGCCCTCATTGTTTTCCTAACACTTGGGGCTCATTACTGCTACGGCTGCTACTGTGGCCAGATGTCGCCAATTTTTCTCAAGGTCGGGAAATCGCGGAATATCTCTCCCCCGCCAGTATGTCCAGCTCGCGTACAAAGTGTTTTTCGCGCGACAATGTCATGAAATCATACGCTCTTTCGAACAGATGCCCTCCCCCGCACTGCCGCGGCTGCTGAATGGTAACTGCTTGCCACCATCATTAAACGACCGTATGGTGAGCAATTGTAATATGATCGCGGATAAGTGATGTCTGGCGACCTCCTTACCTTCTCGACGTCACACACTGCGCAATTGAATTAACCCAATTATTAATTATTTGCGCGAAAATTCGAATTCAGCCAACTAATTGGAGGTTCTGCGCTCAGACCGCAACCGCGTTTTCAAAACTAAGAGAATACTAATTTATTGCTCTCGCGCGCTCATATACAATGCAACAGGATGTGTAAAATTTACGGCTATATTCGTGTTTTTGCGCGCATATCAAGCCTCACGCCAAAAAATAAAGACGCCGACAAAAGCCGATGAAACAGATGGCTTGTATTTTATACGACTCGTTGCGTGTATGTATAAGATGAATAATGCGAGATGGTGGTTGGGTTGATGGGGCGATCGCTCGCTTGCGCGGGGCGTGTTGGTGTCGATGGGCGCGAAATGCTCCCGCTTGCTTTTTGGAGAACCGCAAAAATTTGAATAGGACGCGAGCCAACGAAAGACAATTCCTGTTTGAACAGAGGTGAATTACCAAGGACGCGGGCAGTTTTTGATATTGGCGCACTTGCGTAATGTGTCATACCCGAAAACGGGAAGTAGGATCCTTCGAGGTAAACAAGCGCAAAAATTTTGGAAACTTTTTTCCGAATGTTTGGGACCAAATTAGACAGCCTTTCTCTTTGATGGAAACTAACTGACCTGCGCCATGTCTGATGGTACGGAATTGGTACGGAGGCGGACGACGTTGGGTACGATACTTGACTCTTCTATTCGAAGACGAGACACAGAGGCACACGATAGCCATCGTGAAGAAGATCACAAAAATCACTAAAACAACTGAGAAGCGAAACTCTCACAAATAAATTTTGCCACTTACCCAAAAGGATGATCATAGTATGATACTCTTTGTGAAGGTAGCAGATTACCGCGCAGACGATGTCGAAAATTGAGCACGCCAGGAAGACGACAAGAATAGCGATTTTTGACCGACCAGCCGAGTTCATCGTGTGAACGCTGGCCCGTCGAATCTGAAAAAAAGGCGTTGACTCGTTTTGGGTGGAGCGTGAATAAGGAGGCGGAGCACACGCGGGACGGGAGTTAGGGAGAAAGTTTCTAATCCAATTTTGAGCGCGAGCGCTTACGCGATTTGAGGGGAAGGAGACAAAGTAATGTTGTGACTTATTCGAACTCAATTGATGAAAAATTTTTAAAACAATCTTAAGAGAATGATAAGAAGAGGGAGACTATGATCTTCGCCAGGACGAGCAACTGCGCGTCGTGGACTGGACCACAACTTGTCGACAGATGGCGCGACGAACCCCTCCCCCCCCCTCCCATCCACTCCCTCTTTTTACATCGCTACCAATAGAGGCCATATATCTGCTCGTCCTGAATATGCGCGGGATGAACGGGTTAGAATCGAATGGATGGAGGTTTAACATCACTATTACAGGCTGCGCGCAATTCATTATTTAATATCATGCACATCTGCCCCAGAATATGAATTCATCAATCTTCGCACCTAAAGGCAGTTTGTACAGGCAGCGCGGCTAACGAAGATTGATCGATTTTGATAATTCCGTTCGAATTTTGAAATCTGCGAATTGTTGAAGCAATTCTTTGTCAGCCAAAAATGGGCTCGTCTCATATTTTTAATGGAAAAGTCGAAATGCGTCTGCGCTCGCCGTAATCCTATTAATAAAATTTCACCCTTTCTCGGATGGAAATTCATAATTACATCCCGGCCAGTGTTCACCACAAATGACAGTAACTTGGATCGAGTAAAAATAAATACTTACCTCGACGGATGCCGGGAAAATTGGCCACGAATAATTGAATAGTAGTAGTGATTTGTTGGTAAAATGTCCTCCTTCTCGATTTTTATGAGTTTGATAACCTGTTTCCCATAGGAATAGCTCGCGGAGCCGCGCTCTCCACAAAGGTCACCAGATAAGGTCTGTTGTTCTCAATGCCGCACGCCCGCTAAAAAAAATGGGTTTTTGAACAATGAAGCGACGTAACAGAGAGAGAGAGAGAAATAGCCAATAAAGTACCGTAGTCTTTGGGGATAATTTATTCGAGAATAATTGCCTTTATTTCACACAACGAAAATCTACCGTAGCCCTTTAGAATGGCATCGATTCCGCCAAAGCATAAATGAATATCAAAATTGTAGTCAAAACGTTTCTAAAAACTTGTCGATTGATGCACATATATTTATATTCATTATTCCGCGGGATTATAATTTTGCTCGCCTCATTAAATCAAAATCTTAGCCATTGAAAGAGATGCTATATTTTTTCTGGGAGAAGTTGGGAAAAATTGAAGTCTGCTCCTTTAAAGGCTTTATGGTAACACATCAGATATTTGTTTTGTGGACATATATGGTAGGCTTAATTGTTCAAATTTCAAAATGATCGTGCGTCTAGAATTTTCCAATAGCTTCATTGTTTTCGGGATTAAAAAAATTCAAAATTCGAATAATACAAACAAAAGCTATTGTGGCGTAACCGATTTGAATAGCGCGCAAAATTGAAGATTTGAAATCGCTTTGAAGGTGCCGAATTGTTTTATTTGATTGTTCTTGAAAATTTGAGCCGATTTTGCGTAACCAAATTTTAGTATTTCGGGGGTTTTTGAAAAGAAGAGTTCGATTGTCCAATCAATTCAATAAATTGAATAAGTCGACGGTTTGAACTTGGAAACCTACAAAAAAATTCATCAAGAATTTGAAATTTAAATTTTTTTAAAATAATTCCCACAGCTTAATTCTTTCGGAAAGATTTTAGACAAAAACTTTTCAATTTTTAATAACAATTTTTTTTCAGAAAGTTTTAAGTTCAATTGCATCTGAACCATATGTCATCTATCAAATGCCCAGAATAGGATGAAAAAATCGAATAGAAAAAGTTTGGGGAGGAGACGAGTTTGAATAAACCTTGGCCAAGTGCCGTGCAGAATTTGATGAGATGCGTGGTCCGAAAGTTGCACATCATCTTTCGATCTCTGCATCAACTTTGTCTTGCGATTCGTCGAAATTTTTGGTGAAACTATTCGATGCATATTTTGTATGAAATGCCTGATCGCACATTTGCGGAAACTCCCACTAAACGCATCAAACTACTGTAGTCATTGGATTAATGAAAATATGCAAATGCGAGTTTCTCTCAAGAGTGTGTAATGGACTATGATGGCCTCTAATATATCACTCGAGCGTTTTTCTTTATTGAGGTTCCCTTTCTCTTTCTGAAGAACTATTAGCCGTCTTCTCTTATCTCTTCGAACATCACGAGCTAATTGATAAAAGAAGTGAATGAGCCTCACATGAGTTGATGGTATCTAGAATGTATCACGGAACGGTGGGATGTACGTGAATATGATAGGTACACCATGATTAAGTGTGAAAGGAAATGAACATCTTCCAGAGGTAATAACATACTTAAGAATGAAACAACTGAAAATGTCTTACTGAAGAGAGTAACGCACTATTCCAGCTTTCAAAAAGTAATAAATTGGATAGCGCAGTTTTTTTCGGGAAACACCTCGTGCCACTCCGGCATATTTATATAGAAGGATTTTCATTTGGAATATGTATCTTGTTTTCGTGGTGTTTAAATTGGATGAGCTTTCGCTTGAGAGCAATTTGTTTTTTGATGGAGTACAATATCCCTTTTGCAGCAAAAAAGTAGCGGAATAGTAAGCATGACGAGATAATTTGGAAATAAAACTCTTTTTAACCCACATATCAAATTGGCGACATAAATATCGCATTATAGAATTTATTGGCTTCATATTTGGATGTTGGTTTTTATTGGAAAATCACGTCAACTTGGCATGTTTGCGAAATTTCAAGAAAATTTGAAATGGTCCGAAATACCGAAATGGCGCAGTTGAAACCAATGAGCCAAGTAGCATTGAATTAAGACGGCTTCCCTTGCTTCGTCATCATTTTTTCATTTTTTTTGTGCCATCCATTTTTTGTCTTGCTATTTAGGTGGACGCGCAATAATCTGGGTTGTTTAAAAGGAGGACAAGAAAAAGAAAAAAATGTAGAGCAAAAATGAATGGTGGGACCAGACTCAATCAGATAGAAATATTCACCAAAGTGCATGTATGGCCCCCGAAATGAATTAATCTAATTTTGGGGAGGGTCCACCGACCTCTATTATTTTTTTTGAGAAGCGTGAAACGGGGCATTAATTGAAGGATCTCGTGAAAAATTTATGACCTGTTATTGAACCTTACCTAGAGATGCGTGATGAGACTCTCATAGATTATATGGTGCGTCGAATTGGGGGGCGAGTCAATAAAAATTATGGGAACCTGATGGCAACAAACGCCAAATATCGCACCTGAATCTCGTGCTCCGCTTTCTACTCCTCACACACACCCAAAACAGGGTAATCTATTTTTGACGTATGGATCCTGAGAAAATATGAAATTTTACTTTGATTATATTGTGCGTGCGAAAATCATGATTCACATCTTGCAAACGGAAAGGGTTTGCGAGCAAGCTGAATAGCAAGTGAGCTCGAAATTATGTAAATTTAATTGGGGCGTTGGAAACATACATTCACAACAGCCCAATTGTTTATAGCAAAAAAATGCGAAGGGCTATTGAATGGGGGGAGGGGAATAGATAGGAGTGGGAGGGACACGGCTCGAACAATTTCATCAAAAAAATTTGGCATTCTGCATTACTATTGAATAACGAGATCGGTGAAATGCTCAGCTCACCTTCACCGAGCAGCCAACGCAAATGTGCTGAAAACATCTGAACCCCCTCGCCCATCAAGTTTAATATTACAATGCCAATTATCGGCGAGCGAGAGCAAGGGGGGATAACTGGCTTTAAACCCAGGAAGATATTTTTTGATTTATGTATTCTTCATGAGATTCTAGGAGATGGCTTTCTTCAACGAAGAAACATCTGCGTTCTATTATATGAATAGTTGATGATTTCCAAGAAGCTTCGTAGGCACCTCTCCGAAAATTGTTGAGATTTTTATAGCTCTATCTCACCATTAATAGGCGTCTTCGGCTTCATGATAGATTTATCGGATTCGAGATTGTAAAGCAACGAATCTCGCTCCCAATTTACTCAATGAAAGTGATAATCAAATTTCTCTCAAAGAAATATTCTTAATGTGCGAATCATCGTGAAGGATCTATGAATGATCTATGATTCTCAATTCTTTATTCAAAATGGAATTGTCGCAAAAAATTCCTAATTAGGCAACTGGGACTCATTTCATTACCCTTTCTCTTAAAAGTAATTCGGCGTCCAAATTTTTGCTGTTTGCCAAAATGACACGGAACATTGCCATTAGAAAAAAGCGAAAATGTTGCACTAATAGTTTGAATTTCACACGGGCAAAGGGAATCGTCTAGGTTCTCAAGCAGTGACGACAAAAATCATTTTTTTCTGCTTTATTTCATTTTATGAGATATAAAGAAAGACATTCGACTAGAACTCTGACAGGAAAGGATGCGAAAAAAATGTATAGTAGATTTAATGGAATTTCAACAGGGAATCAATGTGCCGGAACAGGGAATTAATGGCGATTAAGCCTCAAAATAATTATGAGAGAGAGAGAGAAAAGTCACCCAAACATACAAACATATACAAATAGTTAAATGTACAATTAAAAATATTGAACGTGGTAAAAGTGAAAGATTTAGAATGAAAACTGACATGAACTAGACAAATTGTTTCTGAAACATTCTAGGCATATTGTTGAATTGGGACGGATCGGCGACCGAGTCTCTTGATGATTCGGATCGCTCCGAGAGTGGCGTTCGATCACGAAGATCCGCGAATGAGCGGTGTGTTCTGCAATCCAATTTTTTTTTATAATACAATGGTTATCCATTGGTTAGATCACCTTGAAGAGTAGGGTAGTTTCGAATCAGGCTTCAAATTTGTTCGACCCGAATTGTTGAAGAAATTTTGAATTTCGATGACCTTGCTGCGAGCCAAATTCAATCTCGTTTTCAGCCGGCCGAGTTCGCATTGCAAATGGGCTTTATCCTGAACGACAAAAAAATAGAGTTGTGTTCACTCCGTATAAATCGCATTTCCGCTTACTTGACTAGACATGGAGGGCACCGGGTCTTCAACTGTGAACTCTTTATGAGCACCGACGATCGATGCAAGCTCGCCGATCTTCGGCTCAATTTGTGAGCATTTTGAGCAATGAGCCGAAAGCGATGCTGCAACACGACTACGAACACCAGTGTTTTTCTCAACACCCAATGCGACGCTTGGCGTCTTATCATTTGTTTTTCTGAAATTGCATATCACTAATGGGTTGCGATCGAGAACATCGATACCTGTAGTTTTCGAAAAGTGTGTAGAATCGGGCTTTCGGAGCCTCCGGCGGCTTATGCTGCTCATTTTGCAGCGATGCAACCTTTCTCGACAAGTTTAGTATTTGCATTTCGTACATTTGCTTTTGAGTGGCCAACGAATTTTGCAGCATCTGAAAAAAAAGTTGAAGGATTTATGCGAATAGAGATGAGAATTAAAATTGAAATTGAATGAATTAAAATTTTTAAATCAAAAATTTTCTCAAGATCGTTAATATCTCAATTTTAAAGAAGAGAAACATTCAAATCGTAGTATAAGAATTTGATGCAAATAATTTAATTTTAATTTATAGGTAACTAAACTGAAAAAAATTTAAAATTAACCTTTATTTCAATCGCATAGTTTTTTTCATTTGGCGTTTCATCTGACTTCTTTCCTCGTTCGCCGGCACCCTGAAATCCATTCCATTAAATATTTTCTCGACGTCTTTGCATATCACAAGCTCCAACTCATAACAGAACGAAATAATAGTATATGGCTATAGAGGAAAATAAATTGATAAATGTTTCGAGCATGACAAAACACTCTAGACAACAACTGAACCGGAACACTTGCCTTTCTCTATTTCCGAAGCAGTGCCTAACCCAGAATGTTTAATTTTTGTGAAAATCTTATTAAATTACCTTTGCGCGAGCAATGAGCTTCAAGTCATGAGCAATTGTCGAGTCACTGTCTTTCAAATTGTTCAACATGTCGCGATTTCGTGGAGATAATCTAAAAATATCAATATTTGATGATAATATGAATCAATTCTGGTCATTACATAATCTTTCTACCGGTTTCGTCATGTGTAGAGGTAGCATTTTCTTCCGCATCTACATGTTTTCAGATTGGTTTTTATTTGAAACAATTGAAATGTTACCATTTTCGTTACCCGTGATATTATGAATCTGTTCGTATCTCTTCATTCGGTCTTTTTTCTTGTACAACCGCTTCCTTCGTCTTCGATAGAATATTGACTCCGGTTCGCTTTCCATTTCAGAAAGAGTATCGCCTTTCTGTGAGCGGCGTTTGCGAATTAAAAGGAGCTGCAAAATCGTCGATTCAAGCGACACTCGATTCAGAATTGTGCTTACTTGACTTTTAAACGGCGGTGTCCATTGTACGAACGATTCTTGATCGGTGCCGGCGCTGTTCTTCGACTTCTTTGAGAGTTCCTGCATCTTCTCACGTAGACGTTTATTGTGCGCAACCAATAATTCAACTTTTTGCTTCCATACCATTAATTTTGCATTGTCCTCGGAAGAGCGGAATTGTTGTTTCTGTAGTAAAAAAAAACTGGTTGCTATAAGTACAGTTTAAAAAATATATCGATGAGGTTAAGGCAACTTCAAACAGCAAGAGATTGCAATTTGGTGTTGTAAATTGACTGGAAATTCAGTCACATCGATTTACATAAAATCAAAATACAACATGCTAATATTTGTTCTAGAAAAGTTATTTGGTTGGAAATTATTCATTAAAAAAAGTTGCAATTTGTGCTCAGAAGTGAACTTTTTTTCCACAATGCATTTTTTTTTACTAAACTCAACTTGTTTAATCAGACTAGCTGGAATAAAAATATTTCACTGCTCTCTGAGCAATAAAACTTAAGATTGCAACTAATTAACACAAGATTAACTATCAGAATTGATTTTGACATGTCACTGAGATTTTTGAATGTTTCGATAGTGTAACAAACATACTTTTCGCGCTTCAGTTCTTAGTTGACGATTCTCCTTTTCCAGCGTGTTCACGTTTTCAGTCTGCTCCTCAAGCTCAGAACTGATTCGTTTATTATGGCGCTCAACAAGAAGGAGTTTATTTTTGAGCGATGTTTCGTTATGGCGCACCAAGGACAAGTCCTTCTCGATCTGCAAAAACCGATGATCAAAAAGTTACAATAAATGAAGAACGAAAATGAGAACGCATTGGACAATCGACGGAATTCGACGAGAAAAAAAAGTGCGACATTTAAAAAAAAACTCCCGACCGTTTCGAATTCTCTCTGCATTTCGACGCGCTCTTGTCGGAACTTCTCTTCCATAACAGCAATCCGACTGCGGCATCGCTCTTCCATCTCTCTGCAATTCAACAAGAAATATTATTGCCAAAAATGAGAGCCCTACAGATGTCCCTTGAATGGATTAAAAATTTCGAGAGAGAGAAACACCATATTGTTTTTTTTTCAACATTTTGTTGTGAATTTGAATAATAACATGAAATCACTTGCCGATCACCGTTTTCGATACGCGGAACGTAATCGAGTTTGCCTCTCCAATAGTCAAAAATACTCGATAATATAATCAACATCGCGTCTAAATCAATTGTAAGAAGTTGTGGATTGCACGAAGCAAAGATACAAAATGAGTCACATTATTATCAAAACATAAAGCCAAGGGTCAGCATCCAACAATTACGCACTCTCTCATCGCCTACAATTTGGTTCTCTGAGTATTCTTCTAGACATGAAAATATGATTCGAGTGAACATTATAAATGGTCATGATGAGATTGTGAATGCTATTGCTAACTGGTTCTTGCCTATATTTGTTTGTTTTTTTTTTGTATCAAAATCGAACCATATCGATTTTCTCGAAATTGCGGAATAAAAATGAAATTGACGTGACAAAATACGCAAAATCTGGATAATCGAATATGATTTATTTTTTCCAGATTTGTTTTGTTTGCTTTCTCTCAATGTCAATAAAACTGGCAAGGGTCATCCATATGGTGAGAAACGTCAGGAGTGCAAAAAACTAACTTGAGCCGATTGTTGTAGCTCGCTTCAATGCTCTGCTGATTCTGATCGAGCTCCTCGATGAGCATTGTGCGTCGCTGATTCGCAATATGAATTTGTTTTTGGAGATGCTCGCAGCGAAGCTCGAACTCTCGAATCGAGCACCTGAACAATTGGTGGGTTTTGGCTGGATTATTGAATATTTATGAATGCGAACCTATAATTTTCAATGAGCGACTTCATGCAAAACACGGCAGCACGAGCGGGCACCTGCGACGAATTGAGAGTATGCGACAATGACGACTCGAGGTAATTCCCCAATGCAACAAGTCCAACCATGGAAGAGCTTGATTGGCCAATGTCCTAAAAAATTTGAAAGAGTTCAATGAATACCGAATTTTATTTTAATTGGCGGGTCCCAGTTTGATTTATTCTAAGGCAGCGGTGCATAGTTGAATCGAATTCACATAATGTGAAATTTTTACACAAGCCTTCAACTTTCTGAGTCATATACGCATATTGGCTTCACCCCAATCCTAAAACTAATATTTACTGGTGAAAAAAACTCTTCAGAGACAAAATCAAACAGTATTTGAAGCTCTATCTGAAACAATTTGATCGAAAAAAATGTTTAAGTAAAACGAAAATCAATAGAATATTATTTGTTGCATTGTGAATGCAAAAACGATTCGCACCATACGATTTTATTGTCGATAAATGTTGTACGAACGATTTTCTCGAAATTCTTAATTTTTTTAAATATAATCAATAGAAAATAAACTTTCATTATTGAAATATTGTAAATCGAATTAGATGAAGTAGTTGATTTTTTTTTAATAAAAATGGGTAGTTTTAAATTGAGTAATGTAAATTGTGATTTTGGAAAAAAACTGTAGGTTTATCGAAAGAAACTGATTTCATTTTTTTTTTTCGCTTTGAAGTGAAACCACAATCCAAAAAGAAGATTTCAAACCTGCAGATGTTATCTTTGAATTTTAATTGCTTTTAGTCAGAAAATTTTGCTAAACACGATCGATGTCGTAAAATTCTTGATTGCGTTTTGTTTTTTTTTTATTGAAAAAAAAAAAACATTTCATTTTGTTTGCTTTCTTACTTAAATCCCTTTTTTGATCTGAATAATCGGTTGTTAGTTTAAAACGAAAGCGATTATCTAGTGGTTCTCATCCAAATATGAGAAAAACCCGTCATCAATCATTTATCAGCAATCCACAGATCCGTGACCGAATCAAAAACTGTCTAACCTTGAGAATTGATACCGCTTCTTCGACTTTGAGACCAGAATTTGTCAAATATTCAATAACAGTTGAATGGTCGGCCTCTCTGAAAATAAAAATTAAGGAATACAACGGAATAATTTAAGCGCAAAGCAAAAAAAAACTGTAATACTGCTTACCCGCTGCCCAATGAATCCAGATTCTCAAATAGATGCAATGATGATATCCGATAGGAATCGGCAATAAAATGTATCTCATCCGACATTTTTTCTTTGGCACGATACTGCGCGATGAAATCAACCAGCGACACTTTACCGCCGATCGAGCTTTTCTCGAATAGCAAATTGATGTCGAGCACCGAGAGCAAATCCAATTCCGATGTTGATTCGCATATCGCGTGAACATCATATTTTGAAAGCCTACAATAAATTCTATTATTTCGTTGAACGGTTTTTTATATCAAATGTTGCTCATGAAGAACATTTTTCAATTCAAACAGTTTTTTTTCGTTTTTATTTCCATTAATAGAATTGGAGAAAACGTCGAAAAGAATCTTGATATCAACGACAATATTTAGAAATTACATCTGTCGTCAAATAAAGTGCTTGCGGACTTGCGTACCTAGTAGATATTCTGATTGAATTTCTCCGAGTAGCCAAGATAAAATGATCATTTCCACAAATGTGTTATGAAAATAATAATTTTTGTGAAATAAATAAAAATTTGTACGTTATTCAAAATGTTTTTATTGAATCTCCATTATTGAATGAATTATTTTCAAGTCTCTACTTCTAAAAATAAAAAATGCTTCAGATTTTCAAGCAGTGTTACTTTTATTAATTTTTTAAAGATTCCTTCTTTTACATAAAAATAAAAATATCATATGTTGAAAATAAAATGATTATAATTAAATTCTGCATTGTAGTTTCATAGTTCGCAGAAACTATTCTTTGAAAATGCATTTTTTTTCAAAGTTTGTTTGAAATTTCAAACCCCCGCTGCCCAATTAAAATTTCAGAAATTTCTCTTTTTTTTTTTGCATAATTTTGCATATTTCGCTCGTTTTTCTATTTTTCCCACATAATTTTTTATATTTCTTCATGTGACAACTACAAACTTATTTGAACCTTTGGGTATCCTTGATGCCAAGCACTGAACATGTTTTGTATGCCGCAATTAGTAGTTCGTCCGTATTCCCAGAGGCCAGATCGATTATCTCCGGCAGAAATAGTAGAAAGCGGTCTTTGAATTGCTGAAAACCTCATTGCGAATGCTCGGAAAAAAAAACAACCGCTGTTACCTTGAAGTTGATGGCGTTGTCCTCGCAAAGGACACGATCTACGATGCTCTCCGAAAAATCTGAAAGATTCAGCTTCTCGCAAAGCAATTGGAGGCCGTCTTTTTCGAGAAGACCGTTCCTGCCGACATTGCAGGAATGGAAAAGCTGAAAAAAATTAAAACATGACATCAATATTTATAAACAATTACCCGTTTGAGTTCTTTGACGTGTACGTTATCATCACTTAACTCGTCATTTTTCTGCGCCATTGAGTGTTTCAAATCATATCGCGTCGAACTGCAACCCGAATATGTACGTACTAGCGAGAGAAAGGAATAAGTCGAAAAACACAAAGAAGAAGTTGAAAAAAACCAAAATGGATACATAATTGAAAGGATGTGTGTGTGCTTGAAAAAGGCAACCTCATTAATAATGTATTTGATACAAGTTTTCCTGGCAAGTGTCTGTTTGCGTTTTTCGAAAAAAAAACACACACACACATTAAAAAAAAAACAAATATGACGAGCATTGTGAGAAAATCAAGGCATGACCACAAAAATGTTGCAAAATCGAAAAAAATAAAATGATACGAGGCTCCGCTTTGAACAGGGTCGCCGCTGTTTAGCGTAAACCGTTTATTGCACTCTGCGAGCTTTTAAACGCGTTTGATTACAAAGAGATGACATATTATTTGAATATTTCAGAAAATGAAAGTCTTTTTCGATTATAACGTGAAAATAGAGAAAGCGAGCAATTCACAGCTTTTTTTGAAATTTTCTTGAACGTTTTGAATTATTTTATTTAAAAAATGAACAAAAAGGTATGAACATTTCATTTTTCTAAAATTCTACCTTAATTTTAACTTATTCGCTTTTTTTTGTGCAAATCCAAAAAGTTGGTTAACTACAGAACAAGAGAAACGAAACAAAGTTTTACTAATAAAAATTGAGCGTTCAAAAAATACATTCCAAATTCTCGTTTTTAATGGCCACTCATTTTTATTTATTGTGAATTTTCATAAAAAGCGATATATCGAAAAATGGAGGCGAATGGAATACGGGGGGGGTGGGCTTCAAATGAGTGAAATTTTATTTGTTGAAATTGACCTTCCCAGTTTTTTTCTTCTCATCATTAGAATAGAATCTTATCGAATCGCCGCGATAAAATCTGTCGTGCGATCGTTTTTTTTCTCATGCATCGGTTTCGTTTCACTCGTTGAAAATTGAAATGAAGAGATATGAAACATGAGAGAAATCAGGAATGTAACTGGTGTGAAGAAGTAGACTGGGGGGAGGGGACCTTTGAGGCCATTGGGGAATTATTGGATTGATGCGGATGAATGGTTGAGTGTGACCGATCAATGAAGAGGCACCAGAAGGGGGGAGGCGAGTCCTCCACAACAAAAAAACTAGGCAGATGTCGAGTGAGTAGGCGATTCGAGGAGATTTGACGCGTACAAACATAAACGGCCGCCGCAAATAGGGACCTCCCTTCTGGCGAATAGCAATCGGACACAATGCACGTTGATTGACACTTAATATTCGCTACCGTGGTGACCTTCCGCTGAGTGAGGCTGTCACAAGCAAGATGAACATGTGTTCCGATTTTTTAGACGCCCTCACTCTCCTCCGGCGGCATTGCCACCGCTGCTATACCTTGTTGTCTAGCCGAGAAATTTGATATTGGTCAAGTACAGAAGACATATTAAAAATAGAAATGTCGATCACAGTTCTATTGAGCAAATATTTTCACGACAGAAGACCTTCATGCGATCTTTCAACAATGAGGATAAGAAAAATAGGAGACCTCAGTCTGAAAACCAGAAAACGGAAAATGAAATAATCTAAACAATAGTAGTAAATCGGGAAACTGGTTAGCCATTTCTTCGGAAAACCAAATTAACTTGAGTACCACTACTACTACCTTCCTTCTACCAAAACTATAAAAAATATATAAATTCCAATTGTTTTAGAGAGCATATTTCATTTAATGTTTACTTTTGAGTTCAAATGGACCAACAGAAAAACCAATATTGTCATTCATTCATTGAAAACTGGTTGTGACGTGCTAATAATAAGGTTTTTGCGGAACAATGCAGACCGGAAAACAAGAAAAGTGCAAAATACTCGCTGCTTATATTGTTTTCACTACATCATTCAAGTATACAATATTTAAAACTTACATCTCCGTAGAAATATTAGTTAGAAGGGATTGAGTCGAACAATGGATGTTGTCTTCCATTCTCGTGGTAAAAACAAGAAATAAATGGGCCAACTCAAAGTTTCATGATTCAATTTGACATATGTGCAATAGTGCATATCGGAGGGGTTTTAATCTTTTGATATTTCAGTGATTATCGGAGAGGCTTTAAACTGAACATGCATTTTATTTTTGAAAAAATGAGAGGCATTGTAAATGACTGCCAAATAAAGGAAACAAACCTATAAAAAGTTCACACATTATTTTGTAACGGAACATGTAAAACGGACATATAGATTGATACTTGAAGGCTTGCAAAAATCTCTCGCGAGGCAAAAGCATTGCGCGATCTTGTTTGCGCAACGCTTTTTATCAAAAAACGATTCACCGGACAGCTAGCCGACTTTGGATTTTTCATCGTCTTGTTCTTCTTCTTGCTGTGAGTGGCATGGGAAACAATAGGCAAGATTTAAAGCACAGTGGGAGGTGAATGTTCGAAATAACCGTTTGCGTTTTTATTTTTATGACTTGATCGAAAACTGGTTGATGAGTTTTTTACGATGGGATCATCAATAATTCGAAAGTTGCGGTGGAAGTGGGCTAAATATGGAAATGTGAAGTCATTTGGCATAGTTATGAAATTTCAGCATTGCTGTTTTTATAGAAGCCTTAGCGGAATTTTAGGGTTCAAAATTTTCTCTTTTGTTTCAATATTTCCTTGATAAACATTATTAAACATTTATCTTTCTCAACCATAAGAGGAGGGTAGTGTTAAAAACAAAGTGTTTCTAAAATTCGTTATCTCTTTCGCTACCACTTGAAAGATAACAGCTTATAATTTGCAAGGGGATTGTTTTGTTTTATTAGCGATATTCAGAAATCTTAAAGCAAAACGAGGTCATCATATAGTTTCAAAATTAATGAGCCAATTTTTGTGGTCGAATGTATTGAAGTTCTGTACGAGCAGCTGGAACACATGACGACGCCCATTTTTTATGAGCTAATATTTCAACTTACAATTTGCAACAGATGTAAAATTGTACGAATTGGTCGTTGGTACACATGAATATGCATGTACATCTGTTCGACGGAATGACAGAAACTATCAAGCCGACAAGCAAATTGGCTCCTTTTAAGGCTTGTGGCGCTCCTCAGGAAAATGCAAGAAAAAAAGTGAAGACAAGGCAAAAGTGGGACAAGTGGTTGAGTGTTTATGTTTGACTGGCAAACATACAAAACACAAAAATGTCACAGTTACAATGGGAATCATTTGAAATGACCGTCGATTTTAATATGACGCATTGTATAGGTTGAAAATATGCGAATAGTCTGCATGAAATGAGCCCGATTGGATATCATATAGCATGTATAAGCGTTTTCCAATATTACACAGCGGGATGCTCATTGCTCGGAGATTCGAGATTTTTGATGATGTTGCCGGCAATTAATAGCAAATGGAACACGCGTTCCTTTTACACAACAAATGACAGCCCCCCCCCAATCAAAAAAAAAAACGGACGTGCTGTTAATTCCCAAGTTGAAGAGAGAAACCGGCCTCTCAGGGTGTAATTTAAAAAGGGGGAAAATGTTATAAATCTTCCACATTTCAAATGACGCAACTTTGCGAAATGGAATAGGGAACGTGAGAATTTCAAAATGTTTTGAAGAATAGCGACTAAGATTATTATTCGAGTTTTGACGGGTTAAAAATAAGCCGGAGAAAATTTAATTTTTCAAATGTGGAAACTTTAAGTTTCAAGCAATCTTCTTAATTTTTAGTCACTATACCTCTTTATTCTCTTAGAAAATCTAATGCTTGTTGATTTCTGACAATCTCTTTTGAATGCGGATTATATGTTTTCACATTAAAATTTCACAAAAGTTTTTCCAATAATTTTCTTAATTTATGTCGTGCATAATTAATTCAAGTATGTACATAATTTTTTGGAAGAGTATGCAGTGATTCACTTTTTTTAAAACTACAGTCTTTTTTTCCAATAGGTCAATATGAAATTCAAACAACTCTTTGTACCTTTCCTAAATCCTTCACTAAAATCGCGCTGGCCAAATATTGTACAAATCGCGTTTGCTTTTTAAACCTCTATAGACTTCGCAAATTATTTGTTCAGACGATGATTCAATAATTAAAAAATATGCGCGTAGTTCCTTACTAGCGATCTGAAAAAAAACGGTGTTGTTTGAGCTGTGAACATTGGGCACAGCGTCTAGAAATAAACTAGCGGAACATTTAAAATCTAGTGATGCTTGTGGAGGTGCGCCAGCCTGAATGGCGGCTTCTTGAAAACGAACGTTTGTTCCCTCCCGCACGCGCAAATACAAATGGACACAATGGGGGGGGGGAAGAAAAAGGAAGAAGGTGGGTTGCTGAACGAAAGTGGTATTGCACTCATTTTCATGTAAACACTGAAAGACTGCCGAGCCGCACCGAATGAATCCTAATCAGCAAATATTGAAAGGCGCACTTGCTCAAACATTGTTGTTATTCAATCAAAAATTTGCATAAAATATCAATTTGATTGCGACCCGACTAGCGAATAATCTGAAGAATTTTTTTTTGGGGCGGTGTCGAATATTTGAAGAATATGACGGAATGGCAGGATTCGTCAAACCAAACTAAAGTATTTCTGGGAATTTCCAAAAACAAACAATGTTTTCTCTGTGGCGTACATATGTAGGCATGTGTATATAGCAATGAAAAGCTATAACAGAAAATAAAAAAAAGCGAGTGAAAAATAAAGAGAACGGAAAATAGTCGAACAAAAAAAGTGTATTTGAATGAGATGGCGCTTCAAACCAAATTTTGTCGACATCCTCGCACCAAAATGGAATCAATTCACATTCCCGGAATATACAAATAAAACGAAATGTATTTTTGAAAAAAATTTTAAAATGCGAAACTTCTTGTACAAATTCAAAATCTAAATTTGAACAAATTCTATAAAAACGATTTGAAAAATAAATAGAAATGAAGAACTAGTTTGGGGGAGTACTAGTGGTTCATAGGTATCGAACTAGAGGGAAATATGACCTCGAAAATGCGTATACAAACTCTGACCCTATTTGGTCATGTTTCAAATGAGTTATTCGGAAACTTTGACCTTTCCTTTAAAAAAATAGGCCTGTAATTCTATTCAACTAAATGAAAACCTATCGAATACAACAAAACATTTCATTTCTTTTTTTTTGTTAGAATGTTCTTAAATCATTTAATTTCCATTATACGTATTTAGATAATATTTTTTCAACTACCATTTCAAATATTATCGTTTAAACAATTATATATTTCACATAGTTATTTGTATAAAATATTATTCACCATCATCTCTTTATACAGATCCAATGAAAATGGATCGGTTACCACAAGGGATTCAAGTGTTTGTCGGTTCCGCGTTAAAAACGCAGAACCTGTTCCGGGATCATCCCAGAACTTTTTCCAAAATTTGTTGGAAGATACTTTTATGCTGAGCCGTTTTAACTATAATACATTATGTACATGGTTTAAAGCTGACCAACATACGAAGGCGACGGTATATACAATGCGGCGCTGACGGACGGTTCACGGGTTTCGCTTGCATCTATCTCAACCAGGTGAAGAAAATAGTTGGGTAAAAAACGATACGCAGAAAAGTCGCCGTCTCATGAAGAGATTCGATCTGTGCTGTTCAAAATGGCTTTCGACAATACGTTGAAATAACACCAATTTCAAACAATACCAGTAAAATCAGCAAATTATTGATCTCAAAACAAAATTAATTATTTTCTAGCCTTTTTTTGTATTACTTAAATACAATTATTCTCGTAGTTTTTTGTGGGTTTTAAGATTAAAACGAACGTTATTTAGTACGTCGTCGGCGATTTTTCTCTATATATATATATATAATATTCTAAAAAATTCATGGTTTCGCTATCACGTTTTTTGTAATATTTTATACTTTATCATATTTAAATATTTATTAAGAAAAGTCAATAACAATAAGAATATAGAACCATACTCTTTGTTAGTTTGAAATTCTATTAAACAATATTTTGATGAAAGAACAAAAAGAAAAAAATCACAAGTTTTCATAGTCTTTTATTTTCTCTAACAACTCAATCCAAAATTTTAAACCACTCTTCATCTCTCTCTTTTCATTCTCTTTTCAAATTCAATTATTCTCATAGGTTTTTGTGGTTTTTGAAATTCAAAGGAACGTCGTCGGGGATTTTTGAACATATTTTTTTCTTGAAATTGTTTTTAACCGAAAATTTAGAATGTTGTGTTTCGCGCTTCAACAGTCGAAAACCCAACCGACTAATGTAAACTTCAAAATGTCAACAATTATCAAAAAAACATGTTCAAATTAAAATTCAAGCTATGTTGGTTCTGACCATTTTGTTCAAATTAGCAACGTTAGTTTTTTCTTCTGGCCCAGCTCACAATATTCAACTTTCTTCTCTAACAACTCTATCAAACATTTTTAGGTGTTTAAACGTTTCTGTGACAAAACTTTACTGTCTTCTCTTCTCGCTCTTATAAGCACAAAACTGCGACTTATTTGCGCATATCGTTTAGCTATTTAAAAAAATTATTTTCCGCTGCTCCTGTAGACATGTAAATATTCTAGATATATACATATTAACGCAAATATATCATATTCGATGATTCCTATCAAACCATCCAAATTGTAAAAATCAATGCAATGTTTCCATTTTTAGTTCTTCATGGTGGATTCAGCCCTTGCAAGTTTTTTCTTATACAAAAATATATGTTATTTATGAATGTAAAAATTTCAGTAGCGATTGGAAGAATCTGAGTTTATTTATTGTTCTTTAAATTTTCAAAATAACCTTAGAATTTTCAGATTTTAGTGAATTTCTCTCATTTTCGCCAAACGTTTTTATACTGTTCTAAATATCTCAATTCAAATTCAGATGAATATTGGTTTTAAATCTGAGTACTTTTTGAAAAAATCGAGTGATTCAGAAGATTAAGACGTGTTAATTGTAACGAGTCGTATTAGTTCAAATATATTTTTAAAAAAATAAAAGAAATGAAAATAAGAAAAATCTCAAAAACCAAGATCTACACAAACATTCTCTAGACCTATCCAGAATACATGGATGCGATATCAGCATCGTCCTTCTGGCTCCGAAGAGCCTACAGGGTGTCATTTAAGTTCCCGCACAAAAGTTAGACGCCATGAAAAGCTTGGCTGTCGCACTTTTCGTGCACCAATACAATTTATTTTTGTTAAATAAGGTGTATTTTACTTACTTTTCAAGTTTCACTTCATTCGGATGTGTTTCCGAGAAATGGCGAAGGCTAACATTCATCGCGCTTCCATTATCGAACTTCATAAGCGAAATGAGCGCCCGACAGACATCATTCAACGCCTCGGTGTGCCTCGTAGAACGGTTTAAGACACCAACAAACGTTTCAAGGAGCTAAATACGACCAGTGACCTTCCCAGACAAGGAAGACTCGTCTCAGTAACCACTCCTCAGAAGATCAACGCCGTCAAAACGAGGATCAGGCGAAAACCGCACAGGAGCATAAGAAAGATGGCGTCAGACATGGGAATGAGCATCTTCGCTATGGAACAAATCGTCAAAACAAAGCTTGTACTGACCCCATATCGTGTCCAAAAAGTGGCAATTCTATCGGCCGTCAACAAGCAGAGACGCTTCGAAAAAGCAAAACAACTTTTTGCTCGCACGCGGTCTGGAGAACACCTCGCCACTGTCTTCTCCGACGAGAAGCTGTTCACTGTGGAGACGGCATTCAACTCACAAAACCATTGAGTACTTGCCCAGACATCCCAGCAAGCTTCAGAGAAAGGAATAACAATTTATCCAGCCTCACATCCTGCCAGTGTGATTGTTTTCGGTGCCATCTGCTCAACCGGGAAGTGCCCCTGGTTTTCGTGGATCAGGTGGTGAAAGTGAACAAAGAAGTCTACGTTCGGGACATTTTGGGGAAGCATATGATGCCCTGGACCCAAACGCATTTCGGTGGGCAGATATGGGTCTTTCAACAGGACGGAGCACCCGCCCCTACTGCCAAAACTACTCAGGAGTGGTGCCAGACCCATTTTCCCGACTTCATCAAGTCATCCGAATAGCCTGCTTGCTCCCCAGACCTGAACCCGCTTGACTTCTCCGTGATGGGGTCTTGCAGGAGAAGGTCAACGCAAAACCCCACTCAAGTGTAGAGGCTCTGAAGAAGACATTACTGGCGGAACAATCTTTCCATCGAATACCTGCGTACCACAGTCACATCCTACCCGAAGCGTCTCCGCGAAGACATAGCTGCGAAAAGAGGCCGAATCGAAAAGAGTTAATAGATAATTATTTGTTGTACTATAGATAAAAAATATTTCGAGTCTCGTTTGATTTGGACTTTTAGTTTCAGAAATATACGTCTTCAAAGTTGTGCGGGAACTTAAATGACACCCTGTATATACAAACATTCACACTTCCATCCCGTCACGCTCAAAGGATGGAAGAGGACTATATACACTATGTACACTTTCCGTCATTACCACATCTAGATGTCGGTATATACCATTCATCACCTGCGGACATTTCTTGGGTTTCGCCGATAGCTATCTTAAACGTTCGGGGATGAAATAGCGATCAAGATGATGAGGTGCAGAATCGTTCAGAGAAGTGTTCGATTCGTACAGTTTGCGTAGAGATTCGGACGATAGAGAGATTTGTGCGGAAAGCCACTTATTTCGCAATACTTCAGAATTCATGTGAATATGGAATAAAATAATTAAAAATTTGGACGACTTTTGGGAAGAAGAAGATAATAAAATCATTTGAACTCATTGTCTTGATCAATTATCAGCTTATATCTATTATTTTAGATTTATAAGAACTAGGTTACTTATAAAACCTAGTTTAATTATAATTTTATAATATTTTGTACTTTGTTATCTGCATTTAATCTTAAGATATATATATATATATAATAGTTTCCTTCAAAATAATTATTCATCAACCTCATCGCTTGTTTTTTTTGAATATTGTTTTTAATTATTTCAGCTGATTTTCAGAACTCACCTCTATATCATTTTTTTCGTTATAGAAGTATTTTTAAATGTGTGAAATAACGAAATTTCTGATATTGTGATGAACACCTTAGAATAACTTTGTATAATTTAATATGTTTTCTAACATTTCGCCTGAAAACGTCAGATATGCCTATAATTCATAGAATTTTTATAAATGATTTTGGTAAAAGAAGGCAAAATAGACAATAATATTTTCAGAAAGTTTATTAACACTAGATATTCCGAAAAGATAATCTCGTGAAGTTTTGTTTCAGAAATTGTTAATTTATAATTTTTTTAGAAATTATAAGGAAATTATTGAATTGAATTAAAAAATATAATTTAGAAATTATAAATTTTGTGCCAAAATTTTTAATATGCACAAAGTAATGTAAAATCGTTAACCCTACTTTACAATGGTTCTCATAGACACATGAGACAACAAAAAACCAACAATATGTTGAAAACGAATCGCGATTTGTATTATTATTTTGCATTTAAAGAATTGTTTTGAATTATATTTTAAAATAGGTAAACGATTCGAGAAACTTCGATTCTGTATTTATGCGCGCTGATAATGAAGATTTACGGAAAAGCGGTTCAAAATTTTGGATTGAGTTGTTAGAGAAAATAAAAGACTATGAAAACTTGTGATTTTTTTCTTTTTGTTCTTTCATCAAAATATTGTTTAATAGAATTTCAAACTAACAAAGAGTATGGTTCTATATTCTTATTGTTATTGACTTTTTTTAATAAATATTTAAATATGATAAAGTACAAAATATTACAAAAAACGTGATAGCGAAACCAAGAATTTTTTAGAATATTATATATATATATATAGAGAAAAATCGCCGACGACGTACTAAATAACGTTCGTTTTAATCTTAAAACCCACAAAAAACTACGAGAATAATTGTATTTAAGTAATACAAAAAAGGCTAGAAAATAATTAATTTTGTTTTGAGATCAATAATTTGCTGATTTTACTGGTATTGTTTGAAATTGGTGTTATTTCAACGTATTGTCGAAAGCCATTTTGAACAGCACAGATCGAATCTCTTCATGAGACGGCGACTTTTCTGCGTATCGTTTTATACCCAACTATTTTCTTCACCTGGTTGAGATAGATGCAAGCGAAACCCGTGAACCGTCCGTCAGCGCCGCATTGTATATACCGTCGCCTTCGTATGTTGGTCAGCTTTAAACCATGTACATAATGTATTATAGTTAAAACGGCTCAGCATAAAAGTATCTTCCAACAAATTTTGGAAAAAGTTCTGGGATGATCCCGGAACAGGTTCTGCGTTTTTAACGCGGAACCGACAAACACTTGAATCCCTTGTGGTAACCGATCCATTTTCATTGGATCTGTGAAATTCAATAATGTTTTAATTGAATAAAATAATGTACTTAAGGGTCTATTCTTGCAGGAAGATCAAAGTATGCAAAATTGTAAAAACCATCGTTTATTTTCAGTGAACTACTGAAAAAGGGTTTATAAATAAAAAAAAACCTAACCAAGGCCAAAAATTTTTTTTCGGTTGTACAAAATATCTATATTGATCGTAAAATGGCGGTTTAATAAAGTGCAAATAGCGTTTGATTGAAGAGAAAAAATCTCGATTAATTGTTTTTCCTTTTCGTATTCTGCAATTTTAGTTTTTATTGGAAATATAGTAAAATTCCTCATGCTATTCAAAAAAAGGATTTTTTAGCGTCATTGAGGTTTTTTTTAGAATTTTTTTTTTCACTAAAGATATGAGTTGAATATTGGCCCCGTGAATAACCCGGAATTGACTTTCCTGAATTAGTCCGTACTGTTCCTATTTTTCCTAAAACAGCAATTAATAATCTCCCAGCTTCGGGAATCGAAAGAGATGCTTCATACCCTTTGTGTATTTGAGACTGAAATCTGTCGCCGCGCTCGAATATGTCTTTGGTGTTATCTCACCTAGGAAAGGAGTCGTAAAATAAAAAAGCAAAATTTGTTAGACCATTTCGAAACCAAAGATTGATAGCGATCAAAGCGGCCGTTTGGATGAAGGAATACGCCAGGATTGAAGCGAAACCCACGTATAGTTGGAGAAATGATTGATTTATTGGAAAGTTCTTACAGTTACCGAATCCATCGGTTTGTTAATTGAACGTCATACGGTTTTCAATTATATGCGAAGTTTAAAGTTGTCCGGATTTCTAGCAATCAAATTTAAAACTCACAAATGTGCGGATATCCGTCGATGTTCTTAATGTCCTTTTTATGAATACTATTATAAAGGGAAATACGCCCTTATCGTGCAGATTGTCATAGATAGGAAACATTATTCGGCCCGAAACTTTTAGTACGGTTAAGCAATGTGAAATTTGATAGGAGAGGAGAAGATTTTAAAAAGGGTTTAAATGCTTTTCTTTTATCGTAAGAATTGGAAAAATGGTGATTGCATTCCGCTGGATTACTTTTAATGGGAAGGTTTTGGCTAGCTGTTTTGAACTAAAAAATCGAAAGAATATGCGCTATAAATTATGCGCATGACATCTGGTAGATTGAAGAATTGCGGTTGTTTTTTTTTAGAATTTCATAGGATGGCACAAGAGAAATAGATGCTCAAACATTGAGTAATGAAGGCGATATGCGAAATCTCACATTCATTTCGGAAATTGTTGTAATCCATTGGGAATTTGCGTTTTGAATTTTGATTAGAGCACAATTAGTCAATTTTTTATTCCCAAATAATTAACCCTATTTGGGCGATTATAACGAAGAAAGGTGTTTCCGTTTTAAACTTTAAAAATTTATTGCATTTGCGTGATAATAGTCGAAATTCGAATTCCCCAAAATTTAAACAAAATAAAAACCTTTAGAAGTTATAAAATTTGTTGATGAAATTGGTGGCCTTCAATATATTTTTCCATGGATTTTTAAAATATATTTGGCAGGCTGCTTACATGCATGATAGTCAATATTGTTTACAAAATGACCATATTTGAATAATCAAGTGCAAACAATAAATTAATAGCAATATTCAAATTGGTAAACGCAATTTTGACATAACCAAAAATTGCTTGAAATTCTCAAATATGAAACAGATTTTACCATGAAACAAATGTGCTATTTGTATATGAAATCGTGAAAGTTTCACAGTTTTCACCACACCCACTGTTTGCAATTAGGCTCCTCGCTAGGTCACAAAGCCATTAGAATATTTTGCAGTTGGCTCGTTGTTCCTACGAAAAGCTAAAATACGTTTAGTAGGGTCGATCTTATACTACATAAATATTTTCTAGAATGTCATATTACTATAAATATCAATTCTGTAATGTTGTTAAAATTTTAAATCTACTAATTCGTTGAAAATTTTTTTTGAAGTTGTTGAAGTTTTATAATTCTCTTTTTTCTCTCTTTTTTTTTGAGTATCTCAAAATCATCTCAGCAAAACAATTTGTTCAAAAATTCCCTCAGAAAATTGCCCATATAAAAGTTGTTTCAAATATTGATTTATGATTCCCTTTGACGTTCTAATCGCAAATATTATTCTTTTATAAACTTGGAATATTTGAAAAACTTAAATTTTTATTTAAAATCTTATTTCTCCGAAAACGTTTTATTGTCGAACTCGTCAATGCTTAGCTTCCGCAGCTTTTTCTCTATTTTTCTTCAAAAAAAATTATTTTCGTTTTCAATATTTGCAATATTTCCTATGAACCGAGTCCCACGTGGTATGTGCAAAGAGAGAGAGAGAGAGATAGGCTTCAGAGACAAACACTTGATCGCTTCAGTTTTCGAACTTTGTCACATTCTTGTTCCGTCTGCTGTTCAATATTTTTTCTCGCACGTGGTGGCAAAAGCTCGTGTGACGATCAAATTTTCCATTTGTTTTTTTTGTTGATCCCCTCGCAGCAACATTTCATTCAATCCATGTGTTTTATGTGACGTCGAATATCTTATCACCGTCCAACAGATTTCCTATATCTTGTGCGAAGAATGATGCAACACATACATTTTGATATTTGACGCCAAAATTCCGCTGCTCCTCCTTTCAACATGTGTTAAGTATGATCATTTGATTCTTACGATGGTGGTCATTATATAAAAGTGTGTCTGCCCACTTCATTCAGTTGATTTTTTTGTCTGACTCTTGTAGCCTCTCTATGTATGCCCAAATGAAGCTCGCTCACTTACCTACACATGCAATAAATTTGTGCGCAAAAGCTTCTACATGGTTTTTCTTCCTTCTTTTTTTAAAACCTTTCAAACTAAAAAGAAAAAGGTTCAGGTTTTTCTCAATTTGCACGTGCCGCTGATAAGATACAACGCAATTTCTCAGCAAAGGTTTTCAACAATGAAAGATTAACTAGTGCCGAGTCGATGCTAATTACTATTCGCTACCTAATCTCACTTTTTCCATCTTTATGCCTCCCATTGCACATTTTGACGTTTTGACCTACCCCGCAACGACTTGTTTACCAAAGAGGATAATAGATAGATTTTTGATCTTTAATCTGCCACTCGCTATTGAGTACATCGCCACTGTTATCAGTTTCGCGTTGAACACGCCACAATTGCCTATTGCCGTTTATTTCGCTTCCAATTCGTTTTCAACATATTGTTGTTTTTGCAACAATCGTTTTTTTTCAGGTTAAGATGTCTGAGCTTGTTAAAACGCTTCTTGAGAAGCCTGACATTGCTAAACCGAAATGGGACCAATCGACATTTGAAGGACGCGCCAAACATTTTTTCGCTATCACCAATCCGATGAACTTGTTTCACACCGAGAAACAATTGGACACTTTCAAGAAAATCGTGGATGATTATAAGTAAAATTCAGATTTATAGTGTGCATATATGATAGAATTTTGTTTAAGGAAAGGTGTTGTTAGTGACGACCTGACTGTTCATCAGCTGTGGACCGCCAAACACGTCGTCGATTCAGCATTCCATCCGGCAACCGGAGAGAAAATGCTCATGGTTGGTCGAATGTCAGCTCAAGTTCCAATGAACATGGCCATCACCGGAGGAATGTTGACGTTCTATAAATCGCCAGCTGCTGTTATTTTCTGGCAATGGCTGAATCAGTCGTTCAACGCTGTCGTCAACTATACCAATCGGTCGGGTGATGGCGGCTCAGTTTCGCAGCTACTTGTTTCCTATGTGTGCGCTACTGGTGGAGCTCTAACTGCTGCATTGGGACTTAACTCAATGGTTAAGGTAGTTCAACGAGACAATATTGAATGGAAATATTGGGATATGATTTCAGAAAGCTCCACCACTTGTTGGCCGCCTTGTTCCGTTTGTCGCGGTGTGCGTTGCGAACTCAATCAACATTCCAATGATGCGTCGAGGAGAGCTCACCGATGGAATTGATATTGTCGATGAAAAGGGACAAGTCGTGGGAAAATCGCCAAAGGTTGCTCAATCCGCCATCGGACAAGTTGTTCTCTCAAGAATCTTCATGGCTACTCCAACATTCGGTAATAATCGCCAAGAATAATTGATTGAAAATCATCAATAATCGTTTTCAGCTTTCATTCCCGTAGTGGTGAACTCTCTCGAGAAGCGCCCTTACTTCAAAGCCAATCCGCGGATGTTCCTTCCACTTCAGACTGGCCTCTGCGGTCTTGTGCTCGCCTTCTCGACGCCGATCGGATGCGCGTTGTTCCCCCAACAAACGCCAGTGTCATTTGATCAACTTGAACCAGCGCTTGCTGAAAAAATCAAGAGCATGCCAAATGCGCCGAAACAGCTTTATTGCAACAAAGGTCTTTAGATTGAATCCGCCCCTCCCTATTCGGCGCCTATTTTATTCAATTTCACTTCGATATATGCATTTTACGTGTATTTCAATTGTCCGCAAATAAACTATTTTTTTTTTCATTGTCGTTCCCATTTTTGGTTCGAATTTCAATTGAAACGCTGTCAAATGAAATGTCAATCATGACGACATGAATTAGTTGTAATTGTACGGACGACAAGTACGCTCTAATGTGAATTGTTTAACTGACTGCACACTCATTGTCAGCGTGTTATTACATGTCGATGCCTCCAACAATGTGAAGCTTTGCCATTAATGCGACGCATCAAATAAACATTTTCCTTTAGGTTTCGTTGCCATTCATTTTCGAATATTTTACAGAATGTCATAGCGATGCTTCATAAATGGCTCCTCTTTCTTGGTACCATTCTTCTCCCCATATATGTTCACGGAGCATATCTTCAAGGTTAAACAATGATATGGAATATTATATGGTTGGATTTTTTAAGGCATATGGAACCCGTCGTATCAAAAAGCATACTTTGTGACTAAATTTGGGTATCAGCAAACCAATCAAAAATACCCAAAGGATTCGAGGGGATTCCTTTTTGGGAACTTCATTCCGCAAGCCGTCTATAATTATTCAAGTTTGTTTTTTAGACCGATTTCTTCACTAGAAAATATGTGTTTTTTGTTTAGATCCAGTTCTTCTCGCTCTTGTATCCTCGGAGAACATTCATTTGTTCCGCTCCGATTCGGAGTATGGGCTCTCTTGCAGCGGAATGCTGCGAAACATGACGTTGAAAGGATTCGAGCCGCGTTGTTTTCCTAATGGCACGAGCGATGTTTTTCGATGGATACCTTGCCCCGAGGGACATCTATGCAAAGGCGAGGACAATCCGGATAACGTCATTCCTGGATATCAAATGACGATGCAAGTGGTGGAGCCGTATAATCCGGAACATTGGTATGATTCATAAAATGCGTTTGAAAAAAACACATACAAAAAATCGATATTTTCGAAATTTTTTTGTTTTCGATTTGTTAAAAAAAACTATTGTTTTCATGAGGCGAAAAATTGTTCTCCTGAAAAATCACATTCACTATATATATTTTTTTTTTCATACAATGATTACACCGTTACCAAATTTTCCACAAATAAAACGGCAGAATGGAATCTCGCTTTTGGTCAGTGTAAACCAAAGGCGCTTTAAATTGAAAAGAAAGAAGCTGTTATCTAGATTGAATAAATGTTCCGCCTTCTCAAAGGTCGTCTGTTGTAATTATTTTTCTTATTTCGCACTAAGGGACCTAATTGAATCATTCCTAAAAAAGTATAAGCAACTAAATTAAATATGCATATTGTATTTTACATTTTGTAATTTTTTACGTTGTGGGAGCCAACGTGAAAAATCGTTATATGAACGAGGTAGTAAATTAGAAGATTCATAATTACTTAGTAAATTTTATTGAGAATTTTAGAAAATGATTGATTGTCAGATTGAACAGTTCGAACGTATAACGCAAAAAAATAAAATTTTTAGGTTTGTACTGTTACTTTCTTGTAATCTGGACGCGAATTGCGATTGGACTGATTCACAACCAAATGTTGACATTTCCTATGATATCTGGCTCACAAATGGTCGACCAGAGAGCCCAGCAGCAAGCTTCTTTACATTTAATTTTTCATTTGATGAACAGGTACCGTGAAAAAGCATTTTCAAGCAATGTGTTTCATATTTAAGAACACTGTTCAAATTTTTGTGATCACTGTTATACTCTATGCTGTATTGCTTATGATCCTGTCCAATGCACCGTATAAAAATAGACTCGTTCCACAGAGAATGAGGTACGATAAAATTGTTGTTTCGAATTTTATCGATAAGTATTTCAGGCTTCTGAAGCTCGTTGTTCATATGGAGTTGGCGGGCTATACTTTTCAATGTATAAATGTGATATTGTATGCTTATGATGGGAAAGGGATTTTCATTTTTCGAGTGGCTGGAGAAATTTTAAGGTATTTGGTTATTTTACGTGCATTGGAATAAAAAAAGACAATGAAATGCATAGATATGCTTTAAATGAGAAGTTACTGTATTCTTTAAGATAAACATAGTTAATAGACTACAGTTGAATATGCTATTATGAAAATTTCTCGGAGCTTAGAATTTTAAGGAACATTATAATTTGAAAATATCCCAAATTTTTGGACTTAATGACGGAATTAAATTAAAAATAATATAGGATTTTTTTTATTTAGATCATAGGAAAGAAGTTTTTTAAGCCCTTCACATATCAATACGAAATTTCTCCAAAATCTACAAAAATAAAAAAGATTTCATGTTAAAAAAAATGAACTTTGTCGATTTTTATGCAAAAAGGGTCTGAAAAAAATATAATTTTATGATCCTGAATTCAATTTCCTTTGGATTAGAAGAACTATTTGAAGGAAAAAATTAAACGTTAGAAATTTTCAAAAAACCCTTATAACATTGTTGGTTTGAATATCAAAATAGTTCACAATTTTCGCTACAAGATTTAATTTCATTTATTACAGAAATGTGTCGATACAAATATTTTGCTTTTTGCTACTCATGCTCGCGAGAGGTTGGGACATAACTTATCAAGGGTCCGATTTTAATCGTCCCGTTGTTATCTTTTGGGGTATTTTAGCGGGTCTCGACACGGTGTGCTTTTTTTTCAATTTTGTAAGTCTACCCATTTTTTAAAATCTAGTTCGAATTGTTTTCAGACCTATGTTTATGATGTATTACATGATGTGGATGTATATTCATCATGGCCTGGCCATGTAATGATATTAATTCGAATAATCTACGCGTTTTGGTTTTTACTGGAAATACGAATGCTCATCGACAATGAGCAAAATCGCGCAAAAGCTGAATTTTTGGCACATTTTGGAGCTGGTTATTTAGTTTGGTTCATCAGTCTACCAATGATTGGAATTGTCGCAACGTTCGTGTCTCAATTATGGAGATTTTCGCTAATTTTAGGTGAGACAATTCAAATTTGTTATTATTGTGAATGATTTTTCATAATTTTTTCAGCACTTCGAACATTTTCCAATTATGTTGCCATATGTGTTGTTGTTCATCAATTCTGGCCAAAATCGTCATATCGAAAATTCTTTGCGGATTACACAAAGTAAGTATTCAATCTTTTTCAAGGTGTGACTTGAGCGAAAAGATTTGAATGAATTCAAAAAATTTGTCATTTCTTTGCAAAAATGTCATTGCCCGAGAGAAACAGTTTTTATAAGCCAGAAAAAAGCTACAAAAACTACAATCACAAACTATAAAAAACCTCTAATCGCTTCTAGTTTGTAGAATGGATTCTGATAGTATCTTTTGTGACATAAACTCAATTCGACGATGAAAAATGATATAAATATAATTACAAATTATTTATTATTATTACAATAGAATGTGGTATTATTAAATGCGAAAATGAAAAAAAAAGAAGATGAATAAAAAATAAGCACTTCTTTTGTTGAATTACAAGAGATTTCTGATACTATCAGGGTCAGGCGAGTGCAAAACATTTAAGCAGAGGTCTCGTGTGCGCCTTCAACCTATTCTTATAATTATGCCCACTAAAAATTGTTTTCCATGTTGTCCGCATGCGCGCGACTACCTTGCAAGATCAATCGTATTTACTTTTAGCGGTCATCGAAGACTCGGCCGCGACGATTCGCATGAGCTAAACGACTATGAGAATTTGATATTTATGATGGATGAATCGAATTCCGATGACGATTATCCAGAGCTTGACGAATTTTCGCGGAATGAAATCTAGATTGGGCAGCTTCTCGCCGTGTACTTTGCGTTATTCTAAATAACACCAACTTGTCATTATTGTCTGTGACTGAAGTATCTCAACATATCATCGATAAGCAGACAATCTCAATTTGTTTCATTTCAATTCAATCGTGCTATCGCTGTTGTGCCTATTGTCCTGTACACGACCCTCATATTAAAATAAAGTTATTGTTTTTGAAGGTCTTGAAATTTGCAATCGGATTGATGCCTTATCAAAACTAAAGTTGCTGCGTTGGATAGTGATGAAATTTCCCATAAACACACACAATTCCCAATGTTTGATTGATAGTGACCTGCGAATTCATAGCACTTTCTTTTTCTATGAGTTCGATTTGCGAAAGGCATTCACACTGCTCCTTTCTCTTCATTGCCATTTATGGCACATGTGTCCCTATGATCTTTTGGGGCGACAGCGCATTACAACGCTGCCTTCGGCAAGCCGCATTCTTTGTTGTAAAGAGAATGCTGTTTAGATAAATGAGACGCAGAAAATATATGCCGATGGGATAATTTTGATATGGGCCGGAGAAATTCGTAAGAAATTATTCTATAAATTGCTGTTAGATAATAAATTTTCAAATGGTCTGCTCTCCGAAATTTAAAGGACGTATATCGCAAATTCTACTTCTGAAACAATGGTCATTACTTGAAAAATATTCAGATGAAGAGAAATATCCAACTAATACGAAGGAATTGCTGGAAATAAATGTTGACAAATTTTTTAGAGCAGATGCTATTTATATTTCTTGTTGTTGTTTTTTTGCAAGATTACTGCTTTATCAAATTTTTTCTAAACAATCTATTAGAGCATCCCTTTACTGCAAACCCTTTTGGATTTTTTTTACTCCGGAGACATGTACTGATGTTCGCATTAGAGCATACTTGCCTCCGCATAATTCCTCTGCCTTCTTGTCGTTGAACACTTACGACGCTCTTTTTCGACGCGCCCTCTTCTTTCCGTGCTTCGTGGCAACGCTCTCTAATCGCAACTCCACCCTTCGCCCATCGCATCTCTAAACCAACGCTCGTATTGTCCAGTTGTTATTTGTTCGGCTCATTCGGCATTCTTCACGCCTTTTCCGTTCTTGGTTCTCCCGCATGTCAGGTATTCATATATATATACGCCTATAACATATAAGGCGATTAACTTTCTTTACTATATGTATGCTTAATTATTTCCTTTGTTTGCTAAGTGCTCTTACTAATTTGGAATTAACTCACAAAGAAAATCTATTAACATTAGATAGGAAACGAGTAGCGAGAATGAATTAAAGGGAGTTCTTGGGTACCCTAAAGTTGTGTCTAACATTTTTTGTAATTGTATTGGACCTACTTACAGTCATTCATAATATTCGAAATATTCATTCTTAGTATCAAATTTAAAAATGGGTCAAAATGAGAAATTCGACAATTTTGCAAACACAAAAACCCATTTGGGTTCATTACACTTAAGTTTGTTTTTTTTTATCGTTCGTGAATTTTTCTTAATGTTGTCCACAAAATTTAAAATTTATATGATTTCATCCAATCATGTTTTTGCCTTCATGCGTAACCATGGGATTATCCGGCGATGTTCGGCATTCGCGCATTTTTTGACGCTTATCGATTGGGAATTGGCCGCTGCCGGGCCGGTCTGTTCCGTGTCCACTGCCTAACCGCATAGCAGCCTCTCGGTTGATCATACTATTTATTTCTTCTGCACTTGTTCTTTTACGGCGAAAAAGCGGTCCGCGCCGTCGCATTCTCATAAACATATAATTTTTGTCTGAAAATGGACTCTCGGTATCCCCAATTTATTGGCTACCATTTTAGATTGTATCCCCCATATTGCTCTCGTCTGTTTTTTCCTCATTGAGGCCTGACCAATTTCGTGTCTTCGTTAAATATTCTAACGCATCCTCGCTTTTATTGTTAACAAGACGGCGAGGTTTTCGCCATTGACAATTCACGTGTTCGCTATTGCTCTTGCTTAAATCCGCTTTTGTCCTTGAATTAATGATTTCAGAATGAATCTTAAGGCAATGGCTGCTCAACAGGAGAGAATTCTCCGCGAGCTTAAGCGCGAAAGCGAAAAACGCGACCGCGTTGAAGAAGAAGAAGCTGGCGCGAGTTCTTCAGATCCGAAGAAACAGAGGCTCGAGAATGATGAGGAGGTTCCTGACGAATGTCATGTTTACAGTTTGACCGAGAAGTGCGATCGCGAGGTGTCTTCTCTGCTCAACTACACCATTGAAGGATGTTTTGATGAGCTGGAGAAGCAGATCAATCAGCCAATCCCAACCGATTGCCGGGTTAGGATATGCAAGTTTGCCGATTTATGGGTCAAAGAAATTGATATGGTAATTCATAATCTAGTAACATGCAACAAGCAATTATTTTTTGCAGTCCAATTCGAATAGATCATCATTTGTTGAGGCTGCAAAGTATCTATCGCGGAATGAGATTGGAAAAGCTTGCGCAATGTTCGATATTCGACTTTGTTCTTCAATTAAAACCATTTTTCAGTTTCACACAACTCCATCGCTCTGCTAAAGATAAGCAGCTTAATCTTGAGGATGTCTTCTATACCTTCCTTGATATGGCGATGAACAGTAAGTTAAATCTGTTTGGTCGTATCAAAACGTTTCATTTCAGAGGACTTGAAGCAGGAAGTGAATGATGCCCGCATGAAAACCATTCTATTGGCCAGTAAACAACAGCCAACTACCCCTATTGGTAACATAGAAATTGTTCAAACTTTCCAACTAATTTGTGAAATTTTTTTCAGAGAATAGCAACATTTTTGACAAACTTCCAACAGAGTTGGTCGAGAAGATCTTCGCGCACACTGCAGACGATAAGGATACCAGCGCATTACGTAATCTGAGCCAAGTTTGCCTTCGATTCAATTCGATTGTTAGGTTTGTTCCGTTAGACGAGTATACCAATAATTGACCAATTAAATGAACTTTCAGTAGAGATGTTGTTTGGCGGAACGCCATTGATGGTTATTACGATGACAGCAAGGTGAAATTTCTTGGCCTTTCCTTAAAGGAAAAAGCCATTCATCTGCCTCGCGTTCGCTTCAACGGCGTTTATCTTGGGGAACAGGGAAAACGTTTTGCGATCAAGTTCTTTGCGGATGGTACGATCCCCCATAGTTTAACAGAAAATTGTATAAAAATGTTCAGGAACCCTCAGATTCAAGGTTAACTTCTCGCGGCAGCGTCAAGCATATTCGGTTGATGAGGAAAAATATTCGCAGGAAAAGACGAACGGAACATGGAAAATGAATGATGATTTTATCAAATTCACTGTTGGAAAGAAAGCGCCAATTGGTCGTGTGATGCAGGCCATTGATCCAGAATTTGCTGCTGAAAGAGATTTACACTGGCATTTTATGATTCATGAGGATCGACATCCGCTTCGACGCTTTTTTGGAGTGAGAGCGATAATGTAGAAATCAGTATTTATAATTAAAATTTGCAGTTAATCCCGAATGCTGAGGATCCGGTTAGTCTCACCGGACACATACGTATTTCAGCAGAGCGGCGCCAGACTCTCCGTGGTGATGGACGAATGGCGCTCTTTGTTTCTCGCTTCCCAGTTCTTCATGAGACGCTCTACTTCAATTCGTTTGGACACTAAATTTATATCACACATGCAGGTGTGTGTATCATAAACCTTGTCCGGTTTAAAGACCCCTGTATTTAATTGAAGTATGAGTACCCAAAATATTCCCTTCATCCTTTCCTCGCAAAAGACATACCTATTGCTATTTCGATGTCGATTTCTGTATTATCTTGATATACTCGTTTTTCCTTTTTTTAGTTCAACATGACCTCTATCATTCTAATCCAAACGGCAACAATTTCAGTATATAATGGCACTCTACAGCTTTTGGGGGAAAAACTAAAAAAAAAAACAGATTAAATTAGTTTTTCGTAATTTGATAATGGTTTTAGTGGACCTATTCATTAAATGTATATTTTACCAAAAATGAAAGGGTTAAATGTGCATTTTTTTTCAAATACGTGCATTTAAATTTGTATATTTTTTTAAAGTTTTATTGCATGAATAGGTCGTTAGGGCAACCGCGTTTTTGGACTTTTTCCCCAATCTGTATAGTACCATAAATTTGCTTTGTTACTGGATAATTGTTTACTATTTTCTCTTGTTTCTCTTTTATTTACTGTTTAATTTAATCACTTATCTGCACCTTCGTTTAATTTTTTATTGCACATAATAATTATTTTTTGGAATAAATATGAAAAATATTCCAAAAAACACATTGGCAAATCTGAACAAGACTAATGAAGTGTGTCAAATTATCAAATTCATTTGACCTATTTCTTTAAATTTTTAAAAGTTATAGCTTCAAAATAAAGCTACTTGTCATGTAGATCTAATTGAACACGGGCTGCGATGGCAATTCTACGAGAAAAAACCTTGTTGCAGCACAAGGTTGAGATAAGAAAGATCAAAAAATGATCGATGGTTTCGAACCTGAAATTAAAAACACCTATTCATTTATAAGATTATTAGAAATGGTATGGAAGTTTCTTAGCAAAAATTGTAAACTTTATCGTTTTCACAAAACAAATGATTTTGTGAGAAAAACTGAGTACTTAAAAATCGGTCGAAATTAATATGTATTACCTGTTTTCCACGCCATTTCATTTCAACACTTTGCCGCTAATTTGCTCAACAGAATATAATCCATATCATTTTATCGAATTAATTAGGATTGCGGAAAATTGGCTAAAAACCAAAAATATTCAAAATGAGGTCTCGGTGCGCGATACCCTTTAATTTTCCTTATGCATAGGCCCGTAAATCCACACTCTTAATTTTGCGCTACCAACAGTATTATGGTTTTTTTGGCACTTAGCCAATTTTCCGCAGTCGCACAACGCCGTAAGAATATATAAACGAGAAAATATTGTGTGTTGTGGTATTTAATAAAAATATGATAACAGATAACAAAAAAGAAAAACGATTAAAAATCGATTTTATTAACTTTTTGTCCACAGCATCAGAGCTCATAAAAACAAATTGCAAATTTCAAAAATAAATATTTCTAAGAATTAAATTCCGTTTTTTATAATAAATTTCAATTTATATCCTCACTCTTTTGAAAAATAATACAACGAGGTGAAATTGATAAAAAAAAAAAACTGAATAAAAAATGGTTGAGAGACTCCGCTTTATAAATTTACTGAATATCGATCAAAAAATTAATTTTTGCAAGCTCTTACCCGATATTGTATAATTAATTCGATGTGTTTACTAACTTTATTAGTATTTTTATAACTATATGATATTCTTTCTGTTTTTCATATGTTAGTTAGCTAATGAATGTAATTAAAGCTGGGGTTTTGAAAGTAAAAGTCGTGCGAAAATACAATTGTTAAAATTCATTATTCTATACAATCATCTCGTAAAATATTAAATGGCTACGAAACGAGTAGCTCTTCTCCAATAAATTTATTTATTCAAATATCCTTATTAGAATAACTTGGTCAATAAAAATCAAGAAAAATCGATAAAGTCCAAATAAATGAGAAGAGAACATTATAAAGTATCACAACGATGTGTAGAAGTGAGTGAATGCAATTACTAATGAGTATTATTATAAAATAATTGATTTCATAATTTGGTTTTCGTGGCAGTGATTAGTGAATAAAAATGATTTTGAAATTAATTTGATGAGCAAAGATTCGCCATTACATTATTGAAGCTGTGAACAGCTCTATCGGTCTGATCTTAAGAAAGTCATGTGTATGTACTTTCAGCTAAAGGAAACGGGGTAAAGCAAATGACAAATAACTATGCAATTACTCAGTCAAGAATACAACTGAATAATAGCATGAATCACATATTAGAGATTCTTAATTATAATCAAGGAATATTTAATTGCGTGCCACCCAGATTGGCGATTGCGATTCCTTCTTGATCAATTGATAGACTTTGTTCATCACCTCGTTGGCCGATTGAGCGTTGGAGATCACATCTGAAAATGGGTATTTTAGAAATGATATAACTTGAATTGAATTCTCGTACGTGTGAAAAGATCTCCAAAGGTTTGCTCAATTCGTTGGCATCTCTGGTACTGCGCGGCGGCTTCGTCGTCAAGAAGTGGTCGCTCGTCTTGCATAGTCTTCGCCATTTGTCGATCAAGTTCCCTAGAAAATCATTGATTTGCACAAGGCTTTGAATAAATCAGCATACATAATTTGTTGTGGAGACGATGGTTTGATGAAGATGGAGATAGGTTGGATATTAGCGACACTTTGGAGTCTTCTAATCGCATTACCACTGACGTCAAGGATGCAGTGGCGCCCTTGATTGGCCACTTCACGAACGCTTTGAATACTGGTTCCATATAAATTGTTTTGGAATTGTCCAGCTTCAATGAAGAGGTTGTTCTTGACGTCTTCCTCCATTTTGTGTTTTGGCACAAAGTGATAATCACGGCCATCGACTTCATTATCGCGCGGTGGACGTGAAGTATCTGAAAATTATTAGTGTTCTTGAATTGACCTTGATACTATTGAAATCTTACGTGGAACGCAACTTCCAAATTGATTCGGATCTCTTGTGACCAATTCGTCATTAACTCGATCCTTCAATGCACCGAGAATAATGACGGGCCGAACATAATTGATGTTCTGTTGTTCCACATTTTGGTATGAGAAGACTGGCTCATCATTGATATTGGCAGCTTCTTCCGCAAGATCGTTGAGGCGATCAGTGCTCTTGACGAATGGGAACTTTCTGGAGAACGAGAGCTGACTTCGGCTTCCGCGACGGTGCTCCAAACCAGTCGATGAGTTTCGTCCAAGAGATTGCGATCCCGCGTTGAAGTTGACTTGCTTTCTTCTTAATCGTTCTCTTTTTTCAACTCGTTTCTTCGAAGGGATAACTCCTTCAGCGCTTTCCTCATTATTTTCAAGAACCTTTAGGAAATTTTTTTTTCACTAAACTGTTATTTTGTATTTATTACCTTTCTAGCTGTCCACCATTCATCATCAGACGAGTTAATGATATGAAGAATATCTCCATAGTTGAATGACATGGATCTGTGAGGAGCCACGGAATTCTCGCGAGATGGATCGTAGTCGAACAGTGCTCTTACATAGTGCTCACGTCGCGGTAAGGTATTCAACTTTGACTGCGAAATCACATCGTTACGCAGCTTTTCAATTTTTGATTCGAATAGTTGATACTCTGAAACAATATAAGCATTGGTGAGTTATTTGAAAAATGAAAGAAAAACCTTTCGGTCGATATTGGAGAACTAGTTGGACCGGATTCTGCACATTTCTAAGAGCTTCGGCGGCTTCACGATGAGTAGCTCCACGCAAGTTGACGCCATTGACTTCAAGCAGGACGTCTCCAGTCTTCACATTTCCACTGAGTTCAGCAACGCCTCCAGGAAGAACAAAACTAATGTAGATTGGCTCATTGTCTTCTCCGCCAACAATGTTGAATCCTAATCCATTTTGACCTTTGTAAAGAGTGACGGTTCTTGGATCCAATGGGATAGCAACAGGTGTATTCTGTGAGTATCCAAGATGTGATTGTGAATCGTACGATCTATTAAAATCTTGAACCGAGCTCGCTGAAAATGATTAAATCTATTTGGACCGCATTTGTTTTTTTTTTTCAATTACGTCGAAGGATTGGAGTAGTTGGAACGAATTGCTGGCTCGCGGAATCATTGAACTGACCATTATTCTTCTGAATCAACAGACGTACACGATTTCCAGTATTTTTCAACACGTCAACCGCATATTCATGAGAAACATTGCTTAAAGCAATATTGTCGACCTAAGAGTAGTTTGAATAAAATTGGGCGATTTCGAGGAATTACGAACCTCCAATATTTTATCGCCAACTCTAAGGCGTCCATCAGTGTCCGCAGCACCACCCTCGATAACCTTGGTGACAAAAATGTCTGTATCACCAGGAATGTGCTCATTTCCAACACCACCGGCAATCGAAAATCCTAATCCGGTCGATCCCTTGTAAAGTTCAACGAGTTGTGTGTTGGGACGATTGCGATATTGCGACGTTGATAATTGGCCCAATGATCCGTGATGAATCGGTGGCGGCGGCGGCGGATGATGAGGGATCGTCGGCGAATGCATTGAATGTGTCAAGTTGCCAGTGCTCAATGATGGTGTTAATCCGTTGCGAAGGGCGCTAGTCGATCCACCAAAGCCTCCAATTGGAAGAGGAGCGGAATTCTCATCTCGACGGCGTTTCAGCACCTATAAATGAATGATGGACTTTGTGCTCGTCGAGCAGTGTTTTTCCTACCAATGAAACCACATTTCCAGCATTCTTTAAAGCATTTACAGCAACCTCGTGTTTAACTCCCTCACAGTTAATGCCATTAACTGATACAATAATATCATTTCTCCTGAAGTTTGATGTTTATGTTTATAATAAAACCCATACTATCTTACTTCATGCGCCCGTCAGCTAGCGCCGCACCTCCTTCAATAATATTTGTTACATAGATAGCGGTATCGCCATCTTCTGTTGGCTGGTCAGTTCCTAAATAAGATATTTTTGCTGTCATCGTAAACACTGAAATTGATCAACCTCCAGTGATTGAGAAACCCAGACCGGTGTGCCCTTTTTCAAGAATAACGTTCTCCAATTCCCATTTTCTTCCGTATTCATCGATGACTCCAGTATGCTAGAAATAAACGTAAAATATTAAAATTGAAAAAAAAAAGAATAGAAAATTGTACCTCAAATGTGCGACGCTCAACACCACTTGGAGTATCCACCATTTTTGTCGTGGTTTCTTTCCAGGTACCGTCATGGCTCTGAAAAAATCGGTTGCAGTGAAACTTAGTGAATCTCAAACGTCCTACCGTTTGGCGTGTTCTCTCATGAAGAATATGGCTCGACGACGAATGTGTGTATGGCGTTGTCGTCGTCAAAACACCGTTACCAATGCTATTTCCTCCATCCAAATAGGAGAATGCGCCACGATCCCGCAAATCAGATGCCAACGGTGTTGTGCTAGTGTATTGCAAATTCGTGTTGGACGTCGTCCGAGACGGCTTGAGAAAGAATGCCGGACTTTGGTCCAACTTCTCAAGCATGCGTTTCACCTCGCTAATTTTTTGCAAATAGGATTTGCGCTCATTGAGCAGCGTTCCTTCATATAATTCGTGCAATTCTGAAAATGATCGTGGTCTACAACGTTTCATCATCGACGAATACCAAGTAGAGTGTTGAACAGGTTCGTTTTAAATGTGTTGATGAGCTTCTCCAAGTTTCCGCGAAGCTCCTCATCGCTGTGTCGCGTCAATTGAGAATGGTATTCCTCAATGAGTTCCAATGCATGGTGCGCTTCTGCAAAATTGTGAAATTCTTATCCCGCAACATCTAATCGCAATGAGTCATCATCGTGCGCGAAACAATTACGATCCCAACGATTTCCCTCATTTCGCCGTCTATTCAAATGTATACGCGCATATTTATAAATAAATATCAATGTGTGCTGCATCGGAAACAGTCATGCATGACTCATCAAACTGTATCCGTCCTCCGCGAGCCTTTCATTCTCTCACTCTTGAGAAAACCAAGAAGATGATTCTGTGGAATGTACGAGAAGGTTGACGAGGACGGTCGCCAACATGCAAACAGATTGTTTTCTCATACTACGGCACTGTTGCTTAGACAAACACAATACGCTCAATCGGAATGGAATTTAATGCATGAAAATCTTATCATTCTATGTATAATTGAAAAAAAAAACCCAAAGAGAAAAAAAAAATAATTCTTACCTGTACTTCGTGTTGGCAACATGATTTCTTATTCTCTCTTTTTCATTATCTCGATAAACAATCGCTGAAAAATTGAAAATTGAGGTGTTAAAGAAAACAAGTCGAATCAAATAAATGCAAAATGCGATGGGTACGGATCGGCAGCGAGAGGTAGAAATAAATATCGACCGATCGCGTGTAATTCAAGATTAGTATCTCTATCCGATCAGATATAGACGGACAAGGACAGATCGTCCAGCCGGTAATCAAAACTATACATTTCGCAACCGGGGGGGGGGAGGGAAGGGAGAGCGGCGGAATAACAACTTGGCAATAAAAAATTAGTGTGGCAAGGACGGACGCCAATGTCGTAACGTAAAAACGCAAACTGTAGTGGACGAAAGAAAAGAAAGATGGACATGTTGTGAATCACAAACCGCCCCGTCGGCAACAAAATCATAATATTCAAAAAAGGATGGATGGTTGAAACAGCGCGTCACATGTTTTTTTGGACATTAGTCATCATTTGTATCTTCCATAGAATTGTGTACGATGCGAAAAATGAAGTGCACAAATCAAACTGAGACTATTTGCCAACAATGTAACTAAAAGAACAGACATTTAGTCAGTCATTGGCTACATCTAATTCCAAAAATACATACATAGCAGCTAACGAAAACTGTGAGACCAGAGAAGCATCGCAGAAGCCACGTCGTATTGGCGATAAAACCGGTGGTGATTGAGCCGATCAAATCGGCGCAAAAGGTGTTTGTCTGTGTGTGCGTGTGTTTGCCTCGACCGTATGTGGAGGCATCAGGCCGAAGAAGCGATGATAATGCATGTAAGCAGCGGTGCAGCCATAAAATTGGCCGCCGGCAAGGCATACCCGAAATTTATTGAAAACACACGGCGTCTCTTTCCATCATCAACAATTTTTTCTATATTGTTGACAGCGTCCTAACCCCGATTCCTTCTTGGGCGCGACGAATTGACCGATCAATACAACTTTGCACAACAGTTTCTCAACAAATATTATCATGACAAACACAATAAAGGAGAATATGGTAATGGTGTTGATGTAGACGGACGTCGAATGGAGATCAGGTGTCAACTAGCGCGACTTGTTAGCCAATCTGTACTGTCTCCAATGCTTTTGGAGAGGAACGCCGAGGCGTCAAACAAATAGTAGCGTCGGACGGCGGTGTTAATTATAGAATGAAACACAAGAAGGAACTTGAACATTCGATTTGTCCGAATTGCGGCGCCATCTATCGAAGCCTTATAAAATCAGCAGGGAGTCTTTGAGTATGATTTTCGCGCATTCATTGTGTTGAAATTGAAAGTTTGGAAATCTCTTGACAATGCCCGGCTAAGGAAGATATATGGAAAATAACAAGAGGAATAGTAGTAAGTTAGTTCAATTAGAACAGAGAAATATAATTATAATGTTGAAATATTCTAAATATTAAGTTATAAATTTAGATACTGATGATGCTTAAAAAATATTAAGAATATTCTTCATGGAAACTATTCAAGGACATGAATTGAAGAAGGACAATTCTTAAAAGAGAAACTTCAACTCTAATTCAGATTTTGCGTAACACAATGTGAAAATTGCATGAATGTTTGATGTTTCGCTGTAAAAATCATGAAATAACAAATGTCAAGTTGATGCGCGCGAGCATACGCACACAAATGCACTTGCAAACATAATTTTCGTTAGAAAAACAGAAGAAAAAGAGGGATTATGCCGATGCGACTTTTGAATAAATATCGGCTGAAACAAGACAATTTCGCCCATAGGACCGGCCCGGTCGATTTGCTCAAGTTGTCGAGGCCGAAAAAATTTGTTGTAGCACTTATGCGTGCCGTCTCTTATCTGCTGCCGACGCTAATGCTGATTACACGGAAAATTATGTAAAAACGCAGGGAGTTGATGTTTTTCAAGCGTATGTGTATGAGGCAGGTTTAGCGAAAAAAAAAATGAATGCGGAAAAGCCATGAAACCAAGACTATGTATGTATATGTGAAAGTAAATAGAAAGTGCTAGAAGGAATGTTTGCTGATTCAGAACTGGGATGTTTCGTAAAACAATAAGTAAACATAAAAAACTATACAAAAATAATGTACTGTATTTTCGTTCAATGTTTGACCACCAGCTTCAACTAAAAATAAAAAATTTGTTTTTTTGAAATGTTTTGGTGTTTTCTAGATATATTTAATTCGAGTTAACTAAAAGTCGTGTTTTTGTTACAACAGGAAACAAATGACAAGAGATAGGAATTGAACACACTTGGTCCATGTCGCGACACATTCAGGAAACTCTTTTTTTAATTCACAACAAATCACAATGTGAAACAGCGGCTGCTTGGCGATGTGGCCTAACGGTAAAAACAAGAACTAAATGGGGACAAAGAATGGCGAAAGATGAGGCGATTTCCTTCGGATTAAAGTCGAACACCAGTCATTATTCTAAAAGGGGGTAAGAGGTGGTGGTAAAGGTCATCCGTCTCATTTCCTTTTCGTTCAGCGAGCGTCACTCGAACAGTTTTCTGTGTGTATATTCCGCGTACGTGTTTGTGTTGTCCGAATCGAGGCAAAAGACGATGATGAGGCGAATGAAAGATCCACTTGGATCACATCAGGTAGATGGAGACGCAGCGCACAAGAAAAAAAATTCGTACGCCTCACCTACGAATCCGAGTGAAGCGAGCCAGAGAATGGAGACGACAAATAAACAGTGTGCAATGCGATGAGAGACAATCGACTCTCTGCGTTCACTGCGGCACCCGCGTTCGACCTCAACGGCTTGCAGGGAGAGGATCGGAAGAAGGACGACGACGACGACGACGAAAAAAGCCGACAAGAGGTCGCCGCGTGCACAGGTAGGGCGAACACAAAAATCGGATGGCCGGTCCCCCAACGGACCTCGACCGTCACTCACCTCACACTCATCGCGCGACCTCGAATGACCTTGCCCCCTCTCCTATTCGATCGTCTTTCCATCACGCTGAACGCCGTCCGCCTTGTTCAGCGTACCAGCAATCATCGTGTTTTTGGCAGCACCGTAACGGAATGCGCATTGTTTGCGGCTAACCAGGTGGCAATAAATGATGGCATAGTTCTGACGGGAGGGAAGGTTTTCTGGGTAAATACGTGACAAAACCACAACGGGAGACATCTCGGATTGAAAAACGAAACATTCACAAACGAAAGGGCAAACACTCTGAAAGGATCTAATGTTGGCGACTTTATCAGTAGCTGTGGTTTTGAGCAAATATATTATTTGTTAAAGGAATGGAGGCTATGCGCCACTTGGCGGCATGCCAGAAAGTTTTGAGAATAGTGGAAAAAACAAACAACTCAACATTTAACTAACTGATGATATGATTTTTATTAAGTCTCGGAGTGCCACTAGTTGTGCTGCTGATTTATGATCATGATTGCGCAAAAGCGAATATTTGAAGCATTTTCACCCTAGTGTTATCGGCTTATATGGTAAATCTCTTTGGTACCAATAAAAAAACAAAGAAGAGACGCTCGAATTTTTGTGAATTGAGCATTTTGATTGTTCCTGAGAAGTTTTGAATATTCCACGGAAACTTGGAAACTGGATATGAATACCGGTATACTAGGTAATTTCTACCTTTCACTTTTCATAAAGTGCATTGAATTCTCAGAATTTTTATCTAGATGAAAGTTGGAATTAAAGGGGAGAATTCAAAATGAAGCATAAAAATAAAAAGCAAATGTCATATATATATATATATATATATATATATATATATATATATATAATATATATATAATATATATATATATATATATATATATATATATATATATATATATATATATATATATAGTATCAGCTTTAATAACGGTTATAATAATTTGCATATCTTGAATATTCTGAGGAGACATCATTCCATTTTCTCACGATCACGTATTCATTTCAGTCGAATTATTTGTTCTTCTTCTTTTCACATTTTTCTTTTTATACATGCCGGATGTATAGTCAAGAGGTAGTTGAACCAAATAATTTCAAGTAAGCCTACCTTTTGAAGAGTTGGCCTACTCGACTTGACATTAATTGCAAAATATTTATTTGATATTACATATACTAACTTATATATATATATAGAGAGAGAGAGAATTTATAGTTACTGCATGCCTCCGGTGGTCTCAATGATAACACGTCCTCTAGCATCGACTTTGACAACTTTTGGAGTGCCTGGCTCAAAATCTGGGACAACGCCACGCTTCGGCGCTTTCCATGGTCCACTTCTTGGCACCATTTGAATACATTCCGGAATTGGACAAACACTATAGCACAATGTGCATCCGGTACAGTCATCCTCGGTAACATGAGGCTGATGAGTCACCGCATCGAATGTAATTGCTTGATATCCGGAATCGTTGCAAGTCATGAAGCATTTGCCGCAATTGATACACATGTCCTGAAAATCGAATTATCACTTTCGAATCTATTCAATATTTCACTTACATCGTCGATTATCGCAACCTTTTGGAGTTTGTTATCCAACGTAACATATGGTCCGATTCTTGGAAGAGCTTTTCCAATAACATCGCTAATTTTTGGAACCGCCAAAACTTTCGTGTCCGGGCGCGAAGCAAAGTGAACCTTCTCAGCGTCCAAAAGGTTTGATTTTGCAAGGAGTTCTGCTTCCTTCTTCTCGCGTTCCTCGCGGAATTTGCCGAAGAATGGAAGTTTCTGCAGCCAGTAATTATAAGAATATTAAATTTGATATCTCTCAACCTTTTCCCCCTGAATGAGAATTGGTTTCCCCTTTTGATGCTTCTCGACTGGAGGCGATTGTCCGTCCCATTCTTTAAGCGATTCAGCACCCTGAAAAATGAAGAAAAAATACATATTTTTCACCAAAAGTTGATATAATCAGTTTACCGCAAGATAGAGCAACGCCTTGAGCCCGGTGCAATAATCCTCGACAACGGTAAAATCTTGATTTTGCACTGCGGAGCACACTTGAAGAACGGAAGCTCCAGCCATCAAAAATCCTAATCCCGTTTCAGCACTTTCAATTCCTCCAGTTGCCATTATTGGGAATCCATCAAGTTCGTTAGCAATTGAAGAAACCGCTTTCATTGCAATTGGGCGAATTGCAGATCCCGACATTCCACCATAGGTGGTCCGCTTGGCAACACCAACCGCTGGCCAAGATGTGCCATCAGCCTTCATATGCATCAAAGTCGAAACCGTGTTGGTTGCGGTGACTCCGCTAGCTCCGCCATCACGAGCAGCACGAGCAATCTCGCGAACATCGGTGATATTTGGCGTCATCTTTGGGAAGAATGGAATCCGCACGCATTGACGAACCCACTGGCAAATTTGACGAACAATGTCGGGATTTTGACCGCACGCCAATCCCATTCCCTTTTCGCCCATTCCGTGCGGGCATGAAAGATTGAGCTCGAGAATGTCAGCACCAGCAGCATCGGATTTCGTCGCCAATTCCACCCAATCGTCTTTATTATATGTGCACATAATGGAAGCGATCACAATCTTTGTCGGATGATCACGCTTCAATTCGCGAATGCATTGCAGCCAATACTTGCACGATTTCTCAGAGATCAATTCAATATTCATGAACGACGACTGATTGGGCCCATAAACGGGTCCGCTAGTTGATCCACGAACGATTCTTGGAGAGACATTGGTTACCAAATCCTTGTCAAGTCCATAGGTTTTTGTGAGAATGAATCCCCATCCCTGTTCGAAAGCACGACGACACATTGGTCCAGAAGTCGTTGGTGGAGCCGAAGCCAAACCAAATGGATTTTCAAATTTGACGCCGCACATCTCGACAGAAATATCGACCTGAAATTGAGCAAAAATTATGCATTTTTGAGAATTAAAAAAAAATAACCTCATCGATTGGGGTAAAGAACTTTGGAAGCTGTGGAGTAGTTCCCACGTCTCTTCCATAGAGCGATTGAATATATCTGTGGATATTCCAAGCGGCAATTTTACCGTCATTGACTGATTCGACGGTGGTCTCGGCAACTCCAGCAACATCACCACCAGCAAATACCCATGGTTCCGATGTTTGCTGAGTCTCAGGATCGACTTCGATTCCTCCCCATTTGTTAAGTTTAAGCGGCTCAAGGGCTTTCAGAACTTCGCTGTCTTTAAGAGTTGATCCAAACGCGGAAATGACATAGTCGCATTTCAAAACAATCTTTTGCTCCTCGTCTTCGTACCTAAATTAAAACCAGTTTTGAACGATATCATTGATAAATGTTACCATTTTCCATCATCATCAACTTCAGTCTTTGCAAATTCAATGGAGACAATTCGTCCGTCTTTGACGTTAATTTTGCGTGGGGCGCAAAACGGAAGGAATTCGCACTTCTCTTCCTTCGCGGCTTCCATCTGAAAAAATTGTCATAAACACATCAACCATAAAAAAGAATTACCTCTTCCGGAACCGCGCGAATTCCAGTGAAGCCTTTACGGAATGCAATGGTGACACGAGAAGCACCACAGCGTAGGGCTGATGTCGCACAATCCATTGCAGTGTCTCCAGCACCCAGAACAACAACTCTACCCCGGAGAGCTGGAAGAGGTGTGCGCTTGCATCCGCACATTCCGGGCTTGCTAGCAGCAGCAACCAAAGGAAGATAATTTTTGCTTGTGTAAAAACCATTGTCGATGGAGAGCCCTTCGAACATTGGATCAACCTTTGGCTCTGGGTTTCCAATTCCTAGGAACACTGCTTTTGCTCCTTGTTCCTATAATTAACAAATGTTTTCACTTTTTTTTGATTGGCTATTACTTTCAAATTTTCCAAGGTGATATCAGAAGTGTGAAGAGACCGATTGGTTTCAATTTTGACACCAATATCCCGAGCCAATTGAATTTCGAAATCCACAACATCGTATGGGAGGCGGAATTGTGGGATTTCCGCTGAGCTGAGCCCTCCAATATACTTTCGTTTTTCATAAATCGTAATGTCGGTGTATCCAAGACGAGCAAGGAATGATGAGCATGAAATACTAGCCGGACCGCATCCAATCAATGCGATTTGCTCCTTGTGAGAATCATTGCGACTTTCGCGGATTTCCTTCGAAACGATTTGGCGAATGTTCATTTTTTTGAAAACGTCGCACGCGAATTGTTGAAGGCCACCAATGTTGATAGCTCCTTCCTCGCTTGCTTGCAGATTGCACGAGCCAACGCAGAGATCCGAAGTTGGACAAATCATTCCGCATGTCAATCCAAGTGGGTTATCCGAAAGAATTTGACGAGCGGCGCCATAATAGTTCTTATTGGAGATGCTTGTGATGAAACTTTTGATGTCGAGCTGAGTTGGGCATGATTTCTGGCACGGAGCATCGGCACATTTGAGGCATCTAAATAAAACTAGTAAATAGTTTAGAAAACCGAATAAATTTGCAAAAATTCAATGGAAAAATTATATTTGCGTGGCCGACTAGGATTTCACCAAGTTCGTCCACGGCCACCATTAATAAATATCATCTGTAACTCAATTTGATTAATATTTTCACACCTAAGAGCTTCCTTCAATGCCCCGCGTTCACTCAAAGTGGTGTGCTTGATATCACGGAAATCATTTTTCAATTTCGATTCTCCACAACCCTGAAAACTTGGAACTCTATAAGTTTCATTTCTTTTTTTCAGATTACAGCTCCACATCCTTTCTCGTCATTCCGCTTCCAGTGATGTTTCACTTTTTTCGTCACCAAACTTGGGACAGCATTTGCGGTTGGTTTGACTTTCGGGTTTAGGAGAAGGAGATTCTGTAAAATTTTATCATTTCCAAGATCACGATTCGCCAATCATTTTCTGTTCTGATAATGAATTAAAGAATCAAGCAGAGATTGCTTGATAAGATACACCCCGAGGGAAATATCATTAGATTTCAAGAATTTGAGACAAAATCGTTGATAATTCGGTTCTCTTATCACACGGTGTATCGGCGAACTACACGTGCCCGGTTGATTATCTTATCAGAAATTCATTGAGACGATACAAAAGACAAAAAAATGACCATGATACTTTGGTATTCCATTATTCTATTAGATTTTCAAGATTTGCAAAAGTAGAATTTTCAATTGTCACATTTACAGACAGTTCGTCGAACATTGTTCACTACTCACCTCAATATCCGGAGCATCTTTGCTAAGAAGTGGAAGTGGGGTTGACGCCTGCTCCGCTTTCGGTTGTGGATTCGGGGCCATCTGAAAATCTAAAAATGTCAAATCAACTCAACCATTCATTTTTTTTTTTGTAACAAAACGATGAAGCAACGATCATTTGGGGAGTGAAGCAGCGAGGCACGTAGGGGCTGATTTTATGGTCACGCAAGCACTGATAATGACTGATGCCCATATTGAGAGATGCGTTTTGATGGGGGCGGTATATCAAGGTGTTCTTCGGGAATACTCTTCTTCCCCTCATCGTATGCACGCGATTGGTTTCTGATCTTCTATGAACTTCTCTCGCAAAATGAGACGGTCTCCGCAGACAAATAGAACAATTTTTAAGATGATTCGAAGAAAACAAATATATAAAATGTTTCTTTCAGAGATCCGTTTTTTGAGGCTGCGATGGTCTTAGGAAAGATGAAGCTAAATCGCACATAATTTCCCTTTTTCGATCGAAATCAATATAAATAAAAAACTGACTTTAAGAAAAAGCTGTCTAACAAATTCAACGGCATCAAAGATTGAGGTCACGCTAAATAATGTTGCCGTTTCGATTACACAAACCTCGTGGCTTTTTTTCATAACAATAGTATAAGCGACCTATTCCATCATTGCCGCTAGATTGACAATTTCAACTACATCCTGCTCAAAAACATCCGCAATTTAACCAAAAAATCTCAAATTTATTTCGATAAATGTAAACAATTACACGTAACTCCTATAAAACTTATTTTAAATTAATAGGCCTGAACGAACCAAAGGTCACGGTAAGCTAAGAAAGTCAAAAAGGTGGCATATTGCAAATAAATGACGGTCAATAACAGAGAAGATAACGAGTAAATAATGCGAAAATGTAGAGATGCGATCGAAAAATCAGCGTGCCACGCGGAATTGTTCCACGGTCACAAGTTGTCGGCTGCTGTCGCAACTCGGCAGACGCGCAGATCAAAGTATGGCACTCGGTGCGCCATACTATACATATTAAAAGTACTCGTAATAATATTAGATCAATGGTGAACTCAGGAAAGAAGTTTCATCAGCTTTTCGAATGTTGGCCGATCGACTCGATTCACATTGAAAGACTGATTGAGGCACCGGCGCAGGTCGTTGTTGAATATCGGCGGGTATTCCAAAGTAACCTAAACAATACATTTTGCTTTTCTAATTTTACGTCTTATTTGAATACCGTATTGGGTCTATTTTCAAGAAGCGCGCACGCGTTATCAACAATTTGCTCGTTTGATAATTGTTCGAATGGCCGAAGTCGACATTGATAGCTCATTTCCCAAACGCAAACGGCAAACGACCAAACGTCAGATTTATGAGTGAATTCATTCTGCAAAAAAAAGAAACAAAAGTCTGAAAGTATTTGAAAGAATTTCTTACGGCGACAATGCACTCCGGAGCCGAGTATCGCAGCTGAGCGTGATGAGCTGGGCCTCGCGGAGAGCAAATCTGCAACAATTTTTTAGTATTTATTTTAGACGAGGAAGTTTTTTTGTTTGAGTTGATAATTACATACTTTCGCACGGAAATCATTTGTCAACAATATGTTGTTGGTTGTCAAATGACCGTGAACAATGCCGAGCTGCTCTAAATGTGCCATTCCTTCGCAAACATCAGAGCAAATTGAAAGAAGGAAGTCAATGCTGCAATTAATATTTTACACTTTAAAATGAGAGAGTTTATTACTCAAGCGGTGTTGGTGTGGTTTGCATGAAAACATTGATATTTCCCAATTCGATGTGTTCAAGAAGAAGGTTCAAATGCTCATCGATTGCCATCAGCTCTACCACTCTTGGATGTTTGCCGCACTTGGTTAGCATTGCGAATTCATCCTTCAATGCTCTTCTAAAATATTTCTTTACATGCATCACTTCGATATTAGTCTCAGCTACCTTCCATGAATACAATTTGGCTCTTTAGTTGATTTGTGAGCAACTTTCACTCCACCGAAGATAATACACTCTTTAATATACGTGAATTTGCCCTCACCAATAGTTTTTCCTATCATTAATGAGCTTGATGGATAGGTTTTTCTGCAAAATTGATGAATGGAATTTTTCGTGGATATTAGTCTTCTTACATATCATATGAAATTGGAGTTCTCCGCATTGATGAGTTGCTTCCCGGACTCAACGGCTGTGAATAAACTGGCTCTTCTGGAAATACCATTGTCAAAAACCAAACATTTTCGCTGAAATAGATTACCTTTAATAAGTGGAGCTGGTGGTGGAGGTGGAAAGTTGAATTCGCTCCATGTTGGTGGAAGTGGTCGATACGAACTCGTACTCTTTGAGGAAACACTGCAAAAATTTGATTGAGGATCGGAATTGAGCTGAAAATTAAAATTACCTTAACAGTGTTGACTTTTGAGATTTCGCAAAATAAATATCATTTGCCATTTCATATGGAGCTCGTGAGATCTTATTCGATGGGAATACATGGCACGTCGGCTTATTTCCCATATGAGTAATAATTAGATCCTTCTTCAAATTCTAAAATGATTGGTTCCTCAAATTTCATTGATGAAATTCGCACCTGATCGCAGTTCTTCTCCGAATATTTTCTTCTTCTCAAAAACATTGTGACGCAGAGGGCGACGCATGAGAGAAGGGTTAAAAATATAACACCACCCAATACCATCATCTTCTTATTTTCCGTTGATGGAGGGACCGCAACTTTTATCGTACTCGATGTAATATTTGAAGCTAGAGCTGAAAATTAATTTCAGACATTCTTTGAAGTATGTCCTATCAAGTTACTTGAATTGAAATGAACTTCGGTCAAAAACATCCATTCAGATGAAAATTTAATTGTCATTCGAACTTTGATCCCACAGCGATGATGAAGGGGAACACGAAAATAGTACCTTAATTTTGAAAATTATCAATTTTTCAACAAAACCTTTCTTACATTCGACTTGTGCTATTTGAAGAGATTGGCTCGCTTGAAGTGATTTCGGTGTGCAATGGGAAATTAGTACCATCTTGACTGAAGATCACATTGATTTGATTCACACGATTTCCGTATGTTGCCAGGGTGACATCGGTGAAGTTATGAAGTTCACCAAATTCAAATAGAATCCGAACAACACCGCCTATAAAGCAAATTCATTTTGCATTTTGAAAAATGACTTTGGCCATACTCGCACTGTTCTTATGCCATCCGATCCAACTAGCATTCTTCTGGCTCTTTTCGAACGGCGAGGAATGAGCAACATAGCCATCAGTAAGAAGTCCAAGACCCCTAAAAAAGTAATAAGATATTTTCTGTCACTTGCTATACCTTCGGATTCCCGATTCTGTCAAGAGTTGACTATTCTCAAAAATAGTGTCCTTGAAATCAAGATCATTGAGTCTTGAGCCTTCAGGTGCAGTCGAATAGTAAATAATTCCTAGAAATTGATGTTCATTGTCTCCCCCCGTTCGCACATATGTTTTTCATTTCTACCGTGATGCTCACATCCGCGAAGATCCGCTCGGAGGCATACTGTTCTGGTCACTTTTGACATCGGCACAATGCGGATTTTTGAAGCGACAATTGGAGGGTCTAATGCGCGACGAACAACGGTCACTGTATCAAAGTTGCCAGTCATCAACTGCAAAACGAGATCGTAAATTATTTTAGGATGACGTCTTCATCGATACCATATGACCGGTGCGGTTAGTGTATCTCATCCATTGACACCCGGGTCGAAGGTAGTCGATCATATATTCACTGGCGAATTCTTGACCGGTTCCATTACCATATCTGCCTTGCGTTTCAATAGCAGTTATGAGGAACGTTGAATTGAGATTGATCTAAAAAATAAAAATTTCAGCGGTTGGTGTACGAATTAAGAAATCCGCAACAATTATCTTCCGAATTTCTACATTTTTATTTTCGAAAATTCAATTACTCAATTAGTTATTGTTCATGACGCAACAGCCAACTTTTCCTTTCCAGGAATCGAGAAAAACCCGTTTACCTGCAAGTACTCGTATGACTTGGAATTGATCTGCGGTTTCGGGCACCAGGCACCAGATGCGAGCTCCGAGTGCAATCTGAACATCAATAATCATCAATTTTCTTCGCATAATCGTTTTCAACGCGTCGCGGCGTCGTTACCTCGCATTTTGCGGTCCGACGCTCTGTTTGTCAAAACTGCTACTAGCTGTTATTTGTGCGTCCGTAATCCGTCCACTTGCCAAACCAAGTGCTCTCTCATCACAATGTTCTGAATAATTCACCATCGCAAAATTTGTGTAGTGTGTTTGTGTGTTGGAAGTGAGAAAACATCTCTTTGTTTTTGGAATTTCGCCCCCCCCCCTCTTCACAAAAATTTCAATGTCGAGCCTACCTAGTATTAACGCCGTTGGGCTCCCGAAAACTAGTGCAAGTAGTAGAGCGAGTGCAATTTGCATCTCATCTGAATACCAATCCCCTGAAAACATGTTATTATGGTGCGGGTAAACGTTGCAGATTTCGGGAGCGACGAAAGAAATGAATTATTAAAAAGGATTGGGCTCGTAAATGCAACGATGTGGCCCGATTATTAAAATCATTATTGACAAAGTAGAAGGATGTTGGGAGAATTTGCAAAATTGAGAAGCAAAATAAAACCCTATTTGGGCCAAAGAAACATCTGCAATGAGATTGGAGTAAAACCTAATTCAAAATGAGAAAAATCAGAAATTTGGTGGGTTTTGGGTAAATGTCCAGGTCAAGGGAAAAAAGCCATCTGCACCAGTCAAGGTTACGGGGGGGGGGACAAAAAAAACTCAAATGCAGATGTGTGGAAGCTAAGCAACACAACAACGATTTCTGGGCAATTATTTACATCTTTGATAAAAAAAAGAAGGCGAGACATACAATTTTGTAATTGTTCGTCAGGCCCACACCAGCGATATGAAAATGAACGATTCCACCGCTCTACAATGTATGTAAATCAAAGACATCTGTTGCTCATAATGAAGTAATGGGACATACCGCTGAGGCGGGACGAAACCAAAAGACCTATCACTTATAATATATGCGTTCGAATTTTGAACTATTCGTGATGGAATGCTGCGAAACAATAACACTCGCTGATTGGCTGGGCTGATTGGCGCGCGTGATAACTGCGTAATTATGCGTATACAAAAGATGGCGAAAAATGATTGCGTACAAATCTTTTCTGCTCATATATCACACCGTGACGAAAGATATTCGAGTGTTTATACTAATATCCCTTTTCTATTATCATTATACAAACTATATGAAAATTGGGAGGAAAAACACCATAGAAAAGGACGACGAAAAAAAAAGAATGAAAACATGAAGAAGTGGGTGCATTAAAGTAAATGTTCATATTAATGTTTCTCGTTGCATTCTCTGCTTTACAAATGCATTTTTTTTCTCGATCAAAATGTCCTTAAAAATCGTATTCATTTAGAAATATATTGAGCGACAGGTGAGTAACCTACATAATAGTCCGGTGCAACTCCCGACATATGAATGTCGGAAAACACCTGGAGAAACCGACACCAGCATGGGGTCTCAATGATAGTAACAATTTGTACACATCATTGGTTTGCGCACAGTCTCATGAATGTTGAAATACAAAAAAAAACTATTGGCGAGGAATAGTGCAATCAAAACATTGACGGGGCAAAAGTTCAGGCAATTATTGTTTGCAGACAATAGACATTTTGACAAACGAGGGTATAATGTGATGCGGTTTTGGTTGAAATACATAGCAATAAAGTACATATATAGGTACAATGGTTTATAAAAGAAAGAGAGCGAGTCCCAAAAATTGAAATGACAGGTGCCGATCTTCTCTCTCCCTCACTTCTCCGTTTCTTCTCTTTCCAATTTTTTAGTGTTATGGTTTTGTATAGTTAATGACTATATCAGTTTCAACGATTTCCGGCAACCGGTTTGATAGTGAATCAGCTAGGTTGAGAAAAAAAAACATGGAATCTAGAGGAATGCACTTTGCAAGCGAGATAAATGTGCGCTAGCCTCACACAAGAGGACATTAATTTGACCCACGCAACAAATAGACATCTGCTAAGCGACCAAGTTCTGGCATTCAAGGGAGGGGGGGGGGCTGGTGACTGTTATTTTAAAACAGCAAAATCGGGCACGCGAACAGGCAGTCATAAAAAACGGTTGCTTTGACAGAAGCCGACATGACACACGGTCGGATAATTGTACACATTCACGTCAAACATGAGCCAACGCCTCTCCCCCCCCTCTTTTTCCCTTTCCCGACCAACAATTGAGTGTGAACGAACGGAAGTTTTTGGGAAGCCTATGTGTATATATGTATGCAGTGAATAGTGTCGGGAATACTACGACAAAACTACGAAAAAGAGAATCATGAAGTATTGCAACATAGTGCAGCAAAAAAAATATATATATATTCAAAGTTCAATCACCAAAATTCGGGTTTAATGATGTCCAGGAATAACGCGCAACGAAACGGCAAAAGTGATAAGAGAAAGTAGTTAGTTGTCAGGTAATGATGATCAATTTGATAAAAATTGTGGCAGACATGAAACAGTTAAACAGAATCGAAAAAAAGTAACGATGCGTCTCGCGGCCAAGAAATCAGTTTCCCAAATTGGGAATAAAAATTTAGTCTGAAACCAAAATAACGGCGATTTCAACAAAATGAAACTAGACTTGTGTAACAAAATTGTGAAATCCTAGTCTAGAATTTTGCAAAGTCTTCATGTCATCATATATTCATTCGCTATACTATAGATCCTATGTGTGCGTGAAATTCTGCAGCTGTTGGCTAATTCTAATAATCATTTGCTAGAAAATCTTGATTACAGCTGTCGAATAACATGCCGATTATTCACTGTATGAAAAGTATAACATTTTACTGAGACATCTGAATGCGCTATGTCTAATATTGCTATGCTGGACGTTTTGAAATAAGGGAACATTCTAAGACTCAACATGCTCATCCATGACTCCGCCCATTTAATTGGCAATACTACCTATCTTATTTATCAAGGCTTCAACGGATATTTGAACATTCTACATATTACTTTATTAGGTTTGAACGGTAATATTAGGTAATTTACGTTCTAGCTTACATTTCTGCATTTTTAATGCTTTGTTTTAAAAACACATAGTTTTGGCTGATGTCGCAACATTCTTTCCCACAATCCATGACTATTTTGCAACGTTATTCACACATTAAAAAACCGGATTTTTTTTAAATGGTAGGGTTTCTAACTTTGACGAGTCAAAAATTTTTATGGACATTTTCATTGATATCCGATATTCGGTCGCTGGCATGTTTTTTTTGGCCTCGTTTCAAACTTGCTAATTGCATTCTGGCACACTTTTACCCCAAATATTTGGCATTTAAAAATCACGCGAAAATGCCACGTTTAAAAATAGTCGTCGGCTAAAATGCATTAGGTGTGAACACGCGAAATGTTTCTTTATGGAAATCGATAATACAATTACGGATATTTTATCTCAAATATGTATTCAGTCTCACACCGAGAAGACGTTACAGTTCACATTGAAGCTAAAAATGGCATTGCGGACTTGGCCATTTTATTTGACGACAATCTACGACAAATTAACATCGAATTTTCGTTCTTCTTTTTTTTTCGATTTTTAATGATATTTTTATACATTTAACGGTTACCCCCTTAAAAATGATATATTTCGAAGAGTTAAGACACAAGATTAATAAAAATAAGAATTAAAATTCCTTTGCAAAAAAATGAGGATGGGCGAGAAGGTGCACAATAACGCAAATATTTTTATGTTTTCAAATATGTAATACATTATATAGTAAAATAAAATGCAATAAATGTAAATAAAATTTTGGCATAATATAATAAGTGGATTTAGAAAACGTATTTCCAAAAAAGGGGGCCTTTCTTGGCAAAATGTCACGCAAATGAGAGTTTTGAAGTGAATTACAAAATAATGTGGCAGTGAGGCGAAAAGTGCAAACTGCCACAGTCGGGAGCCGTGGTTATTTTTTTTTATTTGAATTTTTCGCCAAACCTGCGCCAAGACTACCAAAAAAAGCTCTATATATTCAAATAAAAGGTCAAGAATTCATGAAGGAGATCTACAAAATGAATCAATCATTCTAAATATAGAACTTTTCAACCCACTTCAATTTTTTTGAACATGGCGCTGCCAAAATTTGAGTCCCTCGAGCTTTTCACCGACCCCCTCTTTTAGTGAATGGTTTTTATCGAAAAAAAAAATATAAAAAAAACGCGCCCACAAACACACACGCACAAGGAAGAAAGGGTTTCGAAAGATCTAATTTGCAGAATTTAAAATGCCAAATGAGTCAATGCGCAAAATACACATGTTGTTCAACCATATGTACATAGTGTGCCAGAATGCAATTAGCAACTTTTTGACAGGAGTCCAAAAAAATGAGAAAACACATGCCAGCGACCTGACACAGAAAATCAATGAAAATATCCATAAATAAAAATGTTCAACTCGTCAAAATTAGAAACCCTACCATTATAGCAAATCCGGGCCGGTTTTTTTAATGTATGAAAAATGTTGCAAAGTAGCAATGAAATATGGAAGCGAATGTTACGTCGGCAGCCAAAACTATGTGTTTTTAAAACAAAACCACAATTGCCCTTAAGAATGTTGCTTGAAGAGTGAAGGCGAGCATTGTATAATGACAAGATGCCGGATGTCATCCGGACGAGTGAAATGTAGTATTCATCGGAATATTATTCAAAAATGAGATCCTGATCCAACGAAGCGCGAACATTTGGCGGATTAAGGCTGGGTCGACGAAGAGGGTGTCATATTAGCAGCGTTGTCGGCTCCGAAAAGAGCAACATTGAAATTAATCGTGGTGCTTGGGTCGAATGGGCTCGACCCGCTCTCCCCACACATCAGAAATGTGCATTTTTTAGCAGCGCACAACATTTGATTTGTGGGCCCATTATCGAGTTTAAGGCGGTTATTGTGAAGCTCGTTGCTAGTGGACATACATACATGCATAATAAGTTCGAGCGGCACACGTTCAACATGCATAACTTTTCGGCGCGCCGAATTCTAAAAACCCAAAAAAGGAAGCATCAAAAGATTTGCTCATACAGCATTACCTTGAAGAATTACGAAAAACGCAAAAAAATTGCTGTAAGCAATAATTTGAAAAAAAAGAATGCGAGGCGGCGAACATTACACACAAATCCCAAAGAAAAATAACGAAACTACAAAAATCGAGCTGACGCAAAAAAAAAATAAGTGGTGCGTTAATTTTTGAGAACAAACCTTTACGAATTTGAAATTTTCCTGTTTCTCTCGTATTGTGCAAAAAAAGAAACAAGCAAGAGACATTTTTTTCTCTCTCTCTAAGCTTGTCGCGTTTCGGAAATCTTTGCGACAGAAATAAAACCCGAGGTGACTAATCTAATTAGACGAACACTTAGAATATAATATATGATGATTGCAATTCGTTTAATCTCCTCCGTTTTTTTCTCTTCAAAATAACATTCGAAACCAATGAATACTAGAAATTACTTTTTTTCGAGAATGGAGTGAGAGAGATGAATTGCCTACAACTAATCCTGGACATAATACAAACACACAATTGTCATTCGAAATGATTACCAACCGAAAATGAGGGCTATTAAGATGAGCAGCATGGCTCACGCGATGGAGGTTTGTTGCATAATGTAATTATTGAGGAGCCTACGTCTTTTGTCGAGAACAATACAACATAATGGTCCTAATTAATGCCACAGATTCAATGTAGGCAATCAAACTAATTTGTTTCCATCCGACGGAGCTCCTGACATCAATACCGCCTCAGCCGGCAGCGATGGAATGAAATAATAACAATGGGGGGGGGGTGATGCATTATAATACGGCATTCGACAAGCAATTCTGTACATAATAAGGTACTCGATTTGTGCAAATACAACTGAACGACCCCGTGGAACATTATTACAAATGCGTTTGTGGGTTATCTGAATAGGCATTGTGATAACACCTGTCAATTACGACCATGTTTGGACATTTTTATGGTCTTATATTATGATTCCAGAAATGATATAATAGATTTGGGTGGAGGACGGCTGCACAAAAAATCATGTGTAAACATATGCTACTACTCGAGAGAAATACTACAGCCACTTACAAATTGAAACGGATAGTTCAAAATGTTAGAAATCAGTGTTTGAATGAGGATTTAAGAACAAAATCAAATTTCCAAAAAAATTTCGAAAATTTTTAAATAGTGTGGTAATCTAGAAAAAAATTATTCTTTGAATTTTTTACAACATTGAAGCCCAATTACGACGTGCTAAAACAAGGAGAAAAATACAAACAAAATATATATCACTGTCAAACATAGAACGATTTTTTAAATTAAATTTAAAAATATGTTGCTTCATATTAAAAATGTAATATCAGTTTCTCTCGGCAATACGTTGAAATCCATATCACACGAGTGGAAACATGAGATTCTCACCGCAAAAATTGACTTTCTTCTCCAGCATTGATCTTGAGAAATAAAAAAACGTTTATGCTTCAATTAAGCATTTTCCAGCCGAACTCCAAACCAAAACCTCTCGTAGTGATTTTAGTAGCAAATAAAAATGGTACAATGCAATTAGTAAAATCAAATATTTCGAAAAGAGGGGAACAAAAAATTTGGGAAACTTGTCCGAAACACGACCTCCGCGCTTTATTAATCTTCAAGGAAGTTTTGATAGCAAAAGCCGATTTTGATTCGAAATTTTTCGAAACGCGCGAAAAAGCGATTCGGGATCGCTTGAATTGTGCAAATAAAAACAGTTGACAATGAAGCGATGTGTTAAGTCAATAGGCTTCACAAAAATTTTTCTATGTGTCTCTATTGATATCTATTGTATATCTAAACATAATGCGGCGATATCCAACACAATGGAATGGAAATGGGGGGGGGTTCGAAGGATTTGTAACAAATATACATACAAATATATTATGTAGCTATGAAAAATGGATGAGTACGGTATAATTGAAATCGGATTAAATAGTAGTACTAGTCGAGCGGATTATCAAGAAAACATAAGTATATATATACTCATATCAAAAACTACGCACAGCCCTAAGTCTTATGAGAAAAATGAAAAAAGCTTTCGGAAATAGCGAAGGAAAAAACATAATGCGAATTTCCTTATTTTGGCCTACCCCGCTCAAGTACATAAGTGTCTCAATTAATTAAGCGACTAGTTGAGGAATAATAATGTTAATTGGAAAGCATCATTAAATATTTATTAGGTTAACCCTAAGCATTCCATTGACCGCCGATAAAACAAAAAAAGCAATTTGATGAGTTGGCGTAAAAATTCCTGAAATTCGCTGACTCCCATATTTGGCAATGGTGTGCGGTGCGTGATTCTGATTGACAGGCGGATCCTCGAGGGGATATTAAAATGTTGCAGGAAGAGAGAGGGGGGGGTGCTTTTAAAGTGCGCTGGCAAGAACAATGTGTGATGTGTGTACGCATTATTATGTTTATTACTATGATAGGCATCTCAGGAGACCAAAAAACTTGTAGCGCGGACTAACACATATACGAAAACCGCCGCTGTCATTGTGCCAAAAATTTTCCGCAACGACTACAACTACTAAAAAGATGAGAAAAATTGCATTAGGCAGGTTGACGCGGTTTTCTGCAAAAATGAAAAAATGTCACTATGCCGAAAAAAACACGCATATATAAGCGAGAAATTGTTTTCAATTCACGTTTGTTTGTAACCTTTGAAAAAAAAACTCATCTATTATGCACGCATACGAATATACTATATAATTATCGTTTCCGACACAATATTTTTCGAAGAATACCTGGATGAAGAAAAAATACAATAAATAAATGATTTACGTTTTATTATAAAATCCTTTAACACGGGTTTCTAATTATACACACATAAATCTTGGGCAATATAAAAAATATGAATGTATATTGAAATAAACATTTTAAAAATCAAATGCTGCGAATTCCAACGGCTCTCTTTAAGGCCAGCCATTCGAATTGATACATTAGTATAATAAGGATATTGCTTTTCAACTAGTCTTTAATGAATTTTGAGAGTCGTGATCGGACCACAGTGTCAACATCGGGAGCATTCTAACATATCTTTTTTTGTCAAAATTTCCCAATTGCTTACAATTTTTGTGCGCGACTCGTCGAAATCGCAAAAACAAACTTAACAGCGAGGCTCTTCTTCTTTGCAAATCGAACTGATTGAACAATCAATCTGGAATTTATTCCTATCGCTCGTTGATCTATAATACTAATGAAACCAGAAAAAATATTAAATCCGAGTGAAATGAAAAAAAAAAACTGCCAAGGTTTGTATATTCAGGCGTAGCTTTAAATGCATGTCTGCAATCATGCGAAAATTTCCGATTTTTATTTAAACCCATTTCTTTATAATTACATTTTTACATTGATTAAAGATGACACATTACGAGCATTATTATGCACATATATTTGTCATTTTTTTTCACATTTTTTAATTAATAAATAATATTTCCACTCTATATTATGAAGGAATGAAGGTACGTAAATTTGGCGAACGGACCAATACAGGTGTCGGGGTGAGTTTTGATTTTTGACTCTTTATTATCTTTCGAAAGATCCATTTTCAGATTTTCGCCGTCATCCCCACTTCCGTTTAAAAACGGAATAACTGTGCAAGAATGGCAAAAGGAAATGTGACCTAGAATTTCGGTCGGGTTAAATCATGTTGCACGACATGTCCAAGACCACTCTTCAACCGTCGGAAAGCTGCAAGACATGCGATCCGGTGCCGTCGAAATGCATGTCGATTCCGATTGGAAGCAGTGATCCCAACATTGGGTAATGAAATATGACAAATTATTTTCCTATTCATATGTTTTTTTTTTATGTCAGATTCAACTTTAACGATGCCTGAAAGTGTCTAGGTCCGCACCGATTTGTCGAGTCGAACCACGTGATCAACTCAATGAGAATACCACGTGATAAAAAGAAAACGGAAAAAACCACAGATGAAAGCATAATTCAGACTGCAATGTATGAAAGAAGCGAAAATGTGAAAAAAAAAATTCTGCTCCAATTCTAATGAAACGATTTCGACAAAATTAATTGCTAGATTAATTCAAAACGCGGCAAGTGCGCTCCACCGCAATGCCTCGGCGTTGATCGGGAAAGCGGTGTGAGATGAGAGAGTGTGCGAACCGAAGAGATTCTAGCGACAGGTGGCGTCAATTTACAGTCCGAATCGACAAACGCGCTCCATTGCACACTTTGCACCGACACGAGTGGCACTATAAAAGGCCGGCGAGATGAGCATTTTGGTCAGTTCTCGCAGCTCCTCGAGTTGTGAGCGACCCCGCATATCTGGCGGGCTCGATGTGCCCCGCATAACCTGCGGGCTCGCCGTGTCCCCCCGGATAGCTGTGTGGGCTCCCACGCGTCCCGCATAACCTGCGGGCTCCGCGTGCCCCACATAACCCAGCGGGCTCACCGTGCCCGCATAGCCTGCGGGCTCGTCGTGGCCAAGGATCCACTCGGTAAGTCACATTCATACTCCTTTCCCTCAATTCCATTTATTGCAGATCCGAGCGCCACAGTCATTGCTCGTTCGAGCTCTTCTGATGTGCTATGTTGAAAGTGTCGGGGATTCTCGACTGGTGCGACTCCGTCAGCCAGTACTAACCCTACTGCAGTGTCGCTTCCAGGCCGATGTTAAACCCACATTCATGAGTAGACATAACACGTGAAGAAGAGTGAGAATGGCGAATGGTCGACGCTTCCCGGGGCGTCGAGTAGAGCGAGGAAGTGGATTCGAAAGGTAAAGATGGAGTCGCAGTTTATCAGAATAATTTGGATCATTGTAGGGATCTTGTGGATCAAACGGATAAAATCGGAAGCGACGTGGAAGAAGAAGCAACGAAAAGGAAGGACAAAAGCGTCTGGTATTTGGTATTTTTTGGCCGGGCCTTTTTTATTTTTTATTATTTTTTTATTTTTCCTTATTACCAGTCACCAGTCATACCACTTGCGACTGTCCCCCCTTCTCTTTATCAGTCGACTGATTCCCCCAACCTCCTGCCGTACCGTTTGCGGCTTCTCTATATCCCACCACTTGGGATTCTTCTCTTTCCGGTCCTACCGTTTGGGACCACTCTTCCTCTCACCAGTCGTACCACTTGCGACTGTCCCCCCTTCTCTTTATCAGTCGACTGATTCCCCCAGCCTCCTGCCGTACCGTTTGCGGCTTCTCTATATCCCACCACTTGGGATTTTTCTCTCTTTCCGGTCCTACCGTTTGGGACCACTCTTCCTCTCACCAGTCGTACCACTTACGACTGTCCCCCCTTCTCTTTATCAGTCGACTGATTCCCCCAGCCTCCTGCCGTACCGTTTGCGGCTTCTCTATATCCCACCACTTGGGATTCTTCTCTTTCCGGTCCTACCGTTTGGGACCACTCTTCCTCTTACCAGTCGTACCACTTGCGACTGTCCCCCCTTCTCTTTATCAGTCGACTGATTCCCCCAGCCTCCTGCCGTACCGTTTGCGGCTTCTCTATATCCCACCACTTGGGATTCTTCTCTTTCCGGTCCTACCGTTTGGGACCACTCTTCCTCTCACCAGTCGTACCACTTGCGACTGTCCCCCCTCTCTTTATCAGTCGACTGATTCCCCCAACCTCCTGCCGTACCGTTTGCGGCTTCTCTATATCCCACCACTTGGGATTCTTCTCTCTTTCCGGTCCTACCGTTTGGGACCATCCTCTTCTTCCTCTTTTTTCTTATTTTCGGGGAAAGTCGTACCACTTACGGCTTCCCCTTCTTTTTTTTTAATTTGTGTTTTAGGTATGTTTAGGTATCGCCGCCGTCGCCGACGATGGAAAGATCTCGCCGGTGTATCGACTCACCGGCACATATCCCATAAAAAGACTAAGTCTAAGTTTAAGTCTCTAAGTACCTCTAGTCTCCCTAACTTCTAAACTCGCCGTAGTCGGCAATCCCTAGGTCGTAGTCGACCACCCATAGCCGTAGTCGGCTACTCCCCAAGCGCCGAGGCTTCCCGTTCCTCATAATCGTAGTACCGAGGCGTTGGCTGGGTGGCGGCTTATCCGCTTTACCCTAAAATCGGGTGATTGGCCTGGCAAGCCCTTCAGCCCTGATTCCGTAGCCTGGAATCGAACCCTACCCAAACGCCCCTGTTTCAAGAACTCTCGAGTGCTTGGAAACTGCTATTGGGGCGTTATGGATGGTTAAGCTTTAGAACTTTGCTTCACCGGGTGTCCTCCATACTAGTCAGGATGGCATCTGGACCTGACCTATATTGACGTGGTTTGGCCAGCTATGTCAATATGTCCAGCCTTTCGGGTGCACATGGACCGTGCTTCTTGGCATAGTAGCTTGCTACTTTGTAGTGGCTTGCTACTACTTAGTAGTAAGCTGCTATGCTGAGAACACAAAAACCACATTACCATATCACCAGTAGACCCGGGGCCCAGCCAGACGTGGCTTGCCCAACCACTTCTACTTCTATTATCCTCGGATGATAGTTGTGGGATGTCCTTGGGTGATCCCCATGGTGGGATCGGCGATGACCCACATCAGGTTTCGGCCTGATGCTGGTGAGCCTCTCCTTCATGTGCCGAGCCTCTACGTGGCGAAGGAGATCAACTGACTAGGCTCGTATTGGGCAGAGTCAGGCTAATCGGTACACGAATTCCAACGGCCCTCTTTAGGTTTTCTCTTCTTTTTGATTATACCTCCAATACCAAATTCGCTTTGTCTATCGAATTATCCCTATTCCAAGAATCCTGTTGAGAATCCCAACTACAAAAGGAACCTTTTTAATTGGTTTTTGAAAAGTTGAGAAAAATAACACAATTTTATTTTACCATATTCCCTAATCTTGTATCATTTCCTCCCGCATTGATATTTTTTTGGTTTTCTCCTTTTTAAATTCTTCGGAATCGAGTATTATTCCTCTCCGAACGTGTGAGCCTTTACTTATTCAATGTCTTCGTTTTTTTTTTTAATTTCGTTATCGTGTTTTTTTATAGAATTTTTAAATATTTTTCCCTATTTAAAACCAACATTATGAATATTAGTGAAATCATGAAAGTAAATGAATATTCCATTAAATGTTTTCAATCATTTCCAAAGTCTAAAAACCTAGAAGAATTGCTATTCTTGCAGGACACATCCAATATAAATACGCTATTACAATAGTTTTTTTCAATAGTTTTTCTTATTGTTCTGCACGTGTTCGCACTCTCCCATAATACACCAAATTGTTGGCGCAATATGGGGTGAACAATTCAGTCGAGACTATAGGTGAGATTTATTCAGTTAAATACTGAAATAAGGTCAAATGCTGCTTTTCCTCATGCAGATGTTCGAGCTTTTGCTCGGAATACTGTTGTCTGCACTTTTTCCCAGATTAAACCTCGCTGCTGTTTTTAAATTCAACAGATTAGTAGCGAGTCTTCGTGGAGTAAAACAGCTCCATTTGAAATTCATATGGTTGATGCATATATGTATTTGCTCACAACCTTGTCACTGTTAGTGCTCAATACTTTCTATTCTGGAGACGGCAATCTACACTACGCTGTATGAAATTCGCCAGAGTTTCTGTGCCTTTTAGTGAGTTTTTTTGCCTGAGATACGGGTATCTTTTTCTGGATAAGACTTTGGAAGAGGAAAAATAGAATGCAATGATGAACCGATTGAGAATGTCGAAGATAGGGTTTCTTTTGTTGAAACCGACGTCGAAAACGAAGGTTTGTTTGCTAATTTGCTTTTAATTTTTAAATATTAATTTTTCAGATCTTATTCCATTTCAAACCAGATATTCTTCCCAATGTTCATTTTTCCAGAAGTAAACAATTTTTTTAAAAGTTTATTTGCGATACTCTTTATTTATAGGTTTCAGGTAAATATTTCCTTGTTTAACCCATCAATCTTTTTAATATTGACAATTCCGCTACAAATTAATTAATTTCTTTATATGTAGTGAACATTTTTTTTATTGAAACTTTCAAATTAATGTTTGATAAATCATTTTTTTATTTCTTTTTTATCTTCACATTGTGCATGTGCGTACATTACTCTGCAGGCAAAAAACCCCAGTAGTTTTAATAGCGATGACACATATCATACATATTCTAACATTTTTCAATTAATCCTAATGGGAAGAATTTGTATTTCATGTATGTATGTCATACAAAAGAAAGAATCAAAGACGGATGCTGGCAGATATATTGTGATGTAATCTTTATTATTCACGTATGATAGGATTGCAATGCTGTGTTGGAATCGGCGATGACCCACATCAAGTTTCAGTTTGATTCTGAAGAACTTCTTCTTTGAGCCTCTACGTGGCAAAGGAGATTAACTGATTTGGTCCAACATTAGTCATTCGTTGCTTGTTATACGCTTCTACTCCTATTTTTTTTTGGATTTTACGCGTGCGTTTCTAAGAGAGACCCATGAGGAGGGATTGGCGATGGTTACTAACGTTTCGATCTAAGACTGGTTAGCCCGTCCTTCGTGTACAAAGCCTCTTAGTGGAGAAGAAGATCAATTTATTGAGAATCGAGTTGACTAGTACATCGTCTCACGTAGGTCGAGAGAATAATCAACGGTTTCTTTATGACCATCAACTTAAGAAAGAATTGGACTCGCAAGTTACCTACTTAATTTTTCAATAATAGATGCCTTCAATTTTTCAATTTTTTTGGAAAAATAAACAGTGCTTCTAAGATCTTCTGAAATCATCGTCTCATCCCTACATTTTTTCAAGTCTCCTTGTTGCAAAAAAAAACTAGCAACTACCTTTTGAATGATAATGACATATTGAGATTCACCCCAGAATATTTCTAGACGAGCATTCATTCCAAATTCCGGTTCACTTGACCCATGAATAAACGTCCTCGCATTAGCTTCTGAGCCACCATGATCAAACGGCCTATTTCTCATCTCACCTTTCTAGACTTCATCTTTTTAGATCTTTTCACAACAAATTTGAATGGATTTTGAAAAACAAAGACAAAGCTAAAGTAGTTCAGTGTTTTCTCAAGTTCGTCCCATCTTCTGAAACTCTTTTCACTGTCTGTATTGGTATTTAACTTAAACAGACCAAGTGCACAGATGGCTCATTTAAATATATGATAATAAGCATAAGTATACAAAACACGACATTTATTGTATTGTCTATTTTCAATATTATGACGGGGTGGAATGCTAGAATTCAAAGGGAATGCGAACATTTCACTAGAAATCTAATTAAGTATATGATATCATAAGTAGAAAGCGAATTATTTGATTTCAGGAAAAAAAACAAATATATGATTAATGAAGTAAATACACAACAAACTCTAGCCTAATATGTATATTGATTGTATTGAAGCGATATTATGATTTGTTCAAGATCTAGCATACTAGCGTAATTTTGTAATACTTGAAGAATAATTAAGAATACTATGTTAACATTTAAGAACAATCTTTGGCAAAACCATAGACTAAGATGCGTATTGTGCTTAAATGGAAAGTTTTAAAATACTATGCTAGTAATTATTCATAAGATTTCCGCTCAGCGATTACATACAAAATTAATCATTTTGGCGAGGAGTTGGGACGAAAGCAAAATCTGGTTGCTTAACTCTATCGGTGTAATTCAACTCTCTGAGCGACGGAGCAATGTAGTAATAAGACGAATGCAAGTTCCAGCTGAGATATCTTAATCCAAACGTGGCGTTTTTCTGGGGAACAATTTTCATATCCCACAACAACTCGCTCTCCCCGATCTGAAATGTCTCAAAATCATCCAATCATTAACGAATTTTCGTTACTTTTTGTCTTCTGTCATCAAACATCGAGTACTTGCGAGAAATCTGGAATCACAACGAAACATTGTTCCACATTTTTTTTCGCATTCACATAACCTTAACGTGATTCTTTTCAATTTTCCAGGTTCCACAAAGAGCTTGTACACCTTCGAAAAGATGGTAGCTGCGCATTGGATCGCTTTGACCTGCCAATTGCTTGGATGTACCTGAAAAAAAAAACACATTGCTAGTTGACGGTTTCTTTTGAAATCGTACCATCAGGATAAAATTTGATCATGTCATATCCTTCAATTATATCTGGACGGTCAACTAGCTGAAAATCAGACAATGAAATTTTTTTATTGTCTAGAAATCTCACCGGAGCCGATCGAGGCTCCTCAGATTCATCACGCAATTTCTTTGATAGATAGAAACCGTCAAAGAGAAGGTGCGGAGTTCTGAAGAAGCGCGTTCTCCATGACAACCCATCGTTCTCGTTCGCCGCAATGTTGGTCGATCTTTTGTAGATATCCTTCCAAAGCACTTCATCCCTAATATGGAAACTTCTTATCCATCTATTTTTGAAAACGAACCTTGTAAACAGGAAAAAATTAGAGCTTACAAGCCCAATTCTCTCAAGACTTGCCAAATCCAATGTACTTCCAACAATTTTGTCAATGAGGACACGAATTACCTCATTAGGGAGTTTATCGATATAGCATGGATTTTCTTCAATATATATTATTATAATACATTCTTAACATTGCATCTTTACCGTCATTTTTTTGGAAACGATCCTGAAACTTTTCCGTTTTTTCTTTAATTGACGCAACGAGCTTTTTGTTGGCCTTGTCGTCAACAGCTAAAATCGATGTGACCTTGAAAACATGAAAAAAAGCCTAAGCGACAATACCAAAGTTCTTATAGAATTCGACAGTGCACTCGATTTTGAGACTAACGAAATCGTTATAATCGAGCAGAATTCGTCGAAAGCTGAAATTGAAGAAAATTGCTGTGAATTTTCAGCAATTTCCTACTATTTTTGAGCGGCAATTCGCTTACAGTTGTGCTCATGAAGAACGCCTTTCTTCATTAGCTCCTTTGCCTCTTCGTACTAAAAAAAAAACAAATATGATATTTTTATTGTATGTAGTGCCGGCGGAATTTTGTTACATTATTACCTAAATTAAGCATTCACCTAGATTTCCCGAGGATTTAAAGGTCATTTGAGGGTAAGAAAAAAATCATCCATATTTGATTTTTCAAGCATTGGGATTAACCAAGTTCAAATATATGCGTTTTCGTTTTCACAAGAAAAATCAACGTAATTCAAGTTTGCCAAACTCATTCTATTATTTTTGCACCAATTTTCAATGAAACATACAGTTTGTTGTTGGGAAGCCATTTCCTGAAAGAACAACGTCGCTCAGTGGAAAGAATCGATCGATTGGGGCGAAAACGACAAAAGTGTTCAGCGTATGGACAATGACGACAATTTACATATGACACCGAATAAGCAAGAACGCTCCAGCGAGAATAACGATTTTTCGCAGCGGTTGCCGCTTTTGCTCCTGCTTTGTGCAGATGAGATGAACAGAGTGAATGCGAACTTTGAAGAAACGGAAGCGAATGATAGAGAGGTGCGAGAAAGTGGGAGCACGTTTTCTTTCAGCTTCTTTGTTGACTAGTAAATGAAACTAACGATTTTGGAGAATTGTTCAAAATCACATTAAGAAAGGTAAAAACAGAATCTGAGGTGGAAAACGATTTTGTTTGTTTCCGATTGATTTTTTTTTTTCCAAATGTTCAAATTGGTTTAAAAAGTAAATAAATGAAAACTCCTTGGGCTGATGATGGCAATGAAAACTTGTTAAGATTATACGTCAGGAGAAATCCCCCCTCCCCAGCCCATTCAATCGTTCTAAACATGGGCATTTTTCATAAATGCTTCACTATGGAAAAAAGTGTTCATTGACGATATAATGCGAAGACTCAAAGCGAGAGAAGAAAGCAGATGCATGATGGATCTTTCCTCTTGCCTAATTGAAAAAAAAGGGAAAGCTCTCTGAGCAGGATTTTAAAACGAGCAAAGCCTTAAAAGCTACCATAAATGGAATCCTTGTCGCATTCAATGAGATTACTTTTCCGTTTTCAAGAATTGAAAATCGAGATTAATTTCAATGATGACGGGAAGCTTAAATTTTTTTATTGATGAATGCATAAAGTAGTTCAAATCAATTAATAATCGTCGGAATCGGACGGGCGATCGATGTAATGCTCGACAACGCTCATCCAAACGTTTCCAAGAAGCTCCACGTAGCCATGGACCACCAAGCAGTCAACGGTCCTCGAGCAATAGCGACGATAACGATTCGGATGGAACTCATCGCTGGCGCTCACAATGCTTCCTCAAACATGTTATTCGATAATCTTATCAAAAAAGTGCGCTCACCGTCCGAGCAAATTTTCACTATAGTGACATATTTTCGGTTCCTCCATTCAGCCTCGAAGCGCTTCTTAATAGAATTGTTATATTTGTCTACTTCATTTAGTTGTTTCACCTCAGCTCTGTCATATGGTGTCTCGGTGTGCTTCATGGCCCACAAGCAATAAAGGAACACGCTTTTCATGTGATATTGTTTGATCAATGCCGGCGGGAACTCATATACGGAAAACTTGCTGTATAGGGTTTTCCACATGTCAAGTTGGCTAGAAATTCAAGAAGTGAATTTCCAATAGGTTTCAATTTACCTTGAAGCAATGTAAAACTGCTTGCATGTTAATGTAATACTCTTATAATCTTTAAAGTTGAGATCCGACATCGCATGCTCCAAAATTTTTTGAGTCAACTCTGCTCCAATTATATTGAATCCGCATTTTTTTGCTTCAATATACAATCATATAGAAGAAGAACTGGCAGTTAATTAAATTATGTACGTGATTCATATAATTATTTTTTTTCACTTTTTGCAAAAACACGATGACTGATCGTTTGAGATTGTACATTGATTTGTCAAACCTGGTCTGTAAGGCTCGATTAGATTCGGTTTGTCACTGAATTGCACCAGCTTCTTATTCGTATCACTCTCGAACTCGTCAATTTTCGCAGAGTCGGTCCGGCCAGCAGTGGTTACTATAATTGGTCATGTTTCATGTTGCTCACTAATCTACATATTACCGTATTTGATCTCGTCGGCTCTCGGAAAACGCTTCCAAACGCCAGGAGACAATTTCATAGCAGCGGCGTAGCTGAAAGAATGTATAGTATAATCTGAAATGAAGTTACGAATCACCATCCAAGAGCGTCGACAAGGACCGAATCCTTCTCAAAGTCCATTCCATTCCCGTACAATCTTTTGGCTTTCTTCTCCTGCACACGTCCATATTAATGTTGTCATAATGTAAAAATAAAATATTTACCCGAATTTTGTAAATGAGAATTTTGAATTGACGGCGAACACGATCGGTATACCAAAACGTCTCCCATTGTTGATGCGTGAACTCGCCGGTTGCTCCACGCTTGAGTAGTCTTACTTCAGGATTTCGATTCATTTCAAGGTTCATCTGGAATCAAATGAAACGAATATGTGAACGTTGGGATACGAAGAAATATGTCTGCGCAAGGGGTATAATCAAATGAAAAAAAAAACAATGTGAATCGTTTCCTCGTGCTCCATAAAAGGGCGGGGTTTGGCGCTCATACGACGTTCGACTCCATTATGCACAAGAAAAAAAAACAACTGCGCTGAGCATGAGCGGCGGGGCGGCTCGGAATGTTCGAGCTCGCTCAACGTCTCGCTTCAGAGAAAAAAAAAACCGAACAGGCGAAGTATTCGGCATAAATCTTCCATAAGCAAATTAGAAAACATGGCATGAATGACGTTTTTTTTTATTTCGAATTGTGTGAAAAGAGAAGACAATGTAAATGGATGCGAGAAACTCATCGGCCATTACAACGAAAACAAAATGCACGAAATGAAAGAGGGTTAACATAAATTTGTGCGCTTCTGATTGCTGTTAGACAAAGAAGATGGTGACGAGAATCGAGACTATGTAGGAGACCACTAGCATCCAGTTGAATATCTTTAATAATTTATTATTAATATTGGAAATTTTCGCATAACGATTTTACCGTGGCCGTAATAAATCGGGGATGATAGACGCTATCATAATGCTTTCCTGTTTTTGACGACCTTGAAATGTACCACGATTCCAATGAAGCTGAGATGATGAGTAGAGCCAAGCAAATTCCGTAAAGGATAAGAAGCTGAAATTGGTCGAAGTAATGTCTGTTTTTTTTTTCAATTTTTCTTTCGCTATTATTGTACTTCACGATTTGTTTTTCTTTTATGTTTGTAGTTTTTAAGTGACAACTAAAAAATATTGTGCATATGAAAGGGGCCAGATTGTCTACAAGGTCTTGTATGTAAAAAAAATGGCTTTCATTCTTTTAAAGTTAAAGAGATTCGAATCGCTGTTGTCATAGATATTCAAATTGTGATGCCAATAAATTGTGCATTAATATATGGTGTGCAAAACCAGACAATAAGACATTAGAAATTAAAAATTGTTCTCATTTTTTTATAGCTGAAATTTGTCACCTTAATTTTAGTGATTGTTCCAACAACGTCTTTTCCAAACAAGTTCGAGAGGAATATCATCAACGCAAACACCCAAGTGAAGAACAGAATCGCCAAGATGAGCGTCTGCCATCCAAAACCCTGCAATAATTGTATTCTATTAATAGATTCCATGCAAAAAAGTTCACATATGCACTTTTATAAGCGATGTGGATTTCCCATGCAATCCTCATCATTTTCCCACATTTTCTTTGCCACAAGTTGTATAGTTCCAAACACTAGAGCTTACATGCCCAAGTGCAAAATGGACTCACTGATATGCGTCTGTTTATCAAAACACAGACACCGTGAGCAATTAAGCGCAAAAACGTACAATTAAGTGCAGAGATACGTGGAAAGTCACATTTTGATAATAATAACTCTAATTCTAATGTCGACATAATTGGTTTCAAGAATTGGACTTGTTTTCTACCCCTTTTGCACACAAAAAAACCTATGATTTATTAAGTACCTTCTACTATTGGTTAAACAGTAATCCCGGGGGTTTAAGAGCTCGATTCGCAATCTACATACTAATCCAAATTTCGCGTTTCGGTTTTATATTTTTTTGCGAGCTATTTTCAGTTTTTAATACATTTTGTAAACATTGTAACGTACGCACCCGAATACCGGCAATAAAAAAAGAGTAACTGAAAAAAAGAGTCAGTGAGTGGCCATTTTTTTCTCTTCAACTTGGATGGACTGAAGGTTTTTCTAGTGACTCAATATTGATTTTGAAACGGCTAGAATTGAGATATATACGTATATAATGTCTGAAATATTTTCCAATATACTATAAAATAGAATTAAAAAGGCTATTGTCATTCATTTAAGGCTATTGTCATTCATTTGAAACTGTAGAAGTTTATTGAAAATTGTAACAGTGGCTTCAATATTGACAAATTCCCGCTTTATGGTTGGCTTTCATTTTTTGGTGTTTGAATTGCGGTAGATTTCTTCCATATAAGTGAATCATATGACCAGATTGCGAAACCACATTTTTTTGTATGAATTATACATTATCAATACAAAATTTACCCGGTAAATAAACTGGAAATACAAATCAGTGTCTCTCCAGATGAATGAGCTGGCGAAAAGAGCTCCAAATCCTAATAGCTGGAAAATAGGGATCGGATTAGGTATCATCAATAATTTATAAGATCTTACCACTTGGATGAAATTAAGGAATCCGTGCAAGGTTCGCAAAAACTCGAAATTCATTATTTTTGCTGAAATCAATAAGAACGAATGAAAGTGTGATATGCGAGTATTTATGAGAGATCACAATGTTCTGACGCGTACAGTTTCAAGAACTTCGTCTCAAAAAAATTTTTTTCCCGACGGGAGACGGATTGGTAAATATAATGGGAAGGCAGTGTGCACTTCTTGTCAACTTAAAACTAACTTTGTCAATAAACGCCTATTTTTTGGCTTTTGAAATGGACAAATTGAGAAATTTGGCTCAAAATGTTGCATGAATTATTTTTTTGGACATTTTCAAAAAAAAATTATGTATACCAAAATTGCATTAATGTTTGCGATTGATGGCAACGATTTATGAAAAAAAAAATTTTTTTGGGGGCTGTCGATAAATAGTATACCAAATGACAGAGGCGCTTGATTATTATTTGAACAAAAAGAGGATTTCGATGGAAGTGGAGGTAAGTCGCAGTAATGTAAATATTTGCATTTGGCAAAACTCCAGGTCCATTAAAAATTTCGTGTGCTTCATACCCATTATGAATTTATCAGGTTACTCGATGCTCATAATATTTCAAACAATCTTCTGGAATTAAATAGAGCAGCAATTGATGACGGGAAGTGTCATCCAAGTCCAGTAAACATTGCGAGAAGTAAATGGTTTTTTTTGGTTTATTGTTATTTGGCCACAAGTCACAGAACCGTTGAGTTGTGACTCATCAGAGCTCGAAATTGAAATAATATTTTTTTTATAAATCAATGACTAAAATGAATGAATCAAATGCTCGATTCAAACTCTTATCAGTTAATAGCTGATTTCGGAATGCCTGTTTTTGGTGTCGAGACTGCGTAAATATTGTGTATAATATTGGTACAGGAATGGTCTCAAGGCTGACAGGAAACTACGATACTAAACTTTTTTATAGGAAAAAGAAAAAAATCATGCGAGGAAAGTGATAAACTGACATGAAATGATAAGAGTCATTATTGTAGCAATTTTACGATTTTTCTATCATGTTAAAGAATTTGAGCCGGTGGAGAATCGTATTCTTTGACCGTTTGCAAATTTCAAGCTCAAAATTGATGCATCATGGGTTTCAAAGCAGAAAGGTAAACATTTATGTGAATTTATCAAAAATCAAAATTGAACAATAATAAAATGCACAATTCGTACAAGACAAACACGAGCAATTCTTGAGTCTGTATAAGGTTTTCAGTGATATCTCAAACATTCTCACCACAAATGATACAATGTGTTATCAACGCGCTTACCCAAAATAGTTTTGGGAGTGATTGATTCGCATAGTTAATAATGTCTTTCGTTATAGATAAACAATGCGTCATCGTGCAGAAAAGGAGCAACCGATTACAGGAGATGATAAAGCAATGATAAGGATTTTCACTACATAGCGGTTCGAAATTTTGTAGGAATAATCATGGTATGACGAATGCAAAAGAATTTCTAAGAAAAATATTTTCGTATACATTTTACGGTAGGGAAATTGGTTCCTATTATACAATTTATGGTGAAAAACTTTTCCGTGCAATTGAAAAAAAAACATACAATAGGTATTGAATCATTTTATAAATATCAGAAAAGAGATTGCAAATTATTTCAAATGTTGTATCTCTTTAATTTGTCCTGCGGAAGGAATAATTAGAAGCCCGACAAACTACTCCTTGAATGATTTTTAAACAAAAATTGTTGGAAAAATTATCAAAAAATTTCATCGTATTTTTTTAATCGAAATTTAAAAAAATTTCATTGAGTGTTTAAGCATTTTTAACGGCGCATCAAAGCTACACTTTTTTAAGCAAAACTTGTCTGAAATGTTTTTTATTGAATGGAGTCACTTGATGTCCCAAATAGGTTTGTTTTTATTAAAACTCTGTATTTTTTCTAAAAATAAAAAAAAATTCACAGTAACGTGCAGGAAATTATACAATTACGATATTTTGGCTGTAGTTATCCGAAAATATCAGAATTAAAATAAAATTTTTAGACAATCAAAAGTACCGATAGAGTGATTATATATAGACAGCATTAAGTACCGATAGAGTGATTGTATAAATAGACGATAAACGTTATTTCTAAGGGTACTGAACATTTATTTTCAATATATTTCGAAATAAAATGTGAAAACTATCATATAAATTCTCAAAAGACCATTTTGAAGAATTTCGGAATTTTTTGAGCGCAATAAAGCATTATCACTTTGTGATATTCTCAATCGAGTTCAAAAATCAAAATTGGATAGTTATCGTTTATTTGCATTCCAATTCCGAAAAAATTGAAATTCCACTTCAAAAATTTCAACTTTTGGTATTTTTTGATAAATGGCATTATGATGAGAAGAGCAGATTTTGTGGAATTACTTTCAATATTTTTTCATAAAAACGCAATTGAAAAAAGTTGAAAAAATTCAGAACAAAGACAAAATCTTGAATGAGGCCTATAATAGTATATTCCAATATCTCATACCCAGTCAATAGTTCGCTTTACTTGAATGCCTTAATTGAAAATTCAAATGACAGTGAAAATGAAACTAAATCAATATGCAAACTTAACGTTTCAAAATTCTGGCCAAGAATCAAATAAAATTAGTGTTTTCAATAAAAATTTCCAGACTCGACATTAAGTTAAAAATAAATTATTTCTTTTTGATTATTTTAATTTACAGAACATATAGCAATAAACATCAATTTTCTAAAAGAGCAGAAAGTTTCAGTTTGTGTTGCAACAACAATTAAACCTTAAGTAAACACGGGCGTCTTCGATTTTTTAGTAAAAAGTTCACTGAGAGTTCAAATGTCACAAGTCAATTTCAGCCAGACTTCAATTTTTTTCGTCTGATGTTTTTTTTCAAGTCACCAGACGGAGTGATGAATACTTCTGTGTGCATTGAACAATGCTATTCTTTTTCTTCTGAAGGGCTTGTTATTTCCTTCACATCGACATAACAAACCCAAAACACGACGCACAACAAAATAGGAAGGAAAAAAAATGGAATTTATATATTATTTTAGGATGTTCCTAATTTAATTCTATGTGTATATGTGCTCATTTTTCTTTGCTTTTTCTTTGCGTCGCACATTCATCAATTTTGAGGTGTCGGCAATTGTGTTGCGCATAAATTTCCTGAAATAAGCCCCACTCGGAAATCAATCCATCGAGGCGTAATGGAAGATTTAAGATTGCGTGTTGCGTATTCGTTTTGTAATTTTTTTTCACCATGTTTATTTTCTATTTTTGTATTAATAATTTCCATTATAACCATATATGTGCATATAAAAAAAAATATAGTACCAATTTTTGAGAAGTTTCGTTTAAATATTAAATTTTAATTTTCATCCCTATGCATAATATTCTGGAGTTCAATATTACCCATAAATATTATTATATGTACTATATTAGAAAAAATTGTGTAGATTGTAGACTTCAAATTGAAAGAAATAAACTATTAAAATTTCATTATTTTAACTATCTGATATGCCAAAAAACTAGATTTATTAGCATATTAAACCCGTCTAAACATTTCCAGATCATTCCCAACTAGTCGAATAAAAAAAACTATAATCCATTAGTCCGTTTAAATTCTGCATATATCTAGCTTCAAACTTTATATATGTATGTATTTCTTGCAGAAAAAGGAAGAAGAAAATAATAGGGTGTCAAATTTGTTTATTTTAGAAACTCTTTAAACCTTTTTCGCTGTTCCTCCTTTTCTTTTTATTCAACAATAGAAATAAAATCGCTCTTCTAAAAATACATTTTCTCATTATTTATTTCCAGCAAAAATCTAGTGCCCCTGTATATGCTATTCAGCTATTATTTATTTTTATTATTCAGAAATGCTTCAGGCTTTTGCCGAAATGATGAAATTATTGAGCGAATTGAGTTTTTATTTACACATGGTGGTGGAAGAGAAAGAAGAGATTCATGTTCATCTGCTTTTATTTTTTTTTAGTTAAGCCCGTTTTTCAGAATTAAATTTTTAGATTGTTTTGCGAATGGGAAACTTGAAATAGCAAAGCAAAAAAAACTGGCAATGTCTGCAAAATTATTTGTTTTTTTTTAAATCTAGAGACTATATGCTCTTAAAAAAATACAAATTGAATGTATGATGGTTTCGAATTGTCCTCATGATTAACTGTATGATCTTTCAGGAGGAGCATGAGTAAACAAAGAATGTCTCGCAGTGACTACATTTATCGCACGTGGCTACATTATGAACCAAAATGACCTCGACACACTGTCAAAATTTTAAATAGAAAAAAAACCGAAACTGACGTATGGCAAAATAAATACTATAATGATGTCAGTGAATATGTTCTATGAATCCTAAAAAAAGACCTCAAAATATCAAGACCCTCAAAAACCAATACGAACATATTTAGATGTATTCCTATAGCATTTATTCTCCTGAAAATGATATATTATAGAAAAACATTCGATTAATGAAATGATTAAAAATTGCTTGTAGTAATCTAAGCACCGAGTTTAAGATTTTTGTAGCTTTAGAAATAGCTTGTAGTGTTTTTTTTATTTATCTTATTTAATAATATTTCAGTAAATTGAGAGAACAATTACCAAGAATAGTTTTTCTTATGCAAATTTAATATATGGTTTGTTTTATGTCCATTTCTAACATTGTTGAAAAATTTGAAAGCAAAAGTTTCCGAAGAATAACAAGCACCAATTGCTCAAATTTGACGCTGCCATAAAAATCGCAAACATTGTTAAATACGTCGTATGCCATCATTTCCTTATATGTTATTGCCAATTTCATGTTAAAGTCTTTCCGAAAACGCTATTACAATCCTGCAAATGAAATAATGATTTCTTGGCACTCATTCGCAACTCTAACATATGGCACAAATAGTTTGATCTTTAATTTGGAACGTCATTTTCGGACATGCGTTTCTCATTGGAATTTCACTATTAACATTTCAATTAGAGTTCTTCATGCTCATCATTGTGAGACTCATGTCAACTCTCTCAAATTGAGTGCATTACAAATGTCTCGATAAATTGAACCAGGGGCCTTTTCGTCTTCATCATCTTCTCCGTTTCAAAAAAAAAAATTTCGCTTCCTCGCTTTCCTACTACCATTTTCGGGGTTTTTTTTTTCATATTCCGCCGACTCACTAACAAATAACAGTTGAGCCTACCTCATAAATAATTAAGGTATGATAAATGCAATTGCCTTTGGTTGGCAAGGTTTGCTTTCAATTTCCAAAACGTTCAGGGCAATAATAATAGTGGGGAATTGTCTTTTTTTATGGGTTCCCCCCTCCCACTTCTCCCATTTTTAATATCGTATACGACTATGAATATTGCCCAGTGACATCATTCAAGCCCCCCTTCCAACGCAACCTAACCTTTGACCATGTTGCTAATTTAGTTAAACAATTAGCGACTGTGCGCATTCATTTTTTGGCAAGAATGGTGCAACGACAACATTTTGTCCTCGTTATGGTGAAAAAAGACGTGCGATAAAATTAGATTTACTATTTGAAAGAACAACGCGACAGATATCTGGGGATTCCTTCAATTTTTCTTCTTCTTCTTCTTCTTCTTCTTCTTCTTCATCTTCTTCATTCCATTGCTTGCTTGTTTCATTTGTTTTTGAGTGGAACTAATCTCGCGAGAAACGATTGGACTATTCATAAAAAACTTATCTTTTTAGGACCTCATTTCATGGATCGCCACGTGTCCATTTTTTGCATTGCTTCACGTTTTTTTCCCAGGCGGCATAAATAATGGGCAATTTCTAAAAAGTCGCGCCGTCATTTTCGCCTAAAGTGACGAATGCTGAATATCGCATCAATCAACGCCCCAAATTTGCTACGACTACCGTAACCTCGCAGTAATTTATTAGCATGGCTTTCTTGTTTTTCGCTTCTTTCTTTTTTTAGTGTTGCTTTTTTGTTTTGTTTGCGTCTCCCTAGTCATTTCTAGAATTCATGTCACACTCGTGCAAAAAAGTGCATGTACCCCACCATCCAAATGAGCAACAATTGGAACTTTTCGGTTTCCTTTGAGTATCATGTGTGCAATTATCAAGAAACAAAAAATGCAACTATTTACTCTTCGTCGCATTTTTCTTCATTTACTTCTCTCTTTCTGATTTTAATTGTTTGCATTTCACTCGTTTGTTACCCAATATCTTCTAATCAACGTTCTGAAATCTTAATGTTCTTTGAAACATCTTTTTTTTAGTATTTCGTCAATTCAATTCATCGAATTCATTTCAGCTGTTTGACTTTTCATTTCATGATTCTCCCAGATTTTTTTCATCAATGAAATTCGCCACATTTCACGCCTCAAGCTGGAGCTGTCAGTTGATGAATCCTCTCCGCTATTTATCATTCTTTCGAGCTCATTTATATATATATTTCAATCCTGTGTGCTTTACAACGCCCACCGTCTATTTTCTCAGCTTTATTTTTTTTTAAATATGAACCATTCTTACTATTAATAAAAACCGGGGGCATGTTAATAGCACCATGCAATTTCGATGATCGTTTTTTTTTCACACTACATATAGATCGCTTAAAAGATGAAAAGCTTGGATATATCAATATGAAGTTCGGATATTGGATGCTTTTAGCGAGCTAAGCTCTACTTTCAATATTATAGAGAACATATCTCAATCGTAAAAAGAGAAAAAAAGATATATGAGAAATCATCAAAACTTCTTCAAAGATCACGTAATTGAGCGTCGATCAATCTTCAGAAAGCTCGCCGAAGAGCACATTTCTCTCTGAAACACTTAGACTTTAACATTGGAGCTTTAAAGATTAGAATGTGAAAAATATCAATACATTTTCAATATTTTTTGCTTATCAATGCTGTTATGAATCATTTAAGGAATTCTCATTTTTTTCATAAATATATAATTATTAAAGGTTTGTATTACTGTAGATTTTTTTCAGCTTTCAAAAATTAGATATTTCTTCTTCGTTGATCATTTATTTTCTGGTTCCGTGTTTCATTTTTTTCCTTTATTTTGGATAAAATGTGATCTGAGACTTGAATTCTGTTGATCCCGGGACCTACATCATTCCATTTTGGGTCCCAATTTTGACATTTATGGATTTCAAAAGAATTACGATTATTCAATTTTCATCGAAACAAATGTTATATTGGAGAAAAAGAAATGTTATATTCAATTAGTTGGATTTCTTTGAACGTATAAGATGCATTTTTTGTTCTCCAACCCTTGCGACGTACTGAAAAATTTTCGTCACATGACACCCACCAAAATCCAGAATTAAATATTTATAGGCATGATGCTTCGATGTTTGATTTACAGCAAAACAAACCAAACTCTTTTTTTCTTCAAGAAATACGTACCACGTGGTCCATTAATTGCTTCCAGTTGGCTTTTGTGTTGTTGGCGAGAAAAGTATGGGGTGGTCCATTGGAGTGAGAGTGTCACAAAAAAAAATACGAAAAAAACGAAGAATAGTAGAGTGTGGATGACAACTTCGAGGACAAAATATGAAGCCATTCTCATATGCACACACTTGAAATTTCAATTTCAATTTGGCCATATATGTCAAGGCATTTTTGATTCCCACAGAAGAACATTGAGTCCAACTTCACACTTCCCGCTCATTTTCGAAATATTTATGTATGTGTTCTCGTAAATCGACGTCAAAGATTTTTTTTCTCGTCGATGACGATTGTTTTGGGCGTTAATCCATCGCATTTTTTTCTTATTATAAAATTCGCTTTAAAATGATGAGTCAAATTTGGTAGAATTCAGCACGCACAGCATAGTTCGAACAAAAAGAGCTACAATGATATATACGAATACAAATGGAATATTCATTAGTGAAAACATGACATGTTTCTAACGCGTAGTATTTTTTTTTCGGAGTCACTTGAAATAATGAAAAGAACCAGAGAAAACTGCTGTATACCTTAAAAGTTAAAAAAAAAACGAGCATTTTATGACCCATTTAATATCAAAAAGAATACAAAAATGTACCTCTTTAACTTCGATGTAATCTTATCACTGACCTTTGTCCAAAAAAGCCGCGTCTAGGGCATTATGTGAACGTGTACCGAATATCGTGGCAAATGGGACCATTCATTCAACGAATGTAACCGTTACGGCTCATTAAGTTCAACTAGTTTTTCTTCAAATTTTTTCTCTTCTTTTTTAAGCTAATATGAATCGTCAGTAGTTCAATTTTCGACTAAAAAAGAGGATTCAACCTTTCCGAATTCTAAATATATCCTTTCATAGAACATATCCTATTTCCTGTTGGATATCATTTTCCATAATTCCGCTATATATTTTTTGCTCTATTTCTCGTCATCAAATCAAATTCATTAAAACGTTTGCAATACTTCTTAAACTTTCTTCAAATCTTCTCAATAATCAATATGAAAACGGGTCGAAAAAGTGCAAGAGCAGCGATTTTCCCAAGCCTGTCATATTGTTGAAACATTCATGCCTGAACACAATAGTTTGAGAAACTAACTTTCGTTCTCAACAAGTGAAGCTATATTTGCAAGAAAAATTGGTCGCAAATAACTCGTGAATATTCTATTCATCCTTGACGAGGTCGGAATTTCTGATCGCCAACCAATGTTTTTGTGGTGTCGATATTTATCTCCTAAATAAATGCCGTCTTTTATTTTCTTGATTTATCGTCACTCAACTCCTTTCTTTTGTAACTACTATTTTTTCCTAAATAATAATGAGAGCATAGTTCATAATTGATTATTCATTTTCTAGTAATGTTGACACCAGAAAACCTAACTTTGTACGAATACAAATTCCCAATTTGTCTTCTTGTGGATTTTCAATATGGTTTAGAATTTTTTTTGTGACGTATTTGAGCTATTTGTCACAAACTTGGCGGCGAAGCATAAATCAGCCGTTTTTTCGTATTATAAAGCCAGTCGTAGCTCCTGACAAATAAGTGAGCATAGAAAGTTTTATATTCAAGCAGCTTCAATTAAAAAACGTGATTTTTGGTATTTGAGAATTTTAAGCTCAAAAAGCGATTTTCATTTTTTTTTTCTCAGTAGTCATTGATACGTTTCCGCGGAACCTGGGAGGCAAATTGTCACTTCAAGTTTATCAATATTTGATCTACCTGTCAGGATACATAAAAAATGTTCCTCATACTCGGAGCAATTTTTAGCATTCAAGTTCAAGTTAGTCTAGTAGCTTGGGAAAAAATAACAGGCGTCCAAATATAACTCCTGCTTTCTAAAATGATTATCTCGTTTTTAATATTACAAAACAATTATCTTTTCTGTTTGATAAATGATAAGTAATTCAAATTAACATCCATTAAATTCTACAGTTTTATTAATCCAATTTCAAAAATTATTTCATTATGGATTTCAGATGACTCCAATACCAAACATCTTTTGAAAAAAAAAAAGTTTTTGTAGAATGGTCCCTTCAATAAGTGCTATAAAAATTTGCCATCCTTCAAGAGCAATCATAGCTAGCCATTCGATTCAATGTTGAGAACACTGCGGCGTACGTCAAGCAAACCTGTCGAATTTCAACAAATCACATGTAGAAGAACATCAACACCTCGTGACAATTGGTATATGGTTGAATGTTGGTATTTCCTCGACTATTAGGTTTCATTAGTGTTAATTTATAACACCGTGATTAATAGTAGTATTAATCGTTCGTTCGTTTTTTGGCGCTTGAATATATTTGAGCTTTCCTATAAATTTTTGTTCTTTGCTAGACATTACTCTTTTGTTTGTACACACCTAGGAGAAGTTTGGTTCGCTATAGTTGATATAGCATGTTTAAAAAAGAGGTGTGCTCTATTTTTCTTAAATTTTCGATTTCGACTAATAGGAAAACGGACAGGAAAGCTTTTCCTGTAAACAGTTTCTCCCTCATTCTCAATATTTGAGAACCTCGTGTTTCACTTTGTATGACATCAGAACACTTCAAATACGTCTGTGGGTTTGGTTAGCAAGCACGGTTTTATTTTGCTAGTCGATCCGGTGAACCACATATGTTTGTTATGCTGGAAAATAACAAACGTCATTGGTTGTGATTAGAAGGTTAAAGTTCGCCGGTCCGGTTTACTGCCAGATTCATCTGACATGCGTCAATCTAGAATATTCAATTATATCGCTATCTTTCAATTCACCTCTCCTACCCCCCTCCCTTCTCGACTGCAAATTCCAGAATTTTTTGTTGTTTTGCTGACCTTTGACAATATTTTCCTGGTTGTTTTGACATTTGGATTGTATTCGTTCGAACTGCTCATTTTTGATCTTTACACATTCCGAATAATGTTGCAATTTTCAGAACGTGTGTGTATTTATTTACTCAACGAGAAATTTCGGCGATTTTTTTTTCGATATTCAATTTCAAATCTTCTCGTGTTTTTTCTCGAAACAATTTTCTCATCATTTTGCAATTTCAACTAATTTCTCAACTTGTTTAAAAAAAAGAGTAACAAAAAAAGTTTTTTTTGACAATCCATTGCATTCTGCCAAAAATGCAAAGATCCTCGAGCCAAAAATTGTCCTTCTGTTTATATTCCGGTACCCCTGGGAACGACGAAAAAAGCCGACAGGAGAAAAAATTCCACCAGGATACACTAGTTCCTTTTTTCATGCCTTCTTTCACACCTAACTATACATCGCAAATTATTTATTCTCTATTGAAACACTACCCACCTTTTCAATTTCGTGCGTTTGTTTTTTTTTTATTTGTGATAGAAGTATAGTCGTCATCACGAATAAAAAAAACACGTGATCCATATTTTTCGCATGGTTATAATAATTTAGGTGCCATTCAATACGAAATTCAAGTGATGCGTCAGTCACGAAAATGTTCACGCTGATACTTATGTTTGTTAGAGTAGACTAAGTGCGACTTTTGGTTTCTGTTGGCGTGTGGGAGTCGCGGAGGTCTTGATTGATAAAAAAAAGTGAGATTGAGGAAGAAAGAGAGCACCATAAAAAATAGAAACCAATTTTGATATAACATACCACCCGGTAATATTTGACCAAAATAAAAAACTCCTATTGCGGTCACAAATTTCTTCACAAGTTATCAGTCAGGCTATCAGGCAAGAGACAAATCGGAATATTTGGTCCAAATTAACATCACGACAAATAAGAAGGAGCACTCTGAGTATTTGTGGACTCGTTTATTTTTTGGGGAGGGAATTCCAATTTTAATTTAACAATGAAAATTAATGCATTGTGCCGCTTTTTGGATTTTAATCCAATTATTAGATGAGAGTTTGTAATATATTTTGAATACTTATAATAATTTTTTTTGACGTTTTTTGTATCCATTTAAAAAATTTGATTCAAATTTAACGATGTTTCAATTTCCTTTAACATTTGTGCGAAAAAATTGACTTCCTTTATTTAAATTATTAAATTATGCAAACCAAGGCTCTCACTTATTTAAATATAAGAACCCCCGTCCCCATTGGCGTTCATCTCTTTGGAGGAAGTAAAAATATCTCATAAATCCTCATCCATGAAAATTCTCTAATCGCTAGTAAATCCTTCTGGCACATATTTCACTTCCCCGTCAATGTCTCTATATAATTACACCATTCGCATTTTTCTGGTTTTAATTTTAATTGATTAATTTGCCATTGGATGAATTTCTATTGAAAATTTCAAAGCGCCAACACGAGAAAATCACACCAAAAGAGGTGAATAGGCAAGATTAAGAATCGGAGAAATGCATCATCAACGCGAGTTGCGAGAATTAGCCACCTTAAATGTTTTCTTGTAAGTTAAATGAAGGATCTGAAGCTTTATCTTCTTCAATTCATTTTGTAAATGTTTAATAATCATAATTTTTAAAAGCAACAAAGAAAAACATTATAATGGTGCTTGTATACATTCATACATCTCTCTGGCTAACATCCATACATTTATTATTGAAATAGTTTGATGTGCGAAGTTCAATTCATCTGGTATTACTCTTCCATTGCATTCTATCTATTTTATAGTAAATAATTAATTTTAGTATCACCCCTTTGACCAAATTCACGATTTTACCAGATTAATTTATTTCAATTCACCCCCACAACGTTATGTCTTACTGTAACGCTTTATTACTGTGACCTCACATAAATTTATTGGGTTTTGAGATACGCGCGCAATTTCTCATTTTCCTTTGTCTAGACGTGCTTGTCCTGCCGCGATTTTCAATGGAGCTTTTGCCCAAAACTGATTTATATATTCAATGCGTAGGCCTTATAAGGATAACCAAAACAAAAAAAAGGTCATTTTTTGGGAAAGGGGGCTTCTTGGAAATCTTATTTTTATGAGGATTTAAATGGCATTGTTTTGGATTCTGGAAATTTAAGACCCACCTGCTCAAAAACATGCACTTCAACGGATAATGCAAATTCATGTCCATTTATGTCATTTCGATTTTCCATATAAAAGCAAACGTTTAATTTGCATGTCATGATACCGCGAACATTAAAAATTGAGCATCATTTTAGCGTCTTCTCGTATGTTTTCTTCTACACGTGTATCATCAAATATATAATAGGCTTAACATAATCATAAACTTTGCTAAGCCCGAATTTCCTAGTAGCTAGGAATCAAGTCTGAAATCTTTGATGTCGCAAGAAAAAACAAGTTGTTTCAAAAAAAAAGAATGCCGAAAAAATGGTTCTCCAATTCCTTCGTCTCGCTTAGCCAGCAGGCCGCTTTGTCTATCATTGCCATGTAGCACAGAATTATTTATTAATTCTTCGACACTTTTTATTTTCTTTTTTTTGTGTTCTGTTCTGTCCGAAAATCGTGTCGCATTCTCGCCAATTAAGAGGAGCCCCCCGAATGGGAAGAAAAAAAAAACACGGCAGTAGAGAAAAACGGAACGGAATCGAATGAAACGCCTCCTCCTTTTTTTTCTTTCATTCTAAATTAGCACGCCCATTTTCATTCAGTCTTTCGGCACTCTGTCCGTTTTAATTCGGTTTTGTGCCGCATGGACGGACTTTGATTCCCGACAGAATAGATGGCAAATTTCTTACTTTTTGGCAACATGCATATAATTGCCATTCCCCTCGTATTTTTACTATTTTTATATTAACGATTGGCTTCTAATTTGTTTTCATATCATTGTTTTCCTCCGATCGAAATTTCATTGTATTATTGCCGAGAAGTGTCACTCATTCTTTTCATTAATAATTCAGGACTAGCAAGGAATATAATTTTTTAGAATTAAGTCGCTTCCTTTATTAACTAGGATTACTGTAGCTATTTGAGTTTATCTTTTCCAGCAATATCTTCTCTCTATAACAATGTTTACATTTCTTTTGTCCAAAAAAAAAACTTCGTTGATACTATCTTCATTATTCTTTTCTGAATGAGATTCCTTTGAAGGTGTTCATCTTCAACCCGACACATCACAAAGAACTCGCTTTTCGAAAATTGTCAATTTTCAAACGTGCCGTCAACTAGATAAAACACGAACCGCGCGAATCTGTTTTCACAAGATAGGCAAGATTCGTTAGAAAGTTCACGATTGATATTATCGTCGTCATTCTCAAACCGCACACCACCCACGAAGCTTTTTTCTCCCATTTCAATTTTTCACAAAAACTCCGGCACCATAAAAGGGCTTTTAACAATTCTGCAGAGGCCGCCTGTCGAAAAAAAAATACTTAATCTTGACCTCACACGCAATATCTTTGAGTTTTTATTACAAAAAAGGACTCATTTTATTGCCTAAATTGCGTGCCCACCGTACCCCAACCCCTTTTTTTTGTCAAAAATAGCACTATTTAAAAGAGTGCTCACACATTTTATTGGCGCAAATTAGCTGAAATTATTAAACGAAATGTTTCAAATAATTGGTTTCCCAATATGCACACTTGGGACATCGATTTTGTCGGTTTTGTTTCATTTATTGAATATTTGTTTGACCTAAGCACTTTTCAAATTAGCATCGTTTCAAACGCCGATCGCTATCTTCTTCGTTGTTTTGGTTTTTTTTTCTCATTTTATTTTTCGAGTAAAACGTTACACTATTCGTTTTCAATCAATCTGACATCTCCGTATTGTATATAAACTTCACGCGAAATTTTGTGTAATTCAAACTGACGGAGGTCAAAAGACCTTTCATGCCTTCGAGAGAGTATTGTAGTGAATTTGAAATTTCTTGAAAACAATTGTTTTCAAAAAAATAATTGTCGGCAATGCTCATTGGTGTTTGAATTAGCCGCCGATCGCAGGTGAACATATATCATTATTTATAAGAATTGGATGCCAGTGATGGGTCCTCGCTATCAGCACTTGAAGATATCTGTTTTGTGTGAGTATGACTTCAATTTTTCGTCTATAATTAGCGTCAAACCCGATTCACCAATATAGAAAATTTTTGGTCAGTTGATAGCACGTAGCATTATCAGTGCGATGTACCGTTCGTTTTTTCTTGCTGTTGATTAAATTAAAACACGTCAGCCTTCAACTACTATTCAGTTGTTTTCAGACGGTGTCAAACAAGGCGTGATATCGAATTTTTTTCTTTTTTTTCCTTTTTCAACAACGCGTCTATTTTGTGATAATGGGCTGCACTTTCTCGCGTACTTCGTCATCGGAAGATTTGCGCAAAAGCGCCGAAAAACCTCCAGGTAGAGCAAAATAAAAATAAAAATACACACACACACACACACACACACGCATATTGCAACTTTGTTATTATTGGTTTTGCAGAGCCAGCGCCAAAGAAGATTATCCAGAATCGCGCGCCACTCCCAGATCTCAGGTAATTTATGACTTCTCCGTTTTAGTGCAGAATTTTGAATATTGGTCTTGTGACGACAAAGCACAAGGTTTTCCGGAATCGCCAGGCAATATTTGAGATAAGAAAACTGCAGGGGGGAATCGTTTTTGAAGAAACGAGAGGCGAATGTCGCAATTAATGACTGAAATGAGTGCTAATGGCAACATGAGAAACACAACATAAGAGATATTTCGTGAAATGAGCCGATCGTGAGACACGCTCATTTTACAGTAAACAGAACATTGAAAATAAATAATTTGTTCGCAAAACTTTCCACGTGGCAAAGCGTTGTGCAATATTGATTCCTGAGATATAGTATATAGAAGAAGATCAATATTCCATTCCACAAAAGACGTTTTGTTTTTGAGAAGAAGCATTCATTAATCATTTCGTAAATTCACACTAATCTTCAAGGTGCAGCCAATTTCTGAAAGACGAAATGCGTCGGTTTCTCAGCTCTCTCACCACTTATTTTTCAAACAGGCCGCGTATCCGTTTTTCTTCCTAATGATAAAGGATCGCAGCACTTTCAGCTCGTGCTCATTAATTTTTTCTAATTGCTCCCTTCCCCCACAATAACAATTCATATCCCAATTATATGACAGATTTTTTTGCGAACTAATTGACCCTAGCGGGTCGGAGCTCACTGAGCAAACTTCTCAACAATTATCGATTCGAAGGCATTTGTCAGGAGGTTTTTTTAGAACAATGACAAAATTTGTATACCCTCTGCCCTTTTTATTAGACGACTGTACAGCACGCAGAAAAATTACGAGAAATTTCAAGAATTTCAAGACGTTGACGGTTTCCGTTTTTAGTCAAATCATTCGCTGTCAAATGTGGTAAAATCCAATTTTGATAAAAATTGAATGATAACCGTATTTCGAACACGCTTATCAAACTGCTTCTATAAATAACTACAACATGGAAAAAAACTTTTGGATATTTAAAAATAATTGCAATTGTTTGGCTTTTTCAAAAGAAAAATCAAATTTCAGAAGCGGACCAAATGGAAATGTTCTTCAGATTGCCGGCAAGCCAATCATGTAAGTTGATTTGTGTCGGTTCATTCTTCAATTTTCTTTCGGTCTTCGCACTTCCATTTCCGTAAAGGATGTAGTGCAATTTTGAGAAATGGTTGAAACAAAAAAGATTTGACCGACCGTTTTTTGTTTTGTAATTAAATTTGCGAAGACAACAACAAGAAAAAATCGCACGTCGAATGAAAACGTTCCCCCACTAGAGCAGAGAAATTTTTTCTTTAGCGATCTCCCGATTCTTTTGACATGGTTATTCTGATACATCAACAGAGAGCAGGCAGCGATGTTTGCCTGTTATTGCCTACAATGTCGAATTGTCCATAAATTAGGCTAATAGTAAATATTTTGCGAGAAGTGCAATTTCTACTATATATTTTTCGAAAACACTACTGTCCTTTATGAATATGCATAGCTCTCTTTTCCAAAAACCGGACACTGATGTCGAAGCAAAAAAAAAACTACTAAGGGAGATGAAATATTGAATAATATGTATTTTCAATTGATTTGTGTATTTTTTTCAGTGAGGTGGAGAGCGCCAGCCAGGCCGATTTCTTCAAAATGCTCGACGACAAGATAAATAGGGTAAGTATTCAGGATAATTGGGTATTCGTAGTCTAACGAGGCGATTTGTTGAGAATAGCAAAACCAAAAGAAACATGTTGGGGGCAGGGGGGTGGACGAAATTATAGCCTGAAAAGTTTTTTGTCTAAAAATAAGCATTAAATATTTAAAACGAAAAAAATATGATTTCTTGAAATTATATATTTTCTCAATTCAGAAACATTTTGAAAGCGTTCTGAATTAAAAAAAATATTTTCTACTATTCTGCCGACGCATTTTTAAAAATAATGACAACGATACAAGATCTCCTTAACAAAAAAAAATACAATTTAAAAAATCGTTTTATTACTTTTATTTTATATTATATAATTTAGGGAAAATGCGACTCGGACACTGAAAGTTGAAGCAACTCGCCATAATTAACACCGACTGTTCCCTGCCAACACTCTCCCAATTCGTCTCAATCCCTGTCGCATCATCATCTTCATAATCTCGAAAAAAAACCATACGCTTATTAAGTCGAAACTCACACATTGTAATATATATTTTTTTTTTCTCAATTTGAAAATCCCCACGTCTCGATTTGTGATACTTCTCGGATAATTAACCAGTCATATTTTGTAAGAAAATAGAAGTGTTCAATTTTTTTCCAATCATCCTCCGAAATATTCTTTATTCTTTTAAACCCCCTCCCCGCCGAACCCATATCCGTTCATTATTACCATCATGTCCAAAACTTGACGTTGCTGTTTGTTTGACGAGTTATATAATGAACTTCCGCAACCCCGAAAACCAACGAATCATTTTAGGGTAATCTAGAAATTTTTTTTGTCGCCAAAACACACAACCACCACATTCCAATTGATATAGCTGCTTTTTAAAAGAGAATTTCTCATGTTAATTTTAGTGTTCTATGTAAGAATTAAAACCAAATCTCTCTTAAACAACTTTATTCTTTTCTTGGTAAAACTTGGCATTTCTCATGATATTTTGTAAATCGTTTTCTGAATAAAACTTTGAGCATGAAAAGACGGCAACCGACGGTGTCAAATTAGGAATTGAAGCGTAAACTCCGGGAAATACGCATGACTTGGAATTTAAGCGATCGTGGTAAAACTTTTCGAGAAGCTCAGTTTCGACGGTGTCGGCGATCAAGAGCGGCCAGCACAATGGCAAGGGTGAGTCAATATTTATTTCATTGAAATTTTCGCAAGTTTCATAAATTTTTTTGTTACAATAACAGATAGCAAAATCTTGCTTTAAATATGACAAACTACTTTTTCCTTTAATTTTTATAAAAACCTTATTTTCTCTGTAGCTTAACACTTTAACTATTTTTTATTGTTTCGAGCTGAATAGCCAAATAATTTCAGCGATCCGAATATGACGATCCCAACGAAATCGTCCGTATGGCTCGATTGGCTGTTAAGGAAGCCAATATGCGGGCAATGCGTATGCAAGGTCAAACCACCCAACAATTAATGCAGCGTGTCAAGGATTTGAAATATTGGAGCGGCGAGATTGATAGGTTATTTCCAATTTTTTTTTAATTCAGAAATATTTTTGCGGTGTTTGACATTCTTCCGGTCAAATACATGTTTCGTGGCACCAAGAGTCTAACCAGATGGAAAAATTGCACAAACATCAAGGCGAGAAAAAATAAAGCTTGACGTGTAATGTCAAAACCAAAACTGAAGTTTTCCGGAAAATATGTGAAAATTTTCGATCTGATATGTATACGCTTTTTCTTCCCGAAATCCAGAACGACTTAATAACATTCAATGAATGAAGTTTAGGGAGCTTGCGGATGTCAAAGAGGAGCATGACGATCTGCTCCGATGCTACAAAAGACTTCAATTATGTTTGGATATAACTGGACGGGCGGCAAGATGCAATGAGAGCTGCTTAGCAGTTCGCCGAAAGAAAGTTCAAGTAATCATCCAGACAGCTGCTTGAGCTTTATCTATGTGTTTATAAGGTTGGAGATCACACCTCAGATCGTGTAGACCTTGAGCTTCATAAGGAGAAAGAGCTAATGAATGATTGTGTTCGTCAAATGAAAGAAATTGGGGGCAGGGTTGAAAGACAGCTCGAGGTCAATCAAGCAGCTCGCAAAAACTTGATGCGAGATCTCACATTGAAACAAGAAGCGATTAGCTTAGATCATAGAAGTGTCGCGATGGGTGTCGACGGAAAGGAGAAGAACATCAGAACTCCTGATGGCGATCGGCTCGATTTTCGGTTGGCTGAAATAATGAAAACGCGGGTTAATCTGGAAAATTTCAGCGAGGGCGCCCCTCTTCAACGAATGAGCGAATATTCTGAATGGATTGAGAACACTGGCAACAATTTGAACTACGCCGCTCGTGCTCGTGTTCATAGTCGTAAAATTGGACAGGTGTCCTTTCGTCGTCATTAGAAATTCAAAATTTTAATTGTTCAGAAGCTTTCCCAATCGGTTCGCGAAATGGCGCAGCAATTGAGAACCGAGGCGATCGCCGTCGAGGCACTTCTCAAGGATTCGGTGCGCAATTGGCAAGAATGGCGAGATAATCTTCAATCGCAAGTACATTAATTGACATGCCTCATTAAAATCAATTATCTTCAACTTTAAAGGTTAATGCAAAGGACAAAGAGATTAAAGGAGCAGACGGGGCAATTGAGGAAATCAATTTCAGCTTGCGCCAGAAAAGTGGCCCGCTCCAGGTGGGAAGCTCGATAACATCCATTTATAAGCAATTAGCTCAGGTGGCCCTTTCTCGTCAAAACCAGCGTGGACTACGTCCAGGAATCGAATTATGCAATGACAAGGCTCAACATGCTCTTCATCAAGAGCTCATGATGCTCAAGAGCACATTCTTGAGTCTTGAAAACCAGCTTGGTACAAACAAACTTTGAAGCATATTTGTTCATTATTAAGAATTTCAGACAAGGCGAAAGAAAGCCGAAAAAAATTGGATAATGATCGAGACAAACTTCAAAGAAAATTGGAGATTTGCGACCACAACCTTACAATTGATAATGAGATTTTGAGACAAATTCGCACCAGCTATCCGCACGAGATTCAGCTTTCCGGATTTTTGCTCAGCGAGACCAAGGAGCACAGATAAATGACTAAATGATGCATGCTATATTACCCTCTTCTTAACTGTCGTAGCGGCATAATTCATTAAATATATAAACACATATAAAAAATAGTTAATGGGAAACCTACTAGCCTATCGCATCACATTTACCAATATTCCTAACCACAAACTTAGCTATCAATGAAATGTCAATAAAACTAATTCTTGCATCATATGTCGGAGCACACAATTTGAAAATTTAATTGTTTTATTGGACATGCACATACAAATGATTGTCATTGAGACCCGTACATTAAATTGTTGTGAACTACAATCAAACACCTCCCGCAAGTAAAACGAAACAAGTCAAAAACAAAACAAAAAACTATACAATGACAGAGTATTCCGGCGGTGATTGGAGCAACGGTTGGGTTTCCTCGCACAATAGTCGGTATTTCCAGGAGAACTTCCACATGAACATACTCCACTTGAACGTCATGAAAAACCAGACGGCGGTTATCCAGAGATTCGGCCCCTTCAATCCTTCCGGTGTAATCGTTTGTCCCTCGACTCCGGCAGTGACCAAGCAATAAATCATTGCAATGAAGCTAATGATTGACAATGTTGCTCCTAAACACTTATACATTCGCCACTCTTACATTTAATGAAGCGAATTTACACGTACCGACGGTCGAGATGCATTTGAGTTTGGTCATTGACCACCCAGCCATTTGAGTTTTCTTATATGCCATGTGAAGATGCAGAACCATAGTTGCCACAGCGCTTGAGACGTATGCCATGAACACAGCGGGCCAATTCTGCAAATAGCTAAACACTAATAGCATTTAAATTGATTTAGTACTTGAAATTGGATGGCGAACACAGTTCCAGCCATGATACCCGCCGAGACGCCAAGCCAAGCAATCCAGATTTGAACCTTCAATGAATGGAACCAAGTGCAGAATGATCGCCGCTCCTCATGGACCTCCATAATAACAGAAGTTGTTTTAGAATTAGCTCGAGCCTTCACTTCAATTGATGGGATATCTTGACTATAGATTCGATGCATATACTGAAAACGAAAAACGATTGCAAATGTATGGTGGCAGCAAGATTGAAGCGCGACGCTCATTCCAGTTCATTTTTATTCAAACTCTTATCAGGATAGCATCATTGTTGCACCATATGTTCTTCAAGTCTTATCAATACCGAACCACATTGTTTTTTATGCAATGGGCTGAACTTGGAAATAGTGCCTTGATACGCACTATACAGACCGAACTTACCCGGATTCAAAATCCAGCGATGCACGTGATCCTGAAATAAAACAATCCGGATGGCTCTGTTTTTTCTGTGAAGTGCGATTGAATAGAAAATAAACAAATAATCTTTGAAGAGTGGGAGGGGGGATTCCAACATATATATTGAGTGGATCGATAAAAAGGAGAGAAATTGACATAAAGTGTGAAGAAGAAGGGACACTAAGGGTATTCTATGATGAACAATCGCTAGAAATGAGCGATTCTCTCATTACCTCATTGGATAATATGATGCAATTGGAAACCCGTTTTTGATATAAAACTCACGTATGTGACTACGTGGTTTTTTAGTTTTATTTAAAAAAAAAACTTAAGCTTACAACTAACGAATCGAAAAAATGGTGAACGAACACAATCAAATGCTTACTGGTATTTTGTTTTTATTTTGCGCTCAATATGAAATTGATAGTTGTCGTCATTCGAGAACAATACACACGGATCAATAATGGAAAAACAATGAGGTCAGGGTCCAGTGAACAATTAATCGTTGTCGAAAACATGTGTATGTAATTCTTTTTGGAGCGAATAATTAATTTGAATCAAATGGAAATTTGATTAAATCAATTAGTAGTTTGAATTTTTATTTTTTTAATTAAAACTATGTCGAAAAAAATCATTTAAAATTTATTCTGTTTATGCAAATTGAATAAAAACATTTTAAAAAATGTTTCAATATTTCCCAGCTATCGAGAAACTCTGTCATTATTTTTTTTTCAAATTTTGTTCAAATATTTAGAAAAAAAACTCAAAATTTCTCAAACCTTTCATTACTCATTTGATCTCTTGACGACGATAACCAAAATTTACATTTTTGTTTTATTTTCAATTCCATATTGGTGAGTAATATTGAAACTCCCATTCAGTTTTCGAAATGCTATGCATATTTCACTTTCACTCTATTAAATAACATTAAAAATTAAAGAAGTGTAACAGCTTTTCCATTTTTCTCATCCGGTGACATTTTTTTTTTCTAAAACATTCCCCGAAATCCTTTGCAATCATTAGAATATTCCACAAGGGATATAAGCTGAGAGATTTGTAATAGCGAATTTCCGATTTGTAGTTTACATTTTTCATAAAATATTATACTATTAGTCGTTCTCCTCAACCTTTAATCTTAGAAGTTTTATTTTCTAGTAAACAAACAAAAGTTTATTTCGGTCGAAATCTCATCATTTTCATTAAAAGCGCCTAAATTAGATTTTTAATTAGGTTTCGTTCTACTCAACGGTTTCCGGTTTTCAAAACGGGGTGCACACGACTCTGAGTCGGAAATACACATGTATGCGAGCAGAATATGTGCCAACGAGCAAAAATGCGAGCTCTATTTTAGAATTCCATCTGTCATATAAAATGCACACTTTTCAATTATCAAAATATGATGCCCTTTTTTTAAGGGGGCAAGACGGATTATAAATTTGAGAGAATTAATTGACGTTTGCAGTAATCATCGTTATACCTAATTTTTTGTTTCTCGAGCACGATTCTTATCAATTGTATTGTTCGCCACGGTTCTACTGATTAGATGAAAAGGTCATCGCAAAAAATGAGGAAAATGAAAATGTCGACCACGAATTTTTGCAATCTGGCAAAAATAATAACATTGTTCAATAAGAAAAAAAAGCAGCAGGTGGTATCTACGAGAAATGCAACTCATTTTCAAAAAAAAAACATTTGAAAAAGTTGCAAATCCGCTCCATTAAGACCCGGAACACTCCGCAAATTGCACACTATTTACATGCTAAAGAGGCAACCCCGTTTCTCACTCACTTCGTCACGCCCCGACCTCTCTACAACAACTTGTGTGTTGTGTGTGTGTGTCTTTTCTTCGGTTATTTTTGCGTCGCCGTTTCTCAGCCCTACCACCAACCACGGTTTTGTGTGCGCGTTCTATTTGGCCTTTCTGTATTCCATGTTGTTTTAATAATGGACGCTTCACTTTATGAAATATGTGCATTTTCACATATGAATGTGATTTTTCCACAAAAAGCGGCATATTTTTTTATTTATAAATATTAAATCAAATCCAGCTGGGGAGGGGTTCGCATTTTTCGATCGTCGTGCAAAAAAAAATGAAACCATGTAAAATGATGCTCATTTCGTGGACCAAGCCAATTTCCTTTTTTCTTTCGCGCATTTCTCACCCACCCTGCCGTTTGCAACAATTTTTTTTTGGTGCGCAGATTCGCAATATTGTGCGCCTGCCTGTGTGAGTATGCTCGCGCTTTGCTTTTGTGTCCTTGTGGCGTTTGAATGAATTCCTTAGACAAACAATCAAACGTCATATCGCTCCAAAAAAGGACGAGACAGAAGAATATATCGCGTTATTACTACGCAGCATTCGAGGCCATACAGTTCCTATTGAGTGCTTTTTTTGTTATATTCAGCATCGATAAGATACGACTATTATTATTCAGTTCAGTGATCATCTCGTTCTCTCATTTGATTTATCAAATTGAGGACATTACGATTTTATTTGCGCCGAGGATTATACGAACGAAATCTCGCTTCACACCAAATTTTTTACTTTTTTCTTTATATGACAGCGGAAATGCAAGAATTCATCAGAAGGCCCAATTCAATTTCGGCTCTATTATCCGGAAATTGCAATTTTTATCAATGAAGAGCATTTTCCCGCCGTTTTATAATTTTGTGCTCCAGACTAGACGCTCTCACCCAAAATCAGAGCAGAACACAAAAAAAAAAAACATAATTTTTTTTCCATTCGCACAGCTTTTTGATGCTGTTAAATAATTCATGCGTTTCGTGTTTTGAGCTTTTGAAAACGTGAGCTCTCAGCTTGAGGAAAAATGGTGTTCGTTTTTATAATCTTTTCGAGCGACTGATGAATGTGCACCGCGGGGAACGCCGCTTGTTTTTCAGCCATTTTGTGTTTTGTTCGGCAAAACGAAACAAAATTTTGAGCATGGGAAATGTTCCACGAGTGTCGCATTTTTTTTCTAGTTGTTCAAGGAAACACAGAAAAGAAAAAAAAAACTCAATAAGGAAGTTCGAGTTAGACTTTCGTCATTGGGAAGACAAAGTTTTCAAACATTGACTTTTGATCTACATTATTCGCATCCGGATTCTGCAAACATTTCAATGATAACTCACCGTGCAATTGTATCTTATATAATTCGTGATATGTGCCATAACGAACGAACCAATTTTTGTTTCATTCAACGTATTACTATACATACATTTGACATTTTGATTGCATTTTTCGAACGCCGCGTTCCGTTGCGTTCTCATCGGCCCTCCTACTCCACTCCTCCCCCCCCCCTTTCTCTATCGCATAACACCCCGACGCCCCATTCGATACTTCATTCCATTCCCACTACAAATCAATTTGAAACGTTTTCTCGCTCTCCTGACTTGCGTCTCCTGTGCTGTATACGGTCGGGGCGATCGTCGATGGTTGAGGCTGTTTTGTAGTCGAAAACATGATATGTTTTTGCGGCCCCCGACAACCGATCACACGACATTCTATCTTTGTACATGCATTCATACGACTCCGGAAATTGATTGATGATATTGTTATACATAGTTTGTGATTGTTGCAGGTTCAAGGACATTTACCATCAAGTCTGGACCAAACATGCCGTTGCCGTTATTTGGGAAAAGCCACAAATCGCCAGCTGATGTTGTCAAACAACTCAGGGAGGCACTTTTAATCATTGACAAGGTTCCCAATTTTTTTCGTCATCTGCTCGGACGAATACGAAAATTTTGTTTTAGAGTACCAGCACGGAAAAGAAGACAGATAAGGCCCTGGAAGAAGTCAGTAAGAACTTACAAGCGATCAAGGGTTTCATCTACGGTTCCGATGGTCAAGAACCTCATAGTGATCAAGTAAAGATACTAATTAGAAACGCCCAAATAATATACGACTACTCAGATTGCTCAACTAGCTAATGAAGTTTACAACGCGAATATATTGCCAATGCTCATCAAGCATCTCTCAAAGTTTGAGTTTGAGTGCAAAAAAGATGTCGGACAGATATTCAACAATCTGTTGAGAAGGCAGATTGGAACACGCTCGCCGACCGTTGAATACCTTGGAGCTCGCCCAGAGATTCTTCATCAGCTTGTCAATGGGTAATCAATTACGAATTGTGTGCTCCGAAAAATTGAAAACTTTGAATTATTTCAGGTACACGCATCCCGAAATTGCCCTAACTTGTGGTTCGATGCTCCGCGAAAGCATTCGACACGATAATCTTGCCAAAATCGTCCTCTACTCGGACATCTTCTTCAAGTTCTTCGTATTCGTTCAAAGCGAAGTCTTCGACATTGCTTCTGATGCGTTCTCATCCTTCAAGGATCTTGTTACTAAACACAAAACCATGTGCGCTGAGTTTTTGGACGCCAACTACGATAAATTTTTCAGTGAGTTTTTCAAAAAAATTGCAATTTTTTCCTGTGCTTGCTTCAAATAACGCAGCGCGTTATGGTATTTATGGTAATCGAGCGGTCATATTAAAAAGCAAATTTGCATTTGCCGGTGCATATGCAAATGAAACGTCGCTTATTATTATTGAGAAGAGCGCAAATAGTTTCGGTGTCGCTTTATGGAATTTTCGCTCACAATTTGGAATGGAACCAATAAAACTGTACAATGTTTTTGCATTCTTATCGGGCAATTTTGCACAATTTTAGGCAACTATCAACAGCTGTTGAACTCGAAAAATTATGTGACTCGAAGACAGTCGTTGAAATTACTTGGAGAACTTCTGTTGGACCGGCACAACTTCAACATTATGACAAAGTACATCTCGAATCCCGAGAATCTCAAGCTTATGATGGAGTTGTTACGTGATCGCAGTCGAAACATTCAATATGAAGCTTTCCACGTGTTCAAGGTTAAACAAATATTTTTCCTAATTTAGCAATACCATCAAACTACAGTAATCGAGCAAATTTGATTCTCCCATTCGTTTATCTTTTTTTTTGTTTCGCTGCTCCGATGAAAACCTATTGTAGTTTTATTGCAATTTTATCATATTTTCTATTTGATTGTTGGACTAATTGATTTTTGATATTTTGATCTACTAGCAGAATGATTTTCAGGTATTCGTTGCCAATCCGAATAAGCCGAAACCGATCTCCGATATTTTGAATCGTAATCGCGATAAATTGGTGAGTGCGAACATTCAATTGAACATAAATTGAGTGGAAATTTATAGGTGGACTTCCTCTCCGAGTTCCATAATGATCGAACCGATGACGAGCAATTCAACGATGAAAAAGCGTACCTCATCAAGCAAATTCAAGATATGAAGGGTCCGTCGAGCTCGTCCAGCTCATCACAAGCAGCGGCTGCATCAGCTCACGCTCAATCCGCGGGATCAGCTTCGGGAACCACATCAGCACCGGCTTCTTAAAACATGTGATAGAGAAAAATATTCAATTTTTTGGCAATAATGTCCTTGACCAGCTCATTTTTAGTACCATTTGTTGGACGTTTTGCATCAAAACTTTTTAGGGATGAAAAAAATTTAAAAAAAAACTATTAAGCATGACTCACTTATTATATATAGTCTTTTATTGTTTTTTGAGAACTGGTAGAAATTTGTTCAAACGATTCAGCTGTAAATTTTACATAACTTATTCAACGCCTAGGGTTTCTGGAAAATCGTTACTAGGCCACCGTTATAGCGCAGTCATATCGCCGGCTCAACAATGCGGTTTGCATTCAACGAGATTTCCAATTTTTTTGGTTTTAATTTGAAACAAAAAATGATAATGGTGGTCAAATATGTTCTTTCTCTGTGTCTTATTCAACCCTTATCTCTCTCTCTCTCACACACACACAAATTTCTCCCGATACATTACATTCAGTTCAATTTTTCTTTGATAAATGTTCTTGTTTGATATACACTTGAGATGCAAGCACAAACAATGCTGACGGATGGATAAATGATATCAAAAAAATAGTTGCTAATGATTAAATTATTCCTGATTTTCGCTATTTATTGCTCATTGTTCATTCGGCTCATCGAACCAAGTAAAGCTGAAGGAAAACTCTATAAGTGAGCCGATTGTAGTCCATTAACGGAAATTGCGCAATTCCTTTCAGGGACGTTTTAGCAGGATATTTAAAGCTTGCGAGACCTGTCAGAAATCCAAGAGATGCTTTGAAAGTGCATATGAAAGTGTTTTTACAGCAAATTTTGAATTTGGTAATCAAAAACAAAATGTTGTGAGTTTTGCGATCGGGATAATCAAATTTCAGGATGGTAAAAATCAAATAATTGAGGTCAATGCATGGCTGAAATATGTGAGTCTCGTCGTTATTTGCAATTCATTTACCACCAATCGAGTTTTTTCTCGAAATCTAACGCTTTCACACGCAATATCTTTTCTTACACAAACTCTTGTAAAGTATCACTCAATGTCTGGAGATTTTTGATCTACTAATTGATAACGAACAAACTCGCGTCTGAACAGCCAAGATCTTCGTTTCATTTTACTTAATTTCTTCCGGTGGCGCCAACTTCCGGAAAAATTGAAACAACGGAATGCGGAATCGAAACAAGTTTAGTAACATAATTGGCCGCTCTCACGTGACATTTGCAAATGACTTTTCCGAAACGATTCCAGGTTTGGATTGATTATCGACTTCAATGGGATCCAAAGAAATATGATAACATAACGAGTATTCGGTTTGCCGGTGGCGAAAACCAAATATGGCGGCCTGATGTTCTGCTATATAATAGGTACAATTCAAATAAAGCAATGTTATATTATTAATAAAGCGCAAATGAGGACTTTGACTCGTCGTTCAAATCAAATGAAGTGGTATATAATACGGGAGAAGTGAATTGGATTCCACCAGGTGTCAAAAAATCTCAAATCGCTTCAAGAATAGTCATATATATTTGAAGGAATTTTTCGCGCTAGCTGCAAAATGGATATCACCTATTTCCCATTCGACGATCAAGTCTGCTACCTGAAATTTGGATCCTGGACATACAATGGACTCGCCCTAGATCTCAGTATCATATCAGAAGATGAACATGAAGGTTTCTTTTCACTTTTCATAGTAAAAGCGCAGATTTCTATTGTTCTTGGTTGCGTTCAGGAATATCAATTGATTACAGAGAATTCGATTGATCTATCAACCTATACAACTAGCGGGGAATGGCATCTCACGCGGGCTCCGGCTGTCAAAGATATCAAATACAATTCATGTTGCCCGGAACCATATTCAACAGTTACATTCTACCTCTTCCTTCGTCGCAGGACCCTATTCTACCTGTTCAACATCATCTTGCCATCTCTACTTATTTCAATAATGACATTGATGGGATTCTGCCTTCCAGCACACGATATGTCGGAGAAAATTGGATATCGTAAGAAGAATCAAAAACTATTGATTTGAAAGATGTAATACGTTTAGAAACAACAATTCTGCTATCAATTTGCTTCTTCGTGACGATCGTTAGCGAAATGACTCCACCAACGTCAGAATCAGTTCCGTTATTAGGTAGAATATTTTTAATGGTATTATTAAAACTATAGCGCATTTTTCAAGGAATGTTCTTTTCATCTCTTACTTTGATCAGTGCAGTATCAACAGCTTTCACCATTACAGTTCTAAATTTTCGGTATCGCCAAGTGAAAAATATCCACATGCATCCATTAGTAAATTTAAAAAATTTTTCCATAGTAGCTCGACACAAGCTTTCAGTTTTACAAGGTATTTCTTATTTGGATTCCTTGGATGCTTTTGATGAAGAGACCTGGAGTTTTCTATAGAAAGCGAACTGCCACGTCTCTCGAGGAGGATGACGTTTCAATTTTTGACGATTGCGAATCTGAAGTAAGATGTCACAATTTTAATAAATTCCAATTGCTTCGAATTATAGTGCTGCCCTCAAGTATCTGACATAATGATGCATTCGATTGACAGCGCTGAAACTTTGCCGCTGCCATCCGCTCCTCGACCATTGTACAAAAAAATGCATAGGTTTTGACTAATACTAATTCAACTTCATGACCGCATTTTCAATTTTTGTTCTCAGTATGCCAGCGGAGCACTTAAATTTGGACCGGAAAGTTGGTGATGGCATTTTGAAGAGTCTTAAACGACCACTAGTGCTCTCTCGGAGTTTGAGCAAGACCAACTCATTAAGAAGTCGAAGGTCGGTTCAGTTCGAGAAATACATTAGAAAATGTATTGACGAAGCGAAAATGAGAAGTAAGTTTGTTTGAAACTCAAATTTTGAGGTGGGGGAGGAAACAATTCAAAAATGCTGTAATCTATAGCCTGATTTCCAAAACAAACTGCTATTGTAATTATTATTTGTCTCCTGTGGTTTTTTTTCAAAGTTCGTAATATAAACGTGAACCACAGCTTGTCTGCACTACACAAAAAAAATGTATGGTAGCCGCTTTTTTGAACCCACTTTAAAATATCTTTTGGGTAAAATTCCAAGAGGATGTTTTTATAGGTCGTTGAATGCGTAATTAAACATGAGATGGGGAACGTTCTTATAATTGACTATCCGTCGTTACAGTATCCAATAAAAGTGCCAATTCACACATACATAAATGCAAATGAGATGGGCTTATTCATTGAAAACGATTCGTATTCGTACTGTCGGCTTCGCGAGCAATAAACAAAGAAATAGAATGAAAGAAAGGAATAATGTGTGATGTGCTCGCGTGAACCAGAAGAGCCCATTTAGGGAAAAAAGTAATGGGTGAAGAATTATGAGAGCAGCATAGGAGGATTACTTGAACGAGCAAAATAGGGACTTTTTTTAATTTTATGAAATTGAACGTAATTTTTACTATTTGAAAAGGAAAGTCCGTTTTCTAGAGTAACAAGGTAACAAAAAATTAGAAGATATAAAATTATTTAAATTGTCTTAACTTTGTATTGAATATAAATTTAAATTTGAATTGATTTCAGGGCATTCACACAACTCCACTTATCACATGTCTGTTATAAACTATTACACTCAAATTGATGAAATGCTGAAAGTGCTGAACCAAAGACTCGATACCCAAAGAGATTCACTTTATAAACAAGTCAGATCTTCATCGAAATTTGTTTATCAGATTTCAGCTTGCAGGATGATTGGAAATTCGCCGCAATGGCACTTGATCGCCTTTGTCTGGTGCTTATAACAATCCTTATATTTTCGTGCATTGTCGCATTGTGCCTATCGACGCCGCATTTTGAACCATGATTCTCAAATTTTTTTTTTCAAACTAATTTTTATTCAAAGAAGGCACATCATATTATAAGATAATCATAATATTATAATAATAAACACACAGAGTTACAATAAGCTGGAGATTTTCAAGAAAGCTATTTATGTTGTTTTTGGGAGAGGTTTTAAAAATAAAGAAACATAAAAGTAAACAATTACATTGAAGAAACATGAAAAATGAGAAAGAAGCACCAAAATAATGATTTGAAAAATGAACTGAAAATAGAAACATAAATACAATTTCGCATGAGTGAATTTCAGAAAATAATCATGGTCGCTCCAATTAAACGAACATTTCCATGCTAAATTAGTTTCAGAATTTCGTAATGGTTGAAGCAACGCTAAGAGCAAACTACATTTTGTTAGCTTCAATAAGACATGTTGAATAGTTTTTTTGTTCAGATTGGAGATATTGTGGGGAAAAATAATACCCGCTAAGGGGCCAAGGTGTCGGTATGGCAAAACCATTGAATAACGGGGGAATAGAGACTAGGTTTCAAAATTTTTTGATTTCGTTATAATTATTGCTTTTTTTCAAAATTATTTTGACACTATTGTAGTGTTGTGATGTTAGATTAAAAAAATTCAATTTCACCGTAAAAATTGGAATGAGAATTTTAGGAATTCTGTTGTTTCTTGCGCGCGATAATGGTGATTACGAGAAGTGTTGTTTTTTCGGTAGTTTGCTATTCTAATAAGCATGGAGGATAAATCATTTAGCTATCAATTGAGTCTTTGACCAATTGTGGGACCTTTGCTTTATCCTCAGTTGGAGCCTCCGTTGTAATGTGCGGAATTTGGTGTTTCACCTGAAAACAAAACATGATCTTTTTGTCTGGTACATTTTTGCCCAGTTGAAGCAATTCGGTTTCTCTTATTTTTTTTTTCTGATAATAAAATCCGTGCCGATCATATTACAAGGTCATGTTTCCGAGCTGTCGTGTTGCTCATGTAAATCATCGGAAAATCAAGACGAAAAACTGGCTTACCGCCGATCCGTCGTTGTCCGCCACGAGTCGTGTCGTCTGTTGATGGTTCATGTGACCGTGCCGCATGAAGGTTGGCGCTATATTCTGATGTGACCTGAAACGAACGATAGCATTGCGTTAATCGTGCTCCACCGCATTCCCTTTTGGATGGGAATACTTATGGGTGAAATAAAAATGAATGAAAAAGTGAGGAAAAAAAGCAGTACTAAAAATTGTTTAGTTTAAAGTGAAAGTTGCTTTTTTATGTTAATCAAGTTAACAGTTTGCGTCTTAAAATGGGTTTTAGTTGATTCAGTCAAGTCAAATGTCATTCTGGTGATTTTCTAATTTTAACCACCAATTGAAAAGTAAAAAAAACAATGATAGAGTGAGGAAAAGTGTGCGCAATTGCTAAATTTTCATATTATGTCAAACTTAATTTTTTTAAATACAATGCAAATTTGAACACTGTTATTTTTTATGCTAAATGAAATTATTATAAGCTTTTGATTAGGTGTTTCAATTCTTCACTTTTTTGCAATATCAAGCTCTTTACCCTTAAGCTTCAAGCCATATGCTAGTGCTTTACAACAATATTATACCATCAGCTACTACAGGTTCAAAAATTAGCAGAAGAACAATTTTCGGCATATATAAAGTGCACTACGATAATCATAAATGTGCTCTCTCTCTTTCTAACAAAGCAACATGCCGCTTGAATTGTCGGTGTGCCACATTCCAATATTGCCGAAATAAATAATAAAATAATAGTAAAGAGACGGTCTAATCAAATGTAAAAACGTGATTAGATATATAAAAAAAACAAGAAAAATAACAAAAATCAAGACCTTCACCTTTTCCTGACGTAATCGGCCTCTATAATGAAGATAATTTAGATTTTAGGTTTTTCCATAAATGTTTTAGTTAAAGGATGATGTATTCTTTGAAAAGAAAAATGTTGAACCTGTGGTGATTTCTTCCCATGTAGCTACTACTATTTGTATCAGTCCGAACAGTTGTAAGCATGTCTTCTCCAGCTTGTTGGGTATTGTTGAAGTCTCGTTGACTCTCAAGCTGTAATTACGTTTATTGGAAATGCGTTCCACCGTTGAAAGTGCGAACCTGATAGTCCCAGTTGCGACGTCTCGGCTGGTTGCGACGGCTGCGGCGGAAGCAGAAGACGAAGAGGTATATTACAAGCACGACGTATCCTGCAAGAAAAAAGTGATTGAAGTGCCAGATGTCGAAATAATAAATGATAAATCGCTATAAAGCTGACTCAACCATCCGGCATGCAGATGGGATAGATAAATAAAAGTTGTTGGTGTTGCCGGACACCATGTGGGAATAAGCACCAACGAACCTGTAATAGTGAGCGCGATGAAGCAAATTCGCATGTCATTCAGATATGAAGCCACATCGTGAAGGTCATCGGCCATCCGAATAAATTTATACGACTCGCTGAAATTTGCAATTTTTCGACCTGTTTTTTTTATTCATCCCCCCGCGCGATGATAACTATAGGCAACCCAAACCTTTTTTCGATAACCTCGTATAAAATTTCCTGCATTACTCCTTTTGATTTTTCTATGTCGGCCACTTGACTCATATTTATGCATAAACTCTTGATGCGACCAAAGCGTTAAGCTGTGTGTTCTTCAAATTTGACAATTCGATGAATTAAAAGAAAATCAAAATTTTTCTTGTTAGTTCAGCTACTAAAATGAAAAAAAAAACAGCGAAGGCGATGAAGGAGGAAACGCAAACGAAGGATGAAAATACGAAGGAGACGAAAAAACAAACGTTTCGACGAAAAATCAGACAATTATATACTGCTTCTACAAGCCGTTATTCACTAATTATCAACTACATTTGTCTTGAGAGATGCACATAATTGCTGCTCTTCATGCTGAGCACAAAACGATTTGCTCGTCAAACCGCTGCCTAACTTGGCCAGCTTCGGGTTAAAGAAGAATCATCGTACGTAAAATTCAGAATATGAAAAGCGCCAAAAAAAATTGCGAGTATCTCTTGTAAACAGATACGTTACACAACTCGTGTCTAACATGCGAAATTCAGTTCTTGTGATTTGTGAAGAAATTTGGCACACAAAAAATAAATGAATGAATTCTGGTATATTGAATACGGGGAACAATTCAAGGTTAAAATGCACAGCGAAGAATGAAGCATAAAAACGGGCGCGGGATATGCGACCCATGGGGATACCCCCACCCCTCACCGAAAAAAAACTGGCAAGGACAAAAAGCGAGATTTATGGGTCTCAATATTTCTCAACTAGCCAATTTTGATTTAATTTCAATTCGATGAGCCCTCTTGCATCGAGACGGTCGATGAGGCGAGAATTCATTTGAGTGCGTGGACGTCTCATTCAAATGATGAAGAGTCGTCACTGACTAAAACTCGACACATGAAAATGAGCGAATAAGCCTCGTCTCACTCTCGAGTGCTCAAAAAAAGTCGCGTTCCGTCTGCGTGCGCTATTTCGGCGCCCACCCGGGCGTCACCGCGTCCCTCCCTCCAACTTTCAGCTTATGCTTCTTTTTTTTTCACGCCGATCCGTTTCACTCATTTATTCTCAAATTTCGGCCAAACGCCGCGAATGATCATCATGATGAGCATTCACGACGAATAAAACATGGTACTCGACAGATGTTGACTACTACGAAGCATGAAAATCAACAAGTCGAGTGTTATTAAGATCAAAATTCAGTGTTTATAAGAAATTTCAGAAATGCTAACGAAAATAGCTAAATTACTCGAAAACTTTAGCGAACAAAGCTCATGTTTGAAGCTTTAGTCAATCTTAATTTCCGGAGAGAACCGAGTCCAGATGGTTCTTATTTTCTATATTGCACTTTCGATCAAGATTCAAGGCGAATCATTATTTGAATTCCTAATGAGCAAAAATTGTTTTGCCTGTTTTGTCTTATCGAAGTCACAGTGCAATTAATGTGGACTCGAAAATACATAGCACATCTGAAAACGGTTGAAACGGACTTACAGTTTCTCAATAGTCTCGGCACACAATTTCATGGCTTCGTAGAATTTTTAGCTCTCAATATAAAATAGTTGAAACCAACTGATGTAGGACGATTGCAGTTTGAGATTTTCTCATTTCAAAAATTCATACTCGATTTCTCATGAAATATTCGCTATCTAATGAAATGTACTCTGATTCCCACATTATCGAGGGAGAGGGGGTGTATGGTAAAAATGAGCATAAAACGTGATATACACATCCGTAAATGTACATATGCAATATAGATAGAAGAAACGTCTCGAGGAGCCGATTAATATTATTCGAAAAAATCTCAATTTCAAGGCACTGCTTCTCATAATAAATGAGGTCGTCCGTTGTGAATGCGACAAAGCTTGAAACTCGATATGTTTCGATAAAATCGCTCATTCCAACAATTCGAGAGGGAGGGGAATTTTTGCTCAGTTGACAGCAAAAAATATATAATAGGAGCATGAAAAAGGGGGGGGAGAAGAAACAAGTTGAGAAGTTTTGCCTTCTCCTCCCATACTACTCATTAACGAATTCAAAAGAGGCTCGTTGAAAGCGGAAAAAAGGAGAACATAAGGAGGTCTGAAGAAACATTCTCGAATATTAATTTTAGTTGGCAAGTTGGAATCTCCTTTGAAAAATTGGCGTCGAGAGCATCTTTTCAAAAAACAAAAACAAAAAAGAAAAGATAGATGATATAGAGCGTTTTGTCGCACCCAGGACGTGATGAATTGATTGATCTAATTTTGAAGGATTTCTCGTTCTTCCTTGAACGCCAATTTTTTTCCCAATTTTTTTCGCAATCTTCTTTTCGATAAAATGGAGCAAAAACTAATGAAGAACGAATTGCGGTGTGTGTACACATCTGCCGCGTAAGACGCCGAGGCATTATTTATATAGAGTTCCTCATTTTTTTTTGTCCACAAATAATCATAAGAAGGGGGAGGGGAAGGAGGAATATGTTATTGTTATTGTAGACGTAGTAGATGTAGAAAAAGCCACTTATTGATGCAGCCGGGGCGGTTCATATGGGAGAAACGACACGAATAATTGATGCAATGCAAACGAATCAGATTGCTTCTTTTGACTACTTTTGCACTTTGCCCTTGAGCTACGAGCGGCTCCAGGAATAATGTGCGTGTTGTTTTTGATTGCAAATAGAGCAGAAGGAACCATTTCAATAATTGGTCTTGTTCCTTTTTATGACGCATCAATCTTGTCTTTTTTTTCAGATTGGGTTGAGTTCAAAAGAACGGAGTGAGTTTTCGAATTACGTAAGGTATCGTAATCTGTATCAAAGACCGAAATTTCATCTGCCGACAACGACTTGATGAAAATTATGAATTTCTTTCTAAATAGGCTTCTACCGAAAATCAGGCGATTTGTATTTCGGAGAATATAGACATCCATTGACGCAAACAAAACACCCTCAATTTCCGCGATTTTGCTAAAATTGGAAGTTTTTGTACAAAAAAAATCGAGTACTTTGAACTTCTGCTCGTCTATTAAAATGATCAATGCTGTAAATAGTTGAAATATAGAAAAAAAAACTAGAATATAGCATTCTGTCGAAGATCTAAAAATTCGACAAATTTGAATAGTCAAACGCGTCGACCATTTTTTTATATTATGTCGGCGCGAAATTTAAATATATTTAAATGCTCCTACTTTAGAAGACCATGTCTCGAAAATTTCAATCAACATCCCATCCCCCTTCATTTGAATTCGTCCATCTTCAACAAAATCTTGCAGAACTTTGGATTGTTCTTAACTAATTTTTGCAAAGCTCTTTTCAAACATTAAATAATTTTTTAAAACCTGGAAGCCAATACAAAATTCGAATACCAAATATTTGCTATATTTAAACATTAAACTACTTTGAAATGCATCGAGTTGAAGTTCAGAAAGCCAGAAAAAAAAAGATAAATGAGCTCTTCACAATACTAGCAAAATGATTAAAATGAAATGATGATGAAATTGAGCAAAAGCTGCGGCTTCTGCCTTAACCGATCACTAATAATTTTGTTTACTTTTGTATTGCCTTGAAAATTTCACCTTGCAGGTGAAATGGAACTACGCAGGTGAGAATTTCCGTTGTTTGATTGCAAATCCACTTACCCGTATTCCGGCGGCCGATAAAAATCCATTTTATTCTGGAAGAACGACACTTTGGCAGCTGAATAAAATCAATGTTATAATTGGGAATTCGTGGCGAGACACAAAAAAAAGATGTAAAGTTAAGAAAACAAAATCGATGAATGATATGGCGGACCACAATTTCCGATTGGAATTTCCGATGATACGAGATACTTATAAGGCATTTGCGCAAGAAAAAATCGGAAATTAATATATTCCATAATGCGTTACGTATTTTTTCGTCTTTAGAATAAGTGGGGTAAATTTATTTGAAAGGTTATTTGAAGCGTTTGCGCCATTTCAAATATATCACATTCCAATATGGTATATTTGCGCGCCAATTCAAAATCACAATTAAAAACGATGACGGAAACCGCCCATTTTTCTCTTTGATGGAGCTCAATTCGTCAAAAAAAAGTAGTTGATTGAAACATTTGGTGGCAGAAGATTAGTTGCCAACTCAAAATTGGATGAACGTCAACTGATTGCGCGTCGCTCGCCTTGTTTGGTAGTGTCGTGTATATATTTCATTTGTAGACGTGTAAAAAAATGAGGGGAGGCTCGAAATATTTTTGAAGATGAGTTCATCACTGAGCGTTTTCATCAATATGAAATGAATTACGGGCGAATTGGGTCTCGAATATTTTATTGTTTCCGATAACAATATTAATGAGAAATTTACAAGAGCCAATTACGAGATCACGAAGATACTTGCTGTACTAGGCGAATTTGTTTTTCGAGAATTCCAATGAAAAGAAAAGTTGGCATAGTAAGCAGAGGGAAATTAGAATTTTGTTTTAAAATTGATTTTCTAGGCAATTTCAGCGAAAATGTTGTGTTTTAAACAACTCTTCGTCTACTTTTGAGCTTCTCATTTGGAATTTTCAGAAGATTCTTGAAATCGTTATAATGCATATTTTGAATATTTGAAAATTTGCAAGCAAATATTTTAATATCAATTTAGCAGAAAAATAATCAGGAACATTTAGAAATAAAGTTTCAACTCCAATAATAATCCCCGAACTGATGAATTATCTTTCAAGAACATTTCAACCAAGGAAAAACTAGCAAATGAGACAATATTTTTTCGCAGGGGCCAGTTGTTTTCAAAAATAGGCAAAAAATGAGCCGAAAAAAAATGGGCGATGAAGAACAAACAGAACAGAAACAGCGTTAGAAGCATCAACTCTCAAAAAAAAACGGAAGACGACGAAGGCGAAGAAACAAAAAGGAAGAGCAAAAAAAAATAAAACTCGAAATTAGTAAGCAAATGTGTGAAATTGACAAGTGAGACCTCCAAGTGAGTTAATACATTTTTCGAAGTTTTATATTATACTATGTAATTATGCTGCATGTGCATATCAAAAGAGTTGCCCATGAATATTAGAGTGGATTTCAAACGAAAGGAAGGAAAGCTCTCAATTTTTGGATACTTAATAATTCATCACAAGATTCTTGACTCATTAACTATTCAGAAAGCTAAATATATATATTTTTTTTCTGTCTACGGAACGTGAATTACAATGCTGAATGGCATTTAAGGCGCCAGAAATCAGAATTGCAACGGAACCATGTTGTGTGTGTGTGTGTGTTGTTAACGTAGAGAAATGCCACGGCGAAAATCACTAGTGACTGTTGTCGCAATCAATCATCACCCAATCAAAAATTCATGGTTTCTAGACCCGTTTGTGACGAGAGCTCGACGAGAGATAGATTGGTGTATAATTTTATAACCTATTTGTTATAGTTAATGCGATGTCAGTACCACCAGAAGCTCGACAATGGGAACAAACTGGTTTCGGTCGGCCGATTTGAAAACTCAAACATCGATGAGCATCTTATTGGCATTATTACTATTGCTACGTAACAGTCTAATTCGATTAAGTGACGCCTAGCAACCGAATGCATTAGTCAAGGACTCATCAAAAAGAATATAGCTTATGGTCGTCGTTGGCTTTGGCCTCATCGAATTCAAGTCATGGAAACCAAATGTTTTCAACCATTACGTAATAAAATAACGCAGGCAGAAAAGGAATAGAAACGAGCGATTGCTTTTTTCTTGGTTTTCTATTCAATTCATACCCATGAAATTCCAATATCCAAGGATGTATAGCAAATTGAGGCGAAAAATCAAATGACAATATATTGAAAAGACTACGCTAAACAACAACAACAACAAAGAGAGAAATTTGCTTGAAATTCGATGTACATTCGAACATAAATGAATCTGAGAGTCTCCACGAAATATTTTTTTCTACATTTGTTCGAATCAAAAATACACACACATACACACACACGAAAATGCGCTCAAGAAAAAAGAAAAGCAAAAAAGAAAGAAAGTTGCAAAGATGCTAGTCAATATTAAGACAATTGATAGATGAAGCATGATGTGTTGAGTTTCCGCCACTTTTCAACGAAATCCTTGTTCTCATCAATTATTTTTTTTTTTGCATCGCCCCGCGACGACTTGAAGCTGGGTTTTCAGTGGCGAGTTTGAGCGAACCACACATCTCAAAAACAGAGAAAATGAAAAAATCTCTTTATTTAACTGTTTATGGGAAGTAGGATGGAAGAACATGGCTGGAATACTTCATTTTTGAAGCATATTAGTATCAGAGTTTTTCTGAGAATTTCTATATTTAATAGTTATAATTATATCTCCTTGTCATTTTATAAAAAAATAATAATTTAGGTTTATTTTTGTTTTTTTTTTCTTCACGTTGTTAACTACAAAGTTAAGAAAATTATTTTAAAAATCTAAAAATTTGTGTTATTTTTTTTTTAATTTTTAAAAACTAGACCCATTTCAAGAGAAATTTGATGTCTTAGCTGATTTCATAATGTTTAAGCTCAAATTTGGGCTTTAAAAGAAGAAATAATTTGATTATTAAGTCAATATTCTATTACTTTTTTTTTTCAAAATATCTCATTGGCGTTTGGAAATTTCTTGAGCTATCCCGGAAAACTACTATAATTGAATCAGAATAGATATATTCCTACAACTACTACTGCTACTACCACCACCACCATCATCCTCTTCCTCCTCTTTCTCCGCCTTCCATTCTGCTTAAGGCGCGCTTCAAATTTTCTCTCAGAATGCGCTGATAGAAAATGAAATAGTAGTTCTGAGCACCAGAAAATGGAGACAAGCGATGTGCTAAACAAGTTTTTTTTGCTGAAGAAGAGGAATGGATTTTGAACAAGAACAAAGATACAAGAATGAGGAGATGAACAAGAAGAAGAATAAGAAGATGGCGGCGACGACAACGATGACAACGTCGTGAAATTTGTAGAATGCTTATGCGTGTGTGCGCCTATTTTGCGATGACGACCAAAACGCGCTCCGTTTTTTTTTCATCATGAAAGCGTGTGAAGATGATTTGCACAAAAGCGGCGGTGCCCCCCCCCCACCAGCACAATAATTCCCAATTGAGTATCTTTATTTATGAATGGCGACAATGGAAAGAGCGGCGAGAGACACAAGATTTCGTATCGAATTCGTTTTTGTCTAGACACCTTATCGTGGATTTCCCACGAGTTCGGGTTGTAATCACAAAAAAAATATTTTCGATAGAATTTCAACATACATCGATTTGTCACAGACAGCTGCCTACGCAAAACCACGCCTACCTAGTCGCCAGTGATATATACAAGAGTACAATTTTTATAAAAAAATACATATTAGATTGTCTGCTTGATTTCTAAAACAAAAAAAATATATTTTGTTATGAAAATCATAATAAATTAATTGTTAATTTTTTAAATAATATTCAGCAACTGTAGTAAATAAATATCAATCGGATTGGAAAACAAATTCATTTTTTTATCGAAATCGAAATTAATCTTTTTCAAAGAATTTCAACATTTCAATCGAATACGATTTTTCAATTGAAATTTAAAAAAAATCGATTTCGAAGATTTTTGAAAAAAAAAAATAAATTTTCGAATTGAATTTAAACAATTTCTCAATCGAATTTCTATTTCCTTTCGATCGAATCAGATAAATATTTCATTTTTCTTCTATCCGATTGATTTTCATTTACCTGAAAATAACAATTTTTTAAAGAATTTTTTTAATTTTACATTTTAATCTATTCAAGAAATGTCGAAATTAGAAAACCTGACTCTTTCAGTCAAAAAAAACGTTGCAAACTCGAAAATGACTGGCTTAAAATTGAAATTCTTGGTCAGACAGATATCTAACAACAATAGGACGCTCAATTTTCAACCATTAAACTTCTCTTCTTGCTTGAATTCATTTAAGGCGAATTATTTTTGTTTTACTTTTTTTTCATTATTTTTTTGCGAAAATCTTAATTAGAAAAAAGAACAAGACGCTCAAAAATCAATAATGATATTTAGGAGCAACGGGGCAAAAGCCTAGATAATAAATTTTATTATCCGCCACCTTTTGCCGGTAACAACTGGTGCAATAATGATAAATGGTCCAACATTAGCAACCGCACAACGATAAATATCCAAGGAGCTGGAAAACCGAGGAAAATGATTGAAAAATAAATTTTGTTGCGAAACTGCCGCCAACAAAATCGTGTGTAGATATTTCTCGAAGAATAATGAGCAATATGAATGAAGAAAAATGGACGGAATTGTGAGAGAGCTTGAGAGAATTGCTACAAGTTTCGTCGTAATCAAACGAATTGTGCCCGAATATGCGGTTGCCGAGGGAGACCAAGTTCGCTCGGCGGAAAAACAATGCCAAGTGCACTTTAACAACACGCGCTTTTTAATTATCGCCAAACCATAATTGAAAAATTCGAGCCCTACTAATTGAATTAGACATGCACGCACATCCAAGAAAAGTCTTCTATTTTTTGCTTTCAAAGCTTTCATCTATCTACCTTTAGATAGATATCAAATACAACCTCGAGAATAATAGCATGATACATAGTTATGAATGCTCATAATATACATGCACCGGAAATGTTGTGCAAAAAGTTCAACGAATTTGCAATATTTGACTTTGACTGAGTATGTTTATGTACTGGGAAAATCGCATAAATAAGGTTTTAGTGCAATGTTGAAGTGAATCAACATTTCATGAAATCATTTGGTAGTATGTATGAACAATGATTCCAGTGAATTTCTACCAAAATGGGTGTCCTTATATGATATAGCATAATATAAATGCAGTTGACATTTATCCATCGTAACTTCCAAATGTTGAAATAGAATATAAAACTATGAAGGTGTTAATTTTCAGCATTAACTCACCCTTGTTAGAAGACCCATTTTCCTACTCGATTGTTGAATATTCTTATAGTATATTCCTTCGAAATATTTTTCGCAGCCTCAATACTTAGAACAAATCCTCGCTTTTAGTCGCATCAAGAAATTTATACTTTCCAAAGTACTTATTTTTCCATAAGCACCTATTATTTCAAGGAAATTGCTTATGCAATAGTAATGATTGTATGAGCCTTATAAGGACGTTGAATATACATCGACACACATTAAAGACAAGTAAGCATGCAAAATAAGGAAACAAACCCTTTAACCATGTTGCCTTCAGCATCAGCTATATTCAGGACATAGACGCTCATCCGAACTCCGTTTGGTTGATATTGTTTCCCTTTAAAGCCACACTTATCCCGACTATTTTAGAATCTGAACAGCGAATATGTCGAAATGTAAATTATAGTAATGCCGAGAGGAAGGGTGACATAAAAAAAATAGAAAGTGAGGATATTGAGCGCGCAAAATGATATGCGTGAGATAGTCATGTGGGCGTAGAAAGTACACAATATTTCGACAGGTGAGCTTTCGTTTTGGGGAGGGAAACATTTTGACAAAATTTCGAATTCGATAGAGATGAAGTTTTGCGTAAAAAAATATTTTAGAAAACTAGGAAATATGAACAAAAAAATTGTCCGCAGCATTAGCTTTATGTGTATTACGTATTGCATTTAGAGCATTACGAGAGTTGCTAGACAAAAATTTTTGTACGCAAATCTCACGTCATGAATAGGACGCAAATTAGCATTGAAATGGACCAATTAGGAGAAAAAATTGTGGTACCAATTAAAAAAAAATGCGGATCGCACCAGTGATCAATGCTTTTCTTGTTCAATCCGAATTATTTCTGTTGTTTCCTTTCAAGAAAACGGGAGAGCAATCATGGAGGCGGCGCGTACCTAATTATTTTCTCATAGCGTTTCACTTGATATATGGCTCGAGGCCAATATAAATTCATACATATTTGATGGCACCTGAGGCATATTCAAAACAATCGATGGGTGGAAATAAAGGGCCGACCGTCGAAAATAAAGGTATGATGAGGCACACCTGAGCGTTTTGACAAATGACAAGAGCGGCGGCCCAGGGGGAGGCAAAATACTCGGATATAACATTGCGAGCAATCAAAACTGCATGACAACCCCCCCGCGACATAATGTCACAAAATTTTTACGAGGATTTTCATGAAATCTATTTGATTGGTTTGACGAGCTGATATCGCCGGGTATCAGTTAAATGTCAGCTCATAAAACATCACGATTTGAAGGATACGACGACAACAAAAACCTCAATGACAATGAATGGGAGAGCCGAGGTGTTGAAATGGAAGACTCGACTCAAAACATGGAACATCTCTATAAATTCAATGAACCATTTTCTCTGTTCGACAATTTTCCCACGAAATTATTATGGAATAAAAGAAAGGTTTTAAGAAAGCATGAGGAAAAACTCTGATAAATACATAAATAAAGATGTCCGCGGCGCTTTTTCCTCGTCGGCAAAGCGTTGGTCTAATAAAAAATAATAAATGAGGCAAACGTTTTTTTTCGAGATTGTAATCTCTAATCGAAAGATATTTTCGCAAATTTTGTGGTTTTGTGATAATATTATTTTTTTTAATGTTTTTCTTACAAAAACTTGAATTTCCAATCTCCCTCGTGCAATTTATGAAGATTTATGCATTATTTACTATCTCACAAATGTTTGTGAGCAAACAAATGAATTTAGATTTCGCGGGGGGGGAGAGAAGAGCATTGGATTTGCTCAGAGAGACCCAAATTCAAGCAAAACTCGAATGAGGAATGCGATATTCTAATGCAATTTTAGTTATGCTAAAAAAACAGATAACGCCAAAATTTGATATTACGCAAAATTATTCCTCCCGCTAGTGTTAGGTCGAAGACTATGAAAAAAAAAACTTCAGAATGGAAATTTCTAACGATTTAAAAATAGAATTTGCAATTCTCAAATGTAAGAAAATGTCAGGAATGCTAATACTAGCGTGATGTTTGTGCAAATCTCCCAAAAATCTGGTAAAGTCAGTGAGCCGGGAACAATAATTGCCTCTCAAAAACGCGTTCTTGATTTGCAATGTTTTTTTTTTCGCCTTTCTTTCTTCTATATAAGGCTATTCTCTCATTGTGCCGAATATTGCATAAAATTTTGACGGGACCCATCATTAGTCGAATGAAATATCGCAAAAAAAAAACAACAACAACAGAGCGCAACAAAAGTGGGAAAGGTAAAAAATTATTTCCCTTCTGGCTTCTGAAGCTATAAAAAAAGAACTCGACATTGAAATGTTTCACACCACCTGGTTTGGCGCTGACTCTCACCTCCCGAAAAGAAGAAAAGTTGGTGAATATTTGATCTGAAACTGACTGACTGCTCTGCCAGACATAATACTAACCTTCCAAAAAAACTAGACAAACGAATAATTGAAATGTTTTTTGAACTGAATTAATAACGGTGGTGTAAGGGTTATGGGCAAAGTACAAAGGTGCGAAAAAAAATATGACGAATATGAAGAAATTTGATATTTTCGGGGAAAAAAATGTATATTTTATGAAGTTTTGTTCATCAATAAAAAATTTTATGTCAATTTTCTGAATTTTTGTTTCTTGAGAATATCGAAAAGGCATTTGAAGTACTAGGGTTGAAAAAAAATTCGAAAAACATTGTATGTCTAGATGAGGAGCGTACTGAAAAATGAAGCCCAGGTTTTCAGTTGTGCTCTATGAAGATCAAAATCATGGTCCCATAGAACCGAATTTTTATGTTATGTAAAAAACTTGTATTGAATTTTTTCGAATTTTTCGATCCTTCGCTAATCATGTATAACTCATAATTTTTTAAAGCATCTCTAATTTATAAGCCTTTGTAATTTTCATATTAAAGCATTCTGATTCATGTTCCATTTATTCAATTGCTACGTAACAGCGCATCAATTCTCGCGTGCATTAAAATTTAATAATTCGCTAGATACATTTTCATTCACCACATCAACAGGAGAATATGAAGAAAAAAGGCTGAGCGCTTTGGTGGAGGGTTTGGCTCTACACCACGAGTGAATTTCTAATTATCCATCATTTCTCTTCTGACCGTAATCCAACACCATTCTCGAATTGCAAGGATCGTTGGTTCATTGTCGAAGACAAAAACGAAAGAATGATTGATGAAAAATATGGATGCATTAAAATGCAACCTTTTTTGAGATTTGCTGGCATATGGGAAAAAATATGCATTTAATGTAACTTTTTGTAATCGCTTGTTTCCTATGAAATGACAATTGGAACGCTTTAAAGGCGCATATGCAGTAAGCTAGAATATCGTCAATATGAAAAAAAGGTGAGTTGAGTGTTCAAACGGGTTCCAATTAAAACTGCGAACAAATTGAAGAATTTTAGATTGCATGAGGTGAGATGAATCGAAATGAGGAAGCGAAAACAGAAATCATTGTGTGATGCGATGAAAACGTCGTCATTCATTAAATTTTGAACTGGAAATTGCGACAGGTGTCGATTTGGGGGTTGAAAAATACAACCGGCAACCTTTAAGCTTTCTCAATTTCATTCAGCGGAGCAAATCTATGGGTGTTTTTTTTCCCGCAATATGTGTTTGGTGACCTTTTGACATGTGTTTCATAACCCGATGAACATGTGTGCTAATTAGCGAAACGAATAGTGTATCAAATCGGACAACTAGAAGAAAAAAAAACACAGAAAGGATTGAAATGAAAACGAAATGAGTGACCTAGAGTTTGTTGCAACTAGCGGGTATAGGAAACGAGGAAAAAAGGAATTGCATGTGAGAATGGAAAAAAATACGGGACGACGTGGATTGTTGGCGGGTGATGATGATATGAGAAGGAGGACCTCCTTCTCCTCTCGAATAGGCGCCAGAGGCACTTATGTGTGTTCGAAATGAGAGCCATCCGAAATTACAAGCGGAATTGCATTTTTAAAATATTTTCTTATGCGTACGCTTAGCTTCCCACCCAAACAAGTCAAGAACCAGAGGTGATTTCGATTTTTAAGATATTTGGAGCATTCGATAATAAGCAAATTAAGACTAATTTCATTAACAAAAACATATGGGAAATTTCCCTCAAAAATGAATGATTTAAAAAATGTTTAGGTGCGAATCAAGAATATTTGAATTCAGCTCTAAAATTCATTATTAGTTGCCATAATTATTTTTTGAAAAAAAAAGGAAATTGATGGGAATTACGGATGGGGAGCGTTGTTCCCCATTTCTGGAATCTTTGATCTATCTCTTAGCCGAATTGTTTCCCATCGAAGCATTCGATATCAAACATTTGACCAAGAATCAAAATATTGTCGACGAGGAAAAAAGAAAAACAAAAACACGATAAAGACATTATAATGCGAGTTCAAGAAAAGCAGTCAAAGTGCCAAATATGGATGTCTCCACTATCGGCGCCTCTCATTGTTACTCTCTGCTTTCATATGTGCTCACGGTGCCAAGGGGATTGGGATTGAAGGAGAAGAAGGAAAAACCAGAGGAAAAAAAACAACAATCCGCTCAAAAAGGGCATATTATGGAGATGGTGTTCCACCCATCCAACCTTGATAATGGAATGATCGCCCCAATTCGCTACAAAAATGTATTATATGAAAGGAAGAGCCTGAATGAAATTTGCAAAAAGGATGATTCAATTGAGACGTAAGAAGCTCAACCTCTAGGGAGTTCTTAGTAGATCACACCTGTCGAAAAAAATAGAGCAGGCAAAATCAATCTAATAGACTACCGTAGCCTATTGAAATAGTCGGGATAATTGTGTTGTGGGGAAACTTGATTGAAAAGTTCTACCGGAATCTTCATTTTCCTCAAAGTCGTCGTTCCTCCGGTTTTTTGTTGCTCATTTCATCGGCATGCAATTGAGTCTACCTATTTATTTCGGCAAACGAATTGCGCAAGTACAACACCCAACATGCATCCAGAAAACTCTTTTACCCCACCGCCGAATAGTTTATACGAGGCATATCGAAATCCAATTTGAGGGCACCGCTTCAAAATGAAATGTAACAAACTCACCTTATAAGCTTCTCAAGACTACCCATCACTTCGGGATGATGAAGAAACGAATCGCCTGCAAAAGAAATGAAGAAGGGTGTGAATTTGTAAAAAAAAATGGCAAAAAATTGTAAAAATTAAAATTCTGGGATTTTCCGAAAATTTGGTGAATAAAAAACACCAAACATTTCATATCATAAAATTGATTATATGGTTTAATTAGTCGAATCTCAATTTAATAATATAGAAATATAAACTATAACGCATAATATTAATGAACCTAGTAACATGATATTTGACATTTGATGTAGCGATAACCTTCATAATTATGCATAAACAATCTATAAACAATATTCAATTCAATAATTTTTGGAGGAAATGATTATTACAGAATATTTATTGTAAAAAGCTTCAATGAAATTTAATTATAGAAATATCAATTCGTTACAAATTTATTTGAATTTTACATATGAGTAATAAAAATGGCACGGATTCTTAATTTAACTATTCTTACAAGTTGCTTATTTTTCAAAAATCTTTAAAAAAAAAGGGAATTAATCGTATGGACTATTTCCGTTTTACTGACGTTTGTTTAAAGATGTCTGAGTTTTGAGAGTAGCAGACAAAATGTTGGAAAATCCTGTTAGCTTATGTGCTTCTATGAAGCGTTAATTTCGTTCTATGATAGTGTTATTAGCATGTATTATTGCAAAACTGGAGTTTCATAGAATCTTTTTAGTTGATTTGTTATAAATGCAGGTTTCAAAACCTACATTTATAAAAGAAATTGTATACCATTTAAAAGAATTACTGAACGTACCTAAATGCTCGGGATTAACCGGATTACGATGCCCACGAGGGTCGTGATGATCGTAGCGAACCAAATCTGGTAGATCGAGCCCTTCCGATGGTATTCCTCCACCGTTCTCTTCAGAATCGCTGCAAAAATATTGCATTAAAGTGGTTGAATATGTAGTGGAACAAAAAATGCAATATTTGGATTGGAACCCAAAAAAATACGAAGAGGCTAAAAAAACTAGTTAGTATTCTTGACCATTTTTTCAAATTAGCCACGTTTTGTACACTTTGCAGATTTTTTTCACCCGAAAAAAAAGAGAATACTGCAATTGATAAAATTTGTGAGTAAACAACAAAATTGCCAAATCCTCGAGTTAAAGTGAACACAGGAGGCAATGTTGGGGGGCATTTCTATACTCAAAAAAAACAGACACGAAATGCAAAAACAATTGGCTATTGCCTTTTCAAGGAGCGATTGAAACAATATCAATGCGAGAAAAGGAGCAAAAAAAATTTTCGAGTCGAACCTAAAAGCCTTATTGTTATAGTGAAATGTTGCGGAGATTAATGAGACATTGGAAATGGCAGAAAGCTGAGACTTCACGTAAATTTGGTTTTTTTTGCGTCCTGTTTTGTTGCATTTTTGCCTTCTCACGAGGGTTTTGCCGTGGGGGCACGGGAATTAGCACCAAGGCAGCGACTTATTATTCGACTTTTAACGGATTAAATAAGCCCAGAAATGGGAAAATGAGTGATGAGGCAACACGCATTATGAAATTGCGGAAGCAAAACGTTTTTCGAGGAGCTGCAAATTTCTGGCGAGACTTTCAAGCAAATTTTCAAATTGGTATGTCATTGACAAGAGCTCATATATATCAGATGATCGTGCAAATATTGAAAATCGCACTAATGTTATTGAGAAACGAAAAGACTACCGTAATTCTCTTTTTGTGTTCCATATGATTATAAAACATCTTCAATTTTTTTTTAGAATTCAATGAATTTAGATTATTTAAGAATTCTTCATAACCCATTTTAATTGAAGAAAATTAAACCTAAAATGGAATGTTGACTTAAATTTTCATTGCTAGTTTCCTTCCAGCTTAAGCAATTTTTGGAATTACCTACCTTCCCAAATTTGTCATGAAATTCGAAAGCTATGTCATCCGTCCTAATTTTGAAGTGTAGACAATTATTATAAGCAGCATTTTTTATAAATATCTAAATGTCTTTCTGATAATCGAGGCTGAACAACCATAAAGAAATTCAAGTTCTCAAAAATTGCACGATTATGAAATTTGAAACTGGAACATGTCATGCGTAAACCATTCGCTCCAAAAAAAAATCTCGCATTTTTTTGTTAATTTTTTTCCAGAATTGTTTCTTTCTTTCTAAATAAATAAAGTAATCGAATGAATCTCTTCTGAAGCGTAAAATGGTATTCGAACCATGACGTCACCAAATGAAAAATTCAGTTTATGAAAAATAAAGGGCATATAATTGTTTCACTCAATGATGAATTCTGAACCAAGAGAGTAAAAACGGTGGTATACTTAATTAATTAATTAATTTGGCGCATAGTTGGTTTGAACGCGAAACACAAAAAAACTCTTGAAAAAAAAAACAAGAATATATTGGAGGGTAAACTGGCAACCATAATTACACGCTAGAGTTCTCGAATTTCGGACACATGCGAGTTTTTGGTTAGTACTATTCAAGGTTGGGTATATTCGGTATTAAGGGTAAATGAAATGTTTTATTTTTCTGCGAGGGGAGATTTGGATGCCTTGGGAAATGAAAAAACAATTGCTGGAAGACGATACTATTAAATAATACAAGAACCGGAAATTGTGAGATAAATCTAAGAGGTTCGTGTCAATATCCGGAATAAATAGATTTATAGATTAGTTGGAGAATAATTTTGTCGATTCAATTTTAACGAGCACACTAGTGAAGAAGAAGAAAAAAATTTAATTTGATTCGGATTCGTTTGACACACGCCTGACTTTTGACATTTGACATTCCGGCGGCACCTTGTCTTGCCAAAAATTAAAATATGCAGTTTCTTCGTCGGAATCTAGAGACTGCCTGTCAATCAATATAATCATAGGGTCTGAGTAAGCGCATTTCGAATTTAAAAATAAAGAATTGGTGGAAATTGTTGGACAAAGAATATTCTTCAATGTATGTAGTTGCCGAGGAACACCTAGGCGTGAAATACATACATATAAATAAATAAATAAAAAATCACACTAGCGGCGGCGGCGACGAAGAAGCAAAAAAGAAGAGACATTTTGGCTGAAGAAAAAAATGTGTGCATGTCCGACGTCCGAAGCGCGTTCGTTCGACGCTGTTTCTTCGTCGTCGCCATCGCAGCATGTATGCGGGTGTGTGTGTATATCTACATTTATATAAGCCCGCCAGGTGCGAAAAACACATTTCAAAAATAATCTACACATACATCACGTTACGTTTCATAAGAGGATCATCCTGATGAGAAAAAATATTTTCCAGCCGACAATAAACTCTAATGGTGCAGATGAAGTGATTAAGAATCGGAAGCAAATGTGATTTCTTGATTCCAGGCAACCACATAAAACATATGCGAATTCTGGATTTTGTAGAATTTCTCTAAATTTTCTACAATAATTGAATCTTTGATGGAAAGTTCACCGAAATCTAGAGTGAACCTTCAAAATTTGTTTCCTGGGTGGGCGGGAGCAGCTCATTCAAACAGACCAACCAAGTCATGCATGAAATTGAAGAATGGAGAGAATTTTTTTGGGAGTCATATTTTTTTCCCTAATTAACCGCACTAAGCAAATATAAAACTTTCGATGCTTCTTTAACTATTGCTGGAATTGAAAGCTAAGCCCTTTTAAGTGACTCATCGTGATGCTCGAAAAATTGCACTTTCACAGAAGAATATGGTCGAGCATTGATATTTCCAAGTAAAGTATAATGCATTATGCTTTTATTCTTATTCTCTTTCATGTTTCAGAGAAGACAAAAGTGGGCGGAGTCAACTAGAAACATGAAGTCTGCTGGGATTACGGTGGCTTTTTAGTTTTGAAACAAAGAGCAGCGAACGTTTCAATTTCGGTGAGCACATTGCTTTCAAAAAATGTTAAGATTGAAATGAAATGAATCAACAAAAAAATATAATGAATTTTTAATTCCCAACAATTTTATAAATTCTCTGAAATTTTTCTGAAATAAATAGCTAAAGTGTCGAAATCTGGAAAATTTCTGCCCCCAAAATACTGCTTCACCTTGTCGTGTTGACATGTTCAGAATTGTATTCTTTATATTTATTTGCCACCAACTCTCACCCTTCCACCCCCCACCACCCATTCACTACATATTCCAAAAATATTATTGATGGAGGGGTTTTTGTAGATGTTTTTGATGCGGCCTTCTTAGTTACGCTATTGATTTGCAAAGTGCACAACCCAAAACTATTCTTTTTTTTCTGCTTGATCAGATTTCCGCAAATTCATATGATGTTGGGTGGCACAACGAAAAAAAGAGGGGTATAGAAGAACAATGAGTAAGGGAGAAAGTGCAAGGCAAAAAAAATGTTTTTTTTTTGGTTTCGCACAAAAACGAGACAGTAGAAAATTGCAATTCTGCTCGTTACGCTGCGCGTTGCGCGCATCGCAATCATAATAATAATCATGGGCTCGAGGGCTCCGGCCATAAGAATAACTAACGAGGCTCGGTGCCTCCAACGCACTTACTGCCAAGCAATAAAACCGCATTGTTGCAAGGTTATTCGATATCCAAAAATGAGACAAAAAGAGGGTATATAGTTAAGAAATCGGGAAGAAACCGCACATATATTTCTACTAGTTGAGCAGAATGGCTCGAAAAGAAAAGGATGGCTAGTCGCCGATGGCAATGTTCATTCATTTCTGATTACATTGTTTTACAGAAATATAAATATATAGTGTTCATAAGAAATGCGGGTCTTGTAAACTTGAGAAAAAAAAACATGCCTTTTGATTTTTTTGTTTCATTTTTCGCAACAAAAAATAAATTCATTAATTTCATATTCAGCGGTCGAATTGTAAATGAGTGTAAGGGGGAATGGATTCCAAAATGGTTCACATTGTTCCTTTTCATTATAAGAACGTGTGATAGCCTCAAAGATACTTTAATTGCTTTGATGAAAATTTTTTTTAGGTTTTGACATCCTAAATTTAAAAAAATTAAGGAATAAGTCTAACAGTACCCAAAAAATTGTTTAACTACTCAATTCAATACAAACAAAATGCAAAAAAAAAGAATTAGACGACGCTTGATAAATTAGTTGGAATTATTTCGAAAGAAAACCATCTCAAAAAAGATTCTATTAAGTGCAATTTTGATTAATCAAAAATCAGTTAAATAAGCGTTAATTTTGGATATTCTTGAAAACAAAATCTCACTCGCATATCCTATTCGACACGAAATACTGTAGATCTCAAATTTCCGGCTTAATAGCGGAAATTGGAACATATCTTAAGCCAAGTTGAGCATTTTTTTCCGTCGGGAATGTATTCTAGTGCGTTCTGAGGGGTGATTATTATAAATAATCACCAGTCCCCGGAAAATGACAAATAATTACACGCTTCACATCCTTTTATTAACAATTCTACTGAATTTGTGAGTTCGATGCGACGAGTCAGAACAACGTAAATAATAAGAAGCATAAGAAATATGATACCGGAAGATGTCCGCATATACATATAAATATGTTTGTACATGGAATTAGAACACTTCCGCATTTATGAAATCACTTTTTTCCACAACGAATATTTGTTTGAAAAAGAGAATGCAGCATTTTTCGAAACTGCAATGATGTCCGCAGCAAGTCATGTAATGAATTTCAATAAAAAAATTCGAATAGAAATTGTCATGAAAACATAAACTAAAAAAAATGCGGCATAATACGGGTCGCCTTTTAAAATTTCCTATATTAAAAAAACTTGCACAACAATGCGCGGAAGTCAATGGGAGTGTTCCCCCCTGGCCAAAATAATGCGTTATTTATTATTACTATTATTGTACCGAGCAAGGTTTATGAATAGAATTCACCATCGAAAATATTCATATAGATTTCGTGATGATGAATTTCCTTTTTTGCCGGTAAAACAACAACAACAACACATGCAACGAAATTCAATTACCTTTATCCAAATTTAGAATGTGAGGAAGTTGCAAAAAGTGGGTAGAATTTTCACGTGTATCACTTTTTTTTGGTTGGCTTTGTTGGACGGCCCACCGATTCAGCTAACTATGCAAGTTTTTATGCGTTTGAAACATGAAGAAAGATGCCCATATTGGGTAAGCCGGATGCAAACAATGATCGCAAATGTTGAGTTATTGGGCATAGGAAATGGGGCGCATTTTTCATCAGAAAATTAAAAAGAAACAATAAAAACAATTTTTAATTTTTTGGTTTTTTTTCAATTGCCAAAGGGTTTTTTTGAAATCCAGAAAAAGTTTTTTTTAATAATTACATTTCTAAAGCAAGACCTAGTCTGCTGGGATATTTACTCACTTTTTTTCAGGATTGCTAAAATGGAATAATTCAAATAAGAGAGAAAACCTTATAAGGAAACACATTTTATTTTTTAAATTTATTGCTTATCTGTGATCAATAATTAACTCATTAGCTTTTAAAAAAAAATTATTTGATTTTTTAATTTAAGTATTTCTGTCATAAATATAAATGTTCTCAAAATTTGAAAAATTGTAAGAGGTAGCCGAAAAATGCTCACTACACTTTTATAGCAAATCTAAGAAAGCACCTTTGTTCCATATGTATTTTCAATATAGGAATTTCAAATAAAAAAGAAAAAATCTTCTCTTATTGTTTTTTAATTTTTTTTACTAATATATTGGGTTTTTAATTGATGTAAATTTTGAAATATTGAGAAAAACGTAAATTCTTAAAACCGATGTTGCCCTTCTTGTTTCTTTGAGTTTTTGAGCCTCCCATTAATTTCATTATACTCCCTCCAACGTTGCTTCTTTGAAGTTATTGGAATTGCAAATGTCCGCAGATGCAATCATTGATACCTCAAAACTTACAGAGATTTGTACAAAAGACGGGAAAGCAACCAGGAAGCCAGCTTGAAAGTTGTGTCCTGAAACGAAATTCGTGAAAAATTGGTGCGTCGTAAATTTTTTGTTGTGGTTGTTTTTTAAATATTACACAACTTACAATTTCTTTGAATGAAAAATTCAAGAAAATCTTTCAATTATGACATCGAGAATATGGAAAATGGGGGGAAGAGGGATTTGCAACGGATGGGGGAAGGCGGCGACGACAAAAAAAATTTATATTCATACATTTATATATGTGACGAAAAACAATGATCTGAGAACGTCAACTCATCTGTCATCGTGTGAAAAGCCTCAATTTGTTGGTGGACATTTTGCATCTTTCCAAAGATGTGCACATAGTGATTTATAGTAGTCATTTTATGGGAGGGATGTTTCACAAACCTTAATGTTGAGACATAATATGTGGAGGCGTACCAATTTCGAAAATGCGAGCAACGCTTATATATCTCAACCCGATAAAAAATTCATCTACTCATCAATTCAACTCAACATGGGAAAAATACTTTTCATAATATTTGATATGCACTTTGCGCGGGACAAACGAGAACGTGGAGGACGAGGAAGATCCATTTTTTAATTTTAATAATTGTTTAAGATAGTGGCACCTTCACTGTTGATCAATCAAAAAGAAAAAAAGTCATTTTTAGTTTTCTTCTTTAGTTTTATGTTTGATAATAAATACCAATGCTTATACAAATATGATATTACTATTACAATCGCAAAAAAGAGTACCTTGCTGTGAGCAATTTATAAATTACCGCGAGCTTTATGTGCAGGTTACTGTACACAAAATTCCAAAATTTGTTGAAACTGAAATTTCAATTACCGCGCTGAATTCATTTATTTTCCTCAAACACACATGGTGCTAGAATTTTTGCGATTGTAAGTTTCACAGCAAAAGTATCGTTCATTTTCTTTTATTCGTGAGGGAACACATGACCTAATTAGTTCAAAACCCTTTACCGCCGATATCTTCTCAAAAGTTTCTAGTTTTTATTTAAAATTTGCTCTAGTTTCTCTATAATCATATAGAGAAATTTTTTGTGTGGGAGGTTATAGAATTCAAATCAAATCAAAAAATGCTCGGGGAGTTGCAAATAATTCTTAACAGCGTAAAAATTGTTGATCTTTTATTTTGGACTTGAGATGAATTAAAAATATTTTTTTTTAATTTTAGGAATGTCACAATTGCTCCATTGAGAATGTCTATATCGTGAATTTGATATAATACAAAAATTTGGGGAAGCACGTTTTTTCTCTTGTAGACATAAATTAAAAAATTTTAAATTAATCGAAGACTAAGAATAACGTAATATTGCCGAGCTATGGCATCACGACTTACACTTTGAATTTCAGAATTTTTTGCGATCTCCTCAGATAAATTGAATTATAAATATACAACTCAAATCTGTGTGGAATATGTTAGTCACGGAAGACTGGAAATAAATAATAAAAATTTTCAATTTGGAACATAATAAAAACGACGGAGAAAACAAATGAAAATCCCATAGAAGGTGTTGTAGAAGTGGAAAACAAGGCGGCAAGAAGAAAAAAAAGGAACGTAACATAACCAGAAGGAGCTGGATTGGTTTAAATATCAAAGTTTGACACAATTGGCACCTTGAAAGATGCAAAAAGATAGTTAGGGGGGTCCCAAAAAAGAAGAAAAAAAGCAAAAACAACATTTCATTACATTTGAATCGTTGGCGCGGAATCAAGTTCTTCCCCCCTATATTAGCTTCTCGTTTGCAAAACGGCCAAATACAATTGTCTTAAAATTTTTTTTCGAAAGAACTGGAAATGAGTGAAAAGTCGTAACACTACGCGAAAACAAAGATTTTGAGGTCTTTGGTAGAAGAAGAAAAAAAAACCAAAAGTTGCACTCAAAAATATTGCAAAGAAGACCGGAATTTTTGATGATTGTTTTGACAACAATGCACAATGAGCAAGTTTAATGAAATAATCTGAAGAAAGATGAATTGCTCAAGTTAAGTGCACAATGGAAATTAGCAACATTCAATTCTATTACTAATCGAATCTTTTCCAATTTTTCAGGCGTTGAAGAACTTTTTGGCATCAATATGTAAGATTCTCTTACCTTTTAAGGAATATTATAGCGGTGCGTGCATTTAGGCAAAAAAACGTTTTATCTTTAGATTGGCTAGCAAGCAACATTCAAAAGATGAAAATCTTGATAGCAAATTAGTTTCGATGAACTCTAATGAACTAATTGGATATCCTAGAATTTCATTATGTGGCTAAATTTTTACGCAGAGAAAAATTCAAGCTTGACATGAATATTAATGAAAAACGACTCTTGGGTTGGAGCAAAAATAGTATAATGATTGCAAAAAAGCGAGGTAGTTGAAAGTTGATGATTTGAGCAGCGTGCGGGCTTACAAAGGGTTTAGCGCGCACGGCGAGCATCCAAGAAGCTCAAAAAATATCATAAAAATGCACAATTGTTAGTTTCGGTCAGGTCTCTGCAAAAAAAGAAGAGTTAAAGGTAATCTGTGGTGTTAGCCAAAATGCGTTTCACCCACAAAAATAGAAAAAAAATGTCAACTGCATAAAGTATGAGATGGGTTAAAGTATTAGCTAGTGTCTAAATTCGTATATCGTCATGAAAGTTGCAGGAAAGGTTCCCTACAAAACGCTAACCTTTCTACGGTAGTTCTTTTTTTCTGGTATAGATTTATGGACTCCTCAAAGTTAAGCTTTAAAATCTATGTAATAAAACACCCGCGTGGATTAGGCCTCTGCGAGTGACAATGGTATTTATACTGTAGCTAATTTATGAGCGAGCATTTGCAAAACCTTTAATCTACATGCCGCCAACGTAGAAAGTACTTAAATTCCACTCATTTGTCTTGAGCGGCAAACATGTGAAACCAAGAGATTTTTTTGGTTTCGAATCATACTCCTCTTCCCCTTGTTCGACAACATGTAAAACACTCATTATGCCAAAAAGACTGCATGGTAATTATTCATTCAGCTAGGAAAACAATAATGTCTGAAATTTGAAACGAACATTATTTTTTCTCTGTTATGTCGATGGGCGTCTTCGAGAATCGCGCCAATGTGCGCGAGGATTTAAATTATGGGCTTTTCGTGCCACATTTAATCCCAAGGCCTAGTTTAATTGTTTGCAAAAGAATTATAAATGTTGTATAGTTCTTTTAAGCTCCTTGTACTGGCATCGGTTTATTTTTCAAATTTTTTTTGCAACTTCATAGAGCTCAAAGTATTATTTGCAATATATGTTTTATCTCGTCGCTGCTGAACACAAAGAAGAATTTTGGTTGCGAGAAAAGGGATCTGATTATTTCGGGCTCTCCGTTGTGGCGACGGCAAGCGACTTTCGACGAAGATAGGCAACGGCTTCCACTAGGTCTTCTGGACGCCTTTCACATACCGAGCCATATCTATAAAACGGCATGTGAGACGGTAATGAAGTTGGATTGCTACCGCGGTCGATTTTCTTCAAAATGATTGTTTCGTTGCGGTTTTGAGCGTAACGATGAGCGAAGATGACTTGAAAATGTCGGCGGTGGGATTGATTCTTTTGGTGATGAGACTGGGTGCTCGGGAACAACAGATGGATGCACAGTGGTACTACCACGAGATATCTATTGAATTTAATGTAATATTGTTTCAAGTTAAGATTTTTGACGGCTCGTTTGATTACCTCCAGTGGCGGCGTCAAAATATCCACAATATTCGTTGAAACATGTCGTAGTGCTTTAAATGAATCGCTTTTACAGGATTTTTTGTGCTCCGATTTCACAATCAGTTCCGTATTTTCCAAAGCATTTCGCACCTGCAAAACGAAACAGCAGGTCCATTCAGAATTGATATTCAACAAACATCAACAAGCGCTACAACTCCCACCAATCTTCCGCAATCCGTCACATATGCTTTACTGAGTTGAAGCATTGAGAAAATTGAATGAATCTGATATCAGAACTTTCCTAATCAATTTCACGTCAATATTCTTCTACCTTGTACAGTGATGTTTTTTTAACAAACTGAATTGGAGCTGGATAAATATTATTCTCTCCGAGTTCGACTTCTTGCGACAATTGCTCCTCTTCCCACATTTTTCGCTACAAATTATTCTCGTTTCAATTTTATTGGGATGACTCATCACTTCCTCGTCACTTAGGTCGTAACACGAATTTTTCTTGGACTCCTTTTTCAATGGTCCGTGCTTCATATGCGTTAGGTACTTTTTTGCTTGTTTGATGTAATCTGAATGAATACATGAATGTTGCAAACTTTTTCCACGGTTAACACTCTCATGTTTTGAATAATTGAATATTCTTGGAAAAAATTCGAGTTATTCCCAAGTTTTTTTCTAAATTCTAATGTAAGTAAAACTCTACTTTTAATTATAAGGTAATGCTCATTGGGACTTCCATTGATAGTATGATGCTCAATTCCATGCTCTTCAAGAAATTCTGAAAATAATATGAAGTTGTGACGTAAATGAGTATGATGATTGAGACCACTATTTGGTCGCTCAGCTCGTTCTTGTAAGCTGAATAATGCATTTCTCCGACTTGCCGAATTTCGTCGGCATAATGTGTTTTCAACGGGCGCTTCTGGTGGAATTGAAACCGGTGGGAACACAACTTTGGGATGTCTATATTCAGACAGTGGCACTATGGTAAAGCGTCTGAAATTCATTATTGCTTTTTTTTATACAATGGTTTCTGCGAAATTTCTAACGCTTTCGATTCTGCCACTGGAAATCGATGATCAGTTTCAGTGTCGAGAGCGGCGCAATCATTTTCCGATTGTACTTTCCGCCGCTGCTCCGTCAACTCCTTTTCAGAGTCTTTGAAATGATGATCGATTGTTTCAATGGCACGTCGCACTCGTTTCTCAGCTTCTTCTTTTCTAGCAACTTCTCCAATCTGAAAAATTGAATATGCGATTAATCTGATTTCAATTATTGGGTTCATGCCTTCTTTTCAAGAAGTTCTGCCAAAAATCCATGAGAAATTGTGCCAACGAGCATTTGGGATGCTAAAATTTGTTTTCTCAAAATTAATCTTTTTTGAACATACATTTATTGTCAACAACTGGAAATAAGCGCAATTGAGTCTCAACCATTTCTTGAATTTCTCGATATGTGGTAACCTTTGTTAAGAATTTCACAGGTGAAACCATGATTTGCTCAGCGCAAGTGGTGTGAACTCTGAATAATCTCATCAATATCAAATAAGTGGTATAAGATGTACAGGTTATTGGCTGGTGGAATGTCAGGAAGGAACGGTAAATGCTTGATTTTGATGATTGTATCAAAAAATGATGGATGGAGATAAGCACAAACTGCATTCGATAGCATTACGGCAATCTGTAAGCACGTTATAATCGATTCTTTCAAAAAAAAAAATCAATTGGTACCACGCCCCGCCCACGTACGAATTTTCGCCAAAATATACTAGATAAAGAAGTTGGTTAAAATTTACCATAACAGGAAGAATGAAGTGAAGCTGTCCAGTGATTTCAAATATCATCACAGATACTGAAACGGTGTGCGTCACCGAGGCTGAAAATGACGCTGCTCCTAAATAACGAAAAAAAAAAGAACAATTGAGTAGCTTATGAGACTTACCAACTACGGCATAAATACCGGGAGCAATACGCACAGAATTACCAAACGACTGCCGAATAATCTAGAATGTTTGAATTATTCAATAAAATACGAAAACATTTTCACCTCCCCAAATAATCGCCCAATAGCTGAGCCCAAGACGAAGACCGGTAAAAATACACCCGATGGGATTGGCAATGTGAAGCTTATAATCGAACAGAAGAACTGGAACGCATTCTCATTATTTTAAAAGACATTCGCAGTTTACATGAACTGTCACAAATAGAAATAGAAGCATTAGAATATTTCCTCTATTGAGCCAATGCGAATAGATTTCCGCACCACAACCCATAGGCTCATCAGGTAGAGCAAGAAATGAGCAATTTGAGAAGAAGTCTCGGAGATTCGCACCAAATTTAATCTTTAAATTCAATTTTCAAAACACCGGAAGCTTCTTTGACAATCACCCTTCCAGTTGTGAACATTCCCAAACCATGAGGGTATGCTAGACATGAAAAAAGGAATGATATAATAATGGGGTACACGAGCCAACTGTAATTATCGAAATAGAAAAAATATTCGTTTGAATCGTACTTTCTTTGAAAAAGTCGCTTCGAAATTTGATTTTTCCTGAGAAACATGACCAGCGTTCGGTAGACACGGATATAGATGGCTCCGAGAAGGCCGCAAAGCACACCGAGCACCGCAAACAACGGCAGTTCATCGACAGAAAATGAGTCTCGATCGAATGTTGTCTGATAAAACGCATTGACAGTAACTGAAAATCGTATAAATTTTTTCAATAGGAGTGATGGCAGAAATTTGCCTTCAGTTTGCGCAACATAGCCACGTAATAGGCGAATCGTTGTCGCACCACAACAGGCGGCGAAGAATCCTTTCCAATAGCTTCGCACGGAAAAGTACATAGTTGTAACTTCGATGGAAAATAGAACACCTTTGATGAATGCATTATTGATTCAATAAACGGATTTTACCTCCAACTGGTGCGCTGAATGTACAAGCAACACCAACAGCACATGCAGCCGCGAGGCATTCCATTCTTCGAGTTTCTTCGCGATAGGCTGGATCAAATCGTGCTGCTAACAAGCACATTTGATTGGCAACAACCGACGCGATGTGAACAAATGGTCCCTGAACAAGAATTAAATGGCAAAACTCGTTGATACATAAATAGTACCATTTTTCCTATCGGCATACCGCTAGCCATTGCCAATGTAATTCCGACCACTTTTGACACTAACGTTTTAAACGTCAGATAGTCGATAAGAATTACGCCGCGGATAATTGTTTTCATTTCAGGTATGCCTGAGCCTTAAAAAAATTCTGTAAATAAATGGGTTTAAAAGAAATGCACCTATCGCTTGTGGCGCGACGAAATGAACAAAACAGGCTGACATTGCGACGAGGCCCACAGTGTATCCGGACCAGCTGGAGAATCCTAACATCCGTGTGAAGTATGATTGATCAGGGCTATGCAAATTATATATAGTGACAGTTTTTCGTTGAACTGAAATGTTATCTATTATAAATTGTTCGGTTTTCTGAAATTTCCAACTATAATGCAATAGGAACGTCGTCATTTCTACTGCAATCGAAATAAATGCAACAAAAACACCCAAAAGTGCAAGAAATAACCAATCGGCTAGAAGATTTGATAATGAGGTGAGGTGCTTATCTGAAAAAGAAATTGAAGTCATTATTTAATCGAGTAATTGATTTGTTACGAATTTTGTTCAATAATCGATTTCGAAACATCCTTGGAGTTTTTCTGAATTGCGGAATTTCCATATCGAAATTGTCAATGGTAAATGTGACCTTCCTCTCAGGATTGATTGCCCCTGATATCTGAATAATCATAAATATTATAATTCCTTTAGAGAAGCTTACCATATATCCTCGTTGTTTTGAAGCCTCTGCCATTTCTTGAAAGCTACGGTACCTTTGTTGAGTAATGCTTCTCGTTCTTCGTAACTTGCCTGGTTACTAATGTTTATAATAGTTGAGATTACAACTTACTATTGCTCAATCGATTCTCGGTTAGGAATATTGATGTTTCGCGAAAATTCCGTTCTGATCTAGTCATCCTATTAGTGCGACATGAATAGCTCATATGCAAGTTTCCAGCTCGTGTTTTGTTTGAAACTGTTTCCCATTCATTGTCGGCGGTTTAGCGGCAAAAAATGATTGGCGTGTCAACTGATTATGCAAATTCGATATTGGATTAATCGAGACTGCCTGTTGCACATGATGTCAGTGCGAGCGTTCGCAGTGGCTCGAAGCATTGCACAATTGATGGATACACAGTTCCACATAAGGATGAATCATGTGAATGACCTTTGATTGGTTCCATGCGGTTGCAGAAGCGGAGATCAAAATTTAATAAGTGTCGGAATTGTTCTATAGCGTCGAATATCTCATGATTTGATGACTAAGTTCTGTCATGTTGATCAATTTTGAACGTAGTTAATTCAAGAAATGTAAGCTTCAAAAATATTTCAATGTGTCAATCCATAGTATTATAATTGATAAATAATTTATTAAAACTTGCTTAGTATAAATGTACAATTGGAATGAGTAAAACATTCAGCCCTTAATTTTTCAATTTCTTGATCACTTTGACCACGCAGCAGTTGTCCGGATTCAAACAGCAATTCTTCCAGTTGAGGCAGCATTCCTCCCATGTCAGCGCTTTTTTCAAACTGAAACGGATACTATTGAAAGATATTTTGTAATTAAATTTCAATCACTTACCATTTTTTGGACTCCTCCAAACTTTCATTGCTGGCGTTTTCCTTGCATTCATTTTCTTCATTGACATCTTGATACTCTTTTTGTTCCTTGTACTGTTGAAGTGTCATGATTTCCTTCATGGTGTTGAGGTCTTTCGCTGAGTCGCCGGTTTGAACTTTCATCTGCAAACAGGAAAAAATACGAATTCGAATGTTGGTCTTGAAGAAATGGAATGGTACAAAATAATGCAAGGCCATGTGAATAGTATCAAACGCTTTTGCATCTGTGGCGAATTTATATAAGGCAACGAAAAGCTGCCGCTGTCAATTGGTGGGTGGTGCCAAAGAAACCGGTTGGCATCGTCGGTACATTCGTTGTGATTCATTTCTAGAAGAAGGAAAAAAAAGACGAAATGCCTGAGTTGGACAAAAATGATCAAACTTTGTCCAACAACGTCATATGGCCACGCTTTCACTTATCTCGTGTCGAGAATCCGATATCTACATGGTGTTGTCGTTGAACCTGAAACTGGTGAACGTAATGAACTTGATAAAAAGAAGATCTCCGCGAGTTTAAAGACAACAATGCGATGTTTGATAAATCACATCATGAAAACTTCTAATTTTCACGGTTTGTCGTAATTGCGATTAGAAAATGCAATTAGAATTTGTTAGAAAGAAAATGAACATTTTGAACTATAATTCGTATGATTAATGTTGTTTTCAGCAGATTTTAAGCAAAAGTGTTATATTCATATTTTTTAAAAGAAATTATGAAGTCCCATCGCGAAACATGCTCAAGTCATCTGAATTGAAACTTTTTTTTGAAACATTTAGATTTCCAGTTGACATTTCCAAATTTGGATAACAAATATTTCATTAGTTTTTCGTCATCCACAAAAATGCTATTAATAGTATAAGAACTAACTTTATGAGGTTTGATACAACGAAAAACCAATGAAACGGATCCATCCCCCCCATTCGTAATTGATTCCACGTGCACCGGGATGGGGCAACTACTACTACTAATTGCTTTTATCCTGTTTTGCTGGTCATACAATCAGTTTCATATTGTCAAACGAGCGAACATAATTTTCAATTGGCTCATTTGTTAGTGTTTTTTAAGCTCACATGATGTTCTAGATTAATATGTTTTCAAGTTGTCAACATTGTCATTAATCGACAAGCTCAGAAAAAAAACCGCCAACAACCTTCAATAAATCATACACGACCTCTTACTGTGATTCATCAAAATCACAGCCTCAACCTCTGGCAGGCATCTCAAACACACACACACAAGCAGCGGTAGGAGGGCCGAGTACATCGGGTTTGAAAGAAGATCCCAACTCATTTATCTATCCCGACTAATATACACACGCGTTTTCATTTTCTCAGAGATGCCCAGTAGCATATGTGCCGTCGTTGCAAGCAAACAGCTGTGATGGGTACACATACTGAAAACTTGAGCAATTCATTTTCATTGTTCCGGAGGAGACATCTCCGGAAGCGTGGGACGGCCAGGGAGGAGAAGATTACGGTCAAATTTACCTACTAAATCCCCAATATTTCCAAGGCTTTCAAAATCTATTTTTTTCTATCAGTTTTTTAACGATATTCTTTTTGCAACATTTTCATTTCGAAAAAGCTCCACATCAATCATTCGTCGATATTGCACCTATCAGCTCACCTTCTCATTTATCACATTGAACAAATTGTTGTTGCATTTCAGACATGCGATGGAATTTCTTACTCATGCATATTATTCCTAATGTTATCGCTTTATTTGGACATATCGAAGATCCTTCAAGGACAGGTATCGAACCAGTGAATATGAATCACGTTGACTCATCGATTTCCCATTCAGAGCTTGACATGTTTGATTGGACTGCTGGAATTCGAGTGGCGTATTGCGTTGACTCACCGCTGCCTGATTTGATCTCGCCGTTTCGTAGAACAATGGCAAAAGTTGTTACCAAGTACTGCCAAAACGCCACCGCTTGCAATTTAAAGACACCGTTTGTGAAACGATAAAGGCCGCTGGAAATTCAATGAACAATTTGCAGTCTTGTGTTTGGTCCAGAGCAAGTTGTCATTCTCGAAGGCTTTCCAAGAAGGGAAGCCCTAACAATTCATATCAAATTTTTTGTTCTTTTACCACACGCATCAAATCCACAATTACGGCAACAAAGACCCCTACTTCCAAGACAAGTCCTGTCAGGTAAATCGTTTTTTTTTTCCTGAAACATTCTTATTCACTGAATACAGATATTTTGAAGAAGCATCATCAGGAAATAGCCAATCGTCTAGGATGGCATATTATCGCCTACGAAAGGTTGGATTATGTAGTTTCTGTGTTCAATTAGCATAAATAGTTCGAGAACTGAATCATCATCAAAGACCAATACGAACTGTTCGTTTACCAGAGGCTAGAAAACACTTTTGCGTTCAAATAAAATGATGATTGTTTGATGAGAATTATAATGTATTCATTTGAACATGATTAATCTCCCTTTTTTTGCAAATTTTAGCAGAAATTCAAACAGACATTTAAAAAATGGAAGAGCCGAAAAAACAATGAAAATATCAGATCAATAATTATAAATTGCAATTTTTTGAATTATTCTACCTAATCTGCAAGATCTACTCAATTCAATTTTTTTGTATATATCTCTATACAACGCCTATAAGTCTTATTGGTGATCAAACTTTTGCTAATGGATTCGATCAGTGATTCGCCGAAATTTTTGCGGAGCTCGTTATTTCAGTTATTTATTGCGTTGACGACGGGAACATCCAATAAAATTTCCCCACACTTCATTTTCAGATATCCTCGATACGACAGTATGACCGAATTCATGAACATCGCTATAATTCCGATCGTCATTGTATCGCTTCCACTTATGGTGTTTCTGGCGTATTGGGTTTCCACATTACGGTACACATCTTCTCCACCCATACTTTCAGCTGGTCATTTTCACATTCAGCCCAAATTCTGGTAGTGAGACGTGGATGGTAACCGGATCGGCGGGCGGTAAAAATGCGGCGCTTCGCCGAACGATGGAAATCATTGCTGAACAAAACGAGGAATACGAGCGTCAACAGCGATATGCTCTTACGAAAAACGTGCCGGTCACTGGTGGAAATGAAGGAATAACGGCGACCGGCGAACTGCTGCTCAATGTTGCGAGGTAGACGTCCGACAAAAATCACAACACAAAGATAATATCAAATAAGATAGACAACAAAAATAAAATCAAAATGCTTCGAATCTCTAGAAATAATTATTATCGATTTCAGCTCCGATGAAGAGGACGAAGAGGATGTAATGGATGATCCGTAATAAAATATTCTATCTTTTTCTTTACTAGAAATCAACATATAGCTCATTTCATCTTTCTTACTAATAGTTTGGCTTAAAATTTCAAATCAATGAAATGAATTCGTTATATCTCGTTTTGCAGACTCTCAATGGCTTCGTCGCAACCCCCAATGTCATGCTCTTCCGCGCAGTCTCCTCAAATATTCATTCAACCAGATAGCTCTGGTTCATCATCAGCTCCTCGAGCTTCAATCGCGTCAATATACGGGAAAGAGCTTCTCCACGTGAAACCAAGGTACACTCTTTGGAAATTACGAGAACAAAAAAATCGTCAAACGGATGCACTTGCCTCTCTTTTTCTACAAATACTAACAAGATAAATCATAGGCGACAAGCCGCTTGTTTTATGAACGCCCATCAACGAGAAAAATAACGCAAACTACAAAGACGATGAGTGAAAAGTTTAGATTACACAAAAGCTCGCTCGGTCGCCGGCGAATGAATGAATTCGATCCTCTTACAGACACTCGCGTCGGCCGTCCTCTGTCGAAGAGATCAAAAAGAATCGCAGGCTGCGTGGCCATCGAAAATCCGAATCGAAACAGTGGAAGTCGGGAAGTCTTATGCTGGCCGGCTTTCGACGCACATAACCAGAATAATAATAGAAGTGTTGGGAATTAATCGCATTTGGAATACTGGTATATTTTGTATAAGAGCTTTTCAAAGACGCATTGTTATTTGGGTGTACTATGTATTTTTTTGTACATTTGGCTTATAATTTCATAGGCGTAGGGAATTAATAATATCAGTGGAGAATTCTTTCCTGTGATTATTCCGTTTTTTTTTGGAATAAATTGCTTTCGGCAATTCATCTAACGATGTTCCTTCCAATTCTACAATTGAAAAACGGAATCAAAAAGAAGAAAGATCAGTTATTTTATTATCTATTTTATACATTCATATAAATCATAATTGGTGATTCATTATTATTATTATTATTATTACAATCCTTATTAGTTCTTTTTATAGCACGAAGCAACAAGAATGTTGATTTCTTCGCAGGTTGCTCCTGGAACATACATTTTTGCAAATGCGCAGTTGCTCTGAACCCATCCGAGAACATCCTTCACTCCATAGGTCTTTGAATAGTGTTCGATCTCAAGACGGGAGAATTTTATACTTCGATATCACTAGATCGCGATACCTGCTTGCAATGCTGTGGCGAAAGGATCAAAGGTCTTCCCTTGGAATCGCGTTGAACATCTGATACCGTTGCTGGAGTTGTGGCAGCAAGAATCTTTTTCGTGAGAACCTAAAGCAGGATATGATCAACAATATGAAGGTTGAATACCTTTCTGGCCATTGGCATCTCAATGGTCTCGGCGGATATCATTGCCTCCGATTTTCTGGCTGCCTTCTCCTCTTCCGCCTTCCATGGATACTTCGAGGTTAGGAACTTCTAATCCTCTCCATTATAAACTATTAAAAAACAATATAAATAGTACCTTTTTCTTTACAATTTGGATCTCTTCGTCATCGGCAACCTCGACGCACTTGTACTTCTTTGTCTTCAATGGGTTCGACGATTTGTAAGCTTCAGCGATAAAGACAAAAGCGAGAAGAAGGATAAGGTACTTCATGCCGCCAAGTTGAGCCAAAATGAATATTACCTGGTGGCGGCGCTTCAACGGCAACTTCTGTTATGGGTGGAGTCTAAATCGCGCTCGGATATCTCCCGACGCCAGCATTGACCTACATTTATAAGCTAGTGGATGAAGCGAGTCGTTTCTTTTGTTATAAACGTGTTGCAACTGGATATTCGGGATCAATTGTGGAAAACGAGAGAAAGACATCTCCCTTATCATTTGATGTTTTTGCGGCGTTAAGCATCTTTTTTAGCATCGCGACGGGAGGGCGATATTCGATTCGCTGATTGAGCGACGATGCGAGAATGGAAGGATAGTCGAGATGAAAGTTTCGGAATTTGCCGCGTTTTCGATAGCAATGTGTTTTCTGATTATTTGAATGAAATTTTGAAAGACACGCGAAACCTGTTATAAATGTCATCATTTTTTGCGGGTATGCTGAAAATTTGCTGAAACCAAAAATCTGATTTTTTAAAAAGATTTTTAGAAAGCAAAAGATTTGTAATTTTAATTGTGTAACAAAATACAAGCGTTACCCAATACGATTACGATTTTAAATGATTGTAACTTCTTTGTATCCAATTGCAAAATGAAGTTCAAAAAATCCTAATTGCAAACTATTTTCATAAAATTCTTTGTGAAAATACGATTTCAATTATATCATAAATACCAACGAAAATTCTATTTTCAAAATTTCTTTACTGGCAATTTTGGTATTCAAACTTTCTTTCATCGAAATTTAACAATATTCAATCTCTAGCTAGACACGTTATTCATTGAATAAATTCCACAATGGATTATCTACCATATTTTATTTGCGTTCACATCATTTTTTCTGTTTGCACATCGCACATAATCCATATCATGTTTTGAGTCATAACTAAGCGACGCGAGCTCAATTGGCTGCAATTGCTTTTCGCATATTATTCCTAATTTGGTCTAAATAAGCTGATATTTTTCAAAACCGCCCCCATTTCTTGAATACTATACCATTTTTTTTCAACATGTCTTATCCTAATGTTTTATTTCACAAGTTGATCTTGCAAAGTTGCGAGGAATTCGCGGAGCACACTGCTCTGGTAGGGAAAAGCAGAACAACACCAGGTTTGATAAACGTCGAAGTTTCAGGTGCAAGATGAGCAAGTTATTAAATTTGGGGATATTCCCAAATTGGTTTCGAGAATGATATCCAAACTTCTAACATTAGAGATCGCGTCGGGTGATGTAGTATTGGTGTGCTTTCCCAATTCTCCATGGTATCCTATATTGTTCCTGGCTTGTGCTCAAATCGGAGCAATCATGTCAGGAATTAGCCCGACTTCAACTAATGGTGCGATATATTTTACTTTAAAATTCTTGTGTATGTGCCATTTTCAGACGAGTTTTCTTACTACTTAAAAAATTGCTGCGCAAAGGTTGTTTTTATAAGCGAAGGAAGCGAAAAAAAAGATGATTGGACATCGGAAGACGTGCAAATCTTCTCAGATATATGAAATTGTTTTTGAATGTTTCCAGATAATAATTGAAACGTTGCCTGAAAAACTGAACGAGTTTGATTGGGGAGAACTTCGAGTTCATCTTGACGATCCGCAATCAATTGATTCCGTTATTCTTGCTCCATTCTCTAGCGGAACTACAGGTCTTCCAAAATGTTGCCTTTTGACTCATCGCAACTTCTTAGCATCAACATATGCGTTAAAAAAGTATTACTTTGGTGATATCACATCGCGGAATAATAAACTTCAGAGCTTTGTTCGACGATCTTCTTCAAAGCAGTACCAAAAAGACACTAGCATTTCTTCCGTTTTATCACGCTTCTGGATTTTGGGCTCTATTGTATTGCCTATTGGAAGGTTGCACAACCTATATTATGTCCGACTTTCATCCGATGATTATGATGGATATAATTGAGAAATACAAGGTAAGCCTTCAAAAAATTGAATAAGCACAAATATTCTTAGATTGATACTATAAATATTGTCCCATCAATTGCTAACATTCTAATTAAAATCGGAAACTTTTATGGAAGATGTCCTAGTTTACGGTAGGTGACACTGAACAATGCGAATGAATTGACGATCATAGAACCATTTTATGCGGCGCTTCACATCTAAGCAAAGAGAGATGCAAGAAGCTGCTTTCAATGTTCCCGCAAATCACCAATTTCCTTCAAGGTATTCTACGCATTCATTGCAGAGAATCATCAATTTTTTAAAGGTTATGGAATGACCGAATTAGTTGTTCTCAGCCATATCACTCCATTCAATGACAATTTCGAACATCTCGGTTCATGCGGCAAACTACTTCCCGGATTCGAAGCCAAACTATTATATTCAACAAACAGTTTTGATAGCGGCGAACTCCTTCTGAAGTCTGATGCAATAATGAAACAATACAAACATGGGTTGAAGAATGTTGACGATGATGGTTGGCTGCATACAGGAGATATTGTGAAAATTGACAAAGGCTTTTATTATGTGGTTGACAGAAAGAAAGACTTGATTAAAGTCAATGGATTTCAAGTCTCACCAACAGAAATAGTACTATTATGGTCTTCAAAAATACCATAATTTTTGTTTTCTTAGGAGAATGCTATTCTCATGTCGGAGAGAGTTGCAGATGTGGCTGTTGTTGGCATAGAAGATGAGCTATGTGGACAATTACCAAAAGCATATATCGTTCTTGAGGAAGGCACGGATGAGCTCCTGTTTTACAAACATATTGAGCATTTACTAAGAGGTATTATTTGAATTAACTACTGCCAGAAAATACCTAGAAAATTTCAAGAAAAATTATCATCAATTAAACAGCTTCGCGGCGGAATATCGATCGTCAATGAATTGCCAAAATCAGCAAGTGGCAAAGTTCAGAAGCACAAATTGGTTTATTATTAATGAACGAAATTCAATTAATAAACACAGATATCAGTCGAAATACAGTTGAAAAAAAATTGACAGATTTTTGCAGGTTAAACCCATAATGAATAATATCAGAAAATAATACCGTCTGATGATTTGATGGATGACATCTGTTAGTTAATTCTTTAATTTTTTTTCTGTACTGGCATAAATGTAAATGAATTAAGTTCTGACTTTCTCGGAAAGTATATATAACATGGATCTTAGTTTTTCTTACTAGTACTAGCACCTTCATTTATTCGAGTAGTGCGATTACGTTCGTTCTGAAAACAACCTAATCATTGGTCAACCTATTGAGCAGCAAACCTTCTGAAGTGACGCTTGAAGTTGGGTTAATCGTCGAGTTTGCCTAACTGACTGGATCGTCACACCGCTTCCACTCGGTGGCGACAATATTTTATTTCGCATTTTTGTTGTCGGCATTGTATCAAGTTTTATGCGTATCATTGGCCTTTTCGCCTTAAAACAAAACGAAAAAATCGTAAACTATCAAATATTCTTACTCTTCGCTTTGGTGTTGTTGCTTTTGAAGTAGAGGGCGATGAAGGCTGCGCCGGCGATTCGCCAGCATCGACCGTTGTCGCCGTAACTGCCAGAGCTGCTGAAGCAAGTGACGTTTTTGGAGAAGGTGGTGGAGTGGTTGGTGCGGAGTTAACCGGTGTAGTTGGTGGCGCAGGTGGCATTAGTGAATTCTCGATAGTCGATTTATGCAAACTAGGGAAGGCATTCCTCTTTCTTGGTACTGTTTTCCTTGGCCGACCCGGAGCAACTCGTCGAGCTGTTTCTTGTGAAATCGCTTTTGGTTGTTCTTCCGACGCATCACCTTCCATCTCATTAATTGCGGTGGAAATATCGCGTGCTTTACTCGGTGTCTCAAACGGAGCCGCCTTTAATTTGTCATCAGCTTCTCGATTTTCTGCATTGAGCTTCCTTCTAATTGTTTGCATCTCCTCCTCATCTGGACTATCATCAACTTCAATGATTTCCGGCTCGTCTGAAGATTCTTGATCTCTCGGATCAGTGTCAAGTTGTTCCATAATTTGCGATTTGTTACGAACACGCTCAGGTTCAGGAGATGATGAAACATCTCGAGCAAAATTGTTTGAGTAATCGTAACTGGTGAGCAAACGACCCGGATCGATGTCATTCTTTCGATATCCTCGAGGATAAATGTTTCGCAACGGCTGATTATCCAAACTCAAATATCTTGAACCAGTAGGTGATTTCTGAAAAAAAAAATCGGATGATGAAAATATCCAAGACTTTGAGAAAATATACAATTGGCATTGGAAGTGTATAATTGTTCTTCGAAAGCTTCGCGTGAACATTTCGTACTTCATATGGTTGAACGTAATGTTGTCTCTCATATATAGTGCTTCGTTCTGTAAGACAACATCACTATTTATTTGCACATGTTCGATATGAGCAGCTCACCTCGCAAAACATCAACTATATCGCGTTCGTGCATGCCTTGTAGTATCATTCGCGCAATTTCCGTTTTTGTGTTCTCCGGTAGTGGAATACATCGCACATTCTGCTCATGACCCAAATGCCGCAAACAGCCACGAAGTGCAACTTTTCTGAAATTATAAAAAATTTGTTTGATAGTGGCAATTCGTTTTTATTTCATTTTTCTTGGTAGAATTTTAGTTTTCTTAGTGAAATATACAAAATATGCTGCGCTTATTTTTATATAAACATTTTTTCATGAATGTTTCCTTTTTGCAGAAATATGAGTCATCAAATTTGCATTGTTTTTCCTATTCATTTATGCAGAATAAATATAATAAAAATAGAGAAAATTATAATGAAAAAAAAATTAAAAAAAAAAAAACAAATTTCCTTTTCTGAAAATTACTTCAGTTTTCTTTGCATTGGCTTTTAGCAAATTTTTCTTCTTTAAAAACTAATTTTTTCCTAACTATTCATTTCTCTGGGTGCACGTTTTTTAATGACTGATTTATTACTCGAATTGCCGCCTTGGGTCTTCTATGGAACAAACACTTTAAAGCAATTATTGTTTCGAAATAAAAACAATTACAAACCCGTCCGCCGTTTCCCGAAGATGGAAAAAGGCGGTGCAAGTCCGTCCCAGTTTTTTGCTTGCTCGCTGTCTTAAATTCCGATTGTCCTTTCCCTGCTGAGTTGGTCCAGAATGATGACAATTGAAATATCTTTAATAAATGTCTGAACTGAAAAATTGATTCAAAAATTAATATACATCGATTTTCCAAATGTGTTCTGTTTTCCAGAGCTTCGTCTGAATTTTGACACCGTCAAAAGTTCCATCTCCTCGCGCCATTTCTAAAATGTTAAGCTTAATTCTTATATTGAACATGTGTTATTACTCGAAACTGCGCCATATCCGAAAATTCGATAAAATCGAATAGCAGATTTTCAACAGAATGATGGTATCGACAATGCTCAATTATTGTGGGCAAACAATCACATTTGATATTGCAATTCATAATGGGACACAATAATTGAGCACGTAGACCATGCGGCGCTTTGAGCTGAACCAATGGCTCCGAATGAAGCGAAACATGTTTTGCGAACACGGTTTTCGTGCGAAAACAAACATTGCACTTGCTGCAGATCATCTGAATAAAGAAAATTGAAAATCGTAGATGAGAAAATTGGCATTACCGCATGTGATTGAAATCCAACGCTAGCTGCATCCCCCGTAGTTCGCCGTAAATAATATGTCGAGGGAAGCTTAAACCAACGTTTATGAATTTCAAAATATTGAACGATTACTTACTGTTTCTGTTGGTAGCTCACCCTGTCTTGCAGCAATACTTTCGCGAATTTTATTTAAATCCGCATCAGTTCCGTTGGCGCCATCTAAACCGTCACCACTTTCTCCGGTTGTTTTCTCATTTTTTTCCGCCGGGGTTTCCGCATCTTTTTCCATTGAATTTTCTCGATGTCCTTCGTCACCTTCGCTAGAAGATTTGGTGGGTTCTTTCAATGATTCCTTAGCAAATTCCTCATCTTCCTCATCGTCTTCTTCGTCATGCTCTTGATCATTTAAAATATCATTCGTAGAATCTCTCGACATTTGTAGTGAAGACTTGCATCTGAATAAAACAGGAAAGTCATTTATAATAGCTTCGCGAGCTAACTAATATATTTATTGAAGTGGAATTACTTACTCTATTATTCCTCTATCAGAATCAACGTCAGATTCTTCTCCCAATGGTTTTGAATTACGCGAAGAACTTGGAAAATTTCGTTCCCAAGGTAGCGATCTCATTTTTGAGCATTCGCGATAACGCGGCTCTGTTGTTGGATCGATACCCTCCTCGCGCTAAATACATATATTAAAATCCAATGCATACAATTTAAAGCTTGAATACCGAAAGCTTCAAAAACTCCTGAATATCATATTTAAGAGGCACGTTTTTTGTAACTTTTTGCCCTTTTCGCGCCTGTAATATTAATTAATAAACAAAAAATGTTTTTTTTAACCAACTGTTATCAATGGCGGCGAATAAACCCTCATACCAGGGTCCCGAGCTTCAAATATACTCTGGGTGACCACACGTTGCGCTGGATCAATAGCATTAATATCTGAAAATAATTAGAGAATCAATCTATACTATTCAGAAACGCAACCTGCAACAAGATCAAAAATATTTGATTCAATGAGCCGATCATCAATTTCTTCGTCAACCATTGCATGAGGGTGATCTAATGCAAGATGTGATAGCTCGGCGTACTGAAAAAAAATTGGTGATCTCATCTCATAATAATTATAAGCAAGCTTACTCCATATGTGTATTCAGGGCTAGCAACCTCAATCTCATCCAAATCATGTGATTCGATATATTCGCGATGAGCCATACCTGCAGAAAACGAGCATAATGTTATTAATCGGGTTGGTTGAAATTATCTGGAAAACACGAGCAAAACGATTTAAACGAAGGAACATGTGCGGAAAACGCGCAAGTCCAAAAAAATTGACATTGAAGAGAGGAAATTTAAATGTTGTCCGTGGAGCGCATATTCCTCACTCGTTTTTAATATAAACGCGCGTTATTAAATATGTCTTAGAAATTAACTCATTTTTTGATTCTTTCGCTTTCTGCTGTTCAGTTTTGTATCTGAGTGTGTAAATGATGTGAAACCAAATTTGGCAAGTTTTTCTTGCATTTTTTTTTGTTATTTTTTGCGGCTTCAAGCGCGATGTGTAGTCTAAGCTTCTTTTCTAAGAAAAAAAAAACAACTAAAGTTTTACTCTATTTTCTATCATCAACAAAACAAAAGCTTTCAAAAAAATGCGCATTTAATCACTATGCGTTTTTTTTGCAGCAAAAATCCAATATTGAGATTTTATTTGGCAAAAGTCATAAAAAATTTAATTAATGTGGAAAATCTTACCAAACGTTTCAATTGCATTTGATTGTTTATCTTGCCCCATTTTGGGCACCCTTAAAAAAGTTGAATAATTAAAATCACATAAAATCCATTATACGAAACGCAAAGCAGTGTTTATTTGAGGTCTTGCTGACGAAGTTGAAATTTGTTTGCATTGTACTGTTTGATATTTGCAAAAAAAAATTGAGCCGCTTCACTCATTCGCTTCTGTGTAGTTTCTACATTTTCTTTTGCGATGTCGTCATATTCACGGATATTCAACCAATTTTGAGTCACTTCCTGAAATTTCTCACCGTTTTCTCAAAACATGCCGACACGAATAAATATCGAGCAATTGACCTCATCGAATTTGGCGTTTTTTTTTTTGTGAGCACTCAAAATTAGCTTTTTAGAAATAGTATGTTTTAAGCGGAGGTTCTTTTATAATGATATGCATTTTCTTGGGGGTTAACAATTGGATCTCAAGGTTTGGCATAGTGTCCATTTATTTTTCAATGACATCTTCGCAATTTCCGGTCTGCATTTATCCGATTCCTACATTTGAATATCGCAATTTGTTAGCTAACGTTGTTTTGACCCAATTCACAAATTTCAAGGTTATTTTATGGTCGGTGGAAATCCATTCTTTGTCTTCGTTTGTACGAAAATTTTGCGATGAAAACCAAACATCGTTTTTTTTTCGCCATTTTCGTCCCGACGGCGTCACCAGAACCACGTGTTTCTATTGTCTCCGCGCGCCATCCCCTAAAATCAATTATTTTTGCGCGCGTGAAGCAAAATCATGACTTTTTTTCCACCTTCTAAGTTTCAAGTAGCTTTCGCTATCTAATGTGTCCACGTTTTGTTTTTTTTTGTTTCCTCTTGGGGAATTTTTTTTTGGGCTCATAGCGGGAAATAAATTTTTCAACCTTCCTTCTGTGTAATTTTTTTGTGTTATGGATGACATTGTTTAATGAAAATATTAATCTTATAAATGGAGGGAATAAATGATTCAATATTCGTGCCTGTGCCGCAATGCACTCATATTGAATTAGATTCATTCACGGGTACAAACTTACTACTTGCAAAACTCAATTTTGCGAGTACATTTTTTTCGTCTTCTACTTTTTCTTTTTTTTTTCTTGTTGAACGCACGTCAATCACGTTTTTTTTTCTCCATTCAATTTCCGTGAAGTGCAATTGAAAACAATTATGGTCTATTCAAGTTCGAGATCAACTATGAATAGTTTAAAGAGAAATATTCATAACGTGAGTTACAGAGTTTCTTCGAAATAATGCAATGCGTTTCAGAAAGTGAGTTTTCGCTTCGTTTCTAGTTGTTGTAAGCTTCCTTCAACCAACAATTAACTATCCGCCTTTTTTTGAAAATGTTCTAAATGCATGTGTTTCGTTGAAACGTGAACACTGGTTTTATCTTATCACCGTAATCTTGCCAGACATACGTATAATTTATCGGTGATATAATTCAAGTACAAATTCAAGGATGTAGTTGCGAATTGGAGCGCGCCAATTGTTTACCAACAAGTTTTAGATTTCAAAGAACGCACGAATAAGTGGAAACTTCTTTTTGTAAATATATAGATGTTCATATATCAATAACCACGCAATGCACAACGTCATAAAATCAAAAACGCGGCACGAGTTTCGAACTTTAACTGCATTCAACATTTCCGCAACGTCAAATTCGCGATCAATGATATTCATGACAAAACGCGGTGCACAAGTTCCGAGAACGATTTTTAATCTTCAACATTTTTTCCTCTGTCTGGAAACAACCCTTTTTTCATATCATTTCTCTCACGGCTGTTCATGTCCTAAACAATTTTCCTGGAACACCATGGACCAAATTTGGCAACCAAAGAGGAATATAAGAGGAATGGTGCGATGACAGTATTCAATCATTTCAAAGCATGTATTCGGAGGCGAGTTAGAAAAAGAGGTTTACGGTAGTGGGTTCGGTAGATTTTTATCTCAAATTTCAAATGTTAAATAGTCGGCTGTCGAATTTGCTGATGGCTAACCAGAGTTTTTACGAAAACCTTATTTGCCAAACCACGTTTGCCAAATCGCCTATATCTCCGATACAATCGAGTTTTACACACGCATTTTGCATAATCGTCGCGCCATCGCGAAAATGATGGGAACGTTTAAATAATTTGAAAAAAAAAAATCGTTTTTCAAGGTCACCTAACAACTCGATTCGCATCGACAATAAAAGTCAATGATTTGGTTATTATCGGTTTTGCGAAGGTTCATGCCGACCCGAAAAACGGCACTCATACATTTGTTATTAACCATTAAATGACCACTGCATTGCAGTGAGGTTATCAGAACGAGTTGCATTGTTTCATGCATATCGTCATATAATTTGAGGCAATCTTTGAGTGCATTTGTCTTTCATTGCTCCTCCTCTTCTCTCTTCCCAGCAAATTTGTATTGATTTGAAATTTACATATCGTTGAATACATTTGATACAATTGTATGGTAAACAGTGCATACCATCAATACGGTACCATAAACGGCATTTCTAACCAAACATTTCGCCGAATAATTGCCTTATCAAATAGCTAATCTTTGCCTTGATTGATTTCCACAGCATGTTGTCGCCGTAGTTTCTCTCTCAAGTAGCCATTGATTTTTTTGCCCACCCCATCGTGCTGGTTTCTATTTCACACCGCCTGCTGATCGATGAGCATCTCTTGCACTATATATTTAATTCGTCGTTGTGGTTTTATCCATTGTTCTGGGTTTTGAATAATAACAAAACAATGTTAAATTGTTCAGCAAGAAGATGTCGTCGCCAAAAGATCAGCATCATGAGCGAATGAGCCATTTGACGTCGTCGAAATCGACAACAATCCACAGCAGCGATGCCGAGTTTTTGCCGAAAAATGTGAGCTTTTTTTTATTGGTGCCGCGGACAATTAACTATTGGCGTTGTGTTTGCTCGCTTAGCCAAAAACAAATTGCACTTTGAAACGTCTGGGGAGAATGCAAATTTGAAAGAATTTGGTTTTTGCAAATGCATACATGTTCTCACATTTTGCGTTACCGATATCGAATTACATATCCAATTTTTTATGCAAGTAACACGATCAAAGAATAATAAGAAATCGACATTTTTCTCAATGGCTCTATGCAAACAAAAAATTATAAAAAAAAATATATATAAAAAAAAAAAATGACGAGACAAAAATCCACGCCTTTGAAATCTGAAATCTTCCAGCCGGACGACAAGGAATCATTCGCAAGACTTCTTTGGCTTAATCAATGCTACGAAGCGATGCCTTCAAGCTCAAAAATGGTGGTTTTCGACCAAGGCCTTCTCATGCACAAGGCTTTCAACGGGCTTCTTGCACAAAGTTTCAAAAGTTTTTGAAGACTAATCATTTGAAAATGAATGCCTTCAGGTACTCGCCATGTTCTGCTCTCTGATCCATCGAATCACGGATCTCTTGATGGTATATTGAGTGTCACCGATTTCATCAAAGTGATGCTCAAGATTTATAGGTATGAGAAATAGTCGCCTGTCATGTGAGAGTCGCGTCATATTTCAGAGAGAAAACGAGCGCTGCTGAAATGCAAGAGGGCGTTGGGCACCCGGAGGGCTTGAATGTTTCTCAAATTGCCAACGAGGAGATCGGAAACATGACAATTCAACAATATCGTGAGATATTGAAAAAAGAGGGCAACTTGAGATCGCTGATTTCGGTTGATGCAAGCGCCAGGCAATGATAATTAAGCAACCAGAAAACTAATTAAAGTTTTTATTTCAGTTTGCTTGAAGCGGCTTGCATGCTTGCTGAGCACCGCGTGCACAGACTCCCAGTCATTGATCCAGAAGATGGATCAGCTCTCTTTATTCTCACACACAAACGTATCCTCAAATTCTTGTGGCTTTTCGTGAGTCACCTTCACATTATAAAAAAAAGTATTATGAATCTAGGGAAAACACTTGGCTCCATTGGAGTGCCTACACAAAACTCCGAAAGAGCTTGGAATTGGAACGTGGAGCGGCATTCGGGTTGTTTTTCCTGATACTCAATTGGTCGACTGCCTTGATATTCTGCTCAATAAGGGTGTGTCGGGATTGCCGGTGGTTGAGCGAGACACTTTCAAAGTTGTCGATATGTACTCGAGATTTGATGCGGTTGGAATTGCATTGGAGAACCGATTGGACATAACCGTTCAGGAAGCACTTGCTTTCAAGAATCAAGCTGGGCCAATGAAGGTTGATTGCTTTTCGCTTATTTTAATATTATTGTAAACGTGTTGTAGAGCGATGAGCGTGTGGTTTCCGTTCGTGACAATAAAAGCTTCTGGAAGGCGGTCAACGTCCTCGTGGATCACAATGTTCATCGACTATGCGCTGTCAACGAAAAGGGCGGAATTGAGGTAATCACTGTAGATAAGAGAGAATCTTATCATGAATTAAGATTGTATCGTACTTTCAAAGCAACTGGTTTTCTGGCGGTTTTACTGCAGTTAATTTTTTTGCAGGGCGTCATTTCACTTTCCGACGTTATCAACTTTCTAGTTGTTGAACCTGGCAAACACTTGCGCCACAAACCAGCGCCAAAGAAACAATGGCTGAAACCGCATTCTGGCGATCTCAATGATAAGGAGCTTCGCGAGATTCTTCTAAGCAATATGGCGAGCATTGAAATCGAAGGTGCTTCGACTTCGGCGGCGCACAGCCCAACTCAATCGCACAGCCATAACTGAATCAATAATATCTTTATATTTAACACATTCTCATCTAGGTGTTATGAATTTTTGGTGATGGACATTCCAAATGTCGTTATTCTAGAAATATTGGTAACAATCTCTTAAATTTCAATCATTTTATTCGATTTGCTCGACTGTGAAAAACGATGCTAATTTTGTTGATAACGATTATTTCATAAACGTGCTTTTTTGAATAAATCAATGAAAATGAACTATGAAATTATTTGTTGTGAGGAGTCGATTTCCATTTGAGATATTTGTCAGTTTCCTGATCGGCTTGAACCAAGTTGAAGCGCCATTTGAAGAACTGAAGGATTCTGCCTGGAGCAAACTGATTTTCGCTTAAACATGATGCCTCAAGAAACTCATTTAGTCATAAATCAACCTGAACGTGGAAGCATCAACATCTTTTAAGAAGACTCGCCCTTGCATCCAACTTTTCTTTCCTTCTTCTACTATATTGACAATTCTTCTATTAACATCATAGAAGAGCAAAAAGTGAAGGCCGTAGAGTACAGAAGGAGCATCCACCATATGACAACGAAATGTAAGGACTGATGGAGAATTGAAATAATTGGTTGCAGGTGGACCATCTTCCAATATCTTAAAAATTGACTAGTCATTTTGAGGAATTTTCAGGCAATTAACCTGACTGCTATAATTGGCGAAATCAGTTTCACCAAACTGTTGCCGAATGAAAGCCTTTGTTTCCTCATTGGCGCATTCGAAAACAAACATTGGACGACAAAATACATCAATCCATACTCCTGGACGAATATCCCACCAACGATAATTTCTCTTCGGCATATCTAAACAGGTAGGTTCTCTAACTGGTTTAAAGTTAATGGCATTCAAAATAACGAATTGTCATACTACTTATATTTTTCCTGGAAAAACTTCACTAAAATCTTGTTTGACTCGATAATTAAGATATGACAGTTCTATCTGCCATTTTCTCTACTGCGAATATTTTTGGAGTATTTGTGTGTGTCAAATGGTACAATATTGTGTTTAATATGAAAGAAAATTCACCCTTCCCATCCCCCTTGATTCCTACATGTTCCTGTTTTTCATTAAGCTTTTGTCGCCCTGATTTTCCCCCGCAAGATAATATCTTTTTTCACCTGGCTGAACAGGGAACGGAAGTTGAATTCGCTTAAGGAAAAGTTGCCCCTCAAATTCTCGCGTTTCCTCGATCAGCGCTACCGTATGATCATTGCAATAAACAAAAAGCCTAGAAGAGATGAATTGAAATTTGGAATAACTCAAAGATGACTCGACTTGAAAATTCGCTTCATTCGACATCCGTGAAAGTCATTCTTATGGTCGAGCCAACAGCAGCGGTACACTAGCATAGAAGGACGATTAATAAATTCTCTCTAGATTGAAATTCAATTTTCCGACTGAATGCAAAATATTTACATGATCTGGAAGTTTTGGCGCCGTTTTTGGTGCTCCCCGTCTTTTAACAAGCCAAGGATCTTCGGGAAGTTCTTCATTGTCGTTTACCTTGATTCCATGCTCTTCCAGATAATTCTAAAATGAATCGAGTCGACCAAGAATCGAATATTTAATTGCTTTACTCTTGTGAATGCGTCGCACGACGTAATTCGGTAAATTGTTTGGAAAAGGTTGACATCTTGTCCGACATTCAAATCGCTCCAGTGGATATATGGTTTTCCGATGCGATTGGGAGCGGGCACTCGTTGGCGTCGGAAAATTCGGCCCTTAACTTATCCAATATTTAAAATGATCAAGATTCAAAATGAGCATATTTTTCTCATATATACAATAATACAACATAATTGTGCATAAATTTGTCGATCATATTAAGAAAAATTACATGAGTGTATCCAGTATTATCCACAAATGGCTCATGGAGAGTTATGGTGTCATCATTCAAATGATAGCGTATTTTGAATATTCTGGAAGAATGCATTAACAGAGTTTTGAAATATATTCACCTGATTCTATGAATTTCTTCGTCTAGGCCGTCTTCTTCAGAATAAGCATCAAATGAGAGGACTGCCGAGCTTGCAGCTTCAGCTTCATGTAGTAATGGTCCAGCGCTAAATTGAGAGAATTGTGAGCTATGAAGCTAAAAGGAAACGTTACTTGCAATCATATGGAAGGCTTTTTTGTCTTGGGTAATTTGGGACTTCTTCTTCATGAATGAAGCATTCTCCGTTCTTATAGTCAAATTTCTGCCTTCGTTTTGGCTAGAATATATATTTTTTAAATTGATTATCTGAAATGTCAGTTACCTGCGGATCGCTTCCAAATGCTTCTAGAATATCTTCGGTTGGAACATCTTGAACACTGTTGAGGTTGTCGGAGTATGTCGACATCGAATCTGAGAATGAATGAAGCGATTTGTGTAGAGACTACGCATATATTTATAAACGTCGGAAATGAGCTATTGGCGAGCTGAAAGATGGAAGGCGAAAAAAATTGTTGAAGGGTGAATAATGACATCCGGATACATGTATGTAAGTATGCTGTTGGTAGAATAAATCAACCAGAATGTGGAACAATCTCGAAAATGTTTCCATATTAGGGAAATTTTGAGAAGGAAAAAGTTTGGGTGTTAATAGAATAATGAAATGGAGTCCTATAAATAATTTTGGGAAGCGATTAGAATCCGTATTTTTGAAAAGTTGTTTTTTTTCTTATGCCTGGAGCAATAATTTTTGAGCAACCAAATCTAGAAAGAAAAAACTCAAGGATTAAAAAAATTTCAGAAATCCATCAATCTTAAACATTCCATAAACTTTTTTTTTTCTTAAAAAAAAGTTTTCTTAAAAACTGTTAAAGATTAAAAAAAATTAAATTCCCCTTCTTCCCCCTCCCAATTTATTCACAATTAAATTAATTCAATTTCATGACGTTCAATGATTATTCTCAATTTGCTTTTTTCCACATTTTTATTGTAGTCTATTTTTCGTTTTGAACAGCAAACAATGATTGCAGGCAATGGCACAATATTGCATTGTTGTTTTAACCACAATGGATGGCGAATCGTTCCATATTCATGAGAAGATCGAAAAATGATTGCGATGAGGCAGAAGCATGGGAATCAGCGATATAATACGCGCAATTGTTTTCATGTTGACCCAGCTGCGCCCAAAACGGCGGCCAACTGACCATTAAGTGTATGTATATCCACCGATTTTCGATTGATGCTGATCGCTTTTTTCACTTTTACTATGTATTGACTTAATAATTTCAATCAAGATTAGAAAGCTTGAATGAGGTTACTAGGTGGATACCTCAAACTTTTCTATTTTTCAGATTCATTCTCTGTAGAAAATGGCGACGTTCCTCGCGTTTCATCATTTGGTAAGTCATTGAATCATTATTTTCAAAAAATCGTGTCTAATTGCAAATCAATGATCTATGCGAACCATTTTTGGTCTTAATACGGCTCATTGATTTACTCGTCAATCTGTAAATTTCCCGATTCAACGTATCTCACTATGCTGCTGTAGACAATAGTGAGAATACTCATAAATCTATTATCCTTAATGTTAAGCATCGTCTTCAATGACGGATTCCGGGATTTACTATATGTAGATTGCTAGCAAAACTTGTTTTATCATCTGCAAAAACTAGTAAACCAATAAAAACTCTATTTAGCTTGTCTCGCTGAAAACCGATTATGAGTCATTAATTATGGGCTATATCTATATATCAATTTGAGAATGAAATAAATTATCGTTAGTCTATTTCTTGTCTTGAAAATTAACTATAACGTGTGATTTCAGAGTCGTGTTTTGATAAACTTGCAGCTTATTCAGCCTTTGCTCTTTTAAAATTAAAACTAGTCTCGTTTTGCAGAAATCGGATAAAAATCCTAGTCCAGTTCACTTTTACTTGTTTAATGAATTCGTCAATGTTGACCCAACGATTTAAAACACCCGGTAATCCTGTATTATATAATACTAGAACGCTGAAATTGTGTCTGTGTACGTTTTTTTTTGTTGAAATTGAATTGAAAATGCATGATGTCCGTATTCTCCCCCGCATCTTATTTACAACGAAAAGCGAAAGAAAAAAAAACACATCGCAAGTCGACAAATATATCAATGAGCCATGTGATTGTATTCATTTTCAATTGACCTCTTGATGAATAAATCATAAGTACAGGCAATGAAAAAGCGGCGAGAAAGCGAAATCCGTTTTTATGTGTTGTGTTGTTCTCGACAAAAATTTTATTTGTACATAACGATGGTTTTTTTGTTCTGTTCGTGAATTGTTTTCACCTGATGAAGATGCATGATTCTAATGAACGCCGTAGTTCGCTGCTTTTCACTTATGATGGCTACCTGTTCATCGATGACGAGGAAAAAAATTCGAAATCTTCCATGCCTCCTTCGATCGTTTCGAATTTTCCAGCCCACCGCGTTTTGTTCCGATGTCATGTTACAATTCCTGCCGTCATTATTAATCTATTACTATTATTATTATGCAATATCCAATTTTAATTGAACGCTATCCTTGCATTTAAATAGTTCGACGTACAGCCCTTTTGTTCTTCGCTCCAAAAAACCTGGCGTAATCTATGTGTTCCTTGCAAATATGTGTGTTTCGGTTTCTTTTTTCTCCACTTCGATTGACCGCTGACAAGACCAACTATCGGATTATTGAATTTTGGCTCTCTTTTCCTTCATCTTTCTCCCACCTATTCTTCTAATAGAAGCTGTTTTAGTTAGTTATTCTGAAAATAGTATTGTTTTGAAATTTTCTCAATGAAATGTCTAGAATTTTTGAACAATGCAGCAGCAATTTTTTTTTCAAATAGCTCCCACAAAACTCTGTTTTGGGACAAATATTCTCTCCGTCTTCCTCTCTTCTAATTATCCATTTGTAATATCAATTCAATAATATAATAAATAAATATAGAATATATTTATATGAATTCCGAGAGAGAAATAATAATGAATTCAAAATAATATTAAGTATAATAGCCGCTCGTTAGCAACTAAGTAGTACTAGTCCAGTTAATCTGACCCCCCTTCGCAAATGAGTACGAACATCTGCGGACGATTTCAAGTCATTGCGGACACATGTCGGCAGTACGATAAATCTACTTTATATTAAAACCATACGAATATATGTGTATATAAAGAAAATTTCAAACATTTTCTAAGACATTCCAATTTTTGTTTATAATACTCATCTAGGCTAAATGTTTCTCGCACTCAATCTGTTTTGAATAAATGTACAGCTTGCAAATCCCTGCAATTAATACTCTTATAAACAATCTGAGGAGCAAAAAAAATAAACCAATACCATTCTTTAACTCATTTCCTCCAGACCAAACCTATGTGCTTAGCACATTCCACTGCTTTTTCTTCCGTTTAACTATTAATCCGATGGTGTGTCCTCGAATTTCCGTATACGGGGCTAGCAAACCCCTCGCGAGCCATCGTTCAAAATTGTGGTCGGTGTTTCATTCACCAATTGTTTTTGTGTTTTGTGCGCTTGTTCAATTCTGTTGACCATTGGGATTAAAGTCGGTGATTTTTGATTTGCGGTAGCCCCCTTTTTGATTTGCGGTAGCCCCCTAGACGCGACTAATTTTTTTTCTGCTGCTCTTTATGCATTTCCTTTATTTATCTATGTGCAAGTGTCTGGTTTTTTTTTTCTTTCTTGCAAAATGCCATCTCGATGATCATTTTTTGGCATTGTAAGATTTATTAGTGATTTCAGCGAGCTGAGGCTTAACATTTTGTTGATTGCATTTTTGTTTTGACAATTACGGCACATGCCACAGAAACCTACAGTAATATTTTGTTATTCCCAAATTCCTCATGGTGTTTTCATTTTTCAAAATTTCCTTTGTTAACTTATTCATTTAATAGGATTATTAAGGAATATTGCGGAATTCCGATTTTTGGAAAATTCCCGTTTTCACTTTGGCATTTCCCGCGCGTTCCGTTTCACAAATCAAATTCGGGTTGAACAAAGAATTTTAAAATTCATTGCCAATCCTCCCACCTTTCGGCTGTCCTCGTTGCTTTTTTTCTGAAAATTTATGGTTTTTGTAATAGGTTTTTTGCAACACGTGAAACGGGTTAAAACACCCAACAAAAAAATTGCCGAAAACCAACAAATAAAAGATGTGAAATCAACGCATAAATGGCGAATTTTTGGTGATGGCGCCTAGGCAAATTTATTTACGGCCTCAACTTGTTCAATCACAGAAACAAACACCTTCAATTTTATTGTTCCCCATTATTTTCATTTTTTGAAGAATACTCTTTTGCCTTAGTCACAATGCATTCTGACTCAGTTCATCGATATCAAACCAAATTTTGACGTTATACATTTTCGTTATAAACTGCTCAAGTTTAAAATATACTCATGAACTCAAATAAAACGGCACAATGAGTCATGTTTGTTTGCATTTTACAAGTTCTCCGATAAGCTTGTACCTTTCTTTGCCCAAAACAATTTATCTCAGGTTTGTGGGTAAATATAATGTGAAAACGCTGAAAATGGTGTCATAACTGTTTTCAAGCTCGCTTCTCTAAATTGATAGAATAGTTGTTTGTTGATATTGCATAGATGTGTCACTTTATTTCCACCATCTCCGATTTTGGCAAAAAGGTCGCACATTCCAGTGTAAAATGCAGATTAGACCTTTCAAAACGCTTGAATGGTTAAGGCGCTTCTAATTTGGGCCGACATTGTTGGAAAGCAGCCGCAAAAAAAGACCCTCCCAACAATGATGATGATTTTGACGTGGAAGCGAAAGTCCGAGAAGGCGGCGTTACCATCTAATTGGAACTCATCCCATGTTTGTTCTATTTTTTGAAACAAGGCAAATCATGGATCATCAGGGATTAATACCATTTCTCCCGCACCAAGCATTAAAAAATGAGCGTCTCGCCAATCATTCTCACTTTCCAAACTTGCATTAATGCACTTATTCGGCGGTTGGCCTAAATGATCGCAATTGAAATCGCGCCAATCTCGTCATATCATAATTCATTTGTGATTGTTGGTGTTCAAACTCATTGCCGAAATCTTTCCTGTATATCATTTTTCCTAAAACATTATTAGAATTATAATAATTGGTGAATTCTCAGCCCGGAAACTGATTCATTTTAATTGTTGTGAATTATTAGGAAACAAGTTTTCGCATGAGAACGTATTAAAATTCTGTATTTCTTATTGAAAACAAATATTTTTGGGTCAATTTTATTTATGATTGTTTTTTTTAATGATGATAGTTGGAAAATGTACAACACAAAATTCGAATTCTACAATTCTCCAACTTTCTTTCAAATTCTATCAATTCTCAACTTTGATCATTCACATTTTAAATGATACCAATTCGCGATTTCGTTTTTTTTTTTCTCATACCACAGACTTTGGGTGACACTTTGGGCGTCGTTCTTCTTTCAACATCAATGTACAAATACATACATGGTTTACAGGTTTTTCAGAATCTTCCAATTTACACCCTCCGCCGCGAGGGCGCTAGTAAAGTATTCTAATAAGCGGTCGTTCGAAATCTCACACGAATGATAAGCAATGAATTCAACACTCACTTGCGTTGGGCGACTTTTTTCATGTTTAATTCAAACTTGAACTATTATGGCGACGCATAATAATGCATCGGCATTGTTAACTTTTCACTCCCAGCATTTTCTTCAAAGGGCATTAATCATGTTCGCACAATCTAGTTATCAAAGGGCAGACCCTTTACATTAATTATTAGCTGGTAGTTCATCATATGTTGGAACAACGAGGAAGTTCACGGCAATCGACGTGATTTGAACTTTAGGCTGAAAGCTTACATTCTGAAAAATGATAGGAACACAATAGACGAACGGCTGACTGTTTCCGCACACAATTTTAATATATGACAATCAATATTCGTTATTTCTACAATACCTGTCATTCTCAATTAAAATTTCGAAAGTCTCACAAATGTTTTGCTTCCGGTTATATTCAAACAATAGTGTATCATCAATCACTCGCGGATTTCAGCATAAAGTCGAAACACCCATTTAAGGCCAACATCATAGTTTTCTCGAATTTACTACATTGAACTTTTAACACACCTTCTGGAATTTTGACATTCTCACGTCTACTGGGTGGTTCTCGGAATTTTACAGGATTGGAAGTTATTCTATGACCTATCCTGTCACTCTCAAATTTTTAGAATCGTCAAAATCACTTGAAAAGTAATAGTCTCCAAAAATTCTACTTTTAAATTGGCTGCATATTTACTTCAGTATTATTCAACATTCATGCGCTATAAAGAAAATATTCATATTCATATTGGATTCTTGAAAATTGGATACGGTAAACGTCATGTGTACCATTTTGAAGAACAATGAGACTCAAATACCTCATTTTTCTCCATATTTTATCATAAATGTTCTCAATTCTGCGAAAGCGAACGCAATGGAGTCGTTCATATCAATCATTGTCGTCATTGTTATGCATTTTTTATTCACTACTAGCAGATATCGCCAAAATGCCAAACATTTGCGCGAATCTCTTGTATACACATGCGTTTGCGCCAAGTTTTTGTGTTTTCCTTATCATATTGGCAGAGTGACCCAGGCCGTTCATTCGCATCCAATTATGTATGTGTTGCTATTTCGACTATATAGTGGAAATAGTAGTTGTAGTAATATAGGAAGGTTTCTTGCGAGTTTATTTTGGTCACCCGATAAAAAAACCAGTTCGTTTTGCAAATATTGCATAAGAATCGGTTAGGTTTTTTTCGTATATTTTAATTAAAATCGTTATGCATGTTCGGCTTGGTGTACAGTGAGTCACTAGTTGTTCCTCAATTTTCAAATGTTAACACTAGTTTTCCATTGTTTAGCTCTCATTTCGCTAACAAAACAAATATCTTGAAAACAGATATATTTGAGAAGGACCTAGTTTTTTGGCATTGCGCCTTTTTTTTCATGAAAAGAGAACATTCTTATGATGTGTCATCCATTGCCAAATTTGAGCGTTTTGTTCCGGCGCAATCACATAATAAAACCATATTGAATGTTTTCGCTGAAAAAAAAAACGTTTTTCGCTCGTTTCGCAACCATTTCTGTTTAAGAGCATATTTTGTTTTGGTTCGCGTTTTGATTCTAACCCATACCAAAAAAGGGAAGAAAGGGACACGGCAATTCGTCACGCACAATTGAAAAATTCCAATTTTTGTATTTCGATGATGAGAATTGATGGGGGTTTGTCTCAAGTTTTGAATTTGAATCTTTTTTTGGCTGTTTAAAATAAAAATTATAAGTTTACTTCATATTGAATACATCACTATGTTTTATAAAATTTTTTTTTCAAAGCCAAAATTTCAAAGGTTTTGCTTGAAAACATCAATCTCCTATTTTTTTCTTTAACCTTTCTCTAATAATCAGCGATCCGAGAGAAAAGTCTGCCAAATATTCACATTCATTATAATTGTAACTTTCTTGTTTTGGCATTTTTTCCGAGAAACATACCATTAATTTATTGTATGACACTCTTTCCTGATTCTTGCAGGTTCTCGACAAAACCTTTGTTTTGAATTACCATTTGTTGTCGTTTGCAATATGCGGACGCCCTCCAATCCTTCCATATTTGGCGTTTTTGTTTTTTTTGTTTCATCCAATTTGTCATTGATCAAAATCCGTACTCATTGCGGAAGTAATGGAATATACGCCTAGATTTCTTTCTAACCTTGATTCTTGATAAATCGAAACATATTTTTTGGTATCTGAACCCAATTAGCTGAAATTTCCGTGGAACTTTCACGTGACGTGAAATACATTGTTTGCTAAATTCGATGATATCATTCAAAATAATGATGACAATATGCCTTCCAAATCTATTTTTTAATATTAAAAGCCTTTGTGTTTGCGATTTTAAGTATATTCTATCTAATCGATTCTATTTCATCTATTCTGCCATAGAAGGAATGTATGCCTTGCGTTTGAAATTTGCAGAAGGGCGTCTCAAGATGGACCACCCGTTGTGAAATGTCAAAGAACCATCGGGTAAATAAACATCGCCACACCAACTCTGGCAATTTTCGCAATTCATGATAAAGAAGTGCTTATTTTTCTTCTCGGTTTTGCTTTCCGGTGCACAGTCTCAAGATCTTTTCCGGTTTTCGCGGCATCGCCAATTTGACACCTATCCGCACAATGTGCCGTCGGCCGTCCGCCCCGCCGCCGCCCGCTTTGATAATCAACCAGATTAATAAATTTGATTTTGCGGCGCGCACAACTTTTTTTTATGTGCCTTCCTTCTCCCCCCTCCGACTGCCGGGTTTTAATAAGAATTCGTCTTTCCGTTTTGACGTGAGACGACTGGTTGCGCATTTTGAAATTTGCTAGCCCGATTCTGCTCCAGTTCATTTTAGTAATTAGAATGTACTAAGCGTTTACAACTTCCACTATTTCAAACAACAATTGAAAGGTCAATTATGTGTAATATATTTGTAAAACTATGCCTGAAATCACTTTGCAATTACAAAGTATGCGTTGGTATAATTCATTTTCAATTTCAAAGATAAAGATGGAATGTTTCAGAGAAGGTATTGACTTAAAGATTATTAAGGTGTCCTTCTGATGATGAAAATTTAGAACAAAATTCCCAACGGGGTCTTTTTTTCAGTGAAAATTTTCGCCTATTCTCAATATTTTTCGAGCGCATGTCATTTAATCAACAAATTTTGTTCAATAATTTTTGAAAACAAAAATTAATAATGTGTGTTTGATTGAATATATTTTCGGCCCAAGTGTTTACCCAGATTTCAAAAGGAATTCGCCAACTATTTGGAACGGATTGCGCAATTGGCTGACCATTCCGCCAATTCCTGTCCTGCCTGTTCATCACCATCTGTACTTTGTTGATTTTCACGCGAACCAATTCGCTTCCAGTTATGTAAACGTTTCGATTTGGAAAAAAAAATTTGCATGTAAGCAATGATTTGCATAAGTTTCGAGTCGTCCATTGAGAGGGGCATATCTTGCAAAATTGAAACTCGCCTCTTTCCCTTTTCTTCACAATGATTAATCTAAAGCGGCCTCTTCTGTGATATCGTCAAATCCCAATATCGGCTTGACCTTTTTTCTATTCACCTCTATCGATTTTTGCAATGTTTTCTGTCGCTGATCCACTGTCACTATCAATTGAAATCACAAAATTGTTCTGTCGCCTGATTAAAAATATGACCTTTTAACTATGTGTGTACATATAATATCAAGTTTTCTATTTTATATTCGTTTGCCAAATTTTGAGTAATTGCGCCGGGGAGGGATGAAGAGGTGTGGTGATTGTATTTGGTCACTCACAATATCTAATTATTATTTACAATAGTCTTATCATTTGTTTTCAAAACTTCCTGGTTCAGTGGCGCTTCACAAAAGATTCATCTATTTGTAATATCGCTGGTTTCAGTGTGAATGCTAATAAATTAGTTTGACCTTCATCTATCATAATTCACTCACGTAGCAAATTCGATTTCTATTACAATTCTTATCAAGTTAGTCGTGCAAACTGCAAAAAAAACAATGGTTGATCTGATTTTATCTGCAACTGTTTTTTTTTCTTGGCTAATCTTTGAGTATTACTCAACAAAATTGAACTAATTGGTTCATACCTATTTAAGACAGCATAAGGCTTATTAAATCTGAATTTTCAGAACTTTTTCGTTGTATAAAACTTAACAAAATTTACTCATTCTTCCCGATTTGAAAGAATTCTTGGTCCTCTTTTGACCTTGTCAACTTCCAGATACGAATGCCAATTTGGGTAGTCGTCATGCTGGCAATCATTGCCGGCGTGCTTGCCGTCGTCCTGCTTCTCGTCCTCTTCTTCTGCCTACGATCGGATAAGAAGAAGCAGCCGCCATCGCCAGCTGAGCCAATTCGCCGATTGCCGACTCGCACTGAGAGCAGTGAGTTTTGAAATCGAATTTTTCCGAAACAACAAAAACGATTTTCTCTCTAGCAATTGGCGTCCGCCCGAAGATCCCGAATCCGATATACACGATTAACGCAAATGATATTAAACGAGAAAAAAGCATCAGCGATACAATCACAACACGCAAATGTGAGGGATTCTGAGGAGACTCGTAAAATTTCAGACCATTGATTTTTTGCAGTGTCAATGATGTTTGATTCGAAAAAGCGATTCTCAACTGCATTTTCGCACAAATCGGCATACTTTGACTTTGAGAATTCTCCATTACCCCGACATAAGGTTTGCAAGCATATGGAAAGATAATATTATAAAGGACCTATCAGGAATATTTGGATTTCAACGATATCGAAAATATAATGCCAGTGAAAAAGACCAGCTTACCAGATCGACCACGATTGGAATTTTTGAATGGTAGCTTAAAATTATGAGAAGCCTTAAACGTTAAGATATGGGTTTAGAAAACCCCACCCCAGAGAAAGCCAATAATGAAAGGACCAATGAAACGAAGAATCATATCCCGGTTCAACAAGTGTTCGCTGAAGACGAAATTTCATTCAACAAATCGAAACATCCGATTTATGCCAACTAGCTAATTTGATATTAAAAAGCTTAGTTGCTCACTATATTCGGGTACTATGTAAATTCACATCGCACACAACATCTTTTTTTTTTTCTTCTTAAAACCGCTTTCACGCTTTAGCTTCTTGCATGTCCCTCACAGTTTCTAACCACCAACCAATCGACAAATCGTACATAACGAAGGAATTTCGAAATGAGGTGATTCCAGCGAGATCTCAAAATTTCTTATTCTCATCTTCAATAATGATGGTCAAGAAATTTACTAATAAGACAACAATCCAACCAAACTTCCACACCAGTTTCCATTCATTTGCACCATTCTCAGTTTAGTATTATTTTATGGTTCCTAGAGGGAAAAAATGATCATTCTTAAATGGCTATAATTAAAGACAATGGTGTAATTATAATTCACTAAATCGTGTGACAATCACGCCAAGTTAAGTGTCCGCAGCATGTAAATTAAACATTTTTTGTTTCTTATTTTTACACTCAAGTATTTTTGCGACATCATTTTTATCCGAATAGGACCTCCAATTTTATATAGAAAGCGTCTCCCACCCCCCCCCCATCAAAATTTTTCACTTTTGTTACAAAGTGAAATCGCCGGTGTATAACTCACGTGTACATTCGGAGCCTTTGTATTTGTTAAAATTTTCTATTATTACATGTATGTATGTATGTAAATTAATATCAGTATTGAACAAATGTTTTTTTTTTCTGTATTTATTCACTAGTATTTGTCGATTTCAATAAACTATATCAACTTTATGCAACTTGAAGAAAATTGATCACGTCGTTTGAAATGATGAGAGTCTTAAGCAAGAATTCCAATCGGCTCTTCCTCGATTCCGCAGGCATTGATGCCTCGAGCAAAGTAAATGTAGCCGTGCTCAACGCCCCATGTGTTTCCCCAACTGTTCTTCACAATCCAATATTTCTCGCCTTCCTTGCTCGTTCCATAGCCGGTGATGAGAAGAGCGTGCAGGCCGATAACCTGTTATCAATGTTGAAAATTGGTGACACATTTATCAATATCGAATTGCATTGGTTCAACATGACAAGTTGACGGACAATTGCGGTTGATTGAAATTCTATGTCATAAATTATCAAAACTTGTTTTTTTTTCTACCTTACTGGAAAACACCATTTCCCGTTTACTCATAATCAATCAAATTTTTTTTGGTCAGTTTTGATACTTACCTCATTTTTACAAGCGTACTCGCTTGGTGTGAACACTCCACCCTTATAAGCTCTCATTGGCTGAATCACGGACATTCCTGAAAATGTTAAAATAGCATTTTCAATTTCGAATGGAAGGGTACCGATGTTGACAGGTCCAAAGTTCAATAGCCAATTGATGATCGAGTCCTCATCGGGATGCAAAAAGTAGGCCGCCTAAAAATACCATATTCAATGAAATATTTCAAATTTTGACGACCTTGATCTTAGTAGTATTCCAGTGGTCATCAACGACGCAGGTGTTTTGCCGGTGCGCGACATATGGAAGATCTTTCGCGTACGCAAGCCCATTACGGTGGATGAAACTGAATTTAGACATTTTTGAAGTGGGGGAGATCGTGATGAGATGCCAACCGAAAAGCCTTGTCTTCATCTCCTCCATCACAAGCATTGTCGACAAGATCGCAATCCAAGAGGGTTTGCTCTGAAAGGTTTCGCATCTCGCCGTTATGAGCAATCGCCCACGCAGCTTCGACTGTGGCGGTGGATGCAAAAGCCCAGCAACTACCGCATTGACCTGAAAATTTGAGAAATGAATAATTTATTAATGTTCTGAACTAAACCTTGAGCTTTGACGGGAGTGATAACATTCTTGTCACGCCAATCGAAGAAATCGGGAATGGCTGACATTGTTACTGAACAGTAATGAATAAAAAAATAAATGAAACGTAGCACAATTACAGGTTTTGTTGACAAACTCATCAGGAATTGGCTTAATAAATTCAGCGTCCTTGCGAAGCGTCTTGTAAAAGTCCTTTGGTAGCAGCATTTTCTGGAATTCCTCATCAGTCCAATCCGACATATCGTTCTCTCCATATATGGCGTTTCCGTGCACTTTTTGAGCATTGTACTCCTCAACGCGCTTCTTGTTCTTCTCATAAGCAAACATGCGAATGAAACTTTCGGTGTCGTCGCTGTACTTGCGGCCATATCTTGAAAACCATAATCACATATATTAATGGAGACTTCTGTTACTTGTATGCATATTGAAGATAGTTCTCGAATCCACTGTTATCATCGAAAGGTCCTGGGAAAGCCTTGAGAAGATCACCCCAAGTCTTGATGGTGAAGTTGTCCTCTTCCTCTTCCTCTAATCCATCATATTTTGGTGCTGCGGTCATGAAAATTAAAACAAGTAATAGGAAAACGACAAGGCCGAGAAGGTAGATAATCGAACGAAATCTGAAATTTACAAATTTCGGTTACGTTAAATTTTAGACACCTTACGATTTTCTGACATTGTCTCCAAGCTCCTCGATGTCAATTCCTCGATCGTTTGCTATTAAGTTTAGCTTATCATCAGGTTTCCTTGGTACGAAACTGAATATAATAATAAATCAGCAATTCTGAAAATGGACAGCCAACAAACCTGAATGTCATGGCTTCCCAAATTGAGATGAGCCCGTTAAGATTCAACTGAAAAAAATTGGTGGGTGGATTGTTATCAGTAAACTAAAAATTTCGCGTTATCTCATCAAAATGTCCTTAAAATCGCGATTAAATATTTGAATTGATAAAAACGGAGCGGGTGTCGCAAAGCGGTTATTTTACAAAAAAAAATGATTGCTACCAATTCGCAATTCTCACAAAATACTATTGCTCGAATGAATGCATGAAATTGTATTAATCAACATTGAAGAAGAAAATTGAATATGTGTGGGCTGAAAATGTGTGAAAATCTATTGCATGAGGATCGAGAATTATGCGGAAGCATGCTTAGAACATTAAAAAGCTAGAGCGAAGAGTCGGCGAGGAATTAATCTCGAGCATTGGATTACGTAAGCTAGACAATATTAGCGTCACAAATTTACATTCAAAGCGAGATAAAGTTCTACATAAATGGCCATAGGCCTAAGCACATTGTAATAAATGACCAAATAGGAAATGCGATTAGACGAATGGGGGGAGGGTTGGGAAGTACACCAAAAATAGGCAATATTTTGCTTAAATAAAAGTGAGATGAGAGCATTTATAGCGCCGTGATTCAACGGACTTATATATGCATATCAATCAATCACATGATTATTGCATATACGCGATAATTTTTTTTTAAATTTTGTTACCTTCATTTTATTTTCCTTTGTTTTAGATATTTCTCTCATGTGATGAATGTAAATGCTTGTGCTGTGCATTATAATGTTTATGAATTTTTTATTGAGGAACTGTGGGTGCTGGGCTTCATTTGCGTAAGACATGGTTATCACTTCTAGAAATTTCTGCCAGACAATATGTGTAGGCTTAATGGAAAAGCTTTTATCGTCAATTATTTTGGCCAAGTGACGAATTATATTTTCTCAATGATTTTATCACTTTGACTAACTTGCGCACATCATTAATCTGCAAGCTGAATATAAGAATATTTCATTTGTGCAAATGTAATGTGTTTCCAAAGATTTGAAATATCCTAATGCTTTATTCATAATTCTAAATATTTAATATTGCGGAAATGAAGTATTTTGTGTAAAATGATTCATTTATTTTCTTAAAATAAATTTCCAAATGCCTTGAATTCTTTGGCGATGACACTTGTTATAATTACTCGTAATAAAAAAAAGAGTAAAATATTGATTCTGCTGGTAGGGAAAAAATAATGAAGCTAATAAACACCTTTGTGTCATTATCAGCTGATATAATCCCCTTTCTTAACAAATCCATATTCAGAATAACGCATTTATTAAATCGGCGATGAAAAAATGTACAATGAGAACAGAAAGTATTAACAAAAATGGGACGATACAAATTAATGTGTGTTTTTTTTACCGGATGTTGCACTTCGAGAATACTAACAGCAAGCAAGCGACAATGACACATTGTCGATAAGAAAAAGAAAGTATTTTTGGATTTTCAAGCATTATATGATTTTTTATTAATGAGGTTTATATGGACCCGCATGTTATAAGAGTTATGCTCATTACATACATAAAGTAAATACAATGATAATTGATAGAAAATTGAAGACAAGTTAACTGGGACCCATAGAATTGACCATGTTCGAACTACCTAGATGTTATTAATGAGAATGAGAGAATGAAAGCAAAAAGCTTAAGCGTAGTCATTGAGTTTCGCTTCCTTTTCAGATATCCTAACGGGACATTTGCTGAAGCATCGGCAAACTGCAACGCACAGCACTGCCAAAATTAGCAATGCAAAACTGATAGCCAACGCAATAACCGGCAGCTTCAATTTTGATGAGTGCAATGACGTCTCTCTAAGAACGGCGATTCTCGTTTCCGCAAATGCTTCGCGACCTGGAATATATATTCATAAATTAATATATTCTCATGGTTATCTTTATATTGGTTGCGCAACGCACACAACCAAAACTTTATGGATGGTAGGGGCTCACTTAATAAATAGAGGGCCATAAACAACACTAGACAAAGTCCTACCGATTGCGTCATAGTTGGTGATGCGGAACATAAACTCGCAAGTTTTGTCCTTTGGTAAAATCAGCTCATAGTTTTTGCTTTCCGCTCCGAGGTATACGGTAGTTGGATTTTTACTGCACGGTCCGACGTAGGCTTGATACGTGATACCATAGGTCAGAATGTTTTCGGGTTCGGCAGACGGCGTCCAAGTGATCAAAGCCGTCGAGTTGGGGCGAACCGCCACTCGAATATTTGACACCGGCTCTGGCGCTGCAATTGTTTATGTCAGCGTCACTGTAACACTTCTCGAATATCCTTACCGCATTGAAGGCTGCCTTTGCCGTAAACTTGCTTGCACTGAAACGAGTTGAATCGAACAGTGATCGGGCTTGTTGCTGTCAATTTATCGGACGAAAGTGCACTGAGAAGAACGGAGTAAGACGAGTCGAATTCCAAATTTTGCAGCAAAATCGATAGTGTCGGATCAACGACAATCTCACGGGTCAATGATGTCGTCGAATATTTGATTTGCACCCGATAATAGCAACTGTCATAAGACGTCCTGTAATTGGCACTCATTACTGTCGTTTTTTATTTTTCATTGAGCTCTATCGTGCCGCCGTGTAATTATCGAGCGGAAGTCATTATGAAATAACATTATTGCAGCAACAAACCTTGGAAAATGCAAATGAGCCATGACACCATGCTCCGAGTTGAATCCATTTTTTACAACCAGTGGCGATCCAGGGGTTTTCAGCACGAGATTGCTGGAAATTTCGGCCCATTCACTTTGAATGGTATCACCAAGTTTTCCATTAGGTCCGATCACCGTGATAAGGAACTTGTACTGAACTCCAGGAATCAATCCATCAACTTTAATATGATTATCGGATTCCACCTGCAAACCGTCAGATTAGTATCTGTTCGGTATTGACTGCTGCCATACAGATGCTGTAATCCATTGACTTTCATCGTAGTAGCCAAGAGCGTAAGATCGTTGTTTCCATTGAACAACAAATTGAATTGGGCCAGCTGGTCGCGTTTTGGTGATTCCAATGATTCCCTACAAATCCGTCGGTGGCAATTGAATGTACTAGTCTAATACCTCGAATGAATCGAGAAATTCCGGTGTACTCGATGGCATCTGACAAAGAAGCTCAACAGTGGATACTGGGGATGATCCGATTTTTCCGGAATTAGCGCTGGATTCCATCCAAAATTTTGCGCCATGTAGAGCAGGCCCGGTGACATTTGCACGTTTCATATCCCTTCGATGTTGAAATTGAAGGCAACCGCTGATGCAAATATCGGTGTCTTCATTTTCCACAAATCGCTCCTCCGTGGTGCCATCAAGTAGAACTCTATTGTTCGGATAGGAATACTGTAAATTGCGTTAATTACAAATGATAATTACACTCTCAATACCTTTTCAAAACATTTGGCCTTGCATTGCGCGAGCCGGAAAAAGTGCGAATAGTCGATCTGGACATATGGAAGAACAACGAAAGATTGAACGGCTGATAGAAGCAACACTGACGAGCAGCAGATGAGTGACGACCATCCCATCTTGATAATACTGAAAACACAAAAACTAATTATAATTTCGACGCATATAATGAAACGTTGACGAAGCGTAAAAGAGAATTATGGTAATTTTTGGGAAGAGAATAAAAAGGGAAGCGCGACAAGAAATAGTTGCTCATAGAAGAAGGTGAATGGTTGCGTGTAAAGAGCGGCGCGAGGCGTCTGTCAACAATTTTTGAAAAGCTTTCACATAGTTATGAATAGAAAATGGTATGTGATGCGCAGCTGCATAAGCCATTTGGTGACCTCTTAATAATTAGTTCAATTTTGTTTTTTTTTTGCAGCACATGAGGGTAAAAAACATTACATTATAGGTGGCCTCAAATGTGTCACTTTTCAAACCACGGTGTTATAAGTTATGCAAATAAGGTAATAGGTGACAATGTGCATCCCACCCCCCGTTTGCAATATCTGAATAAATGGCTCATTGTGTTAATGTTTCGCCAAGGACAATATGCATTCAACAAATACCTGCACATTGAACACAATACTCTTGAGGTCACAATGATTATTCATCAATATGACGAAAAAAAAAAACAAATATCGGGAAAAGTTTTCGTCTGGTCGCACTCGCAACCATCATTTACCGTGTGGTGGCGACATTTGACCAGAAGGCAACGAGCTGACAATGGGATTTGCATAGTCGCAGACATTGGCGAGCACCAAACATTACACAACTGCGATTTATTGCTCAATTTCTTATAACTAAGGTGTTCTTGTGAGCTCGAGATGCGAGGTGCCCTCTGGAGCCAGGAGGCGATAAAAAAATTATATAAATTGCTGCTCGTTAAAAGCCGCTGCTTTGAATGACAGCAGGAGGCGATTGAGAAGCAAAAAAAACAACTTGCAAAAGTGATTAGAAATTCGATTGCGTGCCCCCTCATAATGCGAATTAGTATAACGAGAAGCTGGCGTTCGTAGAGTTGGAGGGAGTTGTCGCGATAAAAAAAAGAAATGAAACACAGCAACAAAAAAAAAATAAGTTTGTTTTTGTGAGGGCACTCACTCAGATGCTAATTGGCAACACACTTGCTCACATAAAAAAATCGGGAGCCTATCAACTGAAGCAACAATGCCGTGCCCCATGTCGGTGGCAGGCTAGCAGGCAGGCAGGAAGCAAGCAAGTGGGTAAAAGTGGGCGTCTACAACAGCGGAAAGTTGAGATGCGCGCGCAGGCGGGGATGGGCGAGAAGGCGTGGCCGGTATAAACTGACAACGTGCCAACACGCGGTCTTTTTCGTCACCTTATCAAATCATGAAAATATTGGCTAACAAGCTTTGACCCAGGTCACAAGGTGCGAAGTGCAAGAATTTCGTTGATTGGACCCTCAACGCAACAACATAACCTATAATTAGAAATGAGAGCGAACACTCACACGGCCCCCCTTGTGCGAAGAACACTAACCACTTGAAGAGTTTTGAATAGAAATTGGGGGACAAATTGAGGGATTTGAGGTATGGGAACGTTTTAACGGGATGAGCGCGTTGCCATTGTTTTGGTGATCGTTGGGCGGAGGGGGGGGGATGAGAAAATTGCTGCACCTACCTGTCTGCCCAAATATGCAAATGTGATATTGAACACGCGGAATCTTGAGATTTTCAAAAATTCTTGTTTTCGACTGGAACACATGGAAAAATAAATTTCTACTTGAGAGAAGAAAACAATTACGATTATCGCGTGGGAGAACACTATTTTCCACAATGAATATTATAAAACCTCGGCTTCATAGAACAGTAGCAATAATTCAAACTTACATCATCAGAAAAAATAACGACAAAAGGGATTATGACATAGCTAGCAAGAGGAATTGAGTTCAAAAGCACATCAAATAAATAAATCAGGTTAATTCGAGAAGGATTACCTTGCCGTCCGACAAATGTCTGCCGCCGACGCCAAGAAAAAGCACCTGTTCTCGAATGATTGTCAATCATCGGTGCTTCACAGGCTGGTGTACCGCTCATTATTAGGCTCCGTTCTTAATTAACGCGCGATTGTAAACGAGCTGCGCATACGCCAATCCATTCTTCGTTGAACACCACAAAACAACACGATTATTACAATGAGGGCAGCTCTTTTGAAGCTCGCGCGCGAACAACACAGCCCGTGATCATCAATTAGAAGCAGTACCTGTAGCTGTCATCATAAACAACATATGTGAACTGATGGGACTCTAATAAATAATTTGTGGGCTCGAGGCAGATGGACGGTGAAGTTTCTGTCTACGACGGGACCAGTTGGGAATTGGATCAATCTTGTCAATTTGAAACAACATTGTATGACAGGAGATTAACTCGTTGCGGGGATGAGGCTGAATTGAGGTTAAGTAGATGGACTGTCGCGATAATGGTCTCGACACATGGCACGGATCAACCTGTCCGCACAAGTTTTTGGCACATCCCCACAACACCAATTAGGAGGAATGAATCCAATGTGGTCCGATGAAATGCAAACAATGCAACATAATTAAAGACTTGAATTGCGCAATCCGGTCAGAAATTGACTTTGTATTCCTGCAGGTGGGTAAAAGGAGAGCTAATAGAAGTTACGTTGGCTGTATTGTTGGTTCCTCCTTTAAGGTGTCATGTATAAGATATTGTGCAATTCTGCAATGATGCAATATCTTTCATGTCGGATCAAATATGTCGGGACATGATATTAATAAGACGTAACTTGGACTTGTTGCGAACTAGAAGCGATTTCTAATACATGCCAAATCTAATCAGTAAATGAAAATAGGGCTTCAAATATTTCTATATGGATTAAATATTTCGGTGGCCGCGGGATGCCTATCTAATCTCGGCATTACTAATTCCTCTGTTTATCTTCAAAAAAAAAAACCCAAACATCGAGCTTATGTATTCATCGTCGTCTGTAAACAAGTCCAGAAAGATATATCTATGTACATGCTATGCTGAATTCCCGAAAAAAAATAAATGATTGAGTACTTGGTTAATGGAGAAGAGCAAGTTGTATCCGGCGGCAAAATGGATTGAGATATTTTTCCATTCTATTCCATAAAAAAAGAAGTGAATAATTAAACAGTCTTGTGTGAAAAGGTGTAATAATTTTTGATGCATTATTATTATTATGCGATATATAGCAAAACAAAAAATAACGATATACATCAGCCCTCAGATCCACATTAGTATTTACCGTCTGCTCAATAATTATCACTATAATAAGGGTCGAACAGATTGCTGGTGTTACTTCTCTCGGACTACAGTAGTGCAATTAGATGTCTCGGACTCATCGTGGAAAAAAAGAGCAAAAAGAAATATTGTTGGGAGATTCGGAATAGATCGCAGCTGTCAGCTATACCAGCGGCTCATTTCTCAAAAAAAAAAAACGCTCCAGTTTATGCGATTTGCGCACATTTGTAATATTCAGAATCAAGTTTTTTTTTGCCTCAACGATGGCCCATTAGTCATCTCATTCCGTTTGGGCCATTGACACGTGTGTTTTGCGAAGAACACCACGAAAATTCAACGAACCGTATTTTTGCAATGAGGTATTGCACGCAGTTAAGCAAACTGGATTCGAAAGCTACACCCTAGATGTGATTTGATTTCAAATCTCAACATTCGCACAAAACATGGGAAATGCTTATGATGAGCCGAAATTCAATTTGCACGCATCCTGGCGGCAAGTTTAATGAGCCCCCAGTGTGTATTTGAGTTAACCACAAAAACCTTTGGCAATGTGTCAACCACACGGGGGGGGGTTGTAGCATAGAGTTGCACACAATGCTCCTATTCATTTGTTACTACAATACCCTATGAGTAAAGCATGGGGAAGGAATACATTGGGCTTCCACTATTTTTTTTTTTTAGGTTAAGAGAAGTTTAAACTATATTTAGGCGACATTTTATTCTAAAAGCGGCACAATGACTCAAAAAGAAATGTGTAATAACGTTTGGGACATTGAAAATATTGGAAATGTTAATAATAAAATAGTAATGGGTGATTAAATACAGTTGCGCCAAGGTGCAAACGCGCAGCTTCTTTGAAACAAAAACGAAAAAGTTCGCACTATATAAGGTATTAAAGTTATCACCTGCCAAGATTCACAGTATTTTTTGTGATTTGATAAGTGATAACATGTGCAAGAGCCATTGGCGGCTCAAAAAAGCGTTTGCCTAAGGAAATGCGAATTCTCAGAAGGGGTGCCATGTATAAAGAATCTAGAAAAATGTAAAATAAAAAGTGCTTAATACATATGTAAATTAGAGAATTCAAGACATGCAATTATAACAAAGTTTTAATAATATAACAATATTTACATTCCGCACAATGGGAAAAACGTTGTTCAAAAAAGGTATTATTCATTCGATATGTTTTTCTCCGAAAATTCTTCTTATAGCTCTCTATATTCTTTCTTCAAAACATTTTTTGTATTCACGTCGCTTAAACAAAAAAAAAGACGAAAAAAGAAATTTTAGCTCTTCAGAATTTATAGTTAGTCAGTTTGAAATATGCATAAAATATATTGGGGGGGGGGAACAGAAGAATATAAATGAATTTCGGGAGCGATGCCTTTGTGAAAAATGAAACATGTATTTTTTGTGGACAATGGAATGGATGCACTAACAAGGTTTGAAAAGAATCGAATAGCGGATGAGAATTGAATTTTGACTAGAATTCACCGCTATTCTTTTTTTCTCCATATTATTATATTATGTGGGCGGCGTTGGAAACCGGGAGAAGAATTGATTGGGTGTGATGTTAATCTAAACCACATACTCATCATGACATAACTTTTCGACGTTGTAAATGTGTTCGGCCTTCAGTCATACATGCGCAACGCTTTTTAATCGAGCCGCCATTAGGTTTTTTTTCTTAGGTGGCCACACCGACGCAACGGCAGTCTTCAATTATTGCGCAGTCATGCTATTTATTCAATGTGATATGTTAGGAACAAGATTATTATGCGGTTGACAAGGTTATACCAATTCTGACATTGAAAAGGAAACCGACCAACAAGTGATTGGGTCAGGAAATGCCTTTGAGTCCAGGGCTAGCTATATGCATACAAGGAAAAAACAAATCTCCTCAAAAATAACATTAGAATGATGAGCGCAAAAAAAACAAACTTCTAAATACTTGAGATAAGATTAAGTCAATTTTCCAAAAATTAACTAATCGCAACTTCACTTCCTTTTTTGATGTTCCCTAACTCTTTTTTATTTGCTGAAACTCATTCAAAAATCGTATTAAAAATCATATCTCAAACGAAATTATTTTTTCAAGCTATTTCGGAAAAAATTCAAAATACCAGTAAAGCTTTGTAAAAAAACTATTTCTTTGGTATATTTCAGTTTATTCTTTTTAAAATCTGATTATAAAATAATAGTTAATACTGTAAATTAAATTAAGTGACACTATATTATAATTAATATGAAATTGGTTGAAAACTCATGAATGTAATAAAACATTCGATTTATAACATTTCAATCTCAACAATTCGGTAATTGGTCTGATTTAAAGTCATACGTTAATCCTTTACTGCTAATTACGTGCATACGCATGTATGTATGTATGTACATTTTTGGTAATTTAACTAATAGAGAAGTTGGAAAACCTAGAATACGTTGTTGGTTTATATAAAAGATATTACATTTCGCCTATGTTTGTCTTTGCATATGTACATTTGAAATTTTAATGATTGGACTTGTTATGAAAGCTTTTATGAAACTAATTTGCTAATGTGAAAACTAATACATATTCAGCGAGGAGCACGTTTCAAAATCTTTGAACTTCTCAAGTTTGGAAAGAGAAAGGGTGCAAAAACAAAAGGAGGTAGTCTATTTGTTCGAAATATTCTTTGGCGATAAATTAGAATGTCAGGGTGACCGCCAAGGTCAACAATTGGGTTGATGCCGAAGAATGGCAAATTTTACGCACATATTAGGTAAATCAATGGTAATGGATTTGAAGTGAATATTCGTCGTTTGGAACAGAAAAATAATTAGATATTGAATATAAATAAAAGTGAATTGCAAATTCGAGATTTCCAGCTGAAATAAAATCTGGAAATGAATGTGAACGGCGAAAATCCATAGAATTGTCGTTTAAAGAGACACCTGTTCTTAAATATATTAGCGAGGATTTGTATTAATTATATCAAGCCAATACGTCTGGCAAAGCACGGCGTGCGCGAAAATTGATGTGCTCGTTGTAAAAAAAGGCAGATAACGTTCGCCAGATGCCCCACTCGTAGAGTGCAACGGAAAATTCAAAAATAATAAGTCGAAAAGTTTGGTTTGAAAAGCAGACCAAATAAAAAATGAAGTTCTTTAACTGATAAACTGAAACCAAAAAAAAATTCCAAAATGTTTAGGTTTATTGTACATAATTCTAAAAAAAACTAGAAAAAAGTTTTTTTCGTGCGATTCCGTGTGAGACTATTGTGAAATATATATTCCTGTACACATTCGTTTATGAACGGCATCTACTTAATCGAATCTTGAATGTTTAAAACATTACCGATTTTTTTGTAATATATTTAAATTCAAAATCTTTAACAAAATTACTATACCTGCTGCATTTTTTCAAAGCTGAAAATAACAAGATGACCAATTTTTATGTTTCGAACCTTCCGTTTCAACAATATTTGTCTTTTAGCTTATTATCAAAGACATTTTTTTTTACAAAAGTCATAAATTAGTTTATATCATCATATAAGATTCTGAAAATCGGTTCCATAGTTTCAATACGGTATTGAAGACGAAGAACTTGGAGAATTAAAGCGATATCTCAATACGCTCCTTTCTGAGTTTTGCTCATACTACGCAATCGTTAAAGCTTTGTACACAAATTAGAAAAGCGCAAAATGTTTACAAAATACAAAACTTGCTTTGAATGATGAGTTCTGACTCTTTGAACTTGCCCGCAGCTTATTTGCAAAGTTTTTCGCACAAATCATTATGTAAATACCGAGTGTCAATTAATAAACATTGTTTTTTTTATTCTTCTGTTATTTGTTTGTTTGTTTACGTATTTCACACTGTTATAAATAAGGTTGGCCCGTTATTACGTGAAGTCGCTCCGAGTGCAATTGCACCATATTCAAACATGGTAGTTTAAGATGCATATTTACCTATTGGGGTCAAACCATTGAAATTGGAGGAGCAATGACAATCAACAGAAAAAAAATTTGCCAAAAATGGAATCGCATTGAAAAATTAGTAAGCAACAAGCAAATAGTATCAAGTTAGCTTCGTTCAATTTTCTGTGTCAACAGTCTTATTTCTAGTTTTGATCATTTACTTACTCGCGATCAAACTATTAAAACGTTGAGTATATAATTTGGTAATTCACAGCAAATTCGGCACTATTTATTTTCAATTTCCCATTTGCACCGTAGTCGGCTTATGGCCCTTTAGCTGATTGTTGCGCAATTGAGGTCTTTTCAAGTGTCAATACAAAAAAACCATTGCTACTTTTCACTTCCGGTCATTCGGTGTTTTCCTTTGCTATTGTGAGTCCGCGCTTATACAGTAATCCCTATTTTGAATTTTTGTTCATTTTGTTTATGAGGTGTGTGCTCTTCCATTAAACTAAAATGATTTTTTCGAATAGAATTAGAATTCTAATTAGAGCTTAGTTTTAAGCAACAGTGAACATTTTAATTGTTGCCAGTGAAAAACGACAAAGGGTCAGTCTAGCAAAATTTTTGTTGATTTTTGAGTGGTTGAATTTAGAATATGACTTTCTTGACGACAAACGTTGGCACATATTCAATATTTCTTTGATTTCAATCTGCCGTTTGATGCTGGCAGTATTTCACTCAGTGACTTTAACAAACCTGTAATAAAATTTTTTTCACAGACTATCGAAATAAATATATTCAAATTTATCTGCAACCACAATGATAACAAATAATTCTTTCAATCTTAAAAATTATTGAATTTTATTAGCGTAAGGTAAATATATGGAATTTCACTTTTTTCCTACATCAATATTTTTTGATGTTTACTAAAATTTCCAAAAGCAAACTTAATTCATTCAACTTATTTCTATAAATACAGTCGACCAAGAGCGTTTCCGATTTTCGGACTTCTTTTCCGGTTGCCGTTAGACACTTAATAATAGTAACACAGCGGCGTTTGTTATCATTAGTTTGCGTTTCAAAAACCAGTCAGTTAACAAGTCAAAATTGTGGATCGCGCGTCATGATCTAGCGCTTCATCCCAAAAAAATGCGATCCACCTGCAGTATCGCATACACAAAAACCGGAATTTCCTCGGTGCCCCCTGCGCGACCTCAGCTAGCAAGAGCACAACACGCTAGTTTTTTTTCCCACTAACTACTTGAACCTGAAAAAGAGCAATCAAAGAAAATAGCGCGGCGAATGCCGAATGAAATAAAACATTTACTCTACCAGAGTTTCACAGTATCGGTGTATTGTTTCAATTTTTGTCTAGAGTTATATCTCGCATCCATTTTTCTGTTCAAAATTTCAGGTGAAGATGCTAATAGTTGATGAGCAGTTGAAGATAGGACCCGATCCATTATACAGTCCTAGCCACCATTGTAAGAACTTTCAGTATATTCAAGCTTCTGAATTACTCAATGTTTCAGCAATATCAATGTCGGAAGATATTGAAAGAAGCGATAGTGACAGCATCGAGAGCCCAACAGACAAATACAGAAGACCTTGGATTTATGAGCCAAGGGCTACGTGAGTCTTATGAGCGCTGATTCAAAGAAAAAATTTGAGATTGTTATTTCTTCTGTTTTTTTTTAGAAATTTCTTTGTAAGACTTATTACGAGTCTTTATGCCTTGATTCTTACAATTATTGCGCTTGTCGTTGAAGTTTCGCCGAGTTGGAGGAAAGATATGTGGATTGCAGAATCGGTAAGCCTTCAATCATATGCCAATTTTAATCAGGTTTTTAAGGTTTTCTATATTGCCATGTACTCTGGCGGAATAATATTCTTCATTTATTGCTATGTATTCATTATCTATCCAACCCCTTACAATTTCGTTATTTCAATGTTGACAAAGTATCGAATCATTAAGAATGCTGACCATTGGTTCATTATGAGAAGTCAGCACAATGGGGAAGGCGCTGGAACATTGTATTTGAGACTTGGCGCACTATGTATATTAAATATTGAATACTTATTTGCAATTCTATCAATTTTCAGTTTTTGGAAGCGTTGGAATTGTTCTTTTCGGTCTTGAATTATTTCTCTGTATTGAAAACAAGGAATCCAATAAAATGGGAATCGTGAAAATGACAGTGGCGATCGTTTTTACGTTTATTCAAATGCACTTCATTTTCTGTAATTCCAAAGTATTATTTGATGAAAATTAAATTTTCTAGTCATTGCAATCTTACAGATAACCGTAAACGGGTCTCAGAACATAGTCGCGCTTGGAATGATGCATTTGATATCTGTGAATCTTTGGACCTGGTTTCGATTTGTACTAGCCAAACAGGTAGCAAAATTTTACAATCATCTTCGATGTGATATCATCTGCAGGAGGCAAAAGCATTGAAAAAGGCTCAATTGAAGCAGACGTTCCGAAAATATTTTTCGTCCTCATTTTCCGATGAAGATGACAAGGATGACGATAACGTATTTCTCGCATCTTGGATAATTTTTATAATTCGCAAATTTCAGAGCGCTGAAAGTGTGCTAGTAGCAGTAATTAATGAAACAACCGGAACAACAACACCAATGCCAGCGTTCGGCCGACTGTTTGCACTAGAGCAATTCGGAGATGTTGCCACATTCCTTACAACGTGCATCGTTGAGTACTCTTTAATTGGTGCCGCCATTATGTTCATCCTATGGAAATCTGTGGGACACTCGCCAACACATCAATCAACATCTGGCAAGAGAAAATTTCGAATGAGGATCGATTGCAGGTTATTCAGATTAGATGAAGAACAATCAGGTTTCAAAAAAAAATCGATTGTAGCTCATCATCAACTGGACTTTTTGCCGGAATAATATTTCTAATAGGTTCATTAGTGTCCATTGGAATGTATACCATTTTCGAAACTTTGCGAAATAGTGCCGGAGCGCAATTATTATTCGGAATTGTCGATTTGTCTCTATTTTCAATTGCATTGGGAGCATGTATTATAGGACTGTTCAGGTAATGTCATTCCGAGCGATTCCATAAATTCGTTTTGTTCAGAATGCGACTTTTGCAATATCGAATTCATGCTCATGGCGAGATAATTGATGAGATCTTGCTAATTATAGGATTAATTGGAGAATTATTGTATTGCGCTGTAGGTGGGTCAACAATACCTTAATAATCATCTAACCAATTTGGTTATGAAGACGTTTTCCAGGAATTGACGTTTTCATCGCGTGTCAGAGAGCCAACGATTTTTCTGTGAGCGCCTTGCCTGCGATAGTGTTTGTTGTTCGGATGATGCAAGTGGTGGTGCAATCCGCTTTCATCCTGACTACTTCAAGGTTTATAAATAGTGAACATCCATAAAAGTTATTAATTTATCCAGGCTTCGATGCCTTTCAAAATATGCGATGAAGCATAAGCCGGGAAAAGAGATTATCACCTTTTTGCTCGTTTCAAACGTCACTTTATTTGTGTTCCACACATTCGAAGGTGAATTGAGAAAAAAATAATTTTCCAAAAAAAAACATGTTTTTAATATTTCTAGGAATGAAATCGAGTTTCGGATTCTCAAATAAAGCTGGAGCCCAGTATAATTATATTATTTATGCGGTCGGACCACTTCTTGTTTTTTATAGGTACCATAATTCTGGTGATTATTTCTGAAATTGAATACTTCGATTTAGATTCCATAGCTCTGCATGTCTCGCCGAGATCTGGAAACACACTTATAGCATCAAAACGCAGGAGCCGGACAATCACAACATTTGCTTATCGGACTCCAACCTCACTGCTATTACGCCAATATCCGATCATGGAAAAATTGAAGAGCAATCGATATCGCTCAAAGACCATTAAAATTGGGATGACAACCATTTATATATTTTAGATTAATTGTTGATGAGAAATATGCGGGAAAATATTTAACACCTATTGTATTAACCACAAAATATTCAAAACGAGTCAATTCTGCCTGTAAATTTTTGAGTTAGCATTATAAAAAATCTAAATATATATAAATATATATATTTGCATAATGTACTGTTGACATGTTCTCAAACACAATTTCTGAGTGACATTCACAAAAATTAGGACTATAAGAGTCCCTCGTAGCTACTCATGCTTTTTATTCTTGCACTGCTCATGTTTCTTTTTTTTGACGCTTCTTTCTCTTGTTAGCTTAGATTTATTCTAAACACTTTTTGATGAAGCTAATATTTTATTTTTAGCTTTAACTAATTCTCGGAATGTTGCCAAGAATAGAACGGAAAACGTGCTTAAGAGAAGTTTGAACAAATGAAAAAGGAAATGACCATATTGGGGCAACATTTGGAAATAAATGTTTAACCTTTTGCAACCCTTATTAGGAATACATAAACAATGAGAATCTGTGATAATGAGCTGAGCGCTCATCGATGTCACATAGTTCAAAGTTCGAAAATGTTTGAAATTTGAGAAGATTGAGTGACTGCGTTGTTTATGTACAAATTGTTCGTTGATTTTGAACTCTATGCTGCTTATCATTTCTAAATGCCTTTTTTTGGATGTAGAATTTCGTTACCGTATTTATTACGATGAAATTCAAAAAGATATCTCAAAAATTTATCAGTTTAATAGAACCGTTTTTTAAATTCATTTTTTAAAAAGGTGGGTGTGGATATTCAACACAGAATTTCATAGGGTAGGGCAGCGTTCAAAACTTAATTGAAGTTTACCCTTGCGAAAATATATCATTCAAAGAGTGAAAACTGGTGTCAAGCTTGAAAAGAATTAATCATAATTATTGTAGAGGCTAAAACAGAAGGACTCTTTGGATGATATGAAATATAAAACAGAACTGCATGAAAGTGCCTTATGAGATTGTAATTATTATTTTGCTTATACATATTTACTACGACAATATAAAAGAGTGGTAAATGAACCTGACAGATGTTTTGAAATTCTTCAAATATAGATTTTTGACATTTCAATTCGGTGAAAGATTTCCAATTTTTCTTATCAAATTTTATTGTTCTGAGATTAAATGTCTAAGATTACTGTAGCTTCATTTTGCACTTCAATTCTTCCATTTCTCTGAAAACAATAAAGCACGGATTCCTCGTGAAGGGAATCAAACAATTCTGTCATATGCTTTTCCAAATGCAACTTTTAGCCATTTCCTTTTTTTATCCATTTCTTCGAATTGGTTTCAACAAAGGAAGAGAGTCAGTATCCTTCACATGCATTTTGCACGAACCAACCCGCTCTCCGGCCCGGCGTCGCAATAGCCTGCTGCTACAATTCGAAAGGTAAAACCCAGAGGAAATTAGAGCGCAGTTGGCGGCGTTCGCCGAGCAATCGATGTCCACCACCATTGGCACGCTCGCCAACACCATTGCGCCCAAAGCCAAGGCGGCGGCGACGGCGGCTGCAATGAGGAAGAATAAGAAGAAGCAGGAGAAGCGAAGCTAGCCAAAGCATACTGCTGCTGCTCCTGTTGCCACTGCGTCCTCAACGCCCTCCCCTATATCGCCGGCTGGTCACGGCACGAAATAGCGCGCGGTTCGGCGAGAAGCTGCAACGTCTGGCTCTGACACGGCTACGAGTCTTCAATTTTCAAACGCGGGTTTTTCGCATTTTCGCAAAATGCGCTTCGCGCTGGAAGATTCATCGACGTGACCACTGGTCACTCGCGCTCGCCAAAAAATTCCATGCGCGCCCAATTTTTTGTTTATAGAAATCGCGCTTTTTTTGGTTATTGTAATTATTATTGTTATTATTACTTGGAGCTAGTCCATTCCTCTCTCAATGGTTGCTCATGAATGTTTATTTCACATTTCATACATGTGTATACATATTTTCATATAGCCATTCGAGCGACTTTCAGTAAAAAATATTTATTAATTTGAATCAAATTCATATCGAATTTCAAATTTATTCTGTTCATCGATCCCCGAAACGCCCTAATATACGTGCTTCTACCATTGATGTTCTTCTCAGTAAAAAAAAGCAAACTCGAAAAACGAAATCATTAGCTAAATCAGAAGATAGCTTTAGTATAATTATCGCAAAGAAATATTCTTTGGAGCAGGTCATTGAACAATTCGATACTGACTTATAACCTATCGAAATTGTCGATTCTTTTTTCATTTATGGATATAATTAGTCAGTTTTATTTTCAAAAAAAACTTTCTGCTAATTAAAAAAAAACACAGTTAAACAATTTTCAAGCGCATTAAATATACTGGAGCATGACATTCCAAAGCGACATATTCCCAGTGTATGTTTGAATTTCGAGCAGTGAGCACTTCCTATTGCTCATCAAAGTTCGTGTAATCTGATCATCTAAATTATGAGTCATTAGAGATTATTTACGAAAAATTAAACATTAGGGGAACACTTAATGGAGCAGCGTTGCTCCGAGGAAGCAATTATAGTGCTGTGAGGCACACCGCCCGAAACTGCACTTAATTCTGCGCGATTCAGACAATTTCAAATTCAATTCGTGTTATTTTTTATTTCCCACACGCACACCCGAAATGGACGTGCATTCGTGTGTTGTCCTCCATTCATTCAATTATTTTTCAAAATGTTTTCCGGCTTGCTTTCCCTAGCTGCTACTGGCGCATCTCGCTTCTTCATATTTGACAGTGATAAGCGGCACTTGCGCAATATTTTGCCGATCTCAAGGGTTTTCTGTGCAGGGAGGAGTTTAATGAGTATCTCGATTGAATTGCGCGCAGGATCCATCGACGAGGGTCATATTGTTGACTCAAAAGATTGAGGTCGTGAAACCTTTTTTTGTTTGAAACGCTTCATTCTTCACCAAATTTTTGGGCCACGTGGGTCGGTGCAGGTGCACTCGACGTGCTCCACAAATATATAAACCGTCATCATTTGATGACAATTGATGATCGCAGTGGAGTTCGTTATTGGATTTAATCGCGAGCAGCAGCTACCTTACGCACCACGTTATTCACTGTTTACGAAATATCATAGATATGCAACACCCAATTCTTTAAAAAATTTAAATGTTAGAAAAAAAAAACTCTTCAAATATCTGTTGTGTCATTTTCCATAATTCAATGCTTGTTCGGTTCACCGAAAGCTTTTCATCCGGAATCTTGCACTTTAAGACCCCAACACTTCATTTTAAGGCAGAATACATGTTCAAGAATGACAACAAAAAATAAATTGTATATGACGTATTCGAATTTATTCACATTTTGACGTATTCGACAATTAAGTGAGCAAGATGCGGAGCACCAATTAAACCCAAGAACACTGCCACATTTGTCTTGGTAAACCGGCTCGAATAAAAATTGATCTCGGCATATTCGGCAAAAAACCCAATTTTTAGTCGGCCATGGGCTCCCAATGTGTACATTTTGCATCATCCACCCTTCCTCGTTTAACTTCAAAATATGTTTACTTTGAAAATTCGCTTCGGTGGGCCATAGAACAATGCGTCAAACTGTTGGAACGTAATATTGTTCCAATGAGCGCCGCTAGCAGCACAATCAACACATATATAGTTTAATTAATCATTGTTTGATTGAACTACATATTCATACGTTTTTGTATTCCACAATTTTATTAATATAATTTTTTTGCGGGCCTGCCTTTCAATGTGCAATTCGGTGTGCCATGGGATATTACGCGGGACTGTTTTAAGCAGGATTGTCGCCTCTTAAACCAATTGAAACCCATTACAATTATTGTTTTCCAGAATTCATGGTGTAATTCGATTGCATGGACCCTTGTTCTCGAAAAATGAAAAAACGCGTTAAGCTAAAGTGCAGTTTACACTAGCTGAAATTATATGTTCACTTGGTTCGCTTTTATGAAACTTTGAATACCGTCAATTTTTTTCCATAGGAATTTCACATTTCAACTTATTTACACAGGTGGAGACGGCGTGTTGAATTTCAAATTAATCCGTAATTTGCTTCCCGCGCTTTTAAATTGTGCCCTCGGCTTTTACTCGCGATCATTTTCATATTTGTGTTTCACTTTGTTTGGTTTTTGATCATCATCTCAATTTTCCATGAACGTCGTGAAGCGCGCCTCCCAATAATCAATCGCAAGTTTTCATCCTCAACAAATTTGTAAAAGCCATTATTAAATTATTGGATTCGTTTCCAATTGAACTTCTGACAATTGTGGGCTGAGGACAAATGATTTTTGGTTCTTCGACGTAACACCGCCGATTGATAACAATACCGTATCAGTTACAGTTGAAAAGACAGCCATGTATATTACGGTAGGGTTGCAATTTAAGCGGGCCGTAACACTCTGCCTGAACAGGTTATAGATTAAGAGGAAAGATTTTTGTTACATAAATTAAATATCAACTAATTTTCTTGAATAAAATATATAAAGAAAAATTTCTAATGATTTTCTCAGATATTTTTCAATTTCCTCATATTTGACAATATCCGGAGCTTCGAATTTAATACCATGAGATATAATCACCTACGAAATTGCGAGATCCTTATTTTCTTTGGGTAATACGAAGAAGAATGCAAAAAAATAATGAAAAAAATTTTTGCACAATTCTTGCGAAGGCGTTGATTTTCATTTCTAACATGTTTGAAAACTTAAAGGCTGACCATCCATTGAATTTTTGAAATGCTAAAACTGCTATTTGCATTCTCTTTCTAGAAAAAGAAATAAAACCCAACGTATTTATCATTGTTAACGCTTTGATTAAAATCTTTCAACCGTATATTGAGAAAATTCATGATGAGAAATCCTCTTATTAATATTAGTTTCAAAAAAAAACGAACGTCACAATGACTGTATGAGGCTAGTTTAGACGTGGGTGTCTTTTCCAATAAAAACGAGCACAATTGTTTTCCCTGGGTTCCACCCGTTTGGCCTTTTTACATAATATTCAAAAAAAAATGCCGACATTAGTTTTTTGCATAACCATAAAGGGGGAGGTGGAAACCGTCAACGAATTTTTGTTCCTTTTACGGTCACGGCGGCAAATTTCTTTGAATGTACGGCGCGCCCAACAAAGAGCGCGCTTTTGGCTCCGAAAAAATTGAATCATCGCTGCGAGGCTGATGCAATCCGTCGATCAATGGAACAATGGTCGAGATGAGACTTTCGAATATTGTCGTATTGTATACCATAAGGCGTGGGAGTCTCGAACACATTATCAATTCCATTTGGCCCTTGCTTACAACGTTTTATGTAGGAATCATCATATGCCCGTTACAGTAATCTCAATAGGCAGCAGTAATATAATTGAGTTTAGTAATTGCCCTAATTTTATTCAAACAAGAGAATATTGATGTTGATTGTGTGAAATGACGTTTTGTGCCAAAAACAAATGTTTCCTTTATTTTGTTTTTTTTTCTATTTTTCGAAAAATGCACTCCAATTGTTCTCCGGTTTCGTCCTATTTTGCCAAATGATTTATTTCAACTTTTGCATACGCATATTGGGGTTATTCGTCTGTTACAATCTAAATATGGAAAAATGTATCACAAATGTTTCAAATAATATTGGGCATGTTCAATCATCGTCTAGCGATTCTTATATAAAAGCCTTCTCCAAACCCCCCCCATCTCTCTTTCCTTTGTCTTAATGTGTCCCCTGAACTCAGTAAGAGAGCATGACTATTGCGGAGTGCTCACGTCTGCTCACGGTGCGCGCGGCGCCTCATTCAGGCAACGCCCATCGACCATGCTTAAGATGAAATCGGGTCATTCATATATTTTTTGAAGCATGCGGTTTCGAGCCTCACTTTTCTCATTCTCCCGCGTTCTTCTCTGTCTCATCTATTTTCCGAATCCCAAGCAGAACGTCGACATGAATATTTCAAATTTCAGATAATGCCGGCGGAGACCTCTGGCAAGAATGGGCAAACTACCTCACCGTCTCACGCTTCTGGCAAATTGGGACAAAACACCTCGCCAACGAAGTCGGCCAAATCGGGAAACCATCTAGGTTAGTTCGTCATCAATTTTTGTATACAGGAGGCGGGGGGGGGGCATAGGTATCAACATTTTTCCGCTCGCACGTCTTCAATAGACTTCCTGGGGGGCTGGGTGACAAATGGCATTTCATTGGCGGACAATTCGGAGACACTTGTCCAAAATAATTTCAACATTTCATTTTACCATATTTTGTAAAATCTATATCTCAATTTGCATGCTCTTAACAGCAAAGTGGTTGAAGAGAAGGGTTTTTTGCCTGAGGATCGTAATTTTTCATAATGTCAGTGGCGAACACGTGCGCATAGCCCATCTGTTGCAGAGTAGAGTACATCTGTGAATTGTAAAATCGTCAGCATGCGCGAATTTCGCTCATCGCTTCAACTTTCAATTTTTGTATAATGTTTTAAAGTTGTTAGGTTGCTCATCAACTTCTAATAATAAACCTTCACCTACCTCAGTATTTTTTTCTAGCAGAAAACCGATCATCGCTTCATTAAATAATTATATTTGATGAGGAGGACATGTGATCTTTTAATTATACGTATTTAATTTAGATAGTTTTCCTTTTCTTTTCTCTCGGCCATACAAAAAAGTGCTCCACGTGGTGCAACTATCATTTCGTCAATGAACACAAAAATTAGCTTAGTAAAAGTGCAAATAAAAATATGCAGTGTTTGTTTTAGCGAAACAACATGACGAAATGATTGTTAGTCTAAAAATTGTACGGCCAAAATTTTTTTGGGCACCGTTGCTTCGGACGCGAGTTACACAGTTTCGGAAATTATTAAGTAGTCGCGCGTGGTTTTCGAGAAATTGCTGTATAAACATGAAAATGGTAGATAAAATTTTCTTAGAATGTGAAAAATGATATAGCGCTATGCAAAAAAGCTCAAATATTCTGCGAAAAAATATTTAAATAATCCAGGTTTTTTGAAGGCTACAGTACTACAGTTGCTATTGAACTGCTTCAATGATCAAGAAATGATTATCGTATGCGCCTTCAACCGGAATATAAAAAAACTTTAAAAAACTAAATTGCTGAAAAATTTTACGGTTGAAAGTGCATATAATTTTTAAGAATAGTATTTTTAGGATTTTTTATTTTTTCTACGAGTCTCTATATTTTCCCCATTTATTATTATTTAACATTTAATGGATAGGCAGGTGAAAAAAAATTTTTTCTTATTTCTGTCATGCCCGAAGATGTATTATTTAGTACTGAAAGTGTTGTGGCTTAAGCGTAGTCATTTCAAGATCACATTATCATTTAATCGTAGTAGTTATCAAGGGATCATTTAATTGCTATCCTTCCTTCTAAATTAGTCATTAAAAAAGTAATGTTAGTATATAGAATTTAAAAAGCAACACTCTAAAAGTCTATATAGAGATTGCGAAGAAAGCTAGCTTAAATCGATTTTCTGAGTTTTATTTCTCCAAAATCTGCGAGGTACCATAATTCTCTCAAAGTTGTCTTTGAACAAAACAACAAAAGTAATTTTTGGATAGTACCAATTTTTAAATGTACTTGGTTCTTTGGGAGTTGGAGACAATGCTACAGTAGATAAAACGCCATAAGAAAGTTGTAGACTACATTTCACTCATTTGAGGACAACGTCGTCGGTGAACGATAAGATATTCGACTTGAACCTTTGATCGTTTAAAGAAGAGAAGGCGCCACGAGAATTCTCTTAAGTACTGATAATTTGGCGGAGTCGCCTATCACCTTGGATTAAACAATTTTAATCGCGATTTTGATGAATTATTCTCGCATTTCGATTTCATTCAAAAAAAAAGCGCCGCTAAATATGTCGAATTAGTCGGTCGCTACTCGATTTTGGGTGGGTGGAGACGAAATTTGCGATATGCCGAAAAATTGCAACGCTATCAGTAATTATGATAAAAACCGTTCTGAATCTGTCTATTGCAATCTCAATGGTCATATTAAACGATTTCAAACACCATTTTTTCTCCCCCGTTATCACACCATGTATCCTGATTTCATTTTTTTAGTCTCTATTGAAAAATGAGGTGTTGCGTTCTTCTGATAGTGATATATTGATGCAAATTTATCAAACATTTTTGTAACAAATTGATTGTAACAAAGAAATCGCTTTGTATGATGAACTGCACTATTCGATAATTTCGCCCGCTAAACAATTTTTTGATAAGGCGTTAAGGAACTTAGTGGTTGAATTAGTCTTAACGAACACGTGACAAGATAGCCAAAGTTTCCGCAAAACTGATATTGTCTCAGCATCTATACCTAAGATTGCAATATTTGGTGGTTTGGTTTATCAAAACGATTCATCAGTTTGCGTCGGTAGCTCAGGCAGGAGGTTATCAGCTAGTGACCAAAACCCACTCATTTTCAAATCCCAAATTGATACGACTTTTCAATTTCAATTGAAAACGCGTGCCAACGCAAAATGATAACGGTGGCTTCGGAGTTTGCACTCTGGAATGCTTAATTATTCTTTGCATCGTATAAATGTTCGAAGTGTCTCTCGGTTTAATGAGTGACACCTCGCGGTTTTTAATGAGGCTTGGAAGCCGCGAAATGACACGATAATGTCAGTTTGGACATCATAATCTTCGTTTAATCGCTGGAATAATTGATGTTCAAAACTCTCCTCAAATTTTAGTCACATAATATTTCATTTTTCATTTCCTATAGATCTCGTAATTGGGTTTTTGAAGTTAAAAGTGAAAAATGTGAAAAAGGAATTTTCAAAAAAATTTAATAATTTTGCATTTTTTCCATTTTTCACAACAGAATCATTTCACAAATAAAATTTAAAAAATTGATATTTAGCTTTTTCGTAGAACATTTAGTTTAACTCTTCTTTTAATTAAAACCAGTGGTATTGGTTTATTTTGGCTCACACAATTTTAGGTTTAACCAACAAAAAATTTTAAGGCGCTGTTTGATGTTAAAAATAATGCCAATATATTCTCATGATTTAAGCCCACAATTTACACCCAATCGGCTTAAAATAGGTGTTGATAATACAAGAGTCTTAAATCATTTTAAACGCCGATCATTTCCATTTGTACATTTGTAAGCGAGTACGTCGTCGCCGCCACTGTTGCCATCACCTTTCCATTCATTCATCAAAATTTTTGTTTTATAAAACCGAAAGGTGACAACAATATCACTGGAAAACATTCAACCCGCAAAAAAAATAAGCACCAAAAATTTGAGAGAAACGCGTCGCTTGAGCTTTTTATTGATCCATTATTTTTTTTAGTATTCGGCGTCTTTTGAAGCCAACAAACCCTGCGAATATCGTTCCGAACATTATTCCGCAATAAGACCACCATTCCAATGTTTGAAACCTCCCCTTATTTTATCAGTTCATGAAAATGTGGTTGTAAAACTGGCAAAAAGGGTGTGATGGCGGTGAGATTACAGGCATTTTTGCATTCACTCGATTTCTTGGTCTTACCCAATTAACTCATTCATATCGTCATTCATATCCCTTTGTGATACAAAAAAAGACGGAGAGACATAAAATGGTTGACGAAATTCAATATCATTTGCCAGTGATGATCTCGCCTCCCCCCTCGCCTCACTGATGAATCGCTGTTCAATTGTCTCAAGCTTTTTGTTTTGTCACTGTGGATGATCGATGAATGAGAATATCTCATTTTAGGCGATCCATATTCGGGCGAAGAGGACGTCGCTTCTTTGGACGGCAGCCAACTCACTAACGAATTTTCATCTCAACTGTCTATCAATATGGGCGCACAAGGTTCATTTTTCAATCATTTTTTTTGTTGAACATCGTTTTGCCATTGTCGATCAAACATTATACTAATCAATCATTATGGAAAATTTCTGCATGACAGCAACTTTTTGGAAACAAATTTCAGCTTCGAAAACCTTTTAAAAATGGTTTACAAAAAAACTGTAAACCATCGAAAAGATGTTTGAAGTGAATTAATGATGTTAGTCTTTTGGTAAAGGAAGTACACTGTTCTTCTCGCTGTCGGAAGATATGAAGATAACACAATTTGCACTCAAATTGCTTTTAAACCATCTTCCCTTATTTATATACAATTTCAGCTGCGGAGGAATTTGTTACGTTCGCTCCTGATGGTGGCTATGGATGGATTATCGTGTTCGCGGCGTTCATGTCGAACTTCGTCGTTGATGGTATCTCCACAGCGTTCTCGGAATTTAAAAAGTCATACAAATCTCACTTTGGCGCTTCGGATGCTGCCACCTCTCTTATCGGATCTCTTATCATCGGAACTTATCTGCTCGTTGGTTAGTTTCCTGAATCATTAAGCATTACATCATTGCCGGTTCGAATTCAGGCCCAATCGTCGGCGGACTTACTAACAAGTATGGCGCTCGAGTCGTCGTTATCATTGGCGCTGTGCTCTGCGGAACCGCTTTCTTGATTTGCGTTGCTGCTCCAAACATCTACGTTTTCATGATTCTCTATGGTGTCATGGGAGGTGCTGGATTCGGAATGATCTACCTTCCGGCAATCGTCGTGGTTGGATTCTACTTTGAGTCGAAACGCGCTATGGCTACTGGTATCTCGGTTGCTGGTTCAGGTGTCGGAACATTCGTCATGCCGATCATTTGCCAATACTGCGTTAACAGTAGGAGTCACACCTGGTCATTCAGCTCAATTTTTGATTGTAGACTTCGGATGGCAACACACCCTCTGGATTCTTGCCGGTTTCAACTTTGCATGCGCATTGTTTGGAATCCTTTACAAGCCGCTTCCCATGATTAACGTGAACGAGCTCCGTGAACAAGAAATGCAACCACTGAAACAAGCGTTGTCGAAGATGTCTGATGGAGAGGAAGATGGTGTTGAAAGCCCGAACGCGATTCGCTCGACATCCGCCGCCAGCGGTCACAACAACGATGGTAATTATTCAATCATTTTTGAAATAAATTTGTTAAAATTAAATTATTCAGATGATCCATCGCATGACCCAGCACTTCAGCGTCTTCGCAACCACGATAACGATGGAACCGACTCTCAAGGAACCAAATCACCGGATGGCAAGAACCGCGGGCACAGCAGTGCTCAACAACGATCCCGCAAGCACACCTTGACCAGCATGGGATCCGAGATGACCTCACAACATGATTTGAAATCATCTAGAGGAAATCTTGCCGATAATCGCCTCAGCAAGGTGTCGGCTAGAAGCTTCGCGCAATCATTGAGCAAATTGGGAAAGGCTGGAGAATCCAACTTGAGCATCGCTTTGAGCGTAAGCCAATCGATTGCCAACGATTTATGGAATGTATTTTTTATAGGGAGTTGATCCACAGGAGTTTAATCGCCCATTGAACCGTCAGGATATTTTCTACGGAGGATCCATTACTAACTTAAAGGAATATAAACAGGAAGGAAATATGGCAAACTTCAGAGCTTCAACAATGTCAATTCCAAAAAGTGTTATTGGACAAGCTGCCTCTCACATGAGCTTGAATCGTGCTGGTAAATTGCAGCTCTCATATCATTGCCTCATGTAATTCCATTCAGGTAGCCGCCTTGGAGACGTCGGAGTTATTGAGGAAGAGCCAGAGCTCGATGAATACGCCGACGATTTGCCATGCAAGTGCCTTCCACTAGCCGCTCGCATCGCGTTCTCCGAAATGATCGATGTCTCACTTCTCAAGGACCCAATCATGTTGCTTCTCTGCGTTTCGAACCTTCTTGGAATGATGGGATTCTACATTCCGTTCATGTTCCTTAAAGATCTCTCTGAATCGATGAAACTTGATCAAGATCTCGCAAAATACCTTGTTCCAATAATTGGAATCACCAACACCGTTGGCAGGATTTTCTTCGGATGGGTGGCTGACAAAAAATACATGACTGCTCTCAACATCAACAATCTCTCATTGATTATCTGTGGTGTGCTCACAATGGTGTGCCCACTTCTCCGCACCTTCCCTGGACAGCTCTTCTACGCCTTCTTCTTCGGATTCATCATCTGTGAGGATCATGTCGTATCTCATTCAGTATTTGATTTTCATTTCTTTCAGCGGCCTACATTTGCTTGACTTCCATTGTCTTGGCTGATCTCATGGGACTTGATAAGCTCACAAACTCCTTCGGACTTCTCGTCGTTGCTCGTGGTATTGCTGCGTTGGCTGGAAGCCCGTTCGCCGGACTCGTCTATGATATCACGAAATCATATGATGCCGCCTTCTACTTTGGTGGTGCTGTCATTCTTATTGCTGGAATCATCTCAGCAATTATCCCATTCATTCTCAAGAGAAAGAATTCGGAAGAAGGTACGTGAAGTTTTCGATTAATACTTGAAACATTCATCGAATATGGTAAGACCTAATAGCGATTTTAGACGATGAGCTAGCAAAACTGCCTGACCAAGATAACATGTCCGGCAAATTGTCGGTTCTCACTGAACGGTCTGAGGAAAACCTCACCGAATATCAGCGTACTATTCAGTCGCTAAGACAGCAACATCAGTTGCTTCAAGGTGAACGCATCGAATAGATGGCGTGGTGTGATTTGTACAAATTTTTGTTGGTGTGCATGATTAGACAGCAACAATTAGTTATTGTCACAGATTGTTGTGATTGTGAAATAAATGAATACATATAACATTTCAAAGAAATTCCAACAACATATTTGATTTTGAGTATCCTATGTTGAAATAAATCATCGATTTCTCCCAACAATATCAATTTCTTGCAGACCTCGAGGAGGAAAAACGCAAGCAGATCCAGAACGGTGTCGTCGAAGAAGTTGACGAGACCGATGAGACGGTCCCACTCAAGGCCATCAAGGCTTAAACGTTCTCATAAATCATTGCTAATTGTTGTCTCTTTTCGTTTGTTTTTTTATTAAACAACTCTTTATTGGTTTTTAAGGCAAAGATTGAATTTTGCCACATTATTCCCAGGCTTTGCAATTCAAATCATCGTTAATCACCAAATTGCATTCCATGTTCGGCGTTTAGCATTCAACTGTTTTTTTTTCTTTGATTGTAATATCTTCTGTGGTTTTGTCATTCTTAGGCAATCAGTTCTTTGAAATAATTGTTCCTGTTCGTTGTGCGTTTGGTCTTCTCATAATTCATTTCCACTTCCATATATATATAATTGTTGGATTCTACCGAATGTTGCTCTTCTCTCTGTCCTATTGTTTTCATTTTATCATACTTTGTCTCATCATCCCGTTGTTGTGAAATTATTTCACCTAGTGAATTTCAAGATGTAGCCGATTTCCGTGTTTTTTTTTCGCTTATTAGCTTATCCACCTAGCTGACTATCGTTTAATTTGAACGTTAATTGTGCGAGTGAATGGCTGTGATTAATAAATGGACTTTTCCAAACCGCTTCTAATTGATGATCCGAAATGTTATTTTTTGGGCTTCCGTGATGCCTGAAAACTGAAAAAAATAACAAAGTTTATTGCTTTTCACGAGGATTTCACTATTCATTGCAATAATTCCTTCGAAAATGTTGCACCTTTACATTAAAATAGAATAATAGGACGATTTCTCTCATATTAACTCACTTCCTAATCATTTTTTTCTCACTATCGATATCTCTCAAAAATTCTCGAAATTTTTTCGTAATCACTAGCTCACTGATGAGAGAAAAGACCATTAAATGGTGTGAGAAATGTAGAACAATTTCATTCCTCATTCATCATTTCCGATATGAATTGTCGACCGTATCAATATCACACCGCATTATCACTTTTCTTCTCAAAAACTTGGGGGCGCAAAATTCGACGCGATTCATCTCATCCGTCCCCGTTTTCCCATGTATATATATATATTTAGAATCGGCGGCGTAAAGATAAACAGTTCGAAAATCCCCCCTCCTCCCTCTCTCTCCACCCACGAAAAGGCTGCTTAATTTGCAATGTGTGATTCAAGGGGAATGAAGAAGGCCGCAAAAAAAAAGATAAAGAAGGAAGAAACGAGGTTCGAAAAATATTTGTAAATGGATGAGAGAAATTGAGAAACGTGTGTCGAAATACCGGTCTGTCGCCGTCGACTGCTGATGCTGATTCCGATTTTGATTCGGCAATAACACATACACATATCCATCTCTGTGCCTCCTCTCATTATCAAATGACTCTATTGATTTTCAATTACTGATTTCTGCATGCAATTGCATACATTATCGATCTCATGAAGGAACGTGTGGAGCTGAACACCAATGGGCGATCCATCGAATCTCACTGCAAGTCATATTATAAAAAGAAGGTATAACACTTAAATGAAATTTGCGAGAGATAGCAATTGGAACACTTGTTTTGATATCATCTGTTTTGCCATCACATTTTGCTGTCCGAAGTTTTTTTTGGCATTTCACAGTCACGCATCCTTACATATATTATCATATATCAACGCCGTTCGAATTTGTGTTATTAATTGCTATCATTAATGTGCCTTATCAACTGAACGCGCCAAATTTATGTTTGGCCATTAAAAAAATTTACGGGCATTTCTCTCATTTTGCACACCTTTCATTTCATCTTTTCAGTGGGAGTCGAGATACATCGTCTGTAAGATCCAGTCGGACTTAGAGGACCCATTGTTCAATATTTATAAAACTAGAAAAGATAGGCAAAAGGATAAAGTCAAACAATCAATTGTGCTGAAAAACTATGTTGGATACGAGAGAAGTAAGTAAAGCTTTTCCCAAATAAAATTTACCTAAATTTTTTAGGTTTTACGCTTAAAGGAAAAAGTCAAACCCTTGCTATTATCACAAAGGATTACAACCTTATTTTGTCATTTCAACTACCGGAAACCCTTCTACAATGGGAAACATGGCTCAGAAATGTGGCTGGACAAAGTAAGATTTTTACTTTTCAAAATTAAGCCGAAGATATTTGTTTCAGGTACAATTCATTATATGCAATTGCTGACATTCCCCAACTATCAGGAGAATCTTACATACACAAAAAAGGAGGTTCGATGCCATTTACATGCAAGTATTTTCATTTTACTGCTTGAAAAGAAATTTATAAATTTCAGGACGGAAGGCTTGCTTTAGTTCATGGCACGCCTGTCGAAATTATTTTGTATTGTGAAGTTAATGCAGCTCTCATTGAAACGGACCAGATCGGTCACAAAGTCAAAATACGGAATCATCCTTTGAACGAGAAAGACGAGGAGTTTGTATTATCTTGTCCAGCAATTGAAAAGTTTGCGAAATATCTGGAAAAGGCGAACAATGACGTATCCCCACATCACATTGTTTTCGTCAAACTAATTGAATTAATTTCAGAATGAAACATTGACCGACTATCTCAACAAAAAATCAGCAGATGGCATATGGCTTCAAAACGTGAAATTCTCGCTGGAAATCATTAAAGACCATGTTTTGTTTTAATTTTAGATTAGAAAACCTCAAAAAGCGCATGACACGATTTCGCATTGGTCTGATACTAGTGGAATGTTTAACTTCATGAATCATCCCTCCACGTCGACAAATCATAGTGAAATATTTTCATCAAGGTGAGTAAAAGTTACACATTGATAAGAAACACTTCGATGTATTGATATGAGATATACATAGGTTGGCGGTTAACCAGTTAGGAAGTTGGAATCCACTGAAAGGTGCACTCGGAAGCCAGCAGATTAAAACTGACTCGATTGTTGAAAACAGTGAGGAGCCGAACAACTATGTGAACACTTCAACGTAAATTATCAGATCTTTGTGGTGACATGTGAACTATTTAGATTCGATTCACCGGATAATGACGTTAAAATGCGAAGCGCGAGTTTGCCTGAGTATGTCAACATTCAACACGCCGTCAAACCACCGCCACTTCTTCCAAAACCCGAAAAATGTAGAAATCTTGAAAACCATTTCCCGAAATAATAAAAATATATGTACTTATAGATCGACAAGACGTTATTCAAAGAAAGGCGAGCAATGTTACAACACCGATAAACGAAGATCGGAGGCTATCAAACAATTCGGATAAGCGAAACTTCCATAATTCGAACTCATTGTAGCATATGACTTGAAGAAGCCCAAACAAATTTATTTTTAAGAAAGGGAGTTTCAATGATGGACTTTTCTTCATTGCCATATGACGAGCCAGAAACTCGTATTGAAAGTTGGAGAAGAGCAAAAAAGTTTATATCGGCGTTCAGTCCGAAATCGCAGCAAGATATCAATCGATCTGGAAGGGTATGAATCATGCAAGTTTCGAAAAAAAATTATAATAAATTGCTTACAGAATAGTAAACGGATTAAGAAATCATCAAGTACTAGCGCATTGCAGTACGATCTAGATAGATCCAATGTTGAATCATCTCCTACAAATGATAAATATGCAATGAGTTTCCAGAGAACCAAATCATGTGCGCCATCGGAAAGGTCACTTTCACGTCAGGAGAATTTCTTGGTAAATATGTGCTTTTATCAATGACACCAACTCATCGAGACCCGTTTAGTATCAGAAAGAAAACATCCTGAACTCTTCCATGAGTGAGCTGGACGAACCGCCAAGCTTGAACGTAGCCATGGCAAGTACAACACAACCAGTATCTGATAAGACGGTAATAATTTGTTCGCAATTTTTCGAAGGATATGTGATTCCCACATGGTCATTGCTATTTTAGGCTATTATTCCGTTTTTTAAATGACTTATCAACTAATTTGTTTCGACAACTATTCTGTTGTGAGTAAAATTAGAAGATAAGTATTGCAATTAAATGGGAATTTTTTTGTAATTTCAATTAATCAGTGTTGCAATTATATATCGTACTCCGAATTCCAGATTTGACTACAGAATCAATTGATTTTGTTTTAGAATGATGATGAACCTCCAACGGGATTAGTGCGTTTACGAGAGGAAACACCATTGAAAGCACGTGGCGGCGTAAATATTGCTTTAGCTCGACGATTAGCTACCGGAATTCAAGGATCATTTTCGGTTTTGCCAAAAAAAAAAACAAGTTTTTGACACGATCAGGTGTTTTATAGAAGTATGATGGAGAAAAAAGCACTCACGTATATCAACAGAATCCAGGAAGTGTGGTGAATGAATTGAAAAGAATGATGGCAAAAATTGAACCGGAGAAGAAAAAAGTGCCGACCGATGGTAGGAATGGAATAGATGGTAGAAGAGGAAATTGAATGTCATATATTACAGCTATCGAGGACGCAATATCACGAGAACAAGATAAAATCAAACAGAGTGAACGCCGGGCCTCATCGATATCATTTCAAAAGGTAGAGTATTTTTATTAAAAAGAAGCGGCTAAATGCTGCCTATTAAAGGTATTGCTGAAAATGAGCTGATATATGTGGCGACTTATTTTTTTAAAGGCGTTTTTTAACTGACTATACATTCAAGAACGAAATACTTAATCTATTAATTTTAGAATAACATATTGCATCTACCCCACTTATTGGAAATCAATAAAAAGACCTCACCGAATCCCGATTATGCGGATCACCCACCGTATCAAGCACTCTTTTGTTTCTCATTATCATTAAAACGATTCAGTATCAAACCTGCTCCAGAAACAATATCAAATATTCGCGCCAAAATTGCATTGAGAAATAGCCGAAGTGATTCTCCACCATTGGACATTGCGCCAACAATTTCTTCTAAAATTCCTGTCCAAAACACCTTAAGGGTAACTTGCTCCATATTTTCCATGTTTGGCTTATAAGTTGAATTACTACAGCTAAAAAAGTTGAGTGTTTCGTCAGTGGAGTCTTTGAGTTCGCCACCAACTGAGAAGCCAATAATTCTGCCGTCGCGAATTGTTGTCAATGACTCATCGAGCTCAGAAAACAGTGAGAGTAGTTGATTTCGAATCATTGTGACAGCACCTATATTTAGGCAGCGAAGAGAGTCCCGGTGCCATAAATTTTAAGGTGATGACCGACGAGCCGTCACTCTCATCAAGTCGAATGTCTTTGCGTCGAACGTCAGAGGTTAGATAAGACATTCAAACAAATATTTAATTGGATTCGTTTGGCGCTTCAGGAGCAAGCAAGCATCAGTTCTGATCTCTTAGCAGCGCAACTTGCAAAAAAGCGATATTTTATAAAAAATAATAAATCGAGACGCGGAAATTCGTCGGATTATATGGAACATTGAAACGGGTTAATATTCCTTCTTTTCGGGTATCTTTTACATTTTTCTTGACATTCTTTGAAGTGATCTTACTAAATGAATCTGCAATAAATATTTATATTATTATTAAATTATATGAGAAAACAAAATAGCAACCGGAAAAATAAAATGGAATCGTAATTATTTATACAAGCGGACAAGAGGGCGAATGAAGCGTTCAAACTTGTGCAGTTGTTTGCACAATCCACGCTTGAATTCGCGATTGAACACGGTGTAGATGACCGGATTAATTCCAGAATTGCCTGAAATAATTACATTGATGCATTAAGAATCAATTATTGAATTGCTAACAGTATCCGAGCCAGAAGAAAAACTTGAAGAAAAGTGGTGGAGCCTCATAACCAAAAGCTCCAATAACGTACATAAGCTGTAATTTTTGATAATGATTCGAATATTTTTTGAAACGTTTTCTTACGAAGAATGGAAGCCAACTGAGAATGAACGCTGACAATATGATTCCTAAGAGAAGAGTTGCCTGACGCTCTTTCGCCTTCAACTTGCGACGTCGCTTCTCGCTGTGAGCCGTTTCTTCGGCTCGAGCCTTGGCCTGATCAATTGAGCCGCTGTGATTCGTGTCCAGGGAGACCTGTAAGAGCAATTTCAAACTATATACTATTAAAATGGTACGTTTACCTTGACAGCTCTTACAGGGAGCTCTTCGGAAAGTTTGCGCAGTTGCCAGCTGACCTTGTTAATCGCTTCTCGTGCCGGTTTCTCATCGTCCGCCGGATCGGAATTATCCTCAATCTCGTACTCCATGTTGTAATGCTCTGAAAATTTCAGATTGTGCTCGAACAACGAGAAAATTTGTACTATTCTTGTCGGTTTTCACTGTCAACATGTTCAACGTCTGATCGCGACGCTCAGTTTCCTTCAGACGCTGCCTGCTGTGCCGAATGGTGATGCTATAGATTTTTGCGTAGACAATAATGAGAATGACCACCGGAATGTAGAATGAGCCGAGCGATGAATAGAGGACATATCCTGAAAAATAAAAATTCTTCAGTATTGGCGTGGAAAAATTAGTAAATTGGTACTCAACATAGAAATATTCAATTTATATTTAAATCCTATTTGTTGATTAAAAATTCAACATCTGGTTACCTATGTCGGTGCTCACTGAACATTCGCCATCGCGTCTTTCCGGTCGCCATCCAAAAATTGGAGGAAGGCAAATTAGCAAAGAAAGAATCCATGAAACACCTGAAAACAATTGAAAAAAATGAAATGCATGTTATTTGCATGAATTCTGACTCACCAATATAAATAAACATTTTCTTGGGTGTTCTTGTTGATGGATAGGTCAATGGTGATGTAACCGAAAAATAGCGATCAAGCGAGATTGCGCAAATGTGAAGAATTGAGGCGGTCACAAAGAGAACATCGAGAGCAAGCCAAATTTCGCAAAGAACAATTCCTTAAGAGATGACGTTGGAGGATCATTGGCGAATGTCTAAAAAGATACCCATAGTCCATTCGCCGACAATTTCATATGTCAAGGTGAGAGGCATAACGAGGAGACCAACAAGCATATCAGCCACCGCGAGGCTCACGATTAACCAATTCTGACGTTGCATTCGAAGCTTTCGATTGCGATACACCGTAACGACAACGAGCAGATTGCCGAAAATGATAATCTGGAATTGATTGAATGAATAATGTCGACCGGGCGGAATTAATTAAAGTGGAAATTCAAAACTTCCTTGTTATTCCAATTAGCACAAGGAACTGGGCTCATTCATTATTGAAATGCGGTGCCGGAAATTTGAGGAGTGCATTCGTCACAATTTCCGAGTCTTTTGAGAAAGAAACAAACATAAATGAAAAGAAACAAACGTGAAAAAGAATCGTTGGTTTTAATTAAGGGAATGTTTCTCGTCACCGTGCAACTGGCGAAATCAAACAAAAAACGAACTTGTGTATTATTAATGATGAAGCACTATTTTTGGTTGTAACAACTTTTTGAGTTAGCTTTCGTCTAAATTGCGCCATTGAACAAGCGAGAGGAGCCATTTTTTTTTTCAAAGTATGTGACGCATATGACAAAGAAAATGAAACTAGTTTCAAATAAGCAAATTCGTTAAAAACCGCAAACCCAAATTTCCAGAGAAGTTGAACTTGAATAATATTTAAAACTTTTAGAATAATTTCACTTACCAGCATAACAGTAAGCATTGATGAGATGGTCAAAGCCGCTTCTCCCAGATTGAGACAAGCGACTTTGGTGTCGCCTTCACTACACGTCACGTTAAGCATTGTGAAGCTATTGCATTCAGATCTGAAAGAAATCGCGAATGTATTTGATGCTCCTCCCAACACCGACAAATAAAAAACGATGCCATCTTTAAGAAAAAGTGCCCCCGTTTGAGAAGCGACATGGAAGGCGGACGAAAATGTGGGCGGAGCCAAGGTTTGAATCAAGCTTGCCCTTCATGCCTATTCATACGCCGAGAGTATGACTAATTAGTAAGATAGTTTGCGGAAAAAACTTCCTTAGAGTAATTTTACTTCATAAACATAAAAAGATGGATACGAAAAACGGCCATCAACGAAAATGGCATGACATGAAGAAAATACTGGCTGGTTCTCATCAATTATGTAATTAGATATGAACCGTTCAATAATTCATTTCATAAAGAAACCACAAAATGACGAAAATGTCAATTAACTATATACATTTGCCATTTTATCAAGAAACAATTCAATTAAAAAAAATCATGAACAGAAAGAAATAAATAAGTTGTCATTTTTTTTAAATGAATAAAAGTAATGTTTAAAATGACGCCTGAAATTGTTTTCTAGGCGGTTGGCGTCACCATGTGTCATTATTGTTCGCTATCATTTACAGTTGTGTCTTATAAGAAAATGACAATGATAGGGTGATTTCGAAAAGTGCTTGCTTTTAGGGCTTCGCGGTGTCTGGGGGATTAAACTAACAGCTCATTTTGAAAAAAAGGCAGCAATTAATAACAAATGTTACAGTATGACAAGGGGTGCGAGAACTGTGATCGACATTTAACATCATAATCGAAGTGAAAGCAAGCTTGAATATTTGGTCCACATGTGCGTGCCAAATGCAAAGTGTGTTTGATGCGTATTCCTACTGTCGATTTAAGAAATCAAATAAAAAATGCGCATTTTATGGTTTGTGAATACCTCTGTTATATGATAATATTGAATTGGGAATTGGATAAAAAAATTGTGAATTGAATTTCGGAAGAAAACTCCTTCATTGAGGGACCTATGAATAACACAACTCTATCGGATTTTAATCAACTTAAAAAATAATTTTTTCAAAGGTGAAAATTTCAGTTTGAAATTTGAAAATTCTAAAAAAAATGAGGAAAGAGAAATTAGTCATATATGGATCAAGATTTTTTCAAAAATTGATATTTCCAATGTGAAAAGTGTCAGAATTGCTCTAGAGTGACGTTAAAAAAATTTCGAGGTTGCTTTTCAATCGTGATATCTGCATATTTTCTAAATATGTTCTTGTTCGATGAACTGGGAACATCTCAAGGGAATACTTTTTCAGACACCTTAGTTTTTTGGTCAAGACACAAAAAAATAACATTTGAGGAAAAAATTCTACGTGGTATTGTTTATTTTGAAGCGAAGTGTTCGGAAATCCGAAACGCTTTCAGCCGTGGAGTGTAAAGTAGAGAACACCAACTGGTTATAGCTTCTTAAGACTTTTGGAGTAATGTCTGTAAGATTGTCCGCAGCTAGATTTTCAAAAATTAATAAACAAACAAGAATTCAATAAATGAAATTGTGTCTTCACGCTAATTTGTTTTTGCTCATTATTTTTTAAATTAAAAAAAGGAAGTTTTGAAGTTTATTTGATTCACACGCTTGATCATGAGGGAAAATTATTAAGAAGCAATTAAAAAGAAGAAAAAAAACTCATATTTTTTTTTTGAATGACAATCATGTGAGCACATATATATGCATTCAAATAAGAAAAAAAAATAATGAATGGGAGTTGATCAAAAACCCCCTCATATGGTTTCCTGTGTTGTTTCTCGCCGCTGTTCGCATTTGCAACAAAGACACTTTTTTTTATTGTTTTTAATTTAGTTATCTATCCTGCCATCTCTTGTGTTGCCTAACTAACTGCTTGCCAATCCAATTAGAGGAAGATAAAATAATAATCGAGAAACAAGCCAATTAAATTTTTGCATAATGGACAAGAGTTCTGATATGAAAAAAGTTGGACGCTTCAAATTTTGGATTTTGGAACGCTGGTGAGAATTCTTAACGTTTTCGCGTCACGGCAGCATACGCCAAATTTAACCATTCATACTTAAAACGTGATGAAGCTTGGCTAATCTTACTTAATCATCTTGGGAATGATGAAATGAGATGGAAAACAAATGGCGGCAAATATCAAGAATCTATTCATTTTAACGGTTCGTCACGTATTACTCAAAAAAAAATATTATGTGTTGACGTTTGGCGACCGAAATTTGATCGAACCTTTTAAAGGAAATTCGTTTTGTCTACTATTATTCTTTATTTGGTTTTCTTGGCATCGCTAAAATGAGCCGGCCCCACCAGCAGACCGAGCATGAAATATTCATATTTGAAAATCCTTCTACCTTTTAACTTCCAAATCTCTCCACTAATGTCAATTTTTAGCAATGAATCACAAATTTCAGAAAACCAAATTCAGAAAAAATCGGGAAAGACGATGAAAATAAAATGCTGCCAGTGAAGTTTGTAATCAAAACCTGGACAATAATTCATTAGTATTCCAAACCCCAGAAAAAAAAATGAGTTGCTTTCTAATTTGGACAGAAAAAATAATTAGGAAGGCAAAACAAAAAAAAAAACGAAGATGGCTAAGCTAGCCGAAAAAAATGAGTATGTTATTTTTCTTACTTCATCCATTTCGGCGGTGCCGCTCAATTTTCAATATTCAGGAATAACGCTTCAAATTAAAACAAAAAAAATTTTGTTTATTTCTGGTTAATTTTACGCTAATTATCATCTCAAGAGGTGGCCGGCCGGCAGCGAAAAAAATACTTCCGCAAAATTGGGACACTCGACGCCTCGGGCGGAATGCAACCGAAATTTTTTGATCCGGATTTAACGAGTTTTGTGATTGCCGCATTCGTCACTTGAATCGTTTTGCACAAAAAACACACGCATAGAAATAGGAGCAGATGAAATAAATGGCAAAGAACAAATATTGAAAAATTCAAGAGCAAGTGGATAAATGTTACAAATCCGAAATTCGGAAAAAAAATGTCTAGAATTGTTACAGTCTCAATATTTTTCCGAAAAAAAAATGCTGGCTGGGAAGAATGACCAAAAATATATTATTATAAATGATTGGGGAATCTGAAAATTGAAATAGAAAGCAATTTGGGACCTCGAAACAAAGCAAAGGCTGTCAGCAAGGTATTCCAGGGTGATAGACTATATTTTATTTCTGAAGTACTAGGTGAACTAAAATCAATATGTGAAAAACGTGCATCAATTTTTGGTACACGCTTAGATTAATCTGAAAGGGGGGGGAGGGGAGGGTCGCCGATAAATCCAAAAAAGGGGATTCTCCCAAAATATTCCACTTACTTGATCTGAAAAAAATAGACTACTAATGTGTATATTTGCTCTTCAAAATGTTGATGTGGAAAAAATAGTGAAAAACAATGGATACCAACTGATTCTCATTCACAATTGGCCCATCTCTCATGCAGATTTTCAAGACTGGCCGCAAGAAAAAAAAAAGAATGTGGCAAACAAGCAATTTTTAGAAACAAAAAAAAATCGCCGCGAGAAGAGGGATGACTACCGAAATCTATTCGTTTATTGTTGAATTCTCAAGCGTGTGAATTGCGCGCAATATTAAGATTAGTATACTGGCTAATAGTGCGTGGGTTTAAACATAATTGATTCTTGGTTACTGAGAAGGCCATCTCACTCACTATTCTATTTTTTCTTCTCAAAAGAGCTTGGAGAGTTTGCCGTAAGATATGCGAAATTCAGGCATCTGCTATTGACATACGTGTGGCGGCGAATTCTTAAGCGAATATCAACGTAAAAGGGAAAAAAATACACACATAGTGGCGCAATTTGAAGAAAAAAAAAAGTCGCGGCAAAAGGTGACAGCTTCGAATTTTTGTTTTAGCGCGCGCAAAAAAAAACTTGTGCTTGATGAAGATCACCAGACAGCAGTGTCAAGACATTGGGCATTTCGAGAATGATGAAGGTTCTCGATCAGAATTACAAATGAATGAAGAACATAGTATTTTAATGGAAATAAAGTAGAGAAAAACTAGAGCGGCAAGGTCACTCGCTGATAAAATTTTCAAGAACATTTCTGTTCCATCTGTTATACATATGTTGAGCATGTATGCCTCATTTGAACTTGGAGTATTAAACTTGCTTGCAAAATTTTGAGAATCTCTTTGTTAATACAATTATAGATTTCAAGCGTTTTGCAATTTTTCTTTGGAGTTCTGGGTAACTGACGCTGGCTACTTGAAGCAGCAAAAAAAACGAAAAATTGCATTTTCTCCTACGTGAGGTATCAGTGCTCGAAATCAGGCGTGTCCACAACCAGAGGATTCAGCTATTAATGGTCAACAGCAAATTGCCATTTTTTTTTCGCATTTTTGCTTGCTTTCCAGGACCCGCGTTCAATAACAATTACAAGAACATTTATAAATTACGCGAGGGTACACTGCCGTTGCGACAAACAATCGCGCAATTTCATTTTGGAATGCACAAAAAAAATATCGAAGTGCAAATTCCCCAGGAAAACAAAATTGAGTTCATCGCGGGGGGCTCTATTGGACGCGAAAAGTACAGGAATTTATTCGTGTTCAATTTAAATGAAAATGGACCATCCGCGCGGCTTCAAGCGGCGAAATTGAATGAGCAAAGATGGGGCGAGCAAGTAGAAGTTCATTTTACCATACCTCTCCCTCCCACCTAGCATAACCAAGCGATGAAAAAAAATACGTGCCGCTTCGTTGACATAGGTGGTCCGGAAATTATACAATTAATTTCCTTACAATATCCGGATTGTCGGGTTCCACGCCCAACAACTCGTGATATCAATAGAAGGCTAAATGATCAATAGAAGAACCTTCTATTGACTAAGTAAAACTAAAGCGTTTTACAAGCTGAATGATGTAATAAAATTTCGTGAGCTTTAAGCAACTTTTCTGAAACAGACGTTAATAACATTATACAAATTAAGACTTGATTAAAGTTTGCTGACAATTGAAAAATCATGTTTTTTAAAGGAGACTACCAATAAGGTATTAAAATGAATTTCTTACAAATGTTAACTCAAATTCCAGTAAATTTGTCTAGCATTTCTACAAATTTCTTGCCATTTCGTTAGCATAAACGGTGGTCTTTTCAAGAAATTGTGAGCGAACCTTTCACACAACTGGTAGTTGCTATTAAAGGCTAAAATATAATTTATATAAATAATAAAAATTATTTTTTTGTCGTAAAAATAATAAACAATGAAAACACGCAAGAGAACAATGAATATTCTTGGCAGAATGCCTCATATTATAGACAACATTTTTTTTGTTCATTCTGTGAAGAGTTTGCGAATCATTGAAGCGGACCCGAGACATTGTCATTTCAAATGTTAGTCATACTTTCAATTCTATATAAATACATGTATAGTGAGCATTATACCATAGATGAAGCTGCGGGAATCTCAACGCCTCGTTAAACAATACTTTTGCTGTCTACTTCGAGGAGAATGATTCGATTTGGCAAAGTTGATTTCGACCTTAACAAGGAAATTACAGGTGGCTTCTCTGTTTACTTTGATGTCTCTATTAAGGGGAAGTTCAATTTCCGTTAAAGGCTTCACTACTCAGTTCCGTATCCATTCAATAGTCCGATTAATAATTCTATCCTTTTTTGGTGGGAGGCGAATTGGTGCAAGCTCATCATCAGCAACATGTATACGTGACTGACAAACAAAAAGCGCAAAATTTGGAAGACGACGAAAAATGTGAATGCCCCTGGAGGCCGCTGAAAACGATTATGATAGATTATTCGAAGGATAAAAACGATCGGAGGCCAACAAAACATAAGAGGGGTCCAATTTCGAAACCGATGTACTATTTGTGTCAATTTCGAAGAAAAAAAATTGAATTTCGTCGGGATACCATCTTGACGAATTTAATAAATTCCGCGTATCGCGGGGCCAGGCAGACAGGAAGAAAATTGATAACAGTTTTTCTACAAAAAATGGAATGCACTGAAGGAGAACAGGCAGGTGATATCGAAAAGGTTGTTGTGCAAATCTAATGTAGAAAACGTGATTTTAATAGTTTGCATGACGAACTTGAGCTGAGCAAATCTGAACATTGAAACATGTTCATGATTACATCGCTGGGAAAATTCGAGAAATTCTTAAAAACTTGTTCAAGCGTGGGTTTGCTCATGTGAAAATGAGCAATTCGTGCAATTAACCTTATAGTAAATTTTTGGTCGGCAATAACTTTAAGTATCATTGGGTTTTTATTTAGATAAGACTTCACAATATCACCATTATTTTCATTTCCTTATTAGGACCTTTGGGTAAATGTTTGTCAAAAAAAAAATTTAGGAAATATGGAGAAATGAATAAAGTCATATTGATATGAAAATGAAAAATGTTAAAGTCTTTGTGTTCACTAAACATGGCTAGTTATTCGGTCATAAACAATACTATAAATCTTAGATGACAAATGACTAATTGTTATCCGATTGAGTGCGAAGGATCTAGAATGTCAGTTTTAAAGTATATTTTGAAGCGTTTGGCTTTTAAGCAGATTATGGTTTTAAAAACGACACTTTCAGCTGATTTTTGTTTTTAATATTTCAGTTTATGTCCTTGTTGCGAAGTAAATGGCGAAGAAATTGAGGTTCAGCGCTTTTGGCCCATTTCTTAGTTCAGCTTGTAGATTTAATCATTTGAATTGGCGCCAAAACCTTTGACATTGACATTTGACCAATTTCCAGGGTTAATAATAAAGTTCAATAATATATTATGGCGAATCGTTCACTGAAATTGTTGACAGATCGAGAAAATGAATAAATGAAGTTCACAGACATATAAAAGCACTGACAACTTCATCAATTTCGGCATTAATTGACTTTGGGTGGGTCGCTCAAAAACCGTGAGACCCGACTAAATAATCACATCATTAAACAAAATAGAAAAACAACAGGGACCCCTATTAATTCAGCAATAACAAAAATGTAACACAATCATCGTGTGTCCATTTGATGTTCTGCGGCGCGCGAAACGCAAGAAAATCGCTTCTATTTTTAATTAAATTGAAAATGTCAAATGAATGGAGATGCATTGAAAAAAAATCGGCGGGCCGGGACTCGCTGATATATTCAAACATGACGAAAGAAAAACGAAAGATCAAGGCGAGAAACTCAAAAAGTTTGAGGTTAGATGAGAAGAATCGACAAGCAGAAGCACTTGAGTCGATTCTAATACATTTCTGCATTACATATTCATATATTAGACGGCACTGAATCATTTGTACAATTTTCTTTATTTACATCAGCGTAATAGTTAAAAATAAATGAATTGGCTTCTATTTTTAACAATTCTTTCCTGCCCCCCGCTATTAAACTATATGGGGGATGTTTCAAAAAGTCACAGGAAATGACGATGTCGGAAATGTTACCAGTATCAGAAAACTCGAACGATTCTCTGAAAAACTCAAAAATGCATTCAAGTTGTATACAAAATAAGAAAATAAAAAATGAATGGGGAATTATTATTTAAACGTTTATTTGCTTAAAGCGTTTTTTTGTAATAGTTGCCGTTTCTGACAAATACTCAATTTGTTGTTGGTCGCCGACGCGTTTATTACATTCGAATTTTTTAATAGCACCAAATTTCGGCCAACATGATTGAGTTGCACCGTAATTGGGAAATGGAACTATTGAAAATTCTTTCACATATTGAAGTAAAAGGATATCCATAAATAGGGTCCGAATTCTCGGAAGTTGGCCAGCGACTCCCGAAAAGAGAAAAAAATGGAGATGAACCGGAATCGGAATTGTTCATACATCACTATATACCAGTATTTTGTGTTTTCAGTCAGCTCATTTTATTTACGAGGTCACATGATGAAGGACCGGAAAACGACTAGCCGCATAGATATTTATCTATTACGGAAATCATTTGATCTATTCAATGCCATGTTGAATGAATAACGCAGGAGCTAGCGAGCCGTTTATGTGCATGAATAGAAAATCAGCGCAATTGAACCATTATTGTGTTTCCCATATGGGTGTTAATAACAAACAAACAATATAATATACAATTATTGGCAAACTGTTCCGTCGAACAAAAAATTGAAGAAGCCGGAAAAAAGTTTTGGATTTCACTTTTTGTGTTGGGCTCCCAGCTTTTTCGAGCACTTTATTCTTTTTATTTACTTTTGGACAACATATTGCGTTAATACATACAGAAAAGCGATACCCTATTAAACAAAGAGCAAGGCCGAAAAGAAAGAAATGATTTTGTTCAGTGGATTCACTATTTGAAACTTGACGATACTTCAAAAATTCCATTCAAGCTTTTTATGCATGTAAATTGAGGTTTTAAACCACAGCTATTTGATAGTTATGACAAAAAAAAGTGCAATTCAAATAAATTTTCGAAATTCCAAAAAACATATCCCAAGGGACGTGCTATATATTGAAATAAATGATATATGGTGGCTGAATAATGAAAGCATTGAAAGATAATATTAGAAAAATTTTTAAAGATTTCTGATTGGCTGTGTAAAACATTGAAAATTTTGTTTTTATTGCAGTTGCAAAAAAACCCTACCATGGGTTAGTGGACAGTCGTAATTTTGAACTTGAATAGTGGAAATTTGTGTACCGTACAGATAACCTGCAAACACGCAAGAGGTTGGTTTTTATGCGATTTTAATACATTTATATTTTTGAGTGATCAGAGACACTTTTGCAAAACGTATTATATATATCAACCTATTGCGGGCGATGGAACCATACTGGATTTGATTTACTGATACGGGTTTTAAATGAATAAATGTAATCTGGCAGATGAAAAACAGTAAATATGATGAAATCGTTTCCAGAATAATAGAGTTCAAACGGAACAGAAATAATGTTGCCGGAAACAACTAAATGAAAAGCACAGAAATTTCGAACTGGGGTGTTGTGTTAGAGTAGTTAGTTCACAGCATATTACTAAAAAAATGTGTCGATTGAACAACTTGTGGTAAGCGTTCACAAAACCATGACAATAATAGATTCAGTCAAACATTTATTGCTAATATGAAATATGCACAGCGTCTCGATTAATTTCACTACCAAGAATTCGATAAAATAGAAGGGTTTCATTGAAATCCTCGCATTAAAATCAAAATTATTATTTTCAAATGAGCGATTTATATGAAAGTATGCGATAATTGAAGCCAAAAGTACGAGGGTTTAATATTATTCGTTAGGTGACATTTTGATCTTAAATTTTAGATTGTGCGTGGATTTCCTTTGTTGCAACTTTCACTCTTGATAAAACCAACTTTCTCATTTGGTATGTTTAAATTTTTCCTGAATTTTTATAGATGTTCCATTTATTTGTGACGACCCGAATGAACGTCCGTAGTAGTTTTTCTTTTAGAATGCGCCGATTGTCCACAAAATTTAGCTCAAGATGTGAGGTACGACGTGCTTCCGAGCCCGAGCCATCTCAACCAAGTGGTGTCAAAATGCATGCGAATACCATATGAGTTTAATATAAACACCTAGAAATGGAAATTTATAAAGAATTTAATTCGTCCACGCAAGTCACCATTTTTCATCCGGCGCAACCCACCTGTTTAATTATCATTGAATTTCTTTCAACCGTAAACAAAAAGATGGGCCGAACCGGGGATTGAACCCGGGACCTCTCGCACCCAAAGCGAGAATCATACCACTAGACCATTCGGCCATGTTTAATTCTTCTAAGATGTTCTGTATGTGAAGCTGTGCGATAACGACAACGCCGTGGTTTATTTCGCAAGGAACAGAGACAGACGAAGAGGGACGAATGAGAGAAATAGCGCTACTTTTTCTACTATCCTGTCAGAGTGTTGCCGAAATTGGCATCCTCTTTCTCTCGGAATAAATCAAACGATAGATTTGGCAATATAGTGTTATCTTCGTTTTACTATAATTTCAACAGTCTATGAATTGATTGAGGCGAACACACTCTGAAACCGCATTGGATACCGGACGCGTTGAGAATGCAGTATGGGCGCACTCGTGGCCAAATGCACCTAAGACCCACGAAAAACTTGAAAAATTCGCTGAATGCGATGATGAAAATGAAAATCAGCTGAATAGATGAGAACTAAAATTTTGACAAAATAATGAAATAAGCTCAATTTCATTGTTAAAATTTCTCAATTTTTTTAAATTTAATATACAGTAGTTAAATATATTTGCTATGTAATGGTCAATTGAGGGGTATGAAAAGTCTGATATTAAAAATATATTGTGGATATATACGAGTAAAATGTGTTGGTGTTTTCAGTTTCGCGAAATTAGTGTAGATTTACGAGTGGGTAGAATTATGCATTGAACATGTTAGATACAAATTAGTCTCGTCGCATCTAGACACTTGGAACCTTAATTTCAATTTTAAGACTGTCTGAAAAAAAAAATGATTTTTTCATGAAGACTACATATTAAATTTATATCTTTCTAATTATCATAACTTATACAAAAATTGAAATAAAGAAAAAGCAAATTCGTTCTGAGCAATAATGTAGGATCACTGAAAAACTTCTGTCTGAAAAATGAGGTGGTGTTGTTTCAATCTCCTTACGTTGCGGGCCATCTGTTGTTCTTTGTAAGATCAATTATAGGAAACGGGGGAATCCCTTTCCCATTGTTGGATAACGTGGCCAGATAGAATCAACAATTGATTTATGATAGGGGTTTCCCCCGGTTTTATGCAGAGTACGTCACGTGACGCGATCATAACTGGCATTGTTTGATCTTTATTTCAATGAAACGTGCAGTGTGTCGGTGACAAGACAATAACACAGATGGGATGGGACAACAAGACGCAATCAGAGATCATCCGAGCATTGCCTATCGAACTCCAATTCAACCATCGTCATGTTTTGCATTAAATGATTATTTCTAGAAAAAAATGCTGAAGAGAAACACATGTTTCTGACCACGTGCCAATTTTTGTTTGTCTCGGTTTTCTCTGATCAAAGATTTCAATGCGATTCGATTAGGTGTTGCGATCAATTTTGTTTTTATTTGAAATTTTGAGAAATGCAAACGTGAGACAAGAAAAAAAATTGAAAAGATTTGGACGAATGTTCAGAAAAATGTATTCGCTACCCCCCAAAGGGCAAAATGTTTGGCTAACAATCGGCTCTTTTGAAATGCAAGAAATTGAAAATCGCGTCCGTTTCCAAAAAAAGAAAAATTTGTCGAAATGGAGCATTCAAAAAACAATCTTGTCACTCAGCTTCAAATTAGTCATTTTGCTCGAAGAATGAAATTCGTGGAGACGAAATCATTGAAAATCTAAGGAAAGCAGAATTTGTGGAACCATTTGATCATTGTATTACTGAAGATAATTCAAACTATAACTATAATTGGAATATATTACTAATTTAAACCATGCAAATTGTGTAATTTCAATAACAATTAGATTCTCTATTGTACGAAAAAAAACCGCGTGTTCATTTTCATTGATAAGCGACTCTCTCCAGTTTTCATGTCTAGAACAGACAATGAAATTTTAATCAATAATGTTATCTAAAGTTTCTACACAAAATTTTCTCCGAAATAGTTTGTATTCGCCATACCTACTTTGTATTGTATTTCGTTGCGGTTTATTTCATCCATCTCGACACCGCCCTCCCCGATCAAGGCCACGCCCTCAACCACGTTCTTTAAATATCGTCACGTGGCGCATTATATTCCTCTAGTCATCCCCATCATCATTTCCCAAATATCATCATTCTAGATATACACGTATAATGAGGAAATCGACACGGTTGGCTAGCAAGATCATCCGCGCTATTGGATGTGCCAATGGATTGGCCGGAAGGTGAGAAGGTGTCCTACTGTATCACAATTGATCCCCAATATTTGTTCAGGCAACTTGGATGCGAAAACGCTGTTGAAATTCTTAAAAAGTCAAGATTCTTGAAGAATGTGGAGAGAAAGGTCCCGTTGGAGTGGGGAGCCGTTGTGGAAGAAGTCGATACTGGAAGACATTCGAAGGCATTGAGTGGTGTTACCCAGGTAAGTCGAACCACATGTTGATCAATGATTTCTCCGCAAGACGTTGTCGAAGTTCACATTTCTAGACATGCAGACAGTTGGCGCATCACACAAGGCAAGTCATTGAGAACAAGGAAGATCTATTGGTATCAAACAAAAATCATTTCATCTAGAAGTTTGCAACAATACTAATATTTAGGTATTTGGCGGTGATCATAGTTGCGCCATAGGGACATGGAGCGGTGTGGCGACAGCTCTCCGTCCGGTTGGTGACGTTGGACTTATTTGGGTGGACGCACATATGGTTTCGATAAAGACCAACCGACACATGAACGATTTGTGATGTTTTAGGACGCGCACACACCAGAAAGCAGTGATACCGGAAATATTCATGGCATGCCGGTTGCGCATCTACTTGGTTTTGGCGATAAGAATTTGACGAAAATCGGCGACCGTCTACCAAAATTGCAACCGCACAATCTCTGCATGGTGGGAATCAGATCGTATGAAAATGCTGAACAGGTTAGTTGATGTCAGAAGCTCAAACGAATTGTATCGTTTCCGGCAATGAATCTTAAATTTATGCCGATAAAAAATGAAATAAGAATTCTCATTGTTATGGTGAATTTTTCTAGAAAGTTTTCAATTCCGAATTTTTAAATCCTTTTATATTTGTATCGTTGCAATTGTCAAAATCAAATGACGGCATCATCGCATGATTCTCCAATGATCTCGCAAATTGCATCAGTATTGGGGCGTAGGGGGGGGGCAGCAAACAACATGTTTGATTAATTGACTGACGCTCTCGTATCATTATCCATGTTGTTATTTTTTTTAGGAACTTCTCGAACGTCTGGGAGTCCGCATCTTCTATGCGCACGAGGTCGAAAAGCGTGGTATCGCCGACGTGTTGCAGGAAGCGCAGTATCTCGTTACCAGGCGCGTTTAGACATTTTTCGTTATTGATATGAAATTTGTGTTCGCTTTTAGAAATACTGTTGGCTATGGATTGTCGATTGATCTTGATGGTTTCGATGTATCATTTGCGCCGGCTGTCGGCACGCCAGCTGATGATGGAATCAATGCGTTGGAATTCGTCAAAGCTCTTCTTACCATTGATTTGACCAAATTGGTGGCTACGGAAATTGTCGAGTTTTTGCCACAATTTGATGATGAGAACATGACTAGGTTTTGAAAAATATTGAACTGTTGTAGAAAGGGAAAATTTGATATGATTTTCAGTGAGCAATTGGTCGCCACCATTGTTGAATACATTTACAAAACCAAGGAGTTCCAGACGAAAACAATTGAAGAGATCGCGCAGAGGGTTAACAAGTCAGAAGACGTCGAGAAATTGGCACAGATGTTGTGAAAAAGAAAGCTATATAATATGTATAATTAATTGTATCACCCCTTTGATAATAATACTCCATTTCAGAGTAAATTTGTGATGTTTTTAAATGCTATTATGCATTCGGCGTGAAGAAGTTTTTTTTTTGTTTTTTTTTTTTCACCACAGAAACAGTGCATTACGTCGGCCTTCTTTTTATTTATTCGTTTAATTATCGGAATTTTAATATATTATAATTGACATTTAAATAAATAAAAAACCGATGGATGGACCTACATGTTAAGAAAATTAGGAAATTTTCAAGAAATTGATGTCTAAAAATGTTATTATTATTGGAAGCATATTTTAAGAAATGTTTCAGTGTCTTCAATGTTCACTCAGTTTTTTTTTGGTTTCAACAGTATTTGAAATTTATTAGCCAACCTGTTTAATATTTTTAGACACTCTGTTGGCAGTTTTGTATTCTAAGGGATTCGTTCTCGTGTCAGGGCTGTGGACTTGATGCCTTGATGTAAAGTAAGGTTGTGCAGGAAAAAATGTTTGGGAATGGCCTTTCTCGGTTTAAAAATCCGGAAAATTTTATTTTTGTTCGATTTCCAGTTTTGGTTGATTTTTTAAAAGCAAAATTTGACGATAAACTCATTTCTCAATTTTATGAAAAAAATGATTGAACCCCTAAATTTTGAAAAATTTTCTTCGCTGATTAATATTAAAGGGTTTTCTACCATGCACCTTTAAATTTCGCAGTAATCATTGCTGGCAAAATTAATTGATATTCCGACCCAGAAAACGGGAAATTTCCAGTAAATTCCAGATGTTGATCTTTTTTTGATATTTCAGTGATTTATTTTCTTAAGAAGGCAAAATAATGTTTTCTTTCAAAATTCGTTCAAGTGACAGCAAAGACATAAAAACGAGATTTTAAATGTAGTATTGCAATATTCCACGTAATGACCTTTATTTGAAAATTTTAAATCATCTAGGCGGAACGTAAATTAGCCTTTCGCTACTAATATTAGGAATGCAATGTTTCACTATAGCTCTCGAGCTTTTCATCGCTATTCTTGAGCTTCTCTCACCCAACCAATATACTTTTTGGATCTATAAATCACCAGTCAGTTGAATCCTTCAAATCCTTTTAGAAAACGATTGGAACTCTAAATAGAAAAAACGAAAGGCAGAGAGACATTGCGATTTTTTTTAAGATGCGTCGCGTTTCATTTTTTTTTCCTGCTGTGGCGTCAACGTCGCCGACGCTCGCTTGAACAAGCCGAACGTCATTTTTCATGCTGCCCCACTCTCCGAGATTGACTTACACTATTGCGATACGTTGTTGCCGCCGCTGCAGCGAAATGATTGCCTCCGAGATTTCCGCGTCCGAGAAATTATTTTGAATCGAACAGTTGGACTATTGCACTCTCATCATCGTCGAGCGGCTTCAAATAATGTATGAACCTCCAAATTACTTTTCTTTCATTCATTTTTTTTCATTTTGTAAACAATTTGGGGGTGGCGGTTTTGTTGATATCTGTAAAAGGACAAAGACGAGTCCGCCAACTGATAGCAGAAAACATCGTAAAAAAAAAGAAGATGCAATTGGTGAACGTCTCATCTTGATAACACATCGCCGCTGCTTCAGTCGTAATATGTTCGCCTAACTTATTCATCTCTTTTCATTTTCATACTAAAATGAAAACGAATGTGATTATGAATTTTCTTTTCATTCCACATTACCACGCTTTTAAAATTATAGGTTTTGCGATTTGAAAATGTGGTGTTGGCAAGCAACGTTTCGGTTTGCATGGCAACATGCTCTTAATAGAAATTGTCCATCACGCAAAATCGAATGCCTGACCCCTAAGCACATAAGAAGAGCTCTTCCCATAATTCCATTTTTGCAAAAACCCCAACCGGCTTCTTTCCACTCTGATGCTCTGATTCTTCATGAATCAAAAAATGAACATTGCAAATATCACGGGTTGGTTTTCACAGCAGAATGCATGCGGCTAATGCAATGACATTCTCGATAACGTGTTGCGCTATAAATGCTTTTCATTAGGTTCCACTGAGCGCTAACTCAAAATCCAAATTTTTGCGGTTTTCTCTCAAATAATTGTTCTACCATTCCTTTTTTACATGTGTTTGACTTGAATAATTAAGAATGTTGCGCTCTATGGTGATGACACCATCATCTGAAAAACAATGGAATGCGTAAAAAAAAACAATGCCGATTAAATTCAAACAATGGCATGACGATGAGCTCTTTGTTTCTGCTTTCATGGTTATCCTTTCCATCTCGCTAGTTTTTCTCTCTTTTTCTTTCACTAAACCAATCAAATTCAGATTCTTTTCACCAAACTAGATGAATTCGGCAAGACTAATTCATCATTTTCTCGCTCTCATATAATTTTTGTACTCTGCTTTTTTTTTTCAAAAATTCACTTTATAGATTGCTCATGACGACAAAAATGAAAGCTGCTCTCCTCCAGGAGGTCCGCCGACATCTATCCGAATCGGACCTCATCAACTTGGCACAAGTCAATTCGGCGACATATGGCGAGCTGGCCAACACTGGTTCGGTGAAGCAGCTGGTTGATTCGATGGAGTTTCCAAAAATTGGCATGAAATAAGAAGACGTGTCGATTTTAGGTTGATTCGCATGGAATGCTCGCCAGGCAGAATGGAGACATGCGGGTTGCGCATCGATCCGTTTGGAAAGACCGTCCATACACCTGGAGCCGATGGTTTGCAAGAGAAGCAATTCGTCGATTTCGTCTACGATAATCTGATTTCCACCACAATTACCGGCACTCTAACTCTGCGCAACGTGATAATTGACGATTATTTTTACGAACGCTTCATGCTGGTGAAGCATAATTTGAAGTTTCGAATTCAATATGAAAAAAGTCTTACCACGTTTTGTATTTTAGGTACATCACCGGCCTCGTATTGAATTTTTGCAAAATCACAGTTGATCGTGAACAATTCCAACGTATGCTTGAGGGTTTGAACCTCGATACATTTCTCGTCTTCGATTGCACCATGAACACCGATATTATGACCGATGAGGTAGTCATTATATAATTTGTATAAATTAATTTGTCAATTTTTAGCTGATTCTGGGGTTTCCTCGTTTGGATAAACTCGCCATTGCTATGAGAAACGGATTCACCGGATTCGCCAACTTGACCGATGTGTTGTTCTTTCATTGGATGAAGACAAAACATTTGCCGAGTCAAACTTACTTCGAAAACATTACCTTCGTTAATGTTCATAGAAACATGGGCTATTTTGTTCTCAAAGTAAGTTTTATTTGGTGTAAACCATTTTGTCGCTGAATCGGTGGAACCCTTTGAAGTTTCCATAAATCATTTGACATAAGCCTTGAAACGGAATTGCCCAACCAAAACACCACCAAAATATTATCATTTTTCTCTTTTATACGGCTCTTTCATACGCTTCAGGTTACAAGATTTGAACAGATTCTTGTTTAAATATAGGTATTATCGAATTCAAACGGCTGACTTGAAAACGTGCCAAGTGTCTCAAAACAAAGAAAAGTATTCTAAATTGCCTACGCGCAATTAATTTTCAGTCGACCCTTAATTTATTATTAGTATATACACCTGCGTAACTAAATCTCCACCGATTTTGCGAAATTGAAAGCCTTCTAGCGATATATATTTATATATATGCGCTTAATAAATTTAATTCTCTCATTTTCAGCTGGCGAAAATTACGAAGAAGAAATTCGTCTTGGCACCTGTTAAAATGGTTGGCGGCAAGAAAAAACACATCCTTCGCATCTTCAGTGAAATGTAGATTAAATTTGATCACAAAAATCAACTGTAATAAATACTTGTATTTTGTAATTTATCTCATTTATTTTGTTTGACTTATAAATAATTACTTGACAATTCAAATCTTCACATACATATTTATTTACAAGGTAAACATATTTCAATACATATGTACAAATTGCTGATTTAGAATTGTGTTCCAAAAGATTGCACACGTCTTGCTGATGTATTTCTAGCAGAATTGCGAATATAACCATCCATATTTGTTGCCGATGACACATTATTCTCAAGATTTTTCAAATTCTTGCAGCCTTGAGTCGGAAATCTGAACCGAAACATGTTTTCATTCGAAATAAACAAGTCTCCTAACTTTAACATTTTCATTATATGTTTTCTCATTGGCGCTGAAGAAATTAAGAACAGCCATCCCGACAAACTACAATAGCAGTCATTAATCAAATTATATCCCATATAGAAAATCTGAAAGCAGTATTTTTAAATATCTCAATAATAACGTCTATATATACCCTAGTGGGAACATTCGTATTTATGCCAAATGCATAAATCACATAAAGGTAATAAATGAGCTCAGCTACACACGTTACAATTGCAACAATTGTTAAACTATTTTCCTGTCGTTGTTTTTCAGACATCACCTTACGATTGTAATTTGCTTTTTGGGCAGCATTAATTGTTCTCTGAAATATAAAATTTTCAATATTGGCTTAATTTTAATCCAATTCACCATTCTATACTTCTTTTTGAAATACACTAGCATTGTAATATTGATAATGACAATGATAGTAACAAAAATTGATTCAATTAAGTAGGCGGCGAGAAAAAAGTTCAATCGGAATTTTTTGTCCTCGAATTGTATATAATAGCTGGAATCGAAAATTTGATAAATTTACACTACAAATCACATACCCAACACGCTCGTGCTTCCAGTAAAACGATCGTGGAATCAACGCAGAACCGATCATCAAACCAATGCCAATTTGGAATATATGAATGCATGGGGCCCACGGAGAAGACCAAATCTTCAAAAGTGTTTCTCAATAGACAATAATTCAAGCTCAAATTACTCTTTTATGTCTGACTGGCAAGCAAACAGCAGTGGCTCGGTTCAATGCTAGTGCGACAACAGTGCATCCTTGAATTCCGCGAGAAGTCCAAGCAATGATCAAGTATAAATGTCCAACAGTTGTACCAAGCGATAAATAGTAGTCGATGAACCATCTAAATGATGATTATTATTTTGCCAAATTGTCAATATTTGGGCAATGTGACAACAATAAATATTGTGACGTTAAGTGTTCGCGAGGGATCATTTTAAGTACATTGTTTTGTAACTAAATTCAAAAATTATAGCCAACACCAAAAATTTACATTTCAATATTTTGCTCACTAACTATTTCAAATAAATTAATATAAATATTCTAGGTAGCTGTAAATCAGTTAGTACTTACTCTTTTGCTGGGAATACACAGCCAACGTAATTATTGATTAATGAGATCATGTCAACAATAATACCGATAGTAAATATTCGATAAAACATTCCTGAAATCAGACCAGTAATATTTAAAAATTATAATTCCATTATCACCTTTATAAAAGGAGTTGCGAAGAGCTAAGAGAATGATGATTTCCATCCAGTATAAGTTGACAGTTATCAACGCGACAAACATCAACGAATAACTGCTAGCCGCTTCTAAGTAATCAAACCATAATGGAAGTGTCTCGTTGGAAATCACATCCATAAGATCTGCAAGACCAAAACAAATTGTTGAATTGATTTCCAAATTAGAGTGACGACGCCAGGATGCGAATTGTCAATTCGTTGCGTGATGTTCTCAATTTTATTGGAAGGGTCTGCCAAAATAGAGAGCAAACTTTCAAATATGTAATTCGAGGCCATTTTAAACGTGAAGACTAGATTTTGAAAAGTGCAGAAGTCGTTTTTTTTTTGGCGAATTTAAACAAATGTTGACGAATTGAAAAAAAAAAGACTCGTGATCTGACTTTAAGATAAATGACCAATTCAATTAGCTTACTTAGTTTATTTTTACTTGAATTTTTTTTTAATGTTTGCTCTTTATTGAATTTTCCCTCGCGAGATTCCATTAATTCTTATACAGTGAACAAATTCATGATATTTTTTTGTTTCTTGATAGTAAATGATGTACTAACAAAATTTTTTTCAATATATTTCGACGTACACATATTTAGAATCTAGAATTTTCTCGCAATATTCACGTGTCAGTTCCCGTCTTCATTTTGACATCTTCATCATCATATTTATAATCCCTAATTTTTCTGATAATCGCGCATGCAGATCTATTGCGGCGATACATGTTGATCGCAAGCAACTACGCAAACGCTTCTTGATCAGATCGCATATAGTGAGGAACATTCGCGAAATGTTCAACTTGATAGGGCAAGAAGCAGAAAAACACAAAGATAATGACGAATCGAGTGCAAAGTTTTGCAGAAGCGTGGAGGGCGGAAAATCAACGAATTTTCTAGTGATCTCTATCACCAAATATTGTGAATAAGTTCTATTGCAGCAAGAAATGAACAAAACATTTTGGTGATAGGAAAAACAATAGCAAAAGCAACATATAATTCTGGCACCTTCACGATTAGAATATTCTATTTCGGAACACCAATAGGATGTCGGTCTTTTAAATTCTCATTTATTTGAATATTCTGTGACGATTCACGTTGAATTAATACCGCCTTTACACATATTCAATGCAACGGATCAACTATGAATTTCTAGAATATCGAAGATTATCTATTATCTGATGATATGCATATCGCATTGATAAACCATTTTTCACGTGATCTGCATGATCTACATATGTGTGCGGAAGCAAAAAAATAATTTCCTTGTTAATTCATTGGTGTGTTGAAAATAAGCGTTTAACGAGATCTAGCTACAAAAGGGAAATGTCCTTATGAGGTTTCAGATCATTCGAGAATATTGATCTCCATAAAATCTGTCTCAATTTAGGGGCATTGCCAAAAGCCAATGACGTGTTACCTATCTGATCGCAATATTGTCACTTGTAAATCATTTCAAAATGCACCCAAAAAATAATGGGTGCAATGTACCCAGTCATTGTTTTACGATTCTCCGCGACTGTAGACTATAACGCCACGCGATCTAGGGAAAGTGGGCGGGGCAAGATTGATGATCGCCAGACAGTATAAAAGTCCGTGACGGTACACAACATGCCATCATGTATTTCATTAACGATCTTCATCAATAGTGTATTTATTTGATTGCAGTAATGGCGACTTCTACACTCATCAAAGCCCTCGAGAACCCAGTTAAACGTATTCTTATGGTCCGTCCAACTCATTTTGAGGTATGAAAATCACGATTTAATAATTCTAGAACGACGCACATTTATTAACTTAATTTCAGCTTAAATATTCGATCAACCCATGGATGGACATGAAACGAGGAGTCAACAGGGAAAAGGCGCTCAAGCAGTGGAATAACTTGAAGACCACTATTGAAAATTGTGGGGCAAAAGTGGAAGTCATGGAGCCGTATGTGAGTTGATAAAAAGTACCTGTGATCAGGAATGAAAACTGTCTTTCAAGGCGGAAGTACTAGGAATTACGTGTTAGAAGTCTAGCCCAACCCTTTTTATAATTATAGAGAAGTCAGGAATAGAAACGTTTCAATTATAGAACATACGTATTGAACAGTTAGGGCGTACTTTAAAGGAGATGAACATTGCGTCTCGACTTTAAGCGATTCTTAAACTGAAATTATAGGGAGCTGAAAACTTGCCGGATATCGTGTTCGCCGCAAACGCCGCCATCATAAAAGGCAATAAGGCCTATCTGGCAAGTTTTGCGCACCCCGAACGCCAAGGCGAGCGATTCTTCTATGAGCAATGGTTCACCGAGAATGGCTACGAATGCGTAGGAGATCAAGATATCCCATCGGAAGGTTTGACTTTTGACTCCAATTATAATACGAATCATGTGGGAAGTGCTCTCAAATTACAAGCTATTGAGAATTCAACCAATTTCCTATTGTTGCATATAGATTTACAAGTGGCTGGCGAGACGAAATGTGACTCGATCCCCATCATATTCAAATAATGAGAAATTATATATTAATATAATCAAAATAAGCACCCCGAAAAATAATTTTTCGTAGATTTACTGTGTAGGTTATAGGTATTACGATAGGCGAAATCCTTTAAATTTTGACGTCCAACCTTGCAGATGTGTATCCTATGGTACCACCTACTGCTCTTTGTCCTGTGATGGTAATATTTCGCAGTGGGGGTAAATAAAAGTTTCAAGTGAGGATGACGAAAAAGAAAAGAAAATTTAATGAAATGCGCTAAGTGCCGAAATTTGTTTCTCATGATTTGTGAGGTCCTATGACGGCCCAAAATAGCTCAATATTTGCAAACCAAATGTTTATTATTGGAAAAATTCTTTATTTTTTGCATTTTAGAACGATTTAGATCAAAATACATGAGAAAACAGCCCACATTCGAGTAGTATTTTGTTTTGTTCTGCTCGATTATGTTTGAAAATAAAATTTTGTGGGAACTTGGAAGATTGCATTTCAACAGTGAACTATTTTAGAACTGAAATCAAAATGACGAGGGTTTCTTAAATTTCATATGTGTAGGCTATATATATAATGATGTTTGATGGCTTACTTTTTTGAAAGGATGATGGCAACTAGACGATAGATTTTTACTAGAATTTGAAATAGTAGTTTGTAGGTTTTACAAAATGCAATTCCCGGGTACTTCAATTGTTTTACCATTTTTCAGCGTATTGTCATCGGTAGAAATTGGGACCATGGGAATTTGTGGACTGTTGTATTTTTTTCGTGCCAGTAGTTCAAATTTGAATTTGAAATCTGGGAACTCAAATACGATACAACGGATATCATACATAAAATGAAGTAATAGAGGATGCTGGTTTTTTATTGTAAATCGAATCAAGCAGCTTCCCTAATGCAACAAAACGTACAAGTGTGTAACAACGATCAGAAAATATTAAGCAATTATGTCGACAATTTTTTTTTCATGTTAGTGTAATATGAGAACTTACACATAATTTTTTTGGAATGAGAGTCCACTCAGTTATAAGAGTTTGGTAATAGGAATTTTGCAAACTGAGCTTGAAAAAGCTGAATGTGCGCAAAGATTCGTCGATGAATGAATTAATTTTTAAGGTGCCGGTGACGCGTTATGGGGCGGCGAACAATATCGCACATTGTTCATGGGCGTGGGAACCCGAACCGACGTGAGGGCACTTCGCGATGTTGCAAACAAACTCGACGACGGCTCATTGGATTGGAAAGTGATCGGATGTCGGCTTGTGGATCCCAGGTTTAGCTTTCATTTTTTTGTTTATTAAAAACGCGTGGGTCAGAGAAAATTGGAAAGACAGTTGAATGACACTGGGAGGAGGGGGGGGGGCTATGAAAAACACACATGTACGTACAAGAATTCTGATTCGAGCATGGTGGGAAGGGGGAAGAACATATTTTTCAAATTAGTGAAAACCCAGTTGTTGCAAGATGTTGTTGTTTTGCACAAGCAAGTCTAATGGCAGCGGATCACGATTGCATCCCAGATTTTTTGTTTTATTATTTAATGTTCTAGGTTCTACCACATCGACACCGCCTTCTGTCCACTTAACGAGAGCGTTGCAATTTACTACCCATACGCATTTGATCATATTACACGCCATAACATGCGTAACGAAACTGATCTAATCGAGGTAACAAATTAAATTAAATTACAATTCAAACATCCCACATTATTTTTTCATAGGTATCCCTGAAAGAGGCTAGGAACTTTGCATGTAATGCTGTAGTTGTTGGGCAAAACGTTATAATGCATCATCAGAACGATGAAATTGCTAATAAGCTAGTCAAACTTGGATTCACAGTGCGTTTCACGGATATGAGCGAGTTCATCAAATCGGGTGGTTCGGCAAAGTGTTGCACACTTCAAATATGATTATTAATTGCTTCAAATCGTTTCTGTCTGGATTTCAAACAATCATACGTGTCTTTAATTATATTTTATTGGACAAATAAATTTTATTATCGAGCATATAAAACTACACGTGTATTTTTTAGTGTTTTCCTATAATTGCTTCAACAAGACTGGAATTGATTTGAATTAAAAATGAATAGCGTTTTCTGAGTTTTCAAAGAAACTGGAAATCGGGGGAGTTGAAATATAGTCCACCTACACAATACGTTGGCGCTATTCTTGCTTGTCAGAGCGTGATTAAAAGACACGAAAAGCGAACACAAACTCGAAAAAGCGAACTCTGCAGATTTTTTTTGTCTAAACAATAGAGGTCAGTCGACATATCCCTTCGTAGTCTTTAGTTTACAAGCGTCGGAAAACTTTTGTAGAGTACAAAAAATTATAAAATCAACAGAAAATTGGTAAAAATCGCACTACCTTTCTTATCATGCAATATTGTTTTCAGTCCATTTGAATTGTCGAGATTTGAAAATGAAGACATTGGTTAGTAGTCGAAGTAGTTACAAGCTTCTAGTAGAAAGTAGTTAGCATTGGGCATGAAATGGAACCTTGAATGAAATGAAAATTGATTAGTAATGATAGGATCTGCAATTTTTAAGAGTAACAGTACATTCAAACGTGATTCGAAATTTTTTGAGGCCAAAAATATTTACATTAGACCTACACAGCCGGTCCACATAAGCTAAACTGGCTATAAAAGGCAATATTAAAAAAGAAATGACTACAAGGCTTTTTTTCCAATATTGGAAAAAAATTCCGAAAACAATGTGCTGAAATGAGAAATTTTGGGATCTCATTACTATCAACAACCACATTACTTTTCTTATTGAATCCCTACCCCTGCGATTCTGCGTTGGTGTTAAAGAAACGAAAGGATTCCAATTCAGATGGTGAAGTAAGACAAAAATCAAACATTGAACAATCACCTCCCGAAATTCTGACGACAGACTACATCAAAATTTGATTAAATTCGAGCGTAAGATCAAAAGATTTTACACCAATTCTTCTACAATGTAAATCGAGCAAAAAAAAAGAAAATCTTGAGAGCGGAGAACGCATTGAAAATAAAATAAATATTGGCGGCAAGTTCATCTTCACACTAAAAAATATTGCGCTTTGTTTCCAACTACTTATGTTTATCAAACATTTTTATATGTCGCCTTTTTGTTGAGTTGAAATCGGTTTAAAAACTCGTAAGACCGCAGAACAGTATATAGAAATCGGATTAATTTTTTTTGGAATTGCAAAAGAACAAAAATGATGGAAAAGATATTCGAAGTCAAATATAACGAAACCTTGGCCAAAATCAATTTTTCTTTTGACGTTGGCGAATCTGAGCAAATATTCATAAGACTTTTAGTGCTTGCCAAACACGGGAAAGTGTTAATTTAAAAATATAAAATTTTCGACGGCGTCAACAATTCATCAAAGAGCCGACTACACTGATAGGGCTCTCTCATTGTTGGTGGTTATTTTTATTGCCAATAAAAATACACATTTATACAATTACTAAGAACATTGTGATCATTTGTTGAGAGAAAGTTAACAAAATCAAAATTGGTTGAAACATTTTTTTTTTAACTGCAATAATGCTCATGAAAATTTTCAATACAAGGGATGAGCTCTTCATTCATTCATGGCAAAATAATAATTTCATTTTTGTGTGCAAAACATTCCAAAAATAAATAAATTTCGAACATTTTGTAAACATGCTCAAAATCTCAACTAATCAAAAACCTATATAATATAAGAATGTAGGAATTGAGTCCAGGTCCTCTCGCAACCAAAATAAAACCGTATCACTATGCTTGTACAAAACACGGCCAGATTGCCTTGGCACTGGTATTAAATGTTAAAATTTTATTTTTAAAATGGCGGGTTTTTGAAAAATGCTCATCTCTCGCATTTTCTTTATGGGCGATTATTCAATTTTTGATTTAGACAGTAGAAGTTTGACATATCATACTGACTTCCGGTATAACCAGAAAATAACACTCACGCTCGTTTTTTTTACGCAATCAAATTGGATTTTCGGGTTGGTAAATTCAAGAACTGACTGACTATTTAAAGAATGCGCCTCGATACTCCGAATACACTAATCACAATGCTACATGCGCACATTTTTCTTCCGTTTATGGAACCATGCAGATTTTTCAAAAATTATTTATTGTTGACACTGGAAATTTGGCTGACACCCTAAACAATATCAGCAGTCTTGGAGAGAGGGGGCGGGGGGAACATGTTAAAGGTGCATAGCGCATCAAAAGGTCCATAACGAACCTTATGATTTATGATCAATTGGGATTACATATACTCTGGCAATTGAATCGTCAACAAGTCGGCCACAAAGTATCCAATTGGAATCAAAGCCTCTTGTTAGCCAATTATTATCAAAATATAAGAATCTTCAATGTAGTTCTAATTATTGGAACAGATTACGTGCTTGCATGTCGTCAATTTGAATATATGTATAAATCAGATAGGATCGTTCAACGAGTAAAAGATAATTTTCACTTTCTCAACTACTGTATTTAATATAAGAAAAAATATTTTTTTTTGGAAAAATGGTTTAAATAAATTTCAAGTTATTGCAATGTAAAAAATCAGATAATAAAATAAATTAATTAATTAAATATTGAACTTTTCCCTATTGTTGCAAATATATATTTTGATTTAGACCTAAAACAGTCATTCTTTGATTATAGATGAGAAATAGATCTGTTAAGCAAATGACAATCTTTTTTAATTATCCTTCTCAGAGTTGTTAATAGGTGTTGCTGGAACCCCAGCCACCGCTAATAAAAACAAACAGGCAATTGTGGCGAACCCCGGAAAATGTCCGCAGATCTAAACGAGCTCTCTTATTGATAACCGTAACCATTCTAACAGTTTTTATGAAGAAAAAATTGTTAAAAATGAATAGTATCTATTCCATTTATTTTCATTTAATGCAATGCTCAACCCGCTAAAATTTCTACAAATGTACAAATGAATTTAGTTTGCCTTAGCGATGTTTTGACTTCTCCACTGTGCAACAAATTCTTGCATATTGTGGGGAACGACTCGTGGAAGCTGAAAAATTGTTAATTGAAATAAAAAACGATATGTTCAATTCTATTCCGAATTACCTTATTATTATTATTAGTCTCGAATGTGAAAAGGAAGCGATCACAAAATTCGAATTGCTGAGTTCGCTCATTGAATACCTCAGCTTGAGAGCAAACCTGAATCAAAACTAATTATACGTATAGTGGTTGATGCGATTCCTACATTTACATAATTGTTTTTGACATTGCAAATATAAGCATTGAAGCGAAGAATACTTCCAATTTCGATAACTTTGAGAAATTCGGCGTTGTCGAGCGAAACCGCGGTGACGTCGGCTTTCGCGAAAAGCTTGGCGCACATTTCAGCGCTTTCAATCCCTTGACGAACAAGATATCCTCCAAAGACCGAACCATATGGGTTTTCATGTTCCGGATAAGCAATTGTGGTTGTTGTAAGAGCGGTCGCTGACATCGCAATCTCGCCATCCTTGACAATTGGTTTTTCCATTGCTGTCAATTGAGGTGCTGGAGGCTTTGTAGTATTGGCAATCGTACGTCGATGGAAAAGCTCGGTTTCATATGAAGTTGTTGGCTTCAACTGGTTAACTGGACATTTTTCCTTGATGTTAGTTGCATTCAACGAAGCCTGAAAATTTTTCCTTAATTTCAATTTTATCAAATCGAGACTTACAAATAGAAGTTTGGCTGTCAGCATGGTACATCCGTTTTGTTTGACGCTCACTGTGGCTTCCGATTGATATTCCGATGTCCATGTGACTTTTCCATTGAGAAAAATGTCATGGTAGGGAGAAATGCGATAAGCGTTGGTTAGCGATACTGGATGGATTCTCGATGTCACCAACATTCTTGGAAGTGTTCCATTTTCGAACCATTTGGTACTTGGATCCTCACGATTGAGCATGTAGCAGCAGCATGGCGCAACAATGTCAATTGATTCAAGGAGGCGTCCAAGACGCACGTTTCCAGTACTATCAGCCATTTTGAGACGGGAAGATGCATCCGTGCCAAGTGGAAGAATGACTTGAAGATCCGATGTTGAGCCAGCACGCTTTTCCAATGGTACCAACGGATTGGCAGGTTTTGCAAACATTAGTCCTCTTGAGTATTCGTAGAAGCAATCATAGAGCTGATCCATGGTGCGCAGCATCGGCTGCTGCTCGATAAGCTTCTGAAGCGGTCGGTACTTCTTGGTCTGTCGAAGGAGGTATCCCTAGAATGGAGTCATTATAGTTCTGTAATAGAATGATATACCTACCTTGACGCGAAGAGCAGAAGGATTTGCAGTCTTGTTCATGTTGAATGAGTGCAGTGATTGCCAATGATCGACACTCTTCTTTTATACAAACACATCGGTTTCCAAAAAAAATTGCAGCAAAAGTGCAAAAGGCGGGGTCGGAGGCGCATTTTTCGCGGAAAAAACGTCGATGGTGTGTTTTGGATCTGTGCGTCTCTCGCCAGACATATACAAAAAAAGTGGCTGGAAATCGAACCGAAGGTTGCACTTTTATCGAAACGGCACGTGAATCTCCACAGAACCTTGATCGACGCCTCAATTTTTTTTTCAGAAACCTGCAACCACACAGTTGCACTTTTATCGCAAACATGATGAAAAAAAGTCGGTTCGAGAGGAAGTCGGGGTCCAAAAAACAATTGTGTTGGCAATAAAAGAACAATATAAAGGAAAATATGAATCATATATTGCTCACAATCAAACATAATATTTAAGGGAAACATTAAAAAAGAATTATTATAATATCGATGGAAAAGAATATGGCTAACAGATTTTTTGAACTTTCAAAGAATTTTTTAAAACAAAAATTGCAAAAGGAATCCAATTGTAGAACAAAAAAAAAACAATTAAAATAGTTGTGAATGAAGGTTTTTGAATGGGATTTAAGAAAAGATATACCTTATACTGTTATTTTAAAGAAACGGTCCTCTGATTTCAATTTTGATTCCGTGGGTAGGTGAATTCATTAAAATTTGAATTACGCGAGTTATCTTCGAATTTTGTTGCGTATTCCGTCATCTGGCAAGATTTTTAATAAGCTAAAGGCTTTAAAATCCGCAAAGAAAGTTTCTTTAAAACTTTAAATTTAAGTTCTACAATATTATAAGAAACCTTTTGATGTAATGCACTTTTAACCGTTTAAAACGTTTTTTGTGGGATTTTGATATAAATTTATATTTCCCTTTTTGCATTTTTTTTCGCTCTGTACTATAATACCGGTAGATTTATCAAAATATTTCAAAATATTTTTGTGATTTTCTATCATTAATCAAGCGAAGCATTTCTGAACGAGTTTCATGTGCAATTTCAACTTTCGTTACAGAATTGAGGTCATCTGTGCATCTTTCACACACATCCTCGAAGAATTTTTGAAATCATGAGAATAATGCTAACCGAGTATCGGAGAACAGATTTTTTTTTACCTCATCTTCAAGGTCTGTCGGCATCATCATGAGTGACAGCTGTTCGACGTTGACCTGATAAAAGTGCATGTTTACCATTCTCCCGGCGCTTAGAAAAAAAATCTGAAAAAAAAAATGTCGAGTGGTGTGTTGACATATCGGACGAACTGATAAAGGTCAAACACGAAAGTAAGTGCCTGAAGAAATGTTGCCAACGCAGAATTTTCGAAAATTTTTGAGGCAAAAAAACAACACACACATAAAGAAATCCACATCGAAATTGGCATGATTGTTTTAAACAAGTTCATCAAAATGAATTAATTATATGAGAGCAAACAAAAATAGATTTGAATATTAAATTTTTTAGAGCTCGAAGATTCAGGATTTATTGCCAGCTGAATATCGCAGAAATGGTTTTTTTGTCATTTCGAAATAAAAAAAGTAATTCAAGCAAAATTTAAAAAGTAATTTTAAAAATAATAAAATAGAAAAAATAGTAATTCAGCAATATTTTATGGTTCTTCAACCGATTTTAATTTTAGTCTTTTTAGAGATTATGAAAAACTAAAAAAGGCTGTGATGGTTTAAAAAAAATAAAAATTACTTTAACGACTATATTAATTATAAATTCAGATTTCAAGTTCCCTAATTATTTTCTTATTTCATTTTACAATCAATTAATTAGGGTTGTTCATATAAGCCCTAGTCCCGATGTTGGAATTAAGATAACCATTTGATATTTACTCTTAGCCATTGATGTTTGTGCATTTGGATGACACAATTTCTTGACTCATTCACTAGGTCAATTATGTGTGTTTAGTCACATTTTGGCAAGGGGGCTTCTTCTTGATTATTAAAAATATTGTAATATGAAGACAATGATTCAATCGATTTTTGATTGACCATATTGACATTACTTTATATTAGCTGATGATGAAATGGGCAATAGATATAGAAAAATGCTGCAAATCGGGTTTACTTTTAAAATTGTCCTGTTTTCCGGTTTTAAATGAGAATAAAAAACAACAGAATCGAAACATCTGCCCGGACCGGCGGTTGCTGGACAAAAGGTGTCGTGTCATCCATTCCATCTCCCCCCTCCATATGTTGCACAGGCGGGCGTAAAAGGATGGCGAAACGAATCTCAATTCTCAACTAGTCGAAATACTTCGACTCATCCTCTTCCCTTGCTCAATTACAATGGGGGTAATTGTCCACTCAAAAACGAGGCCTGAAAACAACAAAACAAAAGCGCCAAACTACGAATCGAACCAGCGTCACCTTGGCTTCGTTTTTTTTTCGGATTTTCGTTTCAGACATTGTCGGATTCTATCAATGCTTTTTTGTGTGTGTGTGGGAATTGATCGCCACCATTTATGGCATTCCAGCCCCATTCAGTTTGACGTTGAATTACATCGGAAATGCGCGTGAAGGATGTGCCTGCAAGCAATTTGTAGAGGGCAACTCTTTGTGTCGCGCCGGCACACAACAAGAAATCGCAAGCAACCAATTATCCAGTTAATTCAAATTAGGTGTACTTCCACGGTGGACGCATCACTCCTTCACTCCATTCCCCCCTCCCCTTTGCGACATTCCAAACTTGCTCAGCATTCCCAGCTCCACGATAAATTTGTTCATCTTTCAAGTGCGCGCGCATCGTTTAATTATTATTTGGTTGGAGCGGTTTAATATCCATAAATTGATGATGAGATATAAGAAGAGATGCAGGAGAGGCGACTCGAGCATCTCATTGAGTTTCTTGGCCAGGATGAGGAGCCGGCGAGAATTTGAGATTTATTGAATGCGATATTAGCAATAAAGGCATTTTGGCTGGATGGCCCACAACGGCGCATACATTGCCTAAGGGTAGAAACCGATGGGACTCGTCCTGTGGGAAAGAAGGAACAAAACTTTTTGTCCGATTCTCCGCTCTTAAATCTTTTTTTTCTCAATTTTTCTGCTCCCGTTTTCTGGAACATTGTTTTTGGGGACTAATCCAAAATCGGCACACACATTTGTCTTGTACGCCCGACCTTATGAGGGACACGTGTTTGTTACGCCTTGGTTTATCACCAACATTTGTCCAAAACGATCCACCCTACTTTACGGTTTTGTTTTATTCTTCCTTAAATCATTATAAAATCAACTGTATATGTATATGCGATCAAGAAGCATTCACGTTGAATATTTTCATAATTGAAAATTTTTCATTTTTTTTTTGTTGATTTTTCCAGAAATGATTTTACTATTTTCCTTTTCCTAATTTTGTACAAGTTTTCGCAATTTAGTCGTTAAATTCATAAATTCAATAGTGGCTTCTACCTTTTCCGTAATTGGTAACTGATTTGTTCAAATTATACGTTTGGGTTTCTCATAATTATTTCTATTGAATATTAACACGCTCTTACTAATTTTCAGAATGTCAGTTATTTAGGAAAATCGAAATTATAGGACAAATGCTGGTTTCTAATATATCATTGGGTTACCATTCATTCCAGCTTTTTATTATAGTTGCACATTGATTATTTATTACTGTTTATTCAATAATCACTAAGAGAATATTTTAATTTAGCCTAGTCATCACTTAACTCATCGCAATATTCAGAACTAACTCAAGAACTCAGACCCCCCTCCGCGTTGGGAGCACGGTGGTTAAATTTCCGACAATTCTTTGCTTTCATACCAGTGAGCGGTATTTCTCTTTTTATTTATTTTTATTATATTTTTCCATTCAGACAAATCTCACTTAATCCCATATCATTCCCAAACAATGAAAAATCATTGAATTTCTCATTTTTCCCCTTGGATGAACATCCTCTTGTAGTCTACGTAAAAGCTGGTTGACCATATCAATTAGTCGCTTACCTGGCATAACGAGAGAATTGGCAACGTTCGGCACCCTCCGTCTCATCATTCAACTTTCATTGAATGCCTTGTACCTCGCGCGGGTGATGTGGGGCGGGGGGACGAAATTCTCCCAAAAAAAAACTGACCGCTGCGAACCGACTTCTTTTATTCTTCCAATTTTTTTTTTCGTGTATGTATATGTCTTAGTTGATTGCTGCTTCGAAACGGGTAGATGGGTTGCGCAATGAAAATAGTTCGCTTTCATTGCCAACAACAATCCAAACAGGATTTCAAGTGTCTCCTTTTAGCATTCCCTCCTGTATCCCACCACCCTGATGTCCACTCCACCTTTCACTGTTTTATCTAATTACTGTGATCAGTCAAACTTCCACCCATCCCTCACGTTGGTTAAACTTGAAATATTGTGCTCGAGCTCCAATGCTTCCTTATTGTAAAGCCAGTGCTTCATATGAATCACGCGCAATATTGCTGAATTGCAATTTGGTCAGAAGGCAACCTCTGATCAAATCTGCAATCGGCCTTGTTACAATATCATCCCCTATTGTCTCAATTAATTGTTTTCGAGCATTCGTGCTTTTCCCCGAAATATGTATTTTTTTTTTGCGATGAGCCATCCCATTATCGCAATGTGGGTCCACTGGTTTGTATAGGGTCTCAGGACGTGTGAATTAAATGCAATTAAGATTATGCGTATTGTTGCAATGCTTGTGGCAAGTTGGATTGTGTCAGTGTTATGCATCCTCCCCCTATAAAATAACGCAGTTTTAGTCAAATCCTCCTCAAACCTTTGTTTTTATAGTTGAAAAGAATAGTTTTTCCCCTAAAAAAAAGAGAGATGATGAAACGCAATGCCGCGTTTTCAATAAATTTGGTCAATGTTACCAAAGAAAGCGAATAACTAGTATTTAATTTACATGCAAAAAATCTGAAGGCCTTCAAAATTTGCAAATGACATACCCATGTATATTCATTCTACAACAACCCATCGTATTCCCATCAACGGTTTTGTTAAACGGAGTGCCGTTCAAAAGACATTATGCCGAATAACGCATTAATGGGACACATTGTCTCAACTTCAACCAAAGCGTCATTGTTGAGATTGTTTGAGAATTGACTTTCCAAACGATTGAAATTATTTTAAACCTAGTTATTGAATTGGCTTTGTGTCAAAAATAAAATATGTTCAATTTTTGATAATTTTGAACCCTCAAATAATGACCATAATATACAATTTCTGTTGGTATCCACTTAATGGCATGAACGGAATAAATCTATTTGTAGTACTTAAAACTCGGTCTTTTTTCAAATAATGACCATTTCAAAGATGTGATAACAATACCAGTTCTTTTCGACCGGCAGTTACCTTTTTTGTATTCTTCTCCCCATTTATTGCCAAATTTAAAAAAGTCCCCCCCCCCCTTCCATCATCGCTAAGAAATGTTTCTCTCACATTCCTCAGCAGCAGTATTGTTTAGTCACCTTATTTTTCATCATTTATCATTTTCTTGACTTTCTCCCGACATGCAACTGTTCTTGTTCCGAACCCTTTCTTCACTTTTCTATCATCATCATGTGAGAATGTTGAACATCAAATATACTTTTATATTGAGCTTCGATAGGCATCTGCATTAATTTACAGCTAGCTCTGAAATTGATTCATAATGTCTTTGCTACTAGATGATGCTTATGAGACCATATTGGGATAGACCACATGTATCATTTCTGGAAAATGTGTTGTGTTCAAAACATCAGGCATACCGTGTTTTTTTTGTCCATCCGTCCATCACATTTGTCGTCCCTCCCGCCTACCCCCCAGTCCCCTCGATCTCCGCCACTACCTCTTCTCCTCCCCGTAAATGTCCATTCAATTTTTTCCGCACTAAACGAGTTTTTAGAACATGTTGAAAGAAACACAAAGAGAGGCGACAAAAATGGTAGCCATTGACCACAAGGTCGCCATTGTCTCAACCGTTTCTCCTCATCAAAAAAATAAATTGTTTCAATTTAAGTATGTTTGATACGGTAGACGCAAATGGAGGTGAGAGAAAAATGTGGTAATGGCAGAGAAAGCAGAGGGGGGGGGTCAGAATTTGCAACCAAAAATTTCAGTGTTTCGATTTCTCAGAAAGTGCAGTAAAATAACTACACATTCTGAGTTTAAATTTTCTTTTACAATCTAGAACAGATCACAATAGTGGTGTCGCTAAGGATTACTGTCATTTTTGACACGCCAAATTTGAATTCTCATTCCATTTTTCAGGTCCTTCTCCTCAATATCTTAACCTGAAATCTAGTAAAATTTCAAGGTCGGCGAGGCGTTTTTAAGGGAACATAAAACAATTCTCGACGTCGAGAATTGTATGAGAACCTCGTCTATCTCAACAATCCTCCGAATTGTTGATTTCTTAAAGATTATATTCATTTGCGATCCTCATTCTTACCAAGTTCTAAGCCACTTTTGTCGCAACATCTATTTTTGAGGCAAGCCAACCGAAGAAAACCGATTGGGGGGGGGGGAGGACACAACAGAAAAAAATTAAATGCCAAACCGTTGCAACGCGTATTTACCGATACCGTGCGTGCGTCGGCATGTGTGTTATTCCATTATCCTCATTCGATAAAAGCCTGCCGCCCTTGGCACTACCGTTTTGACCATTGGCAATTCTAATCAAACAGGTTTCGTCCACGTCCACTTCCACTAATTTCCTCGGACAATCTGCCAGTCAGTTATTGAAATAATAAAGTTTGGTGTACAGCGGAAAATGAAGTCAAATTATGTACACATTCAACCCGAATTGTGAATGTGTCTAGCCATACAATTCCATTAAATACCATTGTAGGCTTCTTTTCCATAAATTTTGCCAAATATGATATTTCTAAGAAAATTTTCATACCATCATTAATCTTAATAGTAATCTGTAGACCTATTACTATTATTTCTATCTCTCATAAGCAGGAGCAAATTTTCAAAAATTCTATATCGCACATTGAGCATAATTCTTTAGAAATATGTATTAAACATGTGGCTTACCTTTTGTTAAAGCACCTTTTTTCTATTAAAGCGAAACCAAACCGTTTCTGTAAAGTTAACCTCCATGATTTGCCGCAAACTTCAGTTTTGAATGTTCGATTATGCAAAAGTAGCCATCTGCGGACATTACACAGTTCGTCCTTGTTGAATGGACTTGCAAAGACCCGGTTTTCGCGGCGTTCCTTGAGCTAATGAATTATTTTTCGAATTGTTCACCGCTGACGCGCTACATCTTGATTATTTTGTAACAAAAGATCTGGTGTGTGTGTGTGTGTGTGGGTGGGTGGGTGTCTAGCTCTAAAAGTGCATAGAGAAAACCGGTTCGAACACGGTTTTTTTTATTCGGAGATTGCCACATCTCTCCATCTTCAACTTTTGCCTTGGGATCACAATGGTCAGTCAATGAGGAAAAATGAGAAAATCGATTGATCCTCACGAAATCGCTCAATGTTGTTTTTCTTGTCCACTCATCCCCCCCATTCCCCGTTAAGCTAATTATCTGACGAGCAACTAAGGCTCATAAATTCTGTCCACTAAAAACCAGACGATTATAAGTTTCGAAACATCTGCAGCTCGCGGCATTTAACATCCCTTGTCCATTCGGTTGTGTTAAATGGCTTATTTTAGTCGATTTGTGCACGGCGAGTAGAAGTTTGTATTTTGAAAAAATATACATTTATGTAGGCGTGCTAGTTGTGAGAGCCGTCCAGAATTTTTTATCAAATTTTTGAATCTCGAATGCGCGCGCTTGAGATCATGCATATTTCACCAACGAACAAATGAAACAGCGAAAATCGGTTCAATAGACAATTTTTTAGTATAATAGTCATTTTTGTCCTTTTATAAAAAAAGTCAACTGACATTTTTTTGGAATCCATTCATATATATATAAATATGAAGCGAATTCGGCCAAGAATCTTTTTTCCGGCATCAAATGAACGGTATTATGAAGACTGAAATCGAGGTTGAGTGAACCACTGCAACGAATTTGAATTGTTGAATGTTGCAAGTGGTTCTCGACCTATTACTGTCTATCAATTCAACACCACCCTCCTTCGCTTTCAATTTGTTCTCTGAAGCGCGCCGCCGAAACAAGTGGTGTAACTTATTGAAGCGCCTTCTCGGACATAACGCACTGGTCACTTCTTGTTTGGGGAGTGGAGGTGCTTAATAAACTAACACCATTCCTTATATGAGTATGTAGGTACAATGCGCGAAAATTTCCATTAAACCGATGCCTCCAATAGCGTTTTGAAACGATTACACAAAGGGCATTGATAGAAAGAATCGTGGGATTCTTTTCAATTATTCAATTGAGTCCCTCCTCATCCTTTGATCTGCTCGCACTTTCATTTTACTCGCAAAACTTTTATTCGCATTGTTTCGCGAATTGGCCACCCCGTCTTCAGACCTACATTCATTCTATCGTTTCAGAGCGTCCAATTACGTGGCAACTGTTTTTTTCAAATTTTGGGCACAACAACAGCATTTTTTTGCGGATGGCAATATAGTGGTTAGTTTGGTATTGATAATACAATAGTTTTTTTGGAATTGACATTTTTATAACTATGTCATAATTATATGTTAAATGTTCGTTAGAATTCCAATGTCCTTCGTTAGAATGCCTAGTTGTGTGAAATTCATGGAATTAGTCAAGTATAATTTTAGAGAATTTTTTGTGATATGTCAAATTACAGTAATCCAGTTTAACTGTCTTTAAGAGACCAATTTGGGAACTATTAAAGGTTTAGAAAATGCAAGGTACCATTTTCCAGAAAATGTCTAATTGATTAATTTATTTGCTCTATATGAAGACTGACAATAGAGGGTTTGGGCCCTTCCAATTGTAAATTGTCCAATCTTATCAATAAGGGACCTTGTCTTTATTAATCACACCCAACTCTTCCCTAATACCAAGTGGTTTTTTATTCATTCATTAAAAAAATTAATTATTTTTTTCATCGAAAACTCTGGAACCTTTAAAAACTAGCACAACTCTTCTTTTTTTTTGTTAATTGCAACCATGAGCAGCAGTTAAATGTGATATCACTTAATTGATGTCAGAAACTCACCTGGTATTAACATATAATTTGGTGCAATTCGGAATAATACGTTCACGTCTCACTTTATTTTTCTTTGGTTAACCGCACACAACATTAGGTCTTTCTGTTTTCCACTTCATCATGCTCGGCTCACTTTTTTTCTGCTCTTAAAACCCGTAGACGGATGTGGATGCGCTGCATATGGTTTTAACTATGCATGTATACACAAAAGATAATTATGCCAAATTTTGGTTGCATTCTCGATGATGATGAATGATGGAGTCAATTCGCTCAACCTAATAATGGATTCTGAGCAATTGATTTGACGTTGTGTGGAATTTGAACAAAAAATAGCTTTTTTTTGCGGCTGCAAAAATTGAAAGAAAAATGATGGAAAATGAGGGATGATTCGCAATTTCGTTGAGATCACATTATCTAATGCATTTCAACTTGAAAACTGGTATCTTGTCCGTGTATTTTGGCATCAAAGAGCCCCAAAAACCATTGCGTGACAAATCCTAGGTTTTTGTGATTACTCCTCTTGCGGCTCACCGATGACGCTTAAACTTCACCGAAATCTTATTTGCCATTTCCAGAAATTTCGCTTGTTAAATTATTTATATATGGATGTGTATATACGTATGAGTAAAACAAAAGGCATCCTGATATGGTATTATGAAGATAATCGCGAATATCCTCTTACGATGCTTCCAGTCCGATGTCTATGCGCAAACTTTTACATAGCCACTTTCGCGATGGCATGACGACGCCACAAAATCAGTACTTCTGAAGGTGTCACTGAACGAATCAGATACTTCATTGTGACTTGCCCTCTTTCCCTTTGCTTTTTCTCTTGCATTGCACACCATTTTTTTTGTCTTATTGTTGGCTGTGGAGATATCTCAATCATTGAGGTCAGTTGTTAGTTAAGCGTACGAGAAACACACACACACATACATCCATGTTGCGTTCTGGGGGCTCCGTCCGAACTCCTGTTCCGATATCCGCGACCTTCTATCCGTGTGTTCATTTTTCTTCAATCGCACAAACATTTTCGCCCTCCATTGTTTCGTCGTCGTTGCGAAAAAAAATTTATCGCTCTAAATGAATAGTGGTAAGTCACCAATCCTCAGTAATTCTAACCATCATTAACAATATTTTTGCACATTTATTATGGTTTACTAGTTTGATGAAATGGTAACGGATGACAAATATTCGTTTAATAACAACAACTGTTTCGAGAAAATTGATAAAAATATCTGATTGTGTCAAGAGAAGTAGATAAACCGCCTTAATGTTTCTTTAGCGTTTATACTTTCTCAGTTTAACTCATTTTGATGGCGGAAGCATTTAAAACATAATGTCACTAAACTTTATTGGAACTGGATCATCTGAAACACATAAAAACAAGATTGCTGAAATCAATTACAGCTACGTATATAATATTCTCCACGTGAGAATTCGAATATTTGAATATAAGCCTTCTTAAATCCAGACCTTCTTTGCAGTATAGCTATTTATCAATTATATTCCAATATATGCACTTGATCGGATCTCTGGAGTAATTCTAGTGTCGACATTTCAAGAGACCCCTTCCCCCCTTTTTTTCACCAATTTTCCCTTTTACAGTATCTTGAATCGTATTTTCTATTTTTTTTTCCATCCAATGTGCATACAACTTAGCAAACGAAACGCTCGACTAACGGCGAGCACAATGCAATTCGATTATTGTACCGTTCTCAAATGGCTATGCATTTACACAATGCATCAAGAATCCGCAAAAAAAAAGAGCGAGAAAAAAAAACATGAGTAATCAATGCGCACAATTGTGAAAGCCTATTGATATAACTGTCAGGACTGGGAAAAAAAACATACCCACAATTTTCGTGCCTAATGGAAAATTAGGTTCCACTATTGTAATGGAATGAATGGGAAAATGTATTGCTAACATGGGAAATTAATTATGAGGTCCTTTTTCACTTATATTTTCGGTTTTCTTCCCGACACCGTTGTTCTCACATTGCCTGCATTCGTCTACGCCTCGTCACCGCCTCTTTTCTCTATCGCACATACACACACTGCCTTGGGGCTGCCACGCATGAATACGGCGTTTCAAAGTGTGGCCTCCGTGCCGTCGATAGCTCAGTTGGTAGAGCGGAGGACTGTAGATTGGTGGGCATCCTTAGGTCGCTGGTTCGAATCCGGCTCGACGGAATGTTTTTTGCAAGTTTTTTTTAAGCTTTCTACACTCAATAATTTAGCAAATTTTTTGTTTCTTATTAATTTCGATTTTTACCAATTTTGCTTAGTTTTTTTTTTCTCATGCGACCTGCAGAAAATCCGTATTATCCTATATCATATATAACGCAAAACGAGATTAGAGTTGAGGACTGTCAAAGACCAAAAATTTGCATAGTGTGCTCATGAAATCAGCTTCTAAGTTATTATAGATTTTTTCAAATAATAAAATATTCACTCTTGTGCCTATAATACAGCTTATCAATTGCTCCATGAATAATCTTCATATTTTTGATTTACATTATTCTCTTATTATATTTTAATTTATACGGATAAGTGGTTTGCATTAAATCCGCAATAGTTTTTTCCAGTTTTAAGTTGTAAGTCAAAATTAATTATTTCTTTTTTCAGTATAATCGAACCATGAAAAATAGTTCAAAAAATTTTGTTTGGCATACCATTTCCAGAATTTTTTTCAATAAGATTCTTCGCTGTAAAGTACATTTGTTTCAATGGGTCATCTTTGCCATTAAATATTCTAACTTTTAACATTCACTAAACATTTAATGAAACCGACAAAAAACGATTCCGTCGAGCCGGATTCGAACCAGCGACCTAAGGATGCCCACCAATCTACAGTCCTCCGCTCTACCAACTGAGCTATCGACGGCACGGGAGGCGCCCTCGCTGTCGGCGTAGACAAGTGCGTCGGCCAATTCAACATTGTGTGGCATCTTTTGTGCGCCTCAAGCCCCCCGGCCTTCAAAGTTTTTTTTACACATTGAAGAGATCTCATGAACTTTATGGAATGATATCATTTGGCCCAACACCTGGAACACAAATGCTGTGCAAAAATTTTTTGATGATGATTTTTTTTTACAAAAATCGCCATGTTGTTTCAAGACGCGCAAATGTCCGACAGCTGTTCGAGACGGAATCGTACAGTTGGCGCGTGCAAGTTCATCTGTTTCGCTTTTTTTTTTGGGGTGTCAGCCAAATTATCATTAGCTCCCTCATTGAGATTTCAGCCCCAATAATTGTTTTGATGAATAGGCATTGCAAGCAAGCATATTTAAAAGTAAGACAGCAATCTCGCGTGTCAGAAGCTCATGAATAAATACGTCGAATATTTGGTATACGGTAGCGAATGGCAAAAGGTGTGCTGGCAACTGTCATCTCTTCACCAATGCCTCGCCCCAATTTTCTTCGCAATTTATTTTGTTTGCATGATGATTTGGAAATCGAGAATTCATAATACGATAAGCATGCGATTGGCATCCTAATTTAGTATTCGATTAATTGTCGGATGACGGACTACCTGGTATAGTAGGGCATGCGATATGTGTATGTTTCAACAGATGTCTCACATATGGAGGACTGAATATCAAAACCGGAGATGATCATGATTTATTCATATCGTTATTGAACCCACTTATATTTGATGTTAAGGCGTACTACTTCATCGGTCTTCAAGATTATTGTTTACTTGAGAGAAATGAAAATCAGTTTAAGAATATCCCAAAATGTACAATTTTGAACCGTTTCGTATTGCATTCAATTTGAATTTTAACTTATTTTTAGTTTTATGGAACCCTGAATTATTTTTGTCTATGTTTAGGCACCAGATTACTATAGGCTCATGGAGATGAAACAGGCAAGATAAAAGCGATTTTTGAACTTTTCAAATTCTCGCAATTATTATGAATATATGTATTTAATAATCGAATAAGATGCAAAGTTTCATTCTAAAAATATTTACGAGAATTTCGGATCACAACAAAAGATATCCCCCTTTCTTCGATGGGCGCGCGGCTTTTGATAATTCTAGATTACCGAGCTTATTTTAGCGTTTTTCCCCCCGTTTTCTCGATTTTCCATCAACTAACACGTACACGATAATGATGTTGATGATGATGATGATGATGAGCAATTCCATCGAATTTCCGGTGCGCCGGTGAGAAGCGCACATACAAATTTGTCCATTAACCTGGTGCCCACTTAGCTCCTAATCCGACGTTGTCAATTTTTCAAACTCATTAGAATACGTCCGGGAATAACAACCAATGAAATGGTGCCCTTCGTAGATCCGGTGCCGCTTCCCGAGCTTCTTCATAATTTTCACTTGGCCAAATAAGTGTGGTATGAGAATCAAATATTGAGAAGAAGCGCACCGGAGAGTTGCCCCTTCTCATCGGCGGCACCCTCACTCTACTCCTTCTCGCGTCCTCATTAACACTCATGTTTCGGTGTACATTTGCATTGTGTGCATCCTAATTCTAGATTTTCAATAAATTATACATTCTTGTGCCTAATAATATTACACTTATAGTGTGTGCAGGAATTGACTTTTCCTTTTTTTTCATTGCAGTATGAGCCATCGGAGAAAAGCGAATCCGAAGAAGCTGAGTGAAGAGCAGGAGAGCTCATCAAACAATAATCCCGAAATGAATACCCATCAACATCCATCGGCATTGACAGCCACGAATCTTCTCATCTCCGAGAATGTAAGTTGAAACAAGAACATCTGCTAAGTGAAAGTGGTATACTGTAATTCGCACTAGAGTTGGCGGCGGGAAATGGAACAACGTCTTGTTTTGTTTGGCGAAATTTGAAAAAAAAAATTGAAAAGCCGAGAAGACTTCAAAGAAACCGACATTGCCTTGTTTCCTTATGAATAATCGAAGCCCGTGCCCGTGTTTTCGCGCATCTTATCCCGATTTGGCTTACCGGTGAACGTGTAACCAGCCTCTCTAATTACGTGATGTGCGGGTGGAACGGAGATCGCCGGAGCATTGTAATTATGTGCGGCGCGTTAACCGCACGTTACGCAATCGGTACCGCCCGGAAATGAGCTAAGTGGGCATGCCATAAACGGCTTCCGCTAGAATTTCTTGTCGAAATGCTTCACATCTATTCGCAAATCTGCATAACATCAACTCGATAGTGATTGTACTCAAAAGCTATCAAATTTCTCATTGACCACAATTTCAACGTTCGAGCTTAGGATATCAATTTCCCCCTACTACCATGTTCAAATTCTTTCTTCTATCTATAATGATTATTTGTTTTATTTTCATGGTCGTGGCATTCATGAATAGAAAGAAAGAAACCCCACCGTCAAGTTGAGTCAGTCGTTCTCGCCTCTTTTCCTTCTTTGTTTGTGATTTCAGAAAACAAAGTATGAATCGATATATTGGTAGGATTGGCGAAAAAAAACTTATCAGAATCAAATAACAATAAAGCGGGAGCATCCTTCCATTTATTATTTTCTTATAGTCTCAAACACCGGGAGAAGGGGGTTCTTTTTTCGGTTTCAGAGCCAAATCCGCAAACATCTGAGTAGCAGATTTGTACTCGTATTAACTTTTAATTAGTTTTTCGTGCGTAAGTCCAGCGAAGTTCGATAAGAATTATACTTCTAGAAAATCATTCGATTACTGTAGCGATTACTTATTTTAATAATCAGCGATCTTGAAAACAATTTTTCATTTCATCTGTTTTCAGTCTAATTATATATTTTTTTAAAATTTCTGTTTTAATATATTTAGTTTTGAACCTTCTAGGACTTAATACATATATGCTTAAAATTGTTGTTCTTTTCGAAGTTCTATCATTTAAAAGCAAATCTATAATCGGCTCTCTAATTTATGCTAATTTATGCCTAATTAATATCATTCTTGTCACAATATTGAAATGCGGTTTATGTAATATCAACATATCTTTGTGAAACGATATTGTTGAGTATTAGGAAAATAATCATAAAACCCCAATTTCTCTATAATCGCATTCTCATATTTTCATCCATAATGTTAAGCTTGATAGCGGGCATTGCCATTAATACGATTTCAATTATCATTACTCTTCATACGATCACATATTTATTTTCCTTCTTTTCGCCCAATGCAGGCATGCAGGGGGGGCCCGCCGCCAAGTTACCGTAGTCAACAAGAGGGGGCCGGCGTGATGATGCTTCTGGTCGCGACTCCGCCCACAAACACCATTTTCACTCGTCTCACTCGTTCAATTTTTTTTTCGCCTCCCCCATTAATCTCATTATGCTGCTCTTGCCGGAATAACATGCAATGGCGGGAGGGACGACAAAAGCTCGCCGGTTGGCTGGTTGGGTGGCGTGTCGCCGAGAGGGGCGGAGCGTTCATAATGAAGACGATGCCTGATGATTTTTGGCGTTGCACATTGTGCGGCACTTCGTATTGGATTTCATCAACGTTATCATTCAAATATCCCCAACGCCAATTAATATTCAATCATCGTCGCCATTTCTTATTTCTTTCTTCTTTTTCTTCTTCTTGCTTTCCTAAATCCATACATAATTCGTATATGGTAATTAGGATCGTAGGTGGTGTGCACTCCTACTCAAATATCTTCACGAAAATGACGGAGATGTGTAGATGAAGAAAAAAAAGATTTGCGCGAAAAGAATGAGCGGCATAATAAAAATAATAATAGTAACAAAATAGAATGGCTCACATTCTATTATATCCGTTGCACAATTAATAAGGGTGGCGACCCCCCCCCCAACCCCCCTTTAGAGTAGTTTCAAACAAACAAGGGTTTCAAATCTCCTCACCCCATCATCATCTTTTTCTTCTTCGGCTCATCGTCTTCATTTCCACACAGCGCATCTTTTACGCTTTCACATGCTTTATTTTTTTTACAAACCAGTAAACTTATTTGTTTATTTTAGGGAATGGAGGACACCGCGAATCCGGCTCACTCGCCGCACAACACTTCCGTGAAATCAAGCTTCAGCACCATTTCTGATCACACCAGGTTCGTGACACTTTGATAACGCTTGTCAACATTTTAAAAATGGCATTATCACTTTTTTTGGCTGGTTTCGCTTTTTTTTGCCTAACTACAATGGCCGTTTGACCAAGTGCGCTTCTTGCAATTATCACGAGGTCACAACCGATAAAAAGTGCCCCATTGGTGTCTTTTGTCTTTGAAACATTGACATGCTTTATCAAGCAGTCAACTCACTCCCAAAAAAATTGCAATCTCGCGTTCAACAGTTTTTGTTCGAGTTTCCAAACCAGCTGAATAAGTTTCGATAGCCGATTGATTGAGTGTCGACGAGGTTCACATCAGGGTATAATAAGAGTGATAGATTCAAAAAATTCGATTTGATTACGGTAACATTCGAGAACAGCGTTGAGTCATTCTACCTTAGAACAACGCGATGAGAATGGTACGAAAAACAGGAGAAACCTTGATTGTGTTTAAAAATGAAACACACAGAGGGGATCGGTGTTTTCGGAGGAAAAAAAATTATTGCGCACACATTAGCGACAGATATTCAACACTCCCATTAGAACCCTCTGTGCCTTCTTTTGTTTCTTTGTTGGAGCGCGCGAAAATAGTCTTCGAATCCTAGATAAATCACTGGGCGTCCAGCGCACTTTTGTGCAATCGAAACAAAAACATTATGTCATTCAGACAACTCCTCTCCACACAATAGATACATAAACCCCGCGGCGACAAAAAAATAATGCGTCAAAAGTTTTGAAGCAAAAAAATAAATATCATATAGTTTTTAGTGTTTTCCATAAAAATCATTTTTGTAAATTTTTTATGACGTCATAAAATATACAATTCTTGTTCGCGCCGCGAGTTCGAAAAATCGTGCTTTGTCTTAAGCCAGCGGGCTATAAACCATTTATGACTCAGGAATTTACTGCCCAACTGTAAACGAGGGTCATTGTGTTTTGTTACGCGATGTGAGACGTCTCATAAAGCCGTGTGCGCCGGCTCTTTTGTCGCATAACACATTTTTTTTTCGCTTACTCAAATTTCTTCATTCATTATTCCGTTTACAGTTGAGAGAATTGTGTTTATCCAAACAATATTACATCCCCCTCCCACAACTTTTTTCTCTGACGGCCTTGCAAAAAACTTTTTTTTGCCAGCTGACAGCTGAAATTGCAATAAGGCATATTGAAGAGAAGAGGCGTGCATTGAGCCCAAACGGATAATGAGTGACAAGTGAATGCGGTGATGGTTCGACTGACAGTCGGACACACAATATATATTAGACTTTTCTTTTATTTCGTTTGCGCGCGCGGGGGCTCATTAAATTGAAAAACGTTGTTGTTCAGAAGATGAGTGAGAGCATGCACAGAATTGATATTGGGCCTGAAGTGGAGGGACCAATGATAATTATTATGTGAAGCCGCATTCCATATAACAAAGCCAATTTGTCCTTTTACGCTATTGTGCCAATCGAGTTGCGTATTTTCATGTAGGCATTGAGATTTCAGAGCAAAGACTATGTAAATTATCGAGATTTTTGAGACGTTCCATTTCCGGCGAAAACAAATGACAAATCTTTATTGGGAAGCTTCTCGATCTTCGTCTTATACTATAAAAATCGAACAGTGTAGAAAAGCGCAATAAACTGCATATCAAATTCTCAACAAACGAAATCTCAAAAAAAAAATGCGCGGCCACCTACGAAAATGTAAAAAAAAGCACATGTATTCGGATTTTTTGCATATTTTATTATTTCTAGCGAATTCTGACATTTTATCAATGAAAAATTAGTTGCATAACTTTCTGTTGAAAATTTGAGGTAAGTTTGAACATTTCACGACTAACTCTCAAAGGTTTCCATTTTCAATCAATTGCATAATCAAGTAGCAATTTTCACAAAAAAAAATTGATTAATTAAGTTCTGGGTGTTGTAAAAAATGTGGCCTTATCGGGAACGAGAAAGAGACAATGAACTGTATGTCTCGAATTTTGCACTTTTCTTTCAAAATTCTTGATTTTATTGTTTCCGCAGAAAAAGTGTTCGAGTTTTCATGTTTAAAACATTTCCACATTTTTATTTCGGTTTAAATATTCCATCTGTGGCTTTTTTTATATTACATGGCTAATTTTAAATAATCGCGAGCTCCAAAAATAAAATTTCAAGCATTTTATTGAAGACGCCTTTATCAGATTTTCCATTCTTCCGAACTTACTCACAATTTTTTCCATTAATGCTCGCGAGTTATCATAAATAGGAAATCATCAAACATTATCAACGACCATTTCGGGTGTTGTGCCTTGCACAGCCTGACAATGTCAGTAAAAATTTTTTTATTCTTCTGAACAACTCCTTATCGTCACACATTCTCATCCCCCGCATCGGCAATTCTACGGTTAACCAATTGCATCTTTATAAACAGAAATCCAAAAAAAAATAGAAGTGTGACTTGCGAAATCATTTCACAGTGATAAGAAATTATAAAAGTGAAAGGTGAAACGAAGAATTGAAATTTCAGTGCGTTGTTGTCTGAAACAAAAAACACCCAACAATTCCACCGACATTGTTTTCGTGTCCGAAATAATTGATGTGCAGATTTGAAAAAAAAAACCTCGAGTCAAATGCCGCAACAATCTCGATAAGATGAATTTGCTGTGTTCAATGCGATAACGAATCTATTTGATAAAATCTTTTTTTTGGTGTTCTACCAGTCAATTTTCCGATGAACTCGATGTTGCCAAAAACATTGTTTCGTCTATTTTTTTTTTGATAATGCTGCTGCTGCTGTCGGTATCATGGCCGTTTTTGATTCGATTTCTGATAATCGTCGCGCGCCCAATTCGCCATTTTTGTTTGCGATTTGATTTCGGTTTATGGTTTCGATTTCGCATCATTGATTTTCAGCACCTCGGCGACAACCGGCTTAACCGACTATCCCGATATTCTTGCACAAACCGACCAAGGTTGCATGGTCGTTATTGACGGAAATATTCTAAGGCATGTCGAACATGACGTAAATAATGCTGACATCAATAATTGATTTGCAGAGAGGTGTTGGGAAGCGTTGAGAAAACCGAATCGAAGGCCGATCTCCTCCAAAACATCATCAAACAATTGCATTCGCTTAAGGATCGAATTTGCTCCGACGAATTATCGCCATCGAAAGAAGATTTAAAAGAGGAAGACGAGGAAGAGGAGGACGAGGAGGAGGAGCAACACGATATGAATTCGGTGCGCAATAATTTGTTACATAATCGCTTCATTGTTTTGCCATATGGCTTTGAGGCAGGCCGCCTAAGAAAAAGTGGGCGTGGCCAGCGAAATTGGCGTTTTTAGTTGAAATCATTTTCGCCAAAAAAAAATTTATTCGCATCTTGTTATCAATTTTCTTATTTTCTATAGATGCTTTCCAACGCCGGCCTCGACTCGGAAACACTTCTCCGCCAACAGGAGCTCCTCCAGCAGCAGCAATCGCAAACCGCACGCCAATTCCAGATCATGTCGCAACTTTTGAGCAATTCGAATCAAGTGCCGTTCCTGTTTCCGGGCTTCGCCTATGAATCGCTGTTCAATGGCAACGCATTGAATCCGTCGCTGCTCAGCCAACTGCAAACACCGTTGAGCAATGGCGTTGCGGCATTACAACGAACAATGGCCAGCAAGTTTTTGGAAAGTGTGGGCGGCGAGAAGATTGATTCGCCATTGAACTTGTCCAAGGTAATATCATTTCGCATTGAACGGGTTTTAAAATGATATCGTACTATTAAGAGAACTAAAGAATCGCCGTCGCCAACCGGAACTGTACCACAATCGCCGTTGGCCAACTTCAGACTTCCTTACAACATTCAGCCAAGCTTTGGAGCAGATGGTAATGCATTGAAGCGCATCATAGACAATGACAATAATTCAGTGACCGCCTCATTGATGAACAACAACATCTCACCAGCATCGAGCGGCAAGAGCACACCAGGAAATGTATCGGTCACCAGCGAAGTGAACACACCACGCCCGCAAGCCAAATCGCCAAATCATATAAAGCGTCCAATGAACGCGTTCATGGTAAATACTTGAGAGAGGGGGGGATTGTTATCAAAAGTTTAATGGACGCACAATTTGTCAGGTTTGGGCACGTGATGAGCGCCGCAAAATTCTCAAGGCCTACCCGGATATGCACAACAGCAACATTTCGAAAATTTTGGGCTCGCGTTGGAAAGCGATGAGCAACACCGAAAAACAGCCATACTATGAAGAGCAATCGAGATTGAGCAAACTTCATATGGAGCAACACCCTGATTACAGATACCGGTATAACTTAGCAATATTATAATCGTTAAAAAATCGGTTGATGTTTCAGGCCGCGTCCGAAGAGAACCTGCCTTGTCGATGGCAAAAAAGTTCGAATCAACGAGTATAAGACAATGATGAAGAAGAAGGAGGCGAACTGGAACGAGGAGTCAAGCTTCAACAGCCAACAACTTGAAATCGCAGGATTGCCCAATATCAACTTGCTCTCGGAGCTTCAACATCACCATCAAGGGCATCTGCTTCAAACCGCAGAGTAGTTGGATGAACGCTCATCGTAACCAGTGTCATAAGTCACCCAATAATCATGAATTGAATTGTTTCTCTCATACCAGCTTTACTGAATGCGGTTCACATTTTTCGAATGTTGAGAAAATGGATATGAAGCCCTGAACCAGAATTTATTCAAAGTGGACCAATGCTTTCTCATAGAGGTGCATAATGTGTTCTACTTGTCCAATCAATATTCCTCCACCACATATGAATCTCACCGCGATTACATGTTTTTTAAAACGTATATATATTTTTTTTTGTTTAATATGATTCTGAACTGGCCTGTCCTATCTTTTTTTTCGGCATCATATCATTTTAACTAACATCATCATTTAAGCAACTTCCTTCCCAGCAACTACTCAACGTACTCTTCCTCCCAATATTTGGAGCATTCATCTATTGCACTTTTCAAAAAGAAAAAATTGAAAATTTTAGACTAGTCAAAATTTCAGAAATATAGTGGCCACCTCCCAATTATTACTAATCCTGCTTGAAAATTTTCTGTAATTTTGCTTCTTTTTTTTGTATTTTTACAGTTTTCTTTAACTTGCCATCCATTCATGTTTTTTTTCAAAATATTCATTGACGTTAAGGCTCGTGGAATAATAAACGTTTCGATTTACGATAGGAAATAGAGTATTAACCGATTATTTCATCATTCGCCGAGAATTGTAAGAGCTTCCGCGTGATTCTTACTAAGTGATATCCGGACTGACTTAGAAAGATAAATTGAATTAAACTAAACGATTAAATATTATTTGCATTTCGAATTATCTTTCATTTTTTTCGTAGAACTACGACATATAATCTCAATATCTATCGTTTTACGTGACTTTATCAAAATAATAGATTTTGATAGATATGTTTGACTCAGAAATCAAAACTATATATATATATATATATATATAGTGAAAATGTTAAATTGAGCTGGGATTTTCCTGCAATCTTGACATTTCAGTTTTTTTTCACCTGTGCTAAACCGCATATTGTCCTAGTTATAATAAACATGCGGTCATGTTGCCAATCATAACATTTAACTAGATTAAATTGACAAAGTTAACGAATTCTAGAAAAATTGAAACTTTTGTTTTTTTTAATCTCAAGGCTGTCGATGAAACGATTCCCAAGCATTGTTCTCATCTTTGTGACGCAATTATGCGCACAAATCGAACAATTGATACATTTTCTTTTCATATTGCCGCCTATTGAAATTTTAAATATTTATCGCAATTTTGAAAAAAAAAAGTTGTGACCAACCAAAGTTTTTATTTCTACAAAATTGATGGGATGACTCGTGGGGTTTTTTTTTAATCTCAACGAAAACCACATGTCAGAGTTGTTTTTGAAACTTGCGATTCATCACAATCATTCAAAATAGCTACACTCATCTCGGTGAAGTTTTTGAAGGAACAAGGAAGAACAGTGATGAGAGAGCGTCTTACGCGGGTTTATTGAGAAATGTTCATTGTTGCAAGAGGGTAGTTCGGAGGAACGGCCAACGCCGTTCGCCTATACGTATGAACAATGCGGTGCGCTTCCCAAACATGGCCGAATGGTCTAGTGGTATGATTCTCGCTTTGGGTGCGAGAGGTCCCGGGTTCAATCCCCGGTTCGGCCCATCGTTTTTTTGAAAATTCAAAAACCTTTTTAAATTATTCCATTGTTTCCTCATACAATGCTGTAATTTCATGCAATTGTTCCTTTTTGGACCCATCGCGTATATTTGAAAGCCCATAAATTTTGCTGATACGCCATGGGTATATAGTGGCTGACATTCAACCCATTTTAGACCCATCGCGTATGTTCAAACGCCATGGCTATATTGTGGCTGACATTCTACCCATTTTGGACCCATCGCGTACACTTACCCACTTTGAAGCCACCGCAGAGTCACCGCGTTTTACTTGTGTAGTGGTATGATTCTCGCTTTGGGTGCGAGAGGTCTCGGGTTCAATCCCCGGTTCGGCCCATCGTTTTTTTGAAAATTCAAAAACCTTTTTTAAATTATTGCATTGTTTCCTCATACAATGCTGTAATTTCATGCAATTGTTCCTTTGAACATTATCGTTTTGAGAATTTCAAATTTTTCGAATTCCAAACATTTCAACCACCGGTTTTTAAGCATTACAAATCTTGGAGAAATGGAAAAAGTCAATTTTTCAGGTGGAACTCGATACATAATAACTATGTCGGCTTTTTTTGGTACCCACTTCACGAGCTTGAAAATTTTGAATAACGCAGAATGCCTTTTCATTAGTCCCGCCCATAATAAACGAGCTGAAAATAAACTGTCATTCGACAATTTCCGTAATGACCAAACTATTTAAAATAACATGTGGTTTTCCATACGAGTCCCCAAGTGCAATTCAAATAATTAATTATTTCCACAAAGAAATTTGTCAACAATATAGTTACAACAATATAGTTATATTTTATTCAGAAATGCATAACTTTTGCACAATAGTTCATTGATAAGTATGTAGAAGTGAAATTTACAATATTCCGGATAACTCATTTGAATGGAAAAAAAACTGATCAATTTTATATACCGAAAACATTTATAACACGTATAATTTTTTAATTGAATTTATAGATTTTATATTCTTGAACACTGTGAATGAAGAGGACAATTTAAATGTTCTGTTTAAATAATAATTCAACACCAATGCTATCTACATCGAATCTTGGGAACACAACTCATATTTGCTAGACAGTGCATTGTCGGAGAGGCGCAGGTTAGCAGAGGGCTGCGGCGGCAGCTTCATATACTTAAGAAAGAAGCTTTTGAAGTGTGGCCGAATGGTCTAGTGGTATGATTCTCGCTTTGGGTGCGAGAGGTCCCGGGTTCAATCCCCGGTTCGGCCCATTGTTTTTGTAGATTTTCTTGCAAACGTTTACATTAAGCATCTGCGCAGAACAGAAACCTAATTAACTAGTCATTGAAGAAGAATAGTCATTTTGCCCATCCAACATTTAGCTGAGATTGTGGTCTTCATTTTTCTACATGACCGAGCTCCCCAAAATTGGTCTTATTGTTCTTAACTCTTGGTGCTTGTATCTCAATCTGATGATTTTCAGTTTTTAGGACTTTTGAAAATGAAGCTGCGAAACACTTCTACGCAACTGTCAGTGTTGTAAGAATTACAGAAACAACTATATAATTTATCAAATTAAATATGTCGAGTTTCTTAAATAATATATTCTATTGATTTAATAAAATCGTATGGACAAGCTGCATTAACACAAAATTATCTAGAATCGTGCTTTTCCGGAGTAACTTTCATGTTACTATGAATTTGTTTCATCATATGCATCTCACATCGAAAAGTTTTGTTAAAATTTTGTCAGTAGTGTATAAGTCTTGGAGTAAACAGCTCTTTCAAATATTTTATTTTTATTTAAATATATTATAAAAATATAAATGTTACTAGTTCTTTTTGTCTTAACTGAAATAAACTTTCAACATTTCTACTTGCATATACAAGACGCAGCTGATTTTTTCTTTATTCACCTGCTTAATTTCTATGGGGTCTTATAACATACATCACATTCATAAAAATAATCGAAGCGTTTACAAAATTGTTTAAACATTTTTTTAAATAACCTGTCCTATGGTTTTTTTGTTAAATATACAAAATTATTCATTTTTGTTTAATATATTTTTTTCAGAAAAAAAACTCCAAAGCAAGTAATTCTTGCCAGATTAAATGCTTTCTCAATGAATCTTTTAAATCATCCCGTGTTTGCACGGGGTCAATAAGAATATATTAGTTTGATTATAGGTTACACCTGGAGTCATGCGTTGTAAAAAAAAGCTCAATGCCTGTACATGTTTAAGATAATAATCTTTCGTAATATGCGGTAGGAATAAAACCTTAAGATTATTACAATTATCAAATGAACTTGCTAAGAACGATGATTCTCTGTCAAATAGTCGAATGGCCTTTTCCAGGTCATGTGAAGGTAAATCTATTAGTTTTATTCAAGCCAACAAATATTGTATAATTACAGGGTGCGCCATAAATACGGAGCCGCAACTTTGCGTCAACTCTGGAGCCTACAGTACCCATTTAATTGCGCACAATTATTTTTTTTAAAGTTTATTTTATGTTTTCCTAGTTTGTTAAGTTCCAGCTCGATATAATTTGTTTTAAGGTTATAACAGCAGCTTCCCCGTTCAGGGCTACCATCGTTGAGTTATCGAAGTTTGGAATGCGTTCGGCAGAGATCGTTCAGAAGCTCGGTGTGGCTAAATCGGTGGTGAACAAAACTCTCAATCGGTTCAAAAAGCTTGGTACTTTGAAAGACAAGCAGAGATTTGGACGCCCACTGACTGTGACGACTCCGAAGGTGGTGAAAGTTATCAGGGAGCGCATTCGGAGGAATCCGGAAAGAAGCATGAGAAGGATGGCACTGGAGCTTGGAATGAGTGAAAATTCGATGAGAAGAGTGGTCAGAGACAAGCTTCGTATGATTCCTTATCGTTTTCAAAACGGAGCATTCCTTACGGAGAAAAATAAAGCTCTTCGTGTGACCAAAGCACAGGCCCTTCTTCGTGACACGCGTCAAGGCACGCACTTGAAAACTTTGTTCACTGACGAGAAGATATTCGCTGTGGAAGCCAACAAGAACGGCCAAAACCACAGAATCATTGCTAAGGACTTCTAGACAGATGTCAAGAAGGGAAAATTTTTGAATAAAACTTCCCACTCGGCTTCAGTGATGGTTTTTGGAGGTATCTGCTCTGATGGGAAGATACCACTGGTTTTCGTGAATCTGGGCGCCAAAATCAATCACAATTACTACATGGAAAAAATTCTCGAATCGGCAGTACTTCATGGGCTCAATCTCACTTTGGGAATCGAGATTGGACGTTCCAGCAAGACGGGGCACCTGCCCACCGTGCCAAAGCGACTCAACAGTGGTGCGCGACTCATTTCCCCCATTTCATCACAGCCGCGGAATGGCCAGCAAGCAGCCCGGACTTGAACCCTATGGACTTCTCGGTGTGGGGATATTTGACCCAGAAGGTTCCCACGTAAAACTATCCTAATTTGGGAGCATTGATGATCGCACTCGAGAATGCATATGGGACGATTTGGACGACAATTACCTGCGTGCCGTCATCGACAACTACCCGAAGAGACTCCGAGCTGTGATCATGGTGAAATGCGGAAGATTCGAAAACTGTTAATGCTACTTTCTTTCTTATAATTTAATAAACATTTTGGTTGAATCTCAGAAAAAAATCTTTGAAACTAATCTTTTTACACCGTTTTGAAAGCGGCTCCGTATTTATGGCGCACCCTGTAATTATATCTTTAATTGAATTTTGAACAATCGTACGAGTACAAGAAATCAATTATAATAATTAAATGCAAATCAGTGGTCTGATTTTGGGAACCAATTTTTTGACATTTTTTGGTTTCGTCACTTTGCGAACAAGAAATTTAATTTTGCGAATCTTCTCGGCGAAATATTGACAATCGCGGTGATTTATTAGAATATTTACAGCGATGTGGTTTGTCCTTTGTCCGCGAACGAATTCGTTATGAACATTGTGGCTATCGTTTTTCGGTACTCTTGGCAAATAGTCGATATATAGCATAAGGACTCAGTGTTGTAAAATGAATGAGACGATCTGAAAATCTGAAGTTAGACGATAAATAAGACCCTCGAAAGTTAACGATTGCTAAGTTAAAATAAAAATCATGTGATGTATGTTATAAGACCACATAGAAATTAAGCAGGTGAATAAAGAAAAAATCAGCTGCGTCTTGTATATGCAAGTAGAAATGTTGAAAGTTTATTTCAGTTAAGACAAAAAGAACTAGTAACATTTATATTTTTATAATATATTTAAATAAAAATAAAATATTTGAAAGAGCTGTTTACTCCAAGACTTATACACTACTGACAAAATTTTAACAAAACTTTTCGATGTGAGATGCATATGATGAAACAAATTCATAGTAACATGAAAGTTACTCCGGAAAAGCACGATTCTAGATAATTTTGTGTTAATGCAGCTTGTCCATACGATTTTATTAAATCAATAGAATATATTATTTAAGAAACTCGACATATTTAATTTGATAAATTATATAGTTGTTTCTGTAATTCTTACAACACTGACAGTTGCGTAGAAGTGTTTCGCAGCTTCATTTTCAAAAGTCCTAAAAACTGAAAATCATCAGATTGAGATTTATTTGCAGAATGCCTCTGAGAGGTGTTCATAATTTTTTTTTGTCTTGCGTTGCCTTTATTGATTACTACAAATGCTACAGAGTTACATCACATATTGTGTTAAAAGATATGAAAACTCGGCAAAAATTGAAACAATTTAACTTGAATTCTACGCAAGCAACATTCCTTTTTGGAAGAAAAAAGAATTATGAAAATTGAAAAGCAAGAAAGAGTGAGAGACTGGTTTCTGTGGGGATTATCATATATCAAGATTGCCAAGAAATGGAGGGTTATATATTTGCAATGCGAATTTGGCAACGGATAGAATCCCAAAGGGTTTAATACCGACAAAAACGAAATTGGCAGATGCCATTCATTGAAGATAATAAAACCCAAGATGGCAATTTTTGAATGAAAAATGCCTTGAGCGTCAGGAAATATCCGTTGCGATCAAATCGCAACAGAGCATGCTTATCTTTTTTTTTTGGTGGGAGGGGGTGTGAGTAAATAGAATGTGTGTGGGGGTTAATTGGTATGCGTAAGCATTTACATTTGCGAGGTGTTGGTTGCTGTTGTTTGGTTGGGAGACGACAAGAATTAATAGGTCTCTGGAAGCGCTTGAGATTTTCTTCTCGGTTTGCTTGATTAGTTTAGCAATTAAAGCCATAAAAATATGATAGCGATCATGAAGAAACGGGGGAGAGGGACTGTGATTGACTATGAGTACTAACTCGAGTACGTACATATTTGGTTAAATGCGCATAAACTGCGGGGGTCGTAGGAAAAGGATAATGATGTCATACGCGTTTGCCGGGCAAAAGTGATTCGTCGGATAACATTTTTTTTAGAAATTAAAAAATTGCTGAGACAAACGCTTTTGTCCGGGAAACGAGATTGGTTAAATACAATTGAAATTGAGTATTATACGCTAATACTGCCGACGACAAGGGAATGGATGGTATTGAAATTTGGAAACATGAAGAACACTATCTTCGGCATTCAGACAATCATCCCAGCACAATTCGGTCAGATTGCAGCAGGTTGCTGAAGTTTGCTCGAGATAGGAGAATACAGAAAAAACATGAGACAATACAAAATAATACACTGCAAAATTAATACAATTAAATTACTAGAAGAGCTAATTTTTTTTGGGTTATTTTGATTTTTTTTTGGTTAATTAATGATTGACTATATTGCACTATTCGAAAAAAGAAGAATGAGTACTAGACTCTAAAAAAATAGGCACTTATACTACATAATGCAACATGAATGCCGTGATTCATTGAAAAGGAAATGAAAGGATTGACTACATAATCTACTGCTTCAAACATTTTTTTTTGGGATTTTTTTTGTTGATTATCACTTTTTGGCTATACATATTTGATGAGGGTTAACAGGGATAGTGGACTATATTGGTTTTGGATGAATAGAGGTACTTGAACAGCGCAGCTGTCAGTATGATCATAAAACTTTTGGAAAGTATGGACTTCGTTTAAAAAAAAGACAATTTAGGGTACTGTCCTTATTTCCCAAAAGTTATTGCATGCAATGAATACAAAATGAAAAATATGGAGGATAGTAATAGACAGAGAGAGAAAGAGAGAGAGAGGGAGAGAGTGACAAGAAGCAACTCCATAATTAGAATGGCTCATCGCGGTCTGGATCATAGTCAGCTTGTCTCTGAAGCATTTCGATAATCGCGTCATTTCTCTTGTTGTGCTCATCCTCGAGCTGAATAAGATATGGGCGGATAAGCTTATTGATGTTCTGAATGTTCATGTCGTAGCCGCGGACGAGCTCGTCTTCGATGTCCTGCAACATATGCGAAATATGAGGTGAACATTGAGGGCCAAAAATGCTAGTGAGATAAAGAGGCCTACTTGATTGTTGGCAGCGACAGCTCGTTTGCGAGCAACGAAGAACGGCTGAACGTCGAGGAACTTTGGATGGTTCTCAACGCTATCCTTGTCATCGGTGAAGTATCCGACATCGAAGACATCTGGACGTCCGACGAGTGGAAAGATTGGAATCGGACGATCCTGGAATGCGATCGAATCTGCAATAATAAGCATTGTCATTTTGTTATTGATTTTTTGAAAAAAAATAACACAGACCATGTTGCTCCAAAAGCGCTGGATCGGTTCCATTTGCGCGACATCTTTCCTGCTCTACAAAATAAATATTTGGTATTGCATTATTTGTGCATGATTACCAAGGCGATCAATGAGCGCCAACAAATCCTTCTCCGAGATAATCGTATGAGTTTCGCAATCAAAGAAGAAAATCGTCTCATCGAGGCCAAGAAGCGGCACCAAGCGCTTAATGATGTCCTTGCGATCGAGATCCTCGCAAATCTCACGGAACGCGCTGAAAAATTGTTTGCTTCATTTATCATTTGGATCAGCTGCCTCATACTCATAGATGTAGCTGTTGGCGCTGTAGTTGTTGGAGAACGGATTTCCGAATGGATAGTAGCTGTTCCTAGAAATAAGACACGTTTTGCGACTTAATTATGCTTATTTCGAGACATTTCGTCGAGAAGTTACTTTTTTTCTCCAGGAATCGAGGCAATGTGCTGCGCACAGGACCGTCCCGCACATGCGCATTGCTCAATATTGCCTTCATTCCATATTGAGACAACGGGATGCGCGGGACGGTCCGCGGCATAGTGAATAATAGTATATTAGAGAATATATGGGGTGAAGGGAGGAAAAAAGAAGAGCGAGGGGCAAAAAAAAGAAACACTTACGCTGGACGAGTGTAGCTTCCATATTGAGCATTGCGTTTGCAGGCAAATGGCAGCACTCTCTTCTGCAATGCAATCAGTTATTATTGTCATCGAACAATAAAAAAATGCAATTCACCTTGCGAATTGGAACTGGAAGACTTCTCGGAATCGGCTTTCCAAGAATTTCAACTGTTCCGATGTCTTCTTCAGTGGCACAGAAATGTTGCTCGGCTTCCTCAGCGAGCTCAATATACTCAAGACCATCATCTTCCTCTTCCTCTTTTGGCAATGGAAGCGCAACTACTGGTTTGCTGGGAGCAACGGTAGCCTTTCTCAACAATGTGACAATGGCCGCGGTAGCGCGATTGCCAATGTTGGAGCTTGAGCTTGAGCTCGAGCTCGAGCTACTGCTGCCGTTGTTGCTTCTGCCATTACTGTTATTTTTCTTTCGTCTTTCTTCTTCTTCCTTCTTCTTCTTGTCATTGTTGTTATTGGTGTTCTTGTTGTTATTACCCGTGACTCTGAAAACGAAGTTTGGAAAATGTATTCATGGACGAGGCTTTCGTTTTTCTTTTTGTTTCTGAGTTGACTGTAACGAGAGTAAAACGGAAACGCGCATCGGAGGCGACAGCGAGGCAAACTAATCAGATTGTTGCTCGGCTCGAAGCTTCTCTCTCTCTCTCTGATTTTGTTATGGCGACGCCCACCGAGGACGAGCGCGACCGATGCGTTTCTGGCCACGCCCTCCTCTCCCCCTCCAGTCATCACGATGAGGCCCGGCGTCGCTCTCGCTTCAAGCCGTGCGTGAAAACACTCAAGGGTGTTAATTAAAATATGCATTTAATATGAAGTCGTGTCACGCCCACCCATCTCGTATGCCTCGAAAAAAAGCCAATTAGGAAGACGACGACGACGGCGACAGAGAAGTGAAGTGAAACACTCGTTATATAAATGATTCTAACGTGCTCGCCTGGACTGGCAACAGGCCGATATATTTGATGGGAAACAAACACGGTCGACTGAGCACGAAAATGTTCAATGTATGCAGCAAAATGTGGTGACGGCGACGATGGCGAAACTCGATACTAACAATTTTTTTGTTTATTTGAAATTGATAGATTCTTTCACTCGATTCGATATTTATATAGATTTTTATAAACATTTGAATTTCTCGGGAGAGCCGCATCGAGTTAGCGAGCAAGGCAGATAAAAATCAAATTGCAATTGGCTAACGAGCCCAACAGCGTGCAGAAATTCGCGAGCCCAAATCAATCATTTTTAATGGCACATTTAATGGCTATCGGCGTCCATTACTTTTTTTCTCGTTCAGCCGCGAGACATGAAAAACTAGCGAAATGCGTTTAACACTATATTAGTCGTTCAACTCTGGTGACCTCGTTTCCAAGTGGAAGACACCTGCGGTCATCGGAGAACGTTGGCGACATGTGTGATTGCGCACATGCATACGACATCTGCCACACTGATTCAATTTTCATATGGCTCGCTGTAGCACTACCCTCCGATTAATTGCATTTTATGTTGTCACCAAATGTATCAAAAAAAAATAATGCAACTTACATAATTCCCTTGTAGTACGACAACATTTTTGAAGCCCCGTATAGCGTTAGTTCACCAAGTTGGAGATGACCGAATCTGTAACAATAGATGGAATAATGCAACCATTTTCTTCCGTCTTATTCATAAAGCCAAAACAAAAAAAACAACAACGTTTGAATAAGGAAAGCCATGCAACAAAGATCGGATTTCAAAGAAATAAGGAGATAAGGGAGGAAGGAAGGAAAAAATTGTTGTGAATTTTTTCTTTTCTTTTTTCAAGTGGTGCAAAAAAGTGGAGCTGGGGGAGGAAGACGAAAGGAGGAGGAGGAGTAGGGCGGCCTGAGGCGAGTGTGAAAGAATGCGTCGAGATTTGTGTTTCTGGCACGCTTGCGATTTACAACTTGCTTAAAATCTGCGTTTTTCCTATGTATGAGTGTGTCGGCGAAGGGGCTGGACCACGGCCGATACTGAGCTCGGTTGGGTTGGGTTGGGTTGGGTCGGCCCGACGGCCGCCCGCCAGCACCGCCCACCAGACCTTGTTTATGACTAAATTCGTAGGCAGCTGGCATGGCATTTTGAAAAGAAAAAATTATAAACTATTTTTGCAACCAGCCTCACTTCAAAACAATCAAAGATATTATATTTCTCCCCGTATTTCGAGGACTTTTATGGATTAACCATTTTTTCCGAGGGAGGGGCGAATTGAAAACAAACATTGTGCAATGGGGTGGGACCTCCTCCTCCTATCCCCCCCCACTGAAATTCAATTCCATAGAATTGAATTGAATCAAATGGATGTGGTTCGATTTCAATAATTTCTCAAAGAGAGAAAGAAACTATTTTTTTGGCAAAAAGTTGAGGCGAAAACCAGGAAAAGGCAACAAAAAAATTCGCCACTGCAGGCTCTCGCTCTCTTAGGGACCACCCGCGACGAATGATTGAGTAGTTTAACAACAATGGGCTGCAGACCGAAAAAAAGAAGAGATGATAATGATGATGATGATGAGGCAGGGGTGGGGGCAATGTTTCCTTTCTTTTGTCGCCCCGTTGAAATAGTCTTCAGGTAGGTTGAGTGGATCGATTTTGGCGCCTCTTACCTTCGACTAAAACCCATAGACAAAACAAAATACAACACAATTTTTTTTGAGAGAGAGGCTAGGGATGTTTGAATAAAAAGCGTCGCGGCAAATAAGGGTCAAATCGCATGTCGCATTGCAATTTCGGGAAATTCGATGAAATGCGAATAAGAGTCGACGGCGACGACTGATGAGAAATTGTGGTGATCAACGGATCATGGCGCCCAACTTGGTATAATTACAAAAAGTGCCTTCTTAATTGCATTTTACTCGTTTTATTTTTCAAGCCTCTAACGGAAAAAAGATGATTGAATGTAAGTATGTGCTCCGCTGAATGTTCAACCAGAAGTAAGACAAGTGTGAGCAAAAGGTCTGCTCGAAGAGGCTGCTGAGACGCAGCGAGAGGTCGCCATCCATAATTCGTTGCAGTTGCTCTCTTTGTTATTATAAGAAACACACAATTCGAATAATGTCGCCATATATTTTTTTCTCCAAAGCCCCCCAATTTAATAATGGAAAGACGTGAAACGGGAAACCAAACGAAGGGTTTCGAATTCCATACCCTCGGTCTCATTTTTTTTCCAAAATGCTTGACCGTGTTCAATGCACGTACCTAACAAACGGATACTTTTGCTCCTGTCAGTGTTCGCAACTCAGTTATGAAATTGTTAACATCCATGACCTTGTTTTAGGGCGGGGGATGGCAGAATGAAGGGGAACAAAGTTTTAACGAGAACCCAAGGCCATTTCAAAGTAATGGAAAGTTTGAAATAATTGAAGTAAAATCAGAAGATCTGAAAACGACATCGTTTCTCAAATCAACAACAACAAACAGCATGATTTTATCGCAAAATCCCATTACCTTCCCCCCCCCACCACTAACACCCAGGGGAAAAGGTCATATCACGCTGGGGTTTATCTAGTTGGCATTCTGATTGGCTGGGAGACGCTGCCCTCCTGATTAAATCTCGCCGCGAGGTGTGTGTGTGTGTATGTGTATGTATGTGTGCAAAACAGCGAGCTCGAAAACATGAAAGTCGTAATTAAGCTCACTAATGAGGTGCACATGTCTCGTCAGGGACACGATGCACACATACATGCATATTTATCCATGGTATAAAACACATATGTGTTTGTCGCTGACATGAAATATGGTGTGTGGGACCGAAGCCCACATACATCAATTTCTTGACACGAAATGGACGGCGACGAAAGTATTTTAATGAGGAGCGAAACCGTTTAGTGCGAGACAAAAACTTGAAGGCTGCATTATAACAAAGGGATACGAGAAATCCTCCGGAGGACCTCGTCATACCTCCGATATTACAATTTTCAATGTCTGGGACCGCGCTATGGCACATCCCCCCCCCGTCCACCTCATCAAAATATTCGTTGGGTGAGCTCCGAGACAGTTAATTTGAAACAAATGTTGCATTTTCGCAAAAGCAGATGTCGAGTAATGCAGCCGACAAAAATATTGATGTGAACCCTCGGTCGCCGGACGAAAACTAAAAACCATTCACTTTGATTCATATCATAATTTGAGGGCAATGAAATAAAAAAAAAGAGAGTCGTAAAACGACTATGAATAAATTATCAAAGTGTTTACAACCTGTTACGCTTATCGCGAAAATTTCTTGCGTTTCACAAGCTAATTATGCAAATCGAATTCAATTATAGAATCTCAGCAAGGTGAATATTGAAATTTTCAAAGTCCGATTAAACGCTTAAAATTATATCTAATAATTTAAGATTGTATCAGCACTGCGGCTAGCTCTTTAAACACCCTTTGTGATAATTTTGCGGTGGTAGATAGCAAAACCTTTTGAACAAAGCGACCACCCAATAAAATTGGTTTGAAATTTCTATGGAACAATTCGCAGTCGGTTTTGCAACTCGATACGATTGGTCTCAATTGACACTCTTAAGTGTAGCCAACCGTATCAATGAGTGCAACTAAAAAATTAATGAAATATTCACCGCTAATGCAAGTTCCTTAGAGCATCTCTCCAATTTCCACGCCCGCTAATTCGTTCATGGTTTTGTGAGAAGAGTTTATAAATTATTTAGGAGGCGAGGCGCTCCGTCCTTGGACTTCGAAATGAGAATGAAGGAAGTTGCTATTTCCATTTCATTGGGTATGCGACGCGAATAATTCAAGCAACGCGCGGTGAGCACCTGCGCCACCGAAAATGCACCTTTTGTCGTCTCGTTGCCACCTACCAACTTCCTTCCGATTTGAGGTCGCATAATTACGTGCGACAACACAATTTTGAGAATGAATAGGAATGGATCTTTTGATCTTCGCGTCTACCGGCGGCACTCGAAATTTCATTTCCGAATCATCTAGATATTGTTTGGACAGGTAAGTGATGCTTTTCAGAAATTCAATGCGAAACACGATACCACTTTATAAAAAGCGCACTCCCTCCCCTCCCGTTGCGTCTAGTGGCTTCACACCGCGGAAACATACAAGGACGTCGTCGACGACAATAAAAAGCACCACCTAGCCGACCGGGCAGACTGCTCGCGTTTCACAATGCTCTTCTGCCAACGTTTCGGTTTATGAGAGACGGGGCTCGATTACGATCCCATTGTGCATCGAGAAAACAACACGACGAATTGCGTTTTGATCTCGACGCGCATCAAATATTAAACAAACTTAGCAAAGCGTTTGATCTCTAATCCAAACTTAGAAGTTCGAATTTTCTAACAACAGTTGATTTACTAATCCCTCCCCCCACATCCCTTAAAATTACTATCTGAAAATCACAAAACATTTACACCTACCACTCCATGCGCATATCCTTGTTTGGCTACCGTATTACTAAAGGATGTTTTTTTTACTAATCGAATAAACAAACGAAATGGACGTCGTCGAAGAATAAGAATCGAAATCAGTTGATGAAAGACTAGCGAGGAAGGCGTCGCGTGAAAATGGAATAAGAAGAGATTGAGAGATCGGGTATGGGAAGGCGACGAGGGCGTTGCAAATCCAAGTTGCGAATTTGACAAGCCCAATTGTTATTAGTAGGTGGAGCTCTAGCAACACTCGCCCCTCTCCAAAATGCTCCATTCAAGCAGCGATGCGTGAATAGGCTTACAATAATAAAAAGGGACGACGTCGCACAGCCAACTGACCCGTCTCAATCCCGTAGATGACGACGGGGCCGATGCTGCCTGGGTGGATGGGATTCAACAGGTCCTCATCCGAGACCGCCCACCGCGGTCGCTGCAAACAATGGAGGTCGGGAAAATGGGGTGGTGGAGAAGAACGAAAGGAGAGGAGGGGGGGGGAGTTTGGCAGGCATACTGTACTCGCAGCGCCTAATTATATGTTGACCATCTTGGGACAGCGCAGGTGACGGCGACACGTGCGAACACATGAACAACTTATTGACGAAGATTTTTTTCCGATTCGTCGACGAATACAACGACCGACGCCACGATTTTCCTCGATCGGCTTCGACTAGATTTTTAATTTGATGGTTCACAAAAAAAAAGATGATGGTGCGGACTGGCCGCGAAACTGATTTATGGCTTTGTTTGGCGACCGACTCACTGGAAGACACAAAACACCTAACTCCATTCTCATTTCGCCACAATTTCTTTATGACCTTGCTGCTATATATGTACTTCGAAACCGAAAATATGTTATTAGGTTAATGCTGTCGAGTTCGGCTCATTTCCAATCCGGTCGGCGAACAGTTTTACGAGGCGCAAAACACTTTTTAAGATTACGTGGGTGGCGGAGAGTGAGCGGTGAATCTTAATGGTTCGGCACGTCGTGCAAATCCTCGAGAGAGTTTGCGTTTGTGTCATTTGATGAATGGCGTAAATAATATATGTGAATACACAAATTTCCGCCTGTTAGCACACTTTGTAAATTGAAAGTAAAGGGATATTGTAAGTAATCTACCACGGAAAGAAATTTTTTTGAAAATGACACACTGCGTTTGAGCAATGTTTCAAAGAAATGTTGTTTACACATAATGCTTTTGGTTTCGATGGTTTAGTTTGAACTAATCTGGAATGCATTAATTGGAAATCCGTTTTTATTTTTGTCAACTCTCGATTGACACGTCTTGTGATTGAGTTATATTGCTCACTTCTGTCTTGTCAGATTAACCTACATTTCAATCTGGATTTGATTCTCACATCCATGAAAAAGAAATGCGACTCGCATTGTTAACCGTGAAACCTTCGTTGGATAGGGGGGGAGGGGGGAGTGCGAGAAGGGACCACCGAGATTTGCACTATTCCGGCATTTCTCTCCTACTCGAGGCTCGCCTTTATCTTTTTCCCGTTGAGATCTGGCACATCACAGCAAATTGAATTAGTCGATTTCCTTCCGTGCACTATTCAACGAAGGCGAAAAATCGAATAAAATCTTCGTTCTCTTTTTTTTTTCTTCTGTTGTGCTGCCGACGTTATTGTGCTCGGCCCCCCGGTCGTGCTCAATGCACAGGAAGTTCAAGGGTCCTCTCATCCTCCCGAATATCATAATAAAAAACAAATTCAACGAGGCTGATGTGGCGGCGCCGGCGTCGATGGTGCAGCTGAGGCGCCAAGGAGCACAAAACCGCAAAATTTATGAGCATCACAAGATTAATAGGTAATTACAAAGCTCAGATGCTTCGGAATAAAATTTGAGTTTTTTTTTGGGTACGGCGTTGCTGCAAAAATAAACGGGGTGCATGAAAATTGGGAAAAAAGGGGGGGATTGAGCAACCGAGCAAGAACTAATGTATCCAGGGACCACCCCGTTTGGAATACCAAAGAAGGAAGTTGCGAAACGCGTTTGAGCGAGCATTTGCTTTTAGGATGTTTAAACGACGCAAATGTATGTCAATAAGTAGTGCTCGAAATGCTAATGTTGCCATTTAGAGGGATTCCGTGAGCCAGCTCGTCAAAAATTTTTCAAAACCAAAGTTGACAGAGATGGCTGCAGAAATAAAATAACGCGCTTTCCATCAAATTTCTGTCGATTTTTTTGACATTTGTTTTAGTGATGCGTTAACGCAAAAAAAAGTGGGACATCCGTGAGCTGAATATGCAAATTTGTTGCCATCTGCTGCTGCTTCTGCTCAATGATGACAACTTGCACGTACAGCATAATTTGGGCAAAAATGTAAAACATGTGCAACAGGCAAGGATGAACAAACAGGCGGATGGGTGTCTGTGACATGAATACGGAACAGTCCAGCCAGACTAGCCGTTTCGTAGAACCGGCGCGGGTTACGGTATATTGACACGAGCCGTGAAAATGCGCTTTCGAGAACAACGACGCGCGGTCTTTTCGTCTCACCATCATTTTTCCCCCTTTTGAATGTGTAGGTATGAACGTGTATTCGAAGGATGCGCAACTACAGATTAGTCTTTTTTTTATTCTTTGCACTTTAGGATCTTCGTGCTAACAATGGCTCGTTTCACCTAATTCACTTCATTTTCAACACATGACAGCTAATGCGGAATTCCATTCGACGCGGCTCGATGAGTATATTGAGAATTCTGCACTTTTAAGCCTTACTTTGATGAAGATAAAGAATTGAAAAGAAAAAGAGAGCGGGTGAGAGAAGGAAATTGCAAACTTATAAGGATATGCGAAAAATCGAATTCAAGAGGTCGGGTCTTTGCGTGTCGAATTTTGTACGAAATGTGGAATGAATTCCGGACGAGGCGGCAGCAAAAACTTGTTCCAGAAAAAACATTGACGCGGTTCGTTGAACTTGTACGAATTTTACACACAAACTATCTTTATATATATATGTAACTAATCGGCTCGGCTAAACTATAATTTGGCGAAAATCTTTCTATATCCGACAAAGTTTGTCCACGATGGGAGGAAGGTGTTTGTCGAACGAATGAACGACATAAAATATCTAGAAGACATATGCAAAGAAAGCGAAGAATAGGTGAAGTAATCACTCGGCAAACACATTCAAGGGTCAACTCGAGTCGAGACCTCAAAAAAGGTGTGAATTGAATGGGACAGGTGTTGTCGAGGATCCCCCCTAAAAACCGATTGAGTGAGACGAGAGAGGACAAGAAATAAGACGCGGCCCAATTTTTATAGTCGTTGAAAAGGTGTTGATCCGTTTAAAAACATCCTCTCCTCCACCCCTCAGTCGGCAACAGAAACTAATTTCGCATATAAATTTCATATGTCGGTTGAAGCGGTATTGAACAAATGTTTCAAAAGAGGCAAATCTTGTGTATGCGCATTGGACGCTCTCGCTATTCATAAAAAGTTCTTTGAACCCATGCCGCTCTTTTCTTTCCAATTTGCCAGAGCAACCGCAGATGTTTCGCTAGAGGTTAATTGAAAAGAAAAAAATGGAAAAGTTGTTTATATGTGAAAAGGCGTTCGAAATGCCGCCACATCTGTATGCATTGGTACCATTTATTAAAATGACAACTTGATATTGACATCTGGGAGAAACGCGATGTGACCCGCAATAGGCGGCTTCCAGATGTGACGCATTAATATTTCGTTTCCAAAACAATCTAGTTTTCAACCTAGTGGTGAATAGGGGGGGAGAAAATGCAAAAACAGACCTGAAGAGAATCGTTGAAATTACGCGCAATAAAAATGGTTTTATTGCCTTGCCTTTTTAATCCGTTCCAAAACGTTTTATATTTTTCTCAAAAACCGCACGATGTGCCCGAGGGAGGGAGCTGCACTATGATGTATGGAACTCATCGCACATGAGAAATAAGCATGTCTGAACTTTGACTTCTCAACACGGCGCTCCCATTTTCGTTACGATCTATGAGGCGAGCTGCTCAGCGGTCCGAAAACATCTGGCGTCGAACATGATCGTAATCACTTTCCCAGCGTGCTCTTCCGGTGCCGACCCGAATGGACACCTCCAAAAACATTTTTCGAAATGATTGTTGGCATTCTCTAACTCCCGAATAGTACGAATTCCAAAAAATGATGGTCTCATTTTTTTCCCAGAAATCGAATAATGACTAATTTGTGTTACATTTCATTATGCGAGATGTTCGCTTTACAATGTGACTGATAATTCTCACCAAATAAGCAATATGGGAAAATGTGTGGCCTCGATTTGATTGTATAATGGGCATCGAGACGAGTCATCATCATAGAGCCATGCCGCCTCAGCAACGATAAGGCGAATTTGGGAGAAAAAGAGAGAGAGAGAGAGAGAGAGAGAGAGAGAGAGAATGTGAGCGACTGCGATTAATAAAAAATTTAGAGTGCCATATGGGGGAAAAAGATTACCATCTCAATTTTCAGCCAAATAAGGAAGGGATTATCGTGGTTATGCAATCAAGGAATATCTCAAGGGAGGAATGCATTTTTCCCATTTCTCAAAGGACCATGAATGCACAATTCTGTTTTTCGTGTTTCAAGTTTTTGATTCCAGCGTTTCGCTTTGTCATTTCATTTTTTTTTTCAAAATAATCTATAAATCAAACGTTGATGATCTCATCAACCTACCGTATCCACCGCACTTTATTTTAAGAACAATTTTCACATGACTAATAAGCGAATTACATGCGCTAGCGGGAATTGCGCTTCGAAAACATTCCGCAATAATGAATTCCCATGAATCTCTTGATGATTCGACCTAATTGATATTTCATACCAATCACGTATGCGCATACGGTTTTTTTTCTTTCAATGCGGACACGAGACGGTTTCATCAAAGGAACATTTGTCTTATTAACTGCTGTTGTGCCGACGTCTTGCATTTGATAATGAGAATGCAGGGCACCCTTTGCGCATCACTCTTCTACCCCGGTTTTATCTCATATTTCTTGTTTACATTTTTACGGTACAAAATGACGTAACACCGAACAATTCAAATCTTTTGTTCGTTGTGTGTTTCTTTAAATTAAGTCTCTTTTTCTGCACGAAAAAAATTGCACGGATAAAAAAGTGCATACGTCAAAAATGTAGCAAAACGTGCACACTATTAAGCTGTCATTTCAGACATGGGCCCTATTGCGCCAACAAAGACGCGGCTTTGTTGCTCAATGAAATTTCGTCAATGTCTGGAGGTTGGAAGGAGGGGGGGGGGGTGTGCTGCACACATACATATACCCGAATAAATTATGCCGACTCTCTAATTTTGATCGGCTTGACGTTTTTGTGAGAAATGAGCGCTGGTGCCCATCTCAATGATGATTGTCAAGAAAGTTGAAAACGAGATAAGAGTGCATTCTGAAATTGTTATTCCCGAATGCCGACGTGCACGCGCGGACACATGAAAAATGCGCATCCCAAATTTTGGTTGCTTCCTTTTATGGTTCCGCAACAAGATACCGTAATCCAATTGCAATTTTATGAATTCCCATAGACATCTCATATATATATATATATGTGTGTATATGCTGACTTAAAGTACGCATTTGCTGCTATGCCAATTTCCCCGAGCTCCACAATTTCACACGAAATTGCAACATTTCTCAAGCCAGATTGCATTTGGAGCTACTCAAACACGAATCTACCGGAATAACCGAAATGTGTCAACGCTGAGGCCAAGTACATACAAATTAATTAATGGGGTGGGAGGTAGGGAATGGGCGATCATGAGGAGGAACTGCATATGTAAGGTCAAATCGGCAAAGTGAAAATTTGGCGCGGGACAAAATTAGAGTCAAAATTAATTACTGCAGCGAACTCTTATGGAAATGCAGGTGTCCAGTTCGGAAACGAGTTATGGTTGAAAGTTTTAACGGTGATTCTTGGCTGACAAATGTTCATATTGCGGAGGGAGAACAGTTCTTACTGTCCAATTAGTTAGATCGTAAAATCTGACTTCCTCATGGGCATTTAAAATAATTCGTTTTAAAATTGAGATATACTTCAATGATTCTCGATGTCTAGACTCCCATCCTCCTAATGATCATTTTATTTTTTTTGAAGGACATTCACGACATATCATGCATCTCCTTTAAAAGTCAGAATTACTTTTATATTTTTTTTCCATTTAAAAATTAAATGTGTGACGATATTTTCGAATAGAAATTTTTATTTCAAAATTCTGCCCTCAAAAGGAGAAAATCTTTAAAAGACTCACTAGCTTGATGATTATTGTATACGGGATCGAAATAGTGTGCACTGCCGATAGATGTTGCCAAGTCGAATTTTCTGAATATTGAAGATGATACCGACTAGATATGGTGGTATGCGAATCGAATGAAGCTGAAAAGGGGTGGAGCCGGGGGAGGGTAGAGGCAAAATTCGAAAAATGGGCGGGGTCGGGGTGGAGCTATTGAATGTTCAGAATCGCGAGCGAGGGCGACGGCGGCCAGCGGCGGCCACTGGTCGCAGGCGGCGATGACAAGCGGGGCCGAATAAAACGAAATGCGGACGAGACGAATGACAAAAAAAAAGAGTTATTGGGCTTGGAATTTGGTAACAAAATGGGATTTTCAGTGATTGCCCAGCGAAATGTCGTGGATTACGGTGGTGTGTAGAGTGGTGATTCGCAGGGATTACCCAAGTGAACACATTTGTTTTCCGATGGCTTTGATGTGCGGGTGTGTGTGTTTTTTTTCGCTCCTTCGTCCGAGAATAAATGGCAACATTGTTTTCTGCATTGCCAAACAACAATTGCGTTCGGTTTCGTTTAAAGGAGCATTGTTTCCCTCACCATATATTTAAGGCAAGAAGGAAACGCGAAACGAATTACACATGTAAAACTCTGAATATGTGCATTTGCAGGAAACGCGCAATATTAAATAGCGACTAATTCAACCAGATTGGAATTATTAATAGAAGCAATTGGTTGCCTGATTTCTGATCTTTGAGAAATCGCTGAAATCAGTTGAACCATTGTTCTATTTTTAGCATAGTTTACATTTATCAGCACGACTCTGGAAGAATATCATATTTCATTTTTATAAACTGTTTTCATCGACCCGAGCAATTCATTCAAACGTTTGAGCAAGGCATGAAATTATCACTGGGATGAGCAATGTTTAGTTTTTGCAACATCTGGAAATTGAACTCTAGTTTTGTATGTGACAACACGATTTTTTTCCAGCACAGATGTTGTCAATGAGCAAGCAGCAACATTTTGAAAAAAGTCTAAATTTGGAATTTGCATTTCACGATGTCTGATCTCGAATTGTTTTCCCATTGAGAGCGCTCGACTAATCAAGATTCAAATCATCACGCTAGACGCCCCGCAACGCAAGCGAGATATTAAAAAAAACAGACGGAACGATTTTAGTATACAGCGCTCATTGATGAAAACCGATAAATAATGGCGAAGTGGTTTGAAAACATATGGCCGATTCCGATTTCGCAAGGGATAATTTAGCTACAATTTCTGATCGCTTAACCGCAGAGCGAGTGAAAAAGCAGGCAAATGGGTGACGGATTGGCCGTGCATCCATTTGCTTAGATCATGATAACACACTTTTTAAATTGGGAGGAAGAGGGGAGAGGGATGGTTTGAAAAATTGGCGGATATTCATCAAAATCTGGGTGATCCATCATGTTCACTTTAATAACATCGTTTGCCATGTAGAGTGCAAAACGATTATGGAAGAAGGTCACTGTAGGTTACCGTAGGACCAGTTGTTTTTATTGCGAGCGCACCTATGCACATATAAGGAAAGGTAAAAGGTAAATAAATAAGATCCTTCATATTACCCTCTTGTTTTGTCAGCTGCCCTCATAATTTATTCGACAGCTTCGAATCAAAACAACACAATCAGACTACCGTATGTAGCGCCAACCAAAGTACCAATTCAGCATTAATGGGCTTCCTATGCTTCATATAGAGTCATAAACATTTCAAACCTATTTCCGAAGTGTGGCTAGGCCAGCGAATAAATATATCAAAGCCGAATGTATAATAAATATCACCGGAAGCATATAAAACGGCTAATTAGGTTTTTGCAAAAATTTTTTTATGGTATTGTTAATGACCACAATATTTGACAGCGGCAAACTTTGATTTGATGTTTCGGCGGGGGAGCGGAAAATTTGAAAATAGAACGATTCGCCATAATCGGTCATTAACGTACCAGTCAATCTCATAACCGTCAGTTTTTATTGCACGCCGAATATCCGCGCGGTTGTGGCGGCGTCGGCGAAACAACAAACAGCGGCAGATTCTGATAAATTTGTTGAAACATATCCCATGGGATCTGGGCACTTACGACAATTACGCCTTTGTTTTCGTTGGGATTTGATGATCGTAAATGTTGCTGATGGCAACATCCATCCAACAAAATGGTTCCGTAGTTTTGACACGGAAAACGCTATATACCTTTCGAAATAACATGATTGTTGCGAAACCATAAAGAGATTTTTATCTAGTTGTAAAGCAAATATACAATTTAATTGGCTAATTGTTGCAATAGTTTCGCGCTGGTGGTTCTGATCCAGAAGACCGTAAACCGTGAAATAACAATTATAACAAATTGTTTGGTCAATCCGGGCGCGTGCACGTCGGCATGATTGTTTGAACCGCATTGGCAAAAACGTATCTGAAGAGAGTGGGATTCGAACCCACGCCCCCGAAGGGACTGGTGCCTTAAACCAGCGCCTTAGACCGCTCGGCCATCTCTCCGCATGCGATGCGCACGGGAAAACGGCGATGAAATGCTGCCGCGATCAAATTAACAGCCGGCGTGTGATAGCAGCAGCAATGAACCATGTTTTGGTTTGTGGTCAGTTCGAGAAAATGTTTATTGAGAAATGTTTCATAAAGAATACATGTATTGTTGAAAAATACGCACGTTTACGAGCACATAAACATATGTAGTTAGGATCGTAAATACGTATGTATTTCGTGCTGGCTTCGACAATTATGAAACATCAAATAAAGCTAGTCGGGTCCAAAATTATAAGATCAAAAGTATGAAGCAATTTTGAGTCATCTTAGCGGAATAATTTTTGCAAACTTTCCTTCGATGAGAATTTCGCTTCTTTTATTACATCAAAAATTTCAAGATTAAGATCAAAGTGCCAATTTTCCGACATGTGCTTAATAGTGGCACAGGTGTCCAAACCTTATTCCACTTTATCCCATTCTGCAATCTGAGTTGAGATTATGACGCAATCATCCCACCATACATGATTGTTCATTATTGCAAGGTGCATTCGACACATAAAAATACATAATAAATGTATTGTGAGAAAGAAGGGATCAAATTTTTAATATGCTTTGAAAATAATTGACTTCCCTGGAAAATTTCTATAGTGGGTTGTTTTTATCAAATCTAAGCGCCATACAAGGAATCGGTGGAAAAAGTGATTAATACCATCGCAAAAATTGTGCACCGTCGAAATTTCACTGCACTCATTTTTTTACAAATCTAATATACACAAAAATATATTTCAAAGACTCTACAAGGCCAAAGAGGAACGACAAAAATGGTTCTGAAGAGAGTGGGATTCGAACCCACGCCCCCGAAGGGACTGGTGCCTTAAACCAGCGCCTTAGACCGCTCGGCCATCTCTCCACACAAGCTCGCTCCATCAAGTCGCGGTTATATGTGTGCTAGAGTGGCCGTCTGTCTGTCTGCGTGCCTCAGCGCTTAGTTTCAATTTTTCACACCACGTATAATTAGAGGTAACATTTTTCTGTTCACCTCTCACTGTGAACAATGACGCAATGGGTCGTCTCCTGGAAAAAAAAACATCCCGACGTAAAGTGGACGCTCTTATTAGGTAATGTTTCGTGTCCGAAAAGAAGAAGAGCCATTGTTCGTCATGTATTACCCAATCTTACCGGGGCATGTTTGTTCATCGCATACTACTGGGTCAGACCACCCATTCATAAAAAATTAATTAATAATTTTATTCGTCAAGGGGGCCACCGTTTTTGTAAGCAATTAACTTTATTGGAGGTCGTTTTGCATGAAAAATTAGGTAATTTCGTTTATGTATGCTCATATGAAATTGATGGAAAATAATAACAGGTCCGGTTTATTCGCAAAGCTCACACTTCTTGTATATTACGTAACAATTCGAGGTAATTACGCCGAATACGCCTCAAATATCGATGAGCTGATGTTATCGGCATAAACATACAAATTGCAATTTTCATGCATACAACTTTTCCTACGAAAAACATGCACCCTGACTGAGTGACTTCGATGTCGTTTGGATGTGACTTTCCCGAATTCTCGGACCGAATGCAACAAGTTCTTTTTACAACTTAATAGTGCTATTAGGAACCGGCGCATTTTTGTCTAAACCACACCACTTCACTAAACTTACCAAAATTGACTAGTGAAGGGCGTTCATCACCGCTCTCATACCGTAACGCAACCTCAACTCCTTCCACCAAAGGTCATTTCTAGGGCAAGAGAATTTAATTACTATGCCCTCGGATATGTAATGGTTAACGCATTGTGGTACTTTTTTGTTGTTGTTGTTGTTGTTGTTATTTTGCTTTGAGTCAAGGGGGAGGGGGCATGTTGTTCTGGTTTAGGATACTCGGCTTATGGCACACCACAATAGTCATTTTCGGGTTCACATTATCAAGATTGATGGAGTACGATGGTCAGCGGCCTCTGCGCCTTGGCGCGTATTGAAACCTCGACACTGCCGCAATTGCTGCCTCGCCGCCGAATATTTTAGACATTCGAATCCGTGTTGTTTACCAGGGGCCACAGCACGCCAAATGGCTGTTTGGGGGATTTCAAACATTGCAATGTTCAATAGGAAGGAAGGGCGATGGCAACATGAAAAAAAAAGTAAAGTGAGAAAATGAAATGGGCGCGAAGGGCAAGTGAGATGTTGAATAACGGAAATCATCGGAGCACGCCTAATTAGCGGAACTTGTCCGCCCCTTATATACAACACGATGATCTTCAATTGCTTTTCAATTTAATATTCCAGACATCGCATCATTTTGATCGCGGATACTGTCTAATCTTTGATCGCCAATAAAATGCCCAAATATGACAATGATGGATTACATGGATGTCTGCAATTGCCGCGGAAACCATGACGACTGTTATTATGTATTATGAAATACACACATTCTAATTGAGATTGAAAAATTCTGCCTTGAAAAGATGAATTAAAAAACACACATACACAACAAAAACTGAGGGGATCCCAATGCTCATAATTCATACGTTACTCGAATAATATACGACGTCGTCATCACAAGGCACGCGAATTTCAAATTTATGCATTTGAGCTTTGAAATCTATTAACAAAGCATAAATTGAAATAAGAAAGTGCAAGAGCGGCGAATGATGTCGAGCGGTTTGGAATAAAGATAAAAATAGCGAAAAGTGCACAACTCAAGTCTTTTTCCGAGTTCGCAACCATCCTTTCTCAAAAAAAAAATGAAAGAAGTGGGTACGAAAAGAAAGAACAATTCTGAATTGTCTCATTCATAATGGAACCTACATAACCTAGAAAAAATGTTTAAATAGAATGCATTTTTTTATATTCAATTTTTCGTGCAATTTCAACACAATGTAGATATTTCATAATTTTTATTATCTTTCTGTTTCTCGTTATTACAATTTAGCTATTACAAAGAAATTTAACTATCTGTATTTTTCGAAATATTTTATATATAGTTTATTCCTGAATATGCTCAATTCAAGGCACATCCAAAACCATTTGGCAAGCATAGCTGCCCTTATTAATTTCCCTGAAATCGTAATTTAATTTGCAAAAATAATGCAAATTTACGAACTCGCGATCGTCGTACATATACTCGGTAGCTGAAACTTTAAAAAATGCCAACGCTCTACCACTACCATCAAATGCTGTATTCATGTTCGCTGTCGAATCATTGTATGGCAAGTCAATCCAATGCATCTGAAAATTTTATTGAAAACAATATTATTAATAAACATCGCTTACCGGCTCTTTCTCTACACATGTCATATTATGATAACAATGAACGTCACGTCTTGCACCGAGAAAAATTGCTTTTCTGATGCCTCTATAGGGTTTTGACAACGAATTTACATATTCTGAAGGACATGTTTCTCACTGTCTTTCTCCACCATCTTACTATTAAATGCTTCAATCTCTTCTTTTGTTTCGAATCCGGCTAGCACTTGATTCGATTTTTTGCAATTTTTTCTAGCGTTTTCCCAGTTTTGGATTTTCTCTATTACCTAAAAATGCAGCAGTTCGATTATTTTTTCCAGCAATTTTCAAAATACCGTAATACACTTTTTTGCTCCATTTGGCTTTAAAATGGACAATGCGCTGTCAGCGCATTTGTGTTTTTCAAATTTGTTCAATGTTGTAGTGATGATTTTCTTGGTGCATTTACTTTCTTGCCAATTTAGAATCAGAGTGAAATTATAATCAGTGGTATTGAATTGTAGACAATTTGGTTCGGTTGTGCAGTTGGTTTTTGTATTGGAAAATAGTTGAAAATAAGTATTCTAAAAGATTTTGAAACAAATTTGCTCAAATCTAAACCTACCGAAACATTCTGAAATACTGCTGCATAGCACACTTGATTTTGGCATTGCCTTTTAAGTTCGAAATAGAAATAATCGGATTGATAGGTTCCCAGCGAATATCTACTAGCCAAATAATCAAATTCTCCATCGTATCTGATTAAATGTGCGAAAAAATTTTGAAATAGCAGAGAAAAAAGAATACTCTTCATTCCTGAAGTGTTTCGGATTTTGAATGTTCGAAGTAAACTAATAAATTAAAAATTTTTTCCGGGGAACAAAGAAAACATAAAGCCCTAACATAAATCTTTGCGTTTTCACCGAGAATGAGAAAAAATAATTTAAAGAATTTTTTTTTCAATTCAAAACAAACTTGACAGTATTCCAATTCGAACAATTTGAGAAAATTCGAAAATAACTTCTGATGATTATTATAACAGCACGATAAAAATCTATAACAGCACGGTAAAAATCTCTCTGAATTTTAAGAAGAAGGCCTCCCATGATATGGGAAGACTCACTATCTCCACAAAAACAGCTGGCGGAGTTGTAATCATCTTGTGGTCCTCAAGCTAAAGACCGAAAAGCTTGAAATGCTTTGGTCCGCACCTCAACAAGCAAATGACAAACTAACTGAGTGACTATTCATAGACTATGTCCAGTTATTTAATCATACTTAGTTATTACCAATACACATTTTATATATTTTCTTCAACCTAACTTTTAAATACTCAAAAAAAAACACAGCATTTTGATTAATATTTCCGCATTAACAAATCGATAGACGTATTTGCATTCCAAGATCTTTGTCTGGTTGTTTTTGTTTGTCATGGAAATCTAATGAACTAGTAAACAAAGAAGTGACTTTTCCATTATATCGAGCGGCCATTTAATCCGTTCATTCGATTCTCAGATCCTATTACATTTCAATATCCATTCGCGCGCATTCATTAAGATTTCTTCAGTAATCGCTTCATTATTCAAACAGCATTTCACAATGTTGCTTTGTTCGCAACACCCAATTTCACAACTCATTTGCATTTTCGGCACACCGTTGAAAAACACATTATTGCGACGTTTTATGGACACTTCACACACAACGCACACATTGCAATTAAATATCGCCAAAAAAGGGATTTTTCTGAAACAGATTTTTGAAAATTGAAAATTGATTATATTTTACCAGTTGGGTTGCCGCATATTCAATTTTCAAAACAATCACATCAATTCGAATCAGCGAGCGCCAGTCGATTTGCGAGCTCTCAATCATTAGAGGGACATTTTTCTTGAATCCAGTGAGCACCTGACTTGTTCCAAGAATGCTCACTTTTGTCTAAAACCAAGTTACAATTAATTTTTAAAACGTGGAGAACAATTACCTCATCTGTAGTAGTAATCGAGTTCAATTGGATTTTATCATGTTTTGTATCCAACACCCAAGCATAAATAATAGTTTCATGTTGTAATTGCGCATTATAAATCGGCGAATGCTTTTTGTTAACAAGTCCTGAACGATATTTTGAAGTGTACCACACATTTGGAGCATTTGTGTCGTTTTGATAAATCCACGGTTTTGTCTCAAATAGTGCTTCTGAGTTGGCGTTGATAAATCTAAAAAAATTCATGACGTCAAAGATATATGAGAATTGTCAATTACGTTCCAACTTCCTGAAGTCTTGATTCAAATATGGATGGAATTCTTCCATGCATGTCTGGCCCAATATTCAACAACAGGTTCCCATTACATGCTACAGTTCGCGCCAGCTGCTCGATTATTTCAAACGAACTGTGGACATCTGCTGCCTTGAACAAAGAAAAATCCGTCAAATTTAAGTACACACTATTAACTACATATAATATATGTGATTTCAACCCACCCGCATTGTTCTTCGATTTCCCCAAGAAGCTTTATCCATTGTCATACAATTCTCCCACTTCCTTTTGAGCAAAGTTCCTGGATCATAATGATCAGCGTATGTCATAAATCCACCATGTTTTCCCATGGTTCCTGCTCCCCATCGGTCATTCACAACAACTCTGTTTCTCACTGGACTAAATAAATATTCATAATTATACATGCAAGTTGTTGGTGAAACAGAGATGGCGAGAGAAGGCATGTACCTAGAATTGTAGAGCCATGCAAGGAATTCCTTTGCTCTCCAATAGTCGTCGGACTTATCCCATTCACCATCACTCCAAATTATTTCCGGGTTGAATTCTCTCACAATTTCCATCATTTGGGGATATGAGATTAACTAAAAAAAAAGAAAAATCAACAAATAGAAATATTCGAATTTTTAGGGACTCCAAATTTAACATATTTAAAAATATCAAGTGAAACCTTCGGATATAAAGATGTGTTATATTTGCCGTCGTCCAGAAAAAGGGGATGAAACCATTCGAACTGTGAAAAGTACAATCCGAAGTGTACATCGGTATCCTTGAAAGCATTTTTCAGTTCGCCTTAATCAATCAAATTCCACTGAATTCTGCGACACCAGATACCAACCGACAATGTTTCTTTTAGGTCCGATATCAACAGAATTCCAGTTCCATGATGTTCTACTCGGCCACATTGTGAATCCTTCATGATGCTTGCTGGTGAACACAAAATAGCGCGCACCCGAATTTTTGACGACCTCCACAAATTCTTTCGGATCAAACAGTTCAGCGGTGAACTGAAAAAAAGAAACAATGCGCAAATTGAGAGATTGAATCCAATTAATTTTCACGTCTTTTGCAAAATCGGCATAAGTAGTTCCGGGTTTATAATTGTTACTGATGTACTTGTTGACGTCTTGATCAGGATTGTCTCCTTTCCAATACCACCACATCCATTCGGACCTGATTAAAAATAAACATTGGCCAACGAACTACTCCGAAATGCGTCGTTTTCATTGTCATTCACCGTATTTCCTAAAAATTTCCGCATTTTTTAAGGGGGGAGGAACCGTTCACTCTAATGACGCATATCAATCTTCGACTTCAATACGAGACGACATTCTTGATTTTATCAAACGCGCAGTGATTTTTGTCTGAACTGTTTCGTGTTCAACAACACACGCAAAAATCAACATTATGTGTGTGAAAGCTGGAGACAATAATATGAAACCTGTAGGCTGGAACTGAGTAGACACCCCAATGGCAGAAGATCCCAAATTTTGACTCGTCATACCACGAGGGAAGCGGACGATTATCCAGAGAATTCCAATCAGGCTTAACATTGAGATCAATGTTACACTGTCAGCTATCAAATCCTTACCGTATATTTAGTTGCTGAACATTTTATAATGGCCGAAATTGCAAGCAATAGCCAAAACCACATGGTTGGTGATGGCTCGTGCTGACTGTTTTGCTCTTATCGCAAATGCTATCTTGAATTAATGACCTCAAACAAACATTGATATCAACTATGGTCATCGTGTTTATTTGGCGGTGTATACTAAGTTGAATTCCAGAATGATTCACAACCAACTTGAACTTTTTCTTCCGGGTTACTGCTACGATACAATGATAAAAATAGTATGACCGTTGATTGAAGATACTTTCCAAAAAAATACGATTGAAACATTAAGGAAGTTGTCCGCACCTGAAATGGAATTCGGAACTAGATTTGCTGCAAAAAATGGATTAGAGAACTGTTCAGGAACGCGAGATCAATTGCAAAATACTAGTCCGAATGATCTTCCAATTTTGAGATGTTCAGAAAAAGCAGAGGTTGTGAAAATTGCTTGAAAGCATTAATTCAACGAACATACATTTTTTCTAAAAGTGTAGAAATTCTGTTTAAGAAGAACAGTTTGGCTTAAAATTGTTTCAAGAGGTTTAAATCGGTTGGATTTAATTTCAAAATATTTTTCACATTCCAAAAATCAGCATCCTTCAGGCAGATTTCCAATATGAGTCATAATTAATTATTTTCAGTATCAAAATTTTTATATCTCGTTTCTAGTATTTCTGCTTTGTTGAAAACCACAAACAATGGAAAAAAACGGCAGCAATTAATGATAAGGCAATCACGATGATGAGACACACATAGTTCCAGGAAGTAAGAAACCATCCAGATGTAGTAGGAGGCCAGTGCGTTTTTTTTCAGCATACGCTTTGCCACGGGACAACGCGCACTCTCCACATTTGCCATGATCATTAATTTGCCAAACTATGACCGTTCTGACTACTTTTGAATAAAAGCCTATCGAGAGAGTGAGAGGCGGCATGACGACGCGCGAATCCATGATTTTTTTCAGAAGGGTTGTGTAACGATTCAGTTACCACAGATACAGGAACGGTATATAAGGGAGCGGTTCGGCCATTCACGACATCATCCTTCTCCTTTCAGCTGTTCCTTTCTACTTAATAAAAAAAGGTACAGTATACTGTCTTCTTTAAGAGAAGATCACCGAATGACTGAGTAATCATATTGAGGTTTCAGGAATCATGACGGATAAGAAGTTCCAAACCGAGAAGGTGAAGAGATTCGCATTCTTCGGAATTGCAGTTTCGACTGTCTCGACTCTTACGGCTATTGTTGCCGTTCCAATGCTCTGTCTCTACCTTCAATCGGTCTCATCCTCCCTTCAGGATGAGGTCAACTTCTGTCGTGTCCGCGCCACATCCCTTGAGGGTGAGCTTGCCAAGCTTAATGTTGTGCGCGCTCCAAGAAAGGCCCGCTCTGCTGAGGGAACTTGCTGTTCTTGCGGTGTTGGACAGGCTGGACCACCAGGACCACCAGGATATGATGGAGAGCCAGGACAGGATGGAGGAAATGGACGTCCAGGAAATCCAGGAGAGGACGCCGATGGAGAGGACTACATGCCAGATCCAAGCCAGTTTTGCTTCGACTGCCCAGAAGCTCCAGCTGGACCACCAGGAACACCAGGACCAAACGGACCCGACGGAAACCCAGGACTTCCAGGACGCGACGGAGTTCCAGGACGCCCAGGAGCTCGTGGACCACCAGGACCACGTGGACCAGCCGGAAACCCAGGAGTCGACGGACCAGTCGGACCACCAGGACCACCAGGAGGCAGCACCGTTCAGCCATCGCCAGCCGGAAACCCAGGATCGCCAGGAGCCCCAGGAGCACCAGGACTTCCAGGAGCCGCTGGACGACCGGGACGCGACGGACAGCCAGGACAGCCAGGAGAACAAGGACCAAATGGACCAGACGGAGCCCCAGGAAAGCCAGGATCCGATGGAGTCCCAGGAGCCCCAGGAAACGCCGGAAGCCGCGGAGGTTGCGATCACTGCCCACCACCCAGAACCGCTCCAGGATATTAAATTCCATCCCTCACCAACTTTCTTCAATCTTTCCATTCTGTATCTTTGTAATCTTTCACTCGCTAGAATTCAATAAATGTCATTGAACACAGAAAAATAATTGCCGACAAACACTTTCAATTGATAACAGATAACGTCAAAAATCATCGAAACTGTCAAGTTGACGTCTCCTGAAATTAGCAAAAAAAAATGAAATACAGTTTGAGTGAAAGTAAAAGTTGATAATGAAAACCTGTTAGACATCAACATCTCGAAACCAATCAAGGCTATCGAAATGATTGCAAGAGCCATTCCAATGAACAAGTACATATTTTCGAGGAATTCCGCTTTCGTTCCAATCCATGACGGATGAAGAATCCAAAACTGCTTAACAACACCGCGCGGCAAATCTGAATGTTACACTGCCTAATCAGCATGTTGTGATAGCCGCAACGACAAACACTCACAATTGTTTTCGAAAAATAGGCGATATTTTCCAAGACGCAATCCATTGGGATGTGCCTTCTCATCTAGTCGCTTATAGATTTTTTTGTAATTATTATAGGCAACCATGTTCATCCAAATGATCAAAGAAGTATTGCGGTATCCGCCAAGTTCGCAAACGTGTTGTTTCCACGAATGCGGTTTCAATGTTCCTTTGAACTGAAATCAATTGAATGCGTTTTGAAGTGGCTTCAAGAGCAACCATTTCCGCTTCGCAGAGGTTTCGGCCATCTTTTGGAGCTGCATAAAGGCTTCTTTGTTTTTCCGATAGCAAACTATCATCCTCCCATATAATACTTGAAGATCCATGAAACAGTGTAAATGTATCTGGAATTAATGATAAAACTTGAACAATATTATCGTATCAATGCACCATTGAACATTTCGGATGCCAGTGATCCTATAGGAGCATATAATGGTCGTTTTGAGCAAAATCTATCAAGAATGATGTCTTCCAATTTATTGCTTGCATTTCCACATAGGTAGTGTCGATGTTTAAAGGAATTCTAGAAAATTGAAAACAAAACTTTTTTGTAATATTTCTCTTTTCATGATAACCTCCAAACAATGCTGCGATCCATCAATACGTGTTAATTGAGACATACAAAGGCCATTATTTAAAAATCGAAACGTCCTTTTCGTATTGCGAAGTTCGTAGTAGAAAAATACAGGATTCTTCAAATTGCAATTAATTACATAATGAAGACGAATTGTTCTTACCGGCATATCCTCGCGGATTTCAAAATCAATATAATCCGATGTGGAGTTGTCATACCGTATTACAATATGTTTAACTAAAATAAATATGCGCATAAGGGGTCATTATAAATAAAATGAGAAAACCTTGACGATTTGCGTGATTTATAATAGCAGAAATCCCACAAAACAAAAATGTGCAAAATACGGTTATTGAAATTGTCCATCTTGCGTTGACAATAGGATATGATCCTGGCAATCTTTGATTCAACAATTCATTCACTAAACATTCAACAGATTTGATCGAAAATCTTACAACAATGAAACTTACCAAAACTGCTCTTCTTAACTCTGTCCGAATCGTATTGGTATTCATCCACGTTACTTCGAAAAGAAACACCCATAGAAATAACAAATTTTATAAAAAATGGAAGCAGGGAATCGAATATGAATCACCATATTTGAAAACAATGTGAATACACAAATGTTAACAATCGAGTGAATATAATAATATTGTGTGGAATAGAATGAGGTAAAAAACGTACTAATGTTCTATTGAGTTGAAAATCAAATATTTAAATATTAAAAAAAAAAAAGAAAAAAATATTATTAATACAACATCCTATAAACTGTTCAAATTTACATCTTTAAGAACAATTTAATTATTTTCAATAAATTCTTTTATAATATTTAATCATTTCAAAAATTATCCCGATGAAAAAATGAATCTAATAATTGGTAATGTCGATGTTAGATGTAAATCGATAATTTGTGAAAATTTGAAAATTGGCGCGTAAATCAAAAAATTGCACATGTCTATTTCGCAATTTTTCTATTCACATAATTTATTTCTTCGAGAATTATAAAGAAATTCGATATTCTGTTTCACATTTTAATTTTTTTATGAATCTCTAGAAAACTTTGGTCCTAGTATAGAAACAATGCATTTATTTTATATTAATTTGAAACATTTCAAAATTCCAATTGACATGCCCTTTACTTTGACCATCCGGTTCATGGAGAAACTCGAATTACAAGTGTAAAGTTCAAGGTTTAATATTTCACCTGGTTCAACATAGTGCCCAAAAAAAATTTAGTTTGTTCCTCATGTTATTCTCTTTCTGTCTATTCTTGTTAATTTCGCAAAATTTTGCTGAATTTTTAAGAAATGAATCATTATATAGTAAGCGCAGTTCATTTTCAGTTTCATACAAGAATTTATAGCAAAATCTTACTATGATGCTCTTTCTGCCCAACTGAAACTGAAAAAGGATCTATTCGCGGATTATGATCCAAATGTAGCACAGATTCGAACCAAGCGTAAAATAATTAAAGTCATTTTTAGTCATTTTCTTCAATTTTAGATGGAACTGGCACAGTTCCAGAAACTGACCGATTCAATTACACTGTCTTTTTGTATTATTTGAAGTTGATTGAAGTTAAAGAACCTGAAGACAAAGTCACATTTGTTCTTGACATAATGGAGGTAAGTCGGGAAGAAGCGTACCTGTGCATAGTTATCTATGGTTGAATAGTATTGGTATGATGCTCGTCTGGTTTGGGATCCAAAGAATTACTCTGGTGTTGCTACGCTTTATGTTGCCCAGTCGGAAGTCTGGTCACCTGGATTACAAGCCTTTGGAATGTTTACATTCGTTTTCATTATTGTTTCAAGTGATTTTATTTTCAGACACGATATAGTCGATTTTCGAAATTCGGACTTTCGAACAATTTCTGTAGATTATACGGGTTACATTTGGGATTATTTATCTTTGAAAATATCGACAGTGTGCATTGTAGATGTAAAAAATTCAAAAATTCGACGATTCTCATTGTCGTTTTCAGATCGACTTGTTTCCATTTGACGTGCAAAAATGTCAAATTCGAATTGATCTACCCTCATTCTATAGTGACGAAATAAAAATCATAAATGAAGTGTACGAAGGGATAAGAACTTCGGATAAATTAGCAACAATGGGCAACTCCGAATGGATTATAAGAAATCTCACAAGTCGAATTGAAAAAATTATTTACAACGATTCATACGGAACAATGGATTTGGTAACTTTAGGCCAATTAAAAAATGCTCTGAAAATTTTTTTCAGGCAGTGTTTGAAGTTATAATGAGAAGAAATGCAATGTATTATTTCTACATGATCATTGCCCCTTCATTTACTATTAATTTATTGTCAGTTTTCGGAGTTTTCATGAAAAACACTGATTTAATGGCAAGAGTGCGTTTCTCGAATTTATGATTTCAGTAATTTTAATCTCTGGAATTCAGTTAACTGTCGGCCTCACCAATATAATGACAATGACATTTATTCTTGGAGTGATGGCTGACAAAATTCCCAAAACCAGCAGTATCCCTTTATTAGGTACTGTGAAATATCTATGAATATATTTAATATACTTTCTTCAGGAATTTATATCCTTATCAACTTGATTATTATGCTAATTGCTGTATGTGTAACTTGCAATATTGGATCTCAACGAAAATGGCTGAAATCGTTTCAAAAGCCATCTCCGCTAAGGTGAAAAATAATAAATAGAACAGCTGATTGTGGAATTGATTTCAGATCCTTTTTGGCGAATCATATTGAGTTTATTTATATTATATTTTTTGAAATTTTAAATTGTGTTGGCTTCATTGTAGTTATGTCATTTTGGGATAAAAAGTAGTCACTTTTGACCTTGAAATTCAAGCTCGGTATTCATATTTCCGACATTTTTGGGTATCGTGTTTTCGGGCATTCTATTTACTGAATGTTTTATAACGTGTTCTTCTTGGTGAGCTTGTCCAAAGCAGCTTTGTACGGTGAGAATTTGTAGATCAGAAACAATTTATTTACCCACAATAATTTGCAGATGAATCCTATTGCACTTATTTGGAAACGCAATATAATTTGAAGAAAACTTTGTTTGAGAATTATGACCCAACAATATCACCAGTTTTTACACTATGTAAGTACACACACAAAAGGTATTTAAAAATTTATGCATTTGGAAGGTGTTTTTATGCAATTGAAGGCAAATAAAAATACAGCTAAAAAGATCAGCTAAACTTTGAATTTTATGTAGAATTTCTTCAGCGTCTTATGGATATCAATTCAAATCTCCTCCGAGATTTAACTATACCACTTTTTTATATGACATAAAGCTCATTGATGTGAGTGAGCCGGAAGAAAAAGTTACATTCGTAATGGAACTCATGGAAGTAGGCTTCGAATCACTTTGTCTAAAATGATACATTGTCTAGGAATGGTTTGACCCGCGGCTTCTATGGAACCCAAGCGAATTTCAAGGGATCACAAGCATGTACGTCACAGAAACTAGAGTCTGGTCACCAGGACTACAAGCATTTTCAATGTATGACGTTTAAGCAAATATGTGATTTGTTTTCCACTTGAGAACTTGCAGACATGATATGACCGATTTCCGTGATAGTGATTTTCGTTTAGTCATGATCACAAATTTCGGAAGGATCTCGACCTATATGTCATTAAAGATTTCGACAACTTGTTCAATGGATGTAAAGAAACTTTAAAAAATATGAAATTATCTGAAAAAAATCTAAGATAGCCGAATTTCCGTTCGATGAGCAGATATGCCAAATAAGACTCTGCATACCACTATTCAATAGAGATGAAGTGCAGCTCATCAACGAAATTTATCAAGGAATTCTAAAGGCTAACAAAATTTCCAAAATGGGAAATGCTGAATGGGTCGTAAAGAATTTGTCAGGAAAAGTGGAAACGCTGGAATATGACGACGATTTTGGAAGTCTTGAATTGGTAATATAATCATGAATCTACATTAATTTCAGCATGTATTTTCAGTCGATATTCGAAGTTAGAATAAAACGGAATCCAATGTACTACATCTATATGATAATCATACCGTCGTTTATTATTAATTTTCTTTCCATTATTGGAGTTCTTATGAAAGGAGCCGATTTAATGTCAAGGGTAACTATTTATAAATTATACTATTTATACACTAGATTTCAGCTAACTGTGGGGCTTACAAATATTATGACAATGACATTCATAATGGGGGTCATTGCCGACCAGATCCCAAAAGCTGGAACAATTCCACTACTTGGAATTTATATTCTCGCAAATTTGGTTATTGTTTTGATTGCCACTGCAATAACAGCTTCAATGGTTAAAGTGAAGGAATTCATTCTGCTTCACGTAGTCGACAAAAAATCATTTTTGACGTAAGACGTATTACTCAACTCATCTATTTTCATATTTGGCATTTTCAGAAAGATTCTTCGAAAAACTATAAAAAATTTTGAAATAATCTTATCAATAATTTTCGAAATTGTCAATATAGTCAACTTTATTCTTATAATGATTTTCTGGAAGTCAAATTAATGTCAAATAATTTATTCAAAATATATAAATATATACAGACAGAAACAGTGTGAAATAAATCAATAAAATATCGAAACAAATAAATTATAACTTTGTCTCCCGTTCGATTCAAAATAAATATATAATTAAAAACTCCATACCAACAAACCGAAATGAAAAATTCAATAATTTAAGCAAAGACTGGAATCATTTCGTCAGACTGGAACAAATACTTGTTAAGGTCCTCGTTTTCAACTCCAGTGTCGTTTAAGGCAGAATCTGATCCCATTGAGCCTGAAGATCTTATGAAATGCAAATAAACATAAAATTTGGTATCTTTACTTATATCAATAAAATAGAGCTCATCATCAAATGGCGACTCTGTTGCTGCTTTTAGATCATGAAATTTGGAGTTGTTATCCTTGACGCATTTTCCCTTATCGTTCTTATTCTCAAAGTCCATTTTCAACTCATATCCCAATTGGCATTGACAAGTGACTGTCTTTTCGGAGCAATAGCTGTTTTCAACATCACATCTAAAGAAATAAAATGAAACGAGTGTGAACCATTTCAAGTATGAGCAATTTACCTCTTTTCTTCGATAAGCGTTTCCAAACAATAACCTCCAATGGTGCCATTCTTTCTCTCATCGACAGAGTCCATGAAAATCACAGTAGTCGGATCGTAGCACCTTCCGGCGATGTTTGAGAATCCTTCAGGGCAGCTAGCAATACACTTTCCTCCATGGACCAATGGTTTGGATGTTGGACAGATACAATAACCTTCCTCGCAAGTCGCATTGGCTTCGCGGCTGCTGCATTGATCATCAGTGATGCAACCCTTTTGACCGGCAAACAGAACTACAATAATCAAAATGATATTAGTCGAAGCTGATTAGTCACTCACTCTTCAAACACTTTCCTTCGAACATGAAGAAGCCTGGAGGGCACTCGACGGTTCCTGATGGTGAAGGTGTGGTCTGCTTGTTAACAGGTTTGTTAACCGCGAGCATGATAGAAACTGAAGAACAGCACTGGAATCGATTGTCGCGTTCAGCAAAGACGCATGAGAATCCATCAGGGCATGGCTGTTGAGAGCACTCTGTTATCTGCTGGTTAAATCCAATCAGCGGTCTTGATCCTAATGGGCATCCACTCTTTGATGACATGTCGTTGAATTGATTGCTCTTAAAATATAATATCATATAAATATCAATTTTTGAAAATCTTTGTACCTCTGGAATATTGATATTTCCACCGACAGCCATACCCGAAAATTGTTCGCGAATCTTCTTTTCCATTTCGGCTTGTGCTAATGCTGGCGGCAAAATATTTGTGGGATCAATTCCGGGAATTGGATCTGGAATTGCAACAGGCCCCATTCCTGGAGCCGGTGGTCCTCCTGGGAATGTTTGAGTCATTCCAGGGATATTGGAACGTGGTTTACCAAAGAGCTCGGCGGCAGTTTCAAATTCATCTAAAGAAAATAACGTTAAATTTGCTTATGAATTATCTCTCATTCTTTACCAATTTTCTTTGCTGGTGATGCATATCCACGATCTGGATGAACAACGTGAACAGCGGTATCAATTGGGGCACAACAATACGAATCTTGTTTCTCGGGCGAATAGATGCAGACATATGGAGCCGTAGTTGGGCATGGTGACAATTGCATATGGCATGTTGGTGGGAAGCCATCTCTAGAGATATATGGAATTTGACGTGGCGGGCAGTATCCTAAACAACATTGCGCCATTAATCCCAACTGAAATTTTTGAGAACATACCTCGGAAGCGATCGCTCAAATCACCATGAGTACAGCAAATGAATTGTGAAGATTGGTCAGATTCAAAGCAAGTATAACCAGCTGGGCAGTCAGCGCGCATTGGTGAACAATATTGTCTCTCATTGGTGACTGGATTGACGTAAGCCATTCCGCGCAAGCATTGTGGCTGCTTGTTAGCAGTTCCTTCGGAAGAGCAGCACAGATGATGTTGTGGATTGGTGGAAGGCATGCAGGAATATCCATCAGGGCATTTGTTACTTCCGGCTGGACAGGCTAGTGGTCTTCCTCCATATTCAAACACTGAAGATCCGGCTGGACAGCGGATGACTTTTGAGTTCCCACAGCACACAGCTTGTCCAGTTGAAGCAAACTCGCATTGGAAGCCAGATGGACATGTGTTCCTAACAAAGTTGCATTCTTGGAATTGATTGTTGCTTCCTCTATATGGAGTTTCTCCGTTGGCACAAACTGCTTGGTGTCGGTTTCCAGCCGAACCTTGATTAATGCCGCCAACAGGCCGGCTAGAAGGCTGTGGTGGTTTGTATTTCTGGCAGCAGATGGCAAGTTTCGCAACGCTTGAAGTCATGCATCGAGAGTCATCCGGACATCCATCGAGATCGACTTGGCATACTTGAACTTGGGTTTTGTCAAGAAACACCGGCACGTATCCTCGCTGACTGCATTTTGGCGGTGTCGTTCTACAGCAAGTTCCTTGTCGATAGCCGAGCTCGCGGAAGCACACATGATTGTTTGGGCAGTCACCAATAGAATTGACTGTGCATGTCTGGCCGTTGCTCAAGAGATTTGGCGGGCATGGAGAGATATTTGAGAGAAGTTCGGCAAATGAATCGGGCTCGTATGGTTTGCGGTTTCGCGGTTTTGCCGGAGCGATTGGTCTCTGTGGTCGCAATGATGATGCTTGATTTCTTGAACAGCACATATGGAATCCTGGGACGGAGCTAGACTCAACGCATTCAAAGTCTTCAGGACAATCGTCGCGTTCGCGGGAGCAAGCAACAACAGAGTTCGATCCTTAAGAAATGTCGATAATAATTATCTAGTCAAAAAGAAAGCTACGGTATACCTGGAATAAGATATGGGATACGACTATTCGGGCATGATGTGACCGCCTGGCAGCAGATTGGCTGATTAGTTGAAGATTTGACGCAAGAGGTGCCTGATGGACAAGTCTTTCCAACATTCAAGGTGCAAGTCTAAAAATCGCACCATTGAATTTCGCGCTATTAAAAATCAAGACAAACCTTGGGAACAATTTCACCTTCTTCAACAAACGGCGACATTCCTCTCGGACACATTCCATGGGTACTTGAATGAATGCACGTTTCAATGCATGCCGTTTTTGTGGTGAATCTGTTGGTGGTTCCGTCGCAACCATTGTAAACAAACTGCGCGCATCGCTTCTTATTCTTATCATAAAACCACATGCTTCGCTGTGTCGATCCCTTACAAGAGTTGCCTCGCGAAAGTTTTGCATTGCATGAGTTTTCGGGAAGTGGGCAACAATACGCGGCTTCATTGCACTCATATCCAGTCGGGCATGGATCATCATCACTGCATCGTTGCAGTTCATGATTGGGGTTCATCAAAGGCACATGCCCGTCGCAAACGTAATCAGCCGAGTGCAAGCAGAAGTTCTGGCATTGCTCGATTGTTTCGAAATTGTTACCATTTCCATTGCATCCATAATAATGGAACGGTTGGCATTTTCTAAGAGAATCAACGTTACGGAAAGCAAATTTTGGAAATCAATTACTGAGTTGATGGATTGAAATAATATCTCTGAATTGTCAGCGTTCTTCCAAAGCATGGCGTTCCCGCGGAAACCATATCATTGCATGTGAGTTCCGGAGTTGGGCAACAAATGGGGCTCGGTCCGAATAATGGCAACTGGCAGAAGTGTTGTTTAGGACAAGTGTCTGCGGAAGTCAACGCGCAGTTCGCGTTAACAGCTCCGACGCGATGAGCTTGACCATTGGGGCATTGAGTATCAACGCAGAATCCCTCGCATTCCTCCAACGAACCAAAATTATTGGCGTTTCCACCGCATTGCCTTAAAAAAACACTTGAAATTGAGCTTCCACTGCTCTCAATTTCTTACGTGAATTTCATTGATCTACACGTTGCCGTGGTGATGTCGAAATAGTAACGCGTAACGGGTTTGATGTTCGACGCGCATGGCACACCGACATTCTTCGTTAGCGAGCAAACTTTTTCTAAACGATTATAACGCTAGACATACATATATATATCGTTTGGGAATCTATTTACCTTTTGCTGGACAGCAGTATTGAATTCCACCATTGCTAACACATGAATGACCATCCGGACAAGGCGAGTTTTCGCTGCACTTCATTGGCCTATTGTCTAATGGTACACCGGCAGGACAAACACCTAGGCAAATAATGTTGAAAAAAGACGAAAATCTCGGATTCTAACTTCCGAACGGACAACACTTGCGATCGTTGCAGGTGAATCCATTTGGGCATGGCTTGATATCAGAGCATTGAATGTTCTCAAGTGGCGCTTCACCGCTTGGACACGAGCCCATGATACCGCCATCGGGATTCGAGCAACAGATGAATTGATTCAAATACTGGCTCTTACTGCAGACATATCCATTGCGGCATGCTCTGAATTGATATGATGAATTGCAAATAATGAACTTGAACACTTCAAACCGGCTATCATTTGGTGAGCATTCGACGTGGCTCATCGAGGTTCCTTTCAACTGTGGAGCTGAGTTGATAGGGCATCCCAAATCTCTAGCGCAACATCTATAACATCATAATTGCACTCTGTTTCATATTCTTTATTTTTTTAAACCTGGTTGTCGAACCGGAAACCAATGTGCAAGCAAATCCCGATGGGCATGAGTCGTCATCAGCGAGCACACATGATTTTGGCCTTCCGTTCGCAATCTGTAAACATAAGGAATCCAGTGTATTGAAAAAAGGAATAAAAAGAACATTGTTTGTCCATCACTCGCGTTAATCTTGGCCTGGAGGCCACACACGAAGTTCATGGACAAATAATCAAAATTTTGAAAGCATCATTACATCAACGTAAGTGACTCGGCCATCGCCGCAATTGATCTTGTCAGATGACTTGGCCGAAGGCGTCGGATTCTGGCAACAATAGCTCGATCCGGTTCTTTCATAATACTGGCAAGTGTAACCTGGAGATGTTTCGTTTATTTTTAAATGAACAACTGGGTAACGTACCATCTGGACAACTACTGATTGACGGGTTACAGGTGACCGGTGCGGAAAGAATTGTTAATGGGATGCCAGCTCCGCAAAGATCATCTGGAGCTTGATAGAAAGGCTGGGATAGGATGTCGTCGAGCGGGTCATCGGATTGCATGAGACTATCGCACTCGCCAGTCTCGGCGTTGAAAATTTTTCCGCTAACACATTTTCGCTTTGAAAATGATCTGCAATTTTCAGATAATCATTTATTCACAATGATTTGACAAACCCTTCCAAGTTACAATAAAGATAGGCTTCTGGACTTTCCGGATCCGGTTTTTTGACATTCGATGTTGGGTCGCATTCGAGACTCGCTTCCACTGTTAAAAATATCGTGAATAACTGAAAATGAGTGAATCTCACAATAACAATTTATTATAGTTTACAACATACACTGATTATATGTGTAGTTATAGACCACCGCATTTTCTGAAAGAAAAGAAATGTTCAAATGAGGAATATGATAAGAAATGAGGAAATTTGAAAACCGCCCCTCAGTGGCAAATGACGACGGGCTTGTGAGGGCTCAAGTAGAAAAGGCATGCCCTACGGCAACGAGAACGATAAACAAAACCGGACTATTGTACCCGCCGCCTCGGCTCCACCTCTTCCACCAACGGCTTGTCTCGCCGGTCACAGGCAAACATTGCCGGACGGAAAAGTCGCAGCGGGCGCTTGCTCGACGGCGAAGATTCAGCTTTTTAAGGCGGCAATGACGAGAGCGCGATCAAATTGGGCGCCAAAAATATCGCGAAGAACAATTAAAGATTAGAGCGAGATCAGTAGCGCGATCGCGCGCAGGAAAACAGGAAATCGGAAATTGAAGCGTCACATTTCGGGAAACGGATTAAAAAAAACAAAAGAATAGTTCAAATTGGAGAGACTAGATAGAAGCTTTAGGGGTTCAAGGTATTCGCAATATGTTATAATTTTAATTTACGAGGAAGTCATTAGTGTCAGAATCAGAAATTTTTGATAACCTAAGATATTCGCAAATGTGGAAATTTTTCCATAATCTCATTAAATTAGTTAATTCAATAAAAAATTTATCTTTCTTATATGGATTTAATATTTTTCGACTTTTATTGGAGATTAAAATTGGGTAATGAGATAATCATAAACTAGTTCAAAAATTACCAAGATCTCAATATTAAGTTATCAGTGAATTTCAAATTTGATGATAATTTGATACCAATTTTCTAGATGTTATTTAAATTTTAAAAAATTGTTTTATTGTTATTCATGCATATTTATTTGCTTCTGTATTGAGCACCAGAAAAACCGCCAAACAAGCAAATAGAAAACAGCTAATGCTGTTTGAATCTTTCTCGACAAACTGAACATGTTTATTTACAATTACAAACAGCCCACAGGAATATCGGCGCCTTAAAGGAACAACAACAACGAGTGTCTCGAAAGGTCATTGTCTTCTAAAGTGCTGTAAAAAATGTGCAATATGTTGTCAAGTGGTTCCAACGATTTGTTGTCAATCCCGTCGTTTCTCTCTAGTTGACTCATTAGGAAATGCGAGAGCTAGAAAAAAATTTTGGTGGAGAACATGCGCGATGTAAACAAATTAATCATCATCGTTGACGGTCCGGTAGGTCGAATTTGGACTAGTTTCCACTCAGACAGCAATCAAATGTGCATTAGTCTTACGTATTGAGCATGCGCGACACTTGAAAATACAATAAGTCAGAGAATCCGCGTGGTCTTGAAATCACGTCATTATTAAATGACTGATACCTGCTAATGAGTCACACTTTGTCGAAAACCTGACGGCAGAATAGTAGGTGAAGAAAAATGAGAAACATTAAAATAGTTTTTTTTTGATTTGAAAATATATTTTTTAAAACAAAACCATCGAAAATATATTTATATATATGTATATATTTTTTTTTTGAAGCGAAAGAAATTTGTACCAATTTTCAGAGTTATACAAAATTTCCAAAAAGTGGAACTTATGAAGAACTTTGAGAAGAAATTATCAAACTAGAGAAAACTTGTTAAAATCCATTAATATAGTTCGATACGTTCTTCTCAAAATTCTTCCTAAATTCTACTTTTTTAACCAATCAAATTGAAAAAGAATTTGATTGCCTTCTCAAAATGGTTTCACTACAATTTTTCAATTTTATTTAATTGTTGTTACTCTTTATAGTTTATCAAGAATGATAACAAGGTTGTTCATCATTTGAAAAATTTCCAGAGTACGACAAGATCGCGCAAACCGCCGAAAACATGAAACGGAAGAAGGAAGGCATCTCGTGATTTTGAGATGGTAAAAAACTTCCTGCTATAACTAATCCGCTATAGTTTAATTAATGGGTGGTGTTCTTTAGGTATTCTATCACGAAATTACCACAATTTCCGAAAGTTATGCGGTTAAAACATTTTTTTAAACTTTGTTACATTCGTCTCAAAAGTCTCGCGAAATTCTCAAAACCACACACACACACAAACACACGCACACGCGACATGCACCCCTCGTCCAATTCTTATATCGAATATGCCCGCTGCGCTTTCGGCCTGCTTAGTATAGTGGTTAGTACTCCACGTTGTGGCCGTGGCGACGCTGGTTCGATTCCAGCAGCAGGCATTTCTCTTTTGCTTTTATTTTATTCAATAATTACCTTTTATCAAAACCAATTAGCAAGGGTTTGTAATCAGGAGTAATCGTATTTCACCCAAAATAAATGCGTTAAATGCAATCAGAGATGTTAATTAGTTTACTTTACAAAAACATTTCCGAATTCGATTCTATTGAATGTTTCCAGGAAAAAGCATAAAATTAACCAAAACTAACGCATAACCTCAAAAATAATATATAATAAAAAACAAACCTGTTCAGAATCAAAATTCCAAACACTTATTAGATTACTGTAGGAAATGGTAACCAAAATCATATTGTATTCCATATCTAGTTTTCATTCCTTATTAATGTTTTAAATATAATTTTTTTTTCATATTAGTTATTCCAATTAATTAGCAAAAATTTATAAGGAATTATTCATCGTATAATATCAAAAATGAAGATCAACGATTTTCTCACGCGATAATAAATTTATTAGATAAATCAACGCCAGTTTTTCATTCAAAATATGCTTTTTTTGAAATAATAAATACGTCGCTATTTTTGTTATGGATTTTATCTTTTCCATGCTGCTTTTTGCGTTCAAGCAACATTAACGTTTCCGTTCTTTTTTTTAAAGATTTTATTTAAAAGAATGTTTCTCTTAACGTTTTTTTTACAATTCCATCAATCATGATTATCCACCTTTTAAATGGACAGCAAACCTTGATTCGATTTTTATTCCTGCGCGGTTCAAATCGCATTTTTATTCAACTTAAAACGCTGGCAAAAATCAAGTTTTTTTTTAGGTGTGGTCGTTAATCTCGATATCTGCCATGATGCCTAACAAGGCCGAATTCTACTCATACTACCTTGACTAAAAAAACCACTGGCGCCTTCGCCAAGAAAAAAAATGAAGGCTTATCTGAACACCAAATCAAATCCAAATGCCTAGGAACGATGAATACGGAAATTGAAAATCCAAACACTTTAATTTTGCTAATCACATTTGCCCCCCTACCCCATCTTTATGGTAATAAATATAAAAGCCTATCATCGCCTATAACTGCCAATAGGCTGTCAAATTTCTGATGAGCGGGGGGCGGCTAACTGATCGCGTAACACGCCAATTCGTCGGCTTATCTGTGTATCCCACGGCATTCGAGTCAACCAGGTGAAGTGCGCCTTGCTGGGAGGTTTCTCGTTTTATTTCTTGTTAACGATGCCCAAACAATGGTTCCTGTTTTAAGCAACCCCCCTTCATATCGTTTTTTTCTCAAGTCCCTCGCGCTCATCCCTCGCTTCGCTTCATACTCCTCATCAAGCCCTCCGCGCCGCAATATCCTGATGCATCTTTCCACTTTTGGTCAGGCTCATATCTTCATTACGCAACCATCGGCGGCGATACAATGGAAAGACACATGTACGAACAGGAAGATTGCCCTCGTAGCAAAATCCTTAATCATTTGTTTGTTCACGCTTTTGGTCGACGGTTTTTTTGGTGTCTGAAGGCACTTGCGCAATTTGCCATAACTAAACTTTGATATGCCGCCTTTCACTTTGACTATAGGTTTGGCATCTTGTTATGCTTGTTCCTAATTCTACACATCCCAAGCTATCGAAAGAAGGCCTGATGATTAATACATATTACAACACTTTCACCTCACTTCTTATTAGGTGTTGATTCATTTCTTTTTTTTGGCATTATCAATTCTGAAAATATCCAGGTAGACAGTTTGGATTTTGATAAGATTGCCAAACCCGTTTCGAAATGATAAAGAAATCTTTCATCTCCGGTGATTTTCTCTTAAAATCGAATTGTTGTTTATTTGCCTATTCGCTTTACATATGTATATTAGCAATTTACTCTTCAACCAATTGAAAGTAGTATGTTTGTCCCAATTCGTGCTTTGCGTTGTGTCGTCTTGTTCCCATACCTCATGTAGTCTTGATTTATTATATATTTCTCTCTAATAAGCAAAAGCACCTCATTGTTTAGGGAAAACGTGTTGGTCAGACAAGTCTAATGTTGCTTTTGGTGGCGGTGAGTATATTGTTCTCTCTGGTAGAAGGTAATAATTGTTTGAATTCACTGTCATTTACATATCAATTTTAAAGGTTTTGGAGCTCCTGGAATCATTCCTCCCGAGTCATTTATTGCTGAAAGATGGTACCCATCAAATTTGCCGACCGTTATGCCACCATGGAAAATGCCAGGCGTGGATATTGAGAACTTCCGTACAGCGAGACCCCATAATCCTCCAGGATCGGTAACCTCTACTACAACATTACCAAGCCCCACCGGATCATTGCCGATGCCGCCTGGAACGTCTCCAGATAAGCCCGAGAGTACTGGACCTCATCCACCCGGCACGCCCCCCTCTCCTCCAACTGAAGTCGAGAACACTACAGAATCATCGGGTTCGATGACTCTCACTGTTACAATGACCAATAGCGAACCTCCAACATTGATAAATGATTCGGATTTTGGCTCATTGACAATTTTGTCTCCTGACTTTGAAGACATTACCAAGGTTGACAATTCGACACAACCTGACGATTTGATGGATCTTCAAATGAATTTGCACGAAAGCCTGAATAGCCATATCGAGGGAAGTGCTGAGGAGGAAATCAATCAAGAAGTGACAAGTATGACCACTGCCACATCGGAAACCACTACGGTGACCACAACGACGACTGAAGAAACAACGACTACTGAATCAACTACTACAAGTACGACAACGACAACTACAACTGAGCCAACTACTACGACGACTACAACTGAGCCAACTACTACGACGACTACAACTGAGCCAACTACTACGACGACTACAACTGAGCCAACTACTACGACGACTACAGAAAGTTCTACGACAGAGTTAACTACTACTACAACTGAACCAACAACTACTGTGGTTATCAAGCCTGCTCAGTTATTGCATTCAGCCGAGTTACTTGAAGCTACCTCCATTGAAACTACTAAAATTGCAGAGAAAGGTTGTCTTTATTTTGTAGAATTTTGAAGATTTTCTAATTTCAGAATGCAAAGACATTTTATTCCTTCTTGATTCCAGTGGTAATGTCGAACAGCAGTATGAGAAGCAGAAGCGTTACATCGAGAGGATTGTTGATCAACTTGAAGACAACAATAAACGACGCGTTCGTAACTTTTTTCTATTCATTCATAAAACCAAATTGTTGTTAAACTTTTCATTAGTCGAGTGTTGTTGTTGGCTTTTTTTTCAGTTGGCGCTAATCACATTTTCCGGACGATCACGACAGCGAATTGTAGTGCCGCTGTCAAACGAACCAAACGCGCCCAAATTTATTGCAAAACTTAAAAGTTGGTGTTACAATGATGACAGTTAACGGGTTGGAATTTGATTTTTCAGGGGCGAGATTCCTTCGTGGAATCACCGCCACCGGTTCGGCGATCTCCGCAACAACGCAATACATTCTGCAAAAGGGCAGAAATGTGCAGGTAGAAAAATTCCAGAACAATCCCAATAGCCAAATATTATTCAAGGTTGTTGTGGTCACTGATGGTTTCTCATTTGACGATGTACAACAACAAGCGGAAGCATTGAGGTCGATTGATGGTGTTGAAGTATATGTCACTGGCCAGTACTTCCCAATCGTAAAGTAATATATTATTATTTTCCATTAATTCTACACATTTCAATTTAGAAACGTGCTGGTTTCAATTGCTGGTTCAGATAGACGCATCTTTTTCAACAGTAGAGAATCAAAGCTAATAGATGCTTTGAAATGTTAGAATGTCGTTTACTGTTCGTTTTTTTTTTGACTAATTAACTTTGATCTCAATTATCTAACTTTAAAATCAACTCGAATAAATATTATATTTATATGTATATTATGTTGGTTTTTATTGATTGTCTTCTTTTTTCTCCGGCGAGGCAATAAAAGAAAATAATGTGGCTGGAGGGGAAAACGGCAGAGAATGGAAAAAGCGAGAACGCACGACATGTTGCTCCAAAAACACGCCTTACCCCATCTAACACTGACACATTTCGTATTCGCACAAATTTTTTTCCAACGTTTTCGTCAGGATGGCAGAAACCTCGCGAGCGCATTTATCAATTTTTTTTTCACGCTATCTCTTTTCTTCTGTTGCATTCTGTATATCCAATGTTATCTCTTATCAAAAATGAAATGAATATACATCAATAGGCGGGCATTTTTTTGTTGGTATTAGTGTGTCTCATTTGAAGAATAATCCCCCCACCCCAGTCCCCAACATGAGTGCCAAATATCATAAAAAAATTTCACTGAAATTTCGTTTCAAAATCCGGTTTTTGTTTGTTTTCGAAACGTGACACATTCAATGGGTTATTCGACAAAAAAAGGTATTCAAATTACATATAATAAAATCTAGTGACGTTGTGACCTTGATTTGATAACGATTGATAAAATGTTTAGCATGTGGTCCTCAGAGCGATGTTCTACATGTATCTGTTTACATCATTTTCCTCTCCCTCTGCGTGTTTGCCTCTTATTACGCTTATCTCGTATTGATTACACAATAATTATAGGTCATTCCGCGTGTTTTTGACGCGGCGAGCCGTTATTTCCAACATATTGTAATTATATTTGTTCGATGTTCCTTGTCAACTGGTAAAATCGATAAGGAGGTAGTCACTTCCAGCGAGCCATACTTCTTGAGAAGGTTTGGTTTCAATTTTTTCTCTCTCTCTCTCTCTCTCTAGAAAAAATATTTTTGTAGAATGACCATAGCGGAAAATTCGACGCAATCGGTTGACGAGTTTAAAACATGTTTGTATGATGTGAGTGTGATGTTTCGGGAAATTTCGACGAAAAAAAAACAACAACAACAATGACATAAATTTTAGATGCAAAATGTCCGCAAACAATTGACCAAGTTGATTTTATCCGCGCAGGATGTTGACCAAAAGTATTTCGAGGTAATTGAGCGCACACTTTATGAGCTATGCGATAGTCGAACGAATGGTGAAATTCGAAAAATCGCTTCTCACGGCTCAACGTTCTCAATCAACATTCAAGACGAGATTCGTGGACTCAAGGTGATTTTTGTTTTGTTAGTATTCCACACGTTTTAAAGGCAATTTTAGAAAGACGATGAATTCCTCAAGAAATATTTGCAAGTCGAAGATCATCGCTGGGAATTGATCGATGTTCCCGAGATTCTATCGCGCTATTTTGCACGTGGTGTCGAAGAATTCTACAATGAGATGGAGATGTGCGAAAAGTAAGCATTTTGCTCGAATTATTTTTGGTCTCGACCCAACGCAATTGATTTGATTGATGGATTTATAGTTTAATGCAATTTCCGGGGAATGAACAACATAAGGTGCACACAAATAGTGTCTGGCAATATTGAAAAGATTACGATTTTGATACGAAAAAAAAAAATGTTTCGAGACCTTTTTTCTATATAAGAAAACTTGTTTAATTTAAAATTTTGAACACCGAGAAAAGAAATAGTGACAAACTGATATTGTTGAAGAAATTCGGCGAAAGCACATTAACAATTTAAAAACCTGTTTGATGTTGTGACATCAAGTTGAGAGAAATTACAACAGCCGACTAAAACATAAAAAAAATATTTATTAAGCAATATTGTAGGTTCTTGCGCAAGCTCATTGAAACCGAATCGACCGATGGTGTTCTTCCATTGTTCATCACTGATTGGGATGGAACCATGAAGGATTATTGCTCGCAATACGCCACTAATGTTCAGGTACAAATGATGGAATGAATCAATGTGGGAAACAATTTGCAAAATGATATTCAGCCCGTCTATAGTGCGGTAGCAATGGGACACTTTGCGCGCCAGTTCACTCGCGCTTTTGCCGTTTTGACAGCCGGACCACTTCGCCGTCCAGGAATTCTCGACTTGACCGCACTTCCCATTGATGGACCAGTTCTATTCAGGTTGGTGTTAATGTTATCATCATCATTTTTGGACCAACCATGATATTGAAGTGGCTCTTGGGGACGCGAATGGTGGCTTCGCGGTAAGCGTGTCGTTCATGAAGACGGAATTCCCGAAGAAGGAAGCGTTGCGATTGGGCAGTTGTACGAGCAAATGGATGAAGTCATCCATGAAGGTGATTTTGTCCAATTCGCGCTAGTTGGAAGCGGAATTCAGAAGAAGGTTTCAATATCGTGTTTCAGCTATCATATATATATTGTTTAGGTCGATCGCCTCACATTGGGCGTCCAAACAGTCTTCGGTCAAGTGCCACGTGATTTGTCGTCGCGATACATTGAGGCGGTCAAGGAGCGCATTCATCGGGTCGATCCGAGCAACCAGTTTCTGGTTCTCGAAAACTGTTCGCCATTAGAAATCGAGGTGTGCGTGCACTCATCGGGAACGGTTTGGAACAAGGGTGATGGTGTTAGCTCATTGGTTGAATCGCTTGGCGATTCACTGAAGAATGGCAAGGTGTGTGTTGCTGGCGACACACCAAGCGATTTGCCGATGCTCAAGAGAGCAATGGACGAAAATCCCGAGGTAGAATAATCAGCAAAATGAATGAAAAAAAATTTTCAATTAATTTCAGAATACCTTCGCACTTTTTGTTGATGCCAGGGAAAATTTAAAATCGATGGTCGCTCAAATTGTACCTGATGAAAGCCGCGTTTGTTTTGTGTCGAACCCCGATGTTATTCACGCAGCGTTTGCCAAGATCATTAAAGAAGCCGCGCAACAATAATCGGAATGCCTTTTTCCTTTCATTCATTCTTCAAAATTGAAAAATTCAAATTTTTATTTGTCTCTCCATTTTCATAGTTCGTTTTTTAATTGATTGTGAATAATTATTTATGAGAAGCTGGTATATTCTCGTTTTGTACTATTATTATCATTATTATTTTTTCGTGAGGTTTATATGTTCCGATTATAGACACTTGGTTCGAAGGGCAACGTGGCGAGGTGAAAAAGTTGTTCGATGGTGTGTTGTGTTATCGCCAAACCTGTCTATCGATCACAATGCGCTGTCTGCGTGCGTGTTTTTTCCCTTTTCCATGTTCTAATCGAATTCTTGCAAAACACATGTGCTATATGCAGTTGATAGATATATTATTTGTGATTTCTTTTTTTTTTCCGTTTCGGACTAGTCCACATTTCATCGAATTAAGTAAACTATTGTGTTCGTGTAGATCAAATTTCATAAGTACCTAGCCGGGTTTCAATTTTTTTTAGTGAAATGAATAAAGTTTTCCGCATATTTTTTATAACGAGTTTTTCTTTGATTCTGTCTGTTTTCGACATCTTAATATTCGAATTTTGGTTTATATTTTGCTTAAAATTCGTTTCAGAGGGAGGCATGAACCGATCCCGCGTATTTCTTCGCTTGTTTTCCAACTTTCAACGTCAGCAATATTCAAGTGGAAAAGCACAGTTCAAGTCTAAAGATGGAAATTATAGTGGGAAATCTTACAATTTGAAAAAATAATTAAAGAGTTTTCAGTGAAATTCGCATTTATTGGAACCGCAGCAGCGAGCACAATTGGCCTTTTAGGAGCTAGAATTATTAAAGCAGATTTTTCGGGAGATGAATTGAAGGTCAAAGATTTGGAGAAGCTGCCGCTGTATAGTTTAGATGAGGTTAAAAAGCATGGAAAGAGCGCCGAGAGGATTTGGGTTACATATAAAGATGTAAGTATTTTATTTGAAACCGGAAAAGTGTTTTGCTGAAGAGATTAAAGCACATTGAATGTACATTTAATTCGATGCAAAAATATTTTCAGAAAAGAAATGCCTCGTATTTTTAATTGATTAAAAACGTATAATCATTTTTTTTAATAATCTTCAGGGAGTCTACGATGTGACTGATTTTGTTTCAATGCATCCGGGAGGAAATAAGATTCTCCTCGCCGCTGGTGCTTCAGTCGATCCATATTGGGCCCTTTATTCGCAACACAAAACTGCCGAAGTATTTTGTCTTCTCCATTGTTTTCTCATCAATTTTGTTATTAAGGTTCTCGAAATTCTCGAACAATACCGAATCGGGCGATTAGATGCGAAAGATGTTCCTAAAGTAGGTATTTGATTTTAGATGAAATGTACGGTAATTTTTTTTTGAAAAAAAACCGGTTTAAGGTCGTTCCATTTTTTGATGAAGTGAGATTTACATGTGAAAAATACATATTCCATATTTTCCCGATGTCTGACCTCTGTATTTTCAGCAAGAAGTGGATGCTTTCTCCAACGACCCTGTCCGTCATCCAGCGCTTCTTGTTCGAAATGCAAAACCCTTCAATGCTGAATCCCCTCCTTCGTTGCTCACTGATCATTTTTATACACCAAATGATTTGTTCTTTGTGCGAAATCATCTTCCTGTCCCAGTTGTAAATATTTTCAATTGTGTCTTAATGCCCAATCATTTTTCACATTTAAGATTGATGTGGAGAAGCATGAGCTTGAAGTTGAAGCGTTCGATGGCAAAATCGTCAAGCTAAACATGGAAGAGATCAGGAAAAAGTATAAGGCGTACACAATTGGTTCAGTGGTTCAATGCGCTGGAAATCGAAGGGCTGATATGAATTCGTAATCAATTTTCACAAGATTGCTGGGAAATGATCCATTTTCAATATTTGTAGGTTCAAGAAAGTGCAAGGTTTAATGTGGGAAGGTACTGCAATTAGTAATGCTGAATGGACTGGACCTCGGTTGAGGGTAAGAATTTAGAATCGTTTTGAAAACAATATTTCTTTGCTTAGGATATCCTCATCGATGCTGGAATCGATATTAATGATCCAAAATTGAAGCACGTACATTTTGAAGGAGCCGATGTCGACCCTACTGGAACTCCATACGGTGCTTCGATTCCGTTTGAAAAAGCAATCCGCGATGAAGTGATTGTGGCGTATAAGATGAATGGCGAGGATATTCCACGTGATCACGGAGCGCCATTGCGTGTTGTTGTGCCAGGTACAATTTTTAATAATAATTGTGTACCAGGCGTAATAGCAATAGTGATAATAATATGTTTCAGGCAATGTTGGAGCTCGCCAAGTGAAATGGCTCAAAAAGGTTATTGTGAGCGATGTGGAAAGCAGCAGTCATTGGCAGCAGAAAGATTATAGGTTCGAGAAGCTGTACTAGAAGAAAAAAATATTTCTAATCTATGTAGGGCATTTTCGCCGGCAGTTCAACTAGGAGACGAATTGAAGTGGGATAGAGTTCCGTCTATTCAAGAATACCCAGTACAATGCGCAATTTGCGTCCCTGAACCGAACACTAAAGTTGACAGAGGTGATCATTCAAGTTATTCGCGTTCATTAAATGCGAATCTTTTGAAGATGATGGAACTGTGTCGGTGAGCGGCTATGCTTGGAGTGGTGGAGGTCGTGGAATCATCCGAATCGAAATCAGTGTTGACGGCGGACAATCGTGGAAAAGTGTTGAAATGGAGCAGGAAAAGAATCAGGATTTGGAGCACATGTATGCTTGGACTTTGTTCCACACTGAAGTTGAAATTCCAAAAGACGTCGAGAAGTTTGAAATTATTGTTAAAGCGGTTGACAGGTAAAATACTTTTTTCAATAGAGCTAATTTTAATATCCAAATCATTGAATTTCAGAGCGTATAATACACAACCTGAAACGGCCGCTGGAATCTGGAATGTTCGTGGATTGATTCACAATGCTTGGCACAAGGTTCCAATAATTGTAAATTGAAATTTTAATTTATGTATCTGCCCGTCTTAGCCCACAATTTTATTTATATATATTAGATAGCTGTGATATAAATTGAAATGAATAGTCAACATTTATTTTGTTTTCTTAATTCATCAATTACTCATTCAAATCAGAAATCGATGGGCATTCATTACGATCTCTCTCCTTCAAGATTGGTCCGGTAACACGAGTTGGCATTGGAAGACTCTTCCACTGAAATTATCGATGAATATGCGATATTGATTAAATTCCTACGTTTGCCAAGATGGAAATTGGAGTCATGGCATTTTGAGGGAAAGGAAGAAGTGATCCGTCGCCACGCAAGCAGTCAATATTCAAATCTCCCTTATGATAAAGAGAATGAAGCTCGAGAAGTTTCGGTTTTGTCCATTCGCCGATTCTGTCAAACATTTCCTGAACTGGCATGAGTTTGTCGCTAACTCCATATCTTGAAACATTCCAAATCATATTTGGCGCAATTTTTAAGCGCCCACCTGCTGCGGAAATACTGACGAAGTGTGGAATTTGAAACCGCCGATTTGCATACTTCAACTTCGCTCGCCGGGTAATAATAAACGTAATTGACGCACATTTCGTCGCGAATTCCATATCCACCAAAGGTCGTCGTCGTCCTATTACGACTGTCATAAACACACACCGTCGTTAACATGTCTCCCTATAATTGGCATTTCTCGAAAGCGATGCTAATTAGGCTTACAGGTTTGACATTAACATATGGAATGACATCTTGAATATGCTGCCAGTGAGGTGAGTAATGATTATCACGGTTGATTTCTTGGAGTTTGACACCTGAACGAATATCATTATGAATGAATTGAATATTAATCGATTTTGTTTAAAAATAGTGAAAACACATGGCCTAAGTGCAAGCTTCGGCCAGCATTAAGAAAAAACTCTTCCACCAACAAGCCATGTTTTTTTTTTCACCTTAAAATTTGTATAATCTTACCATTTCTGTAATGACTAGTGTACAATCGTTTACCGGTCAAATGTGCATGCAGTTGACTAGCGAAAATGTTAATTCCTTCTCTGGGGAACTAAATAAGTATTTAAATTATTACAGAATATTCCAAAAAATATTTGCATACGCTCGCCGTGCATTCTTTCGGACAAACCCCAACAAGGGACCATTCGGATTGCCCTGGTGGAATAGCGCTAACATCCGAGTAAATTTGACCAAGCTCCATGATTCCAGCATCGTAGGGTCGCAAGTCTTCAGTAATCCAGAACTTCATTCCAGAGTTGTCGCGGTAGCCGAACAGCTTCTCGGGATTGTTATAGTGAATTTCCACCATGATGTAGACGAAATCAGTATCACGTCCGCCGACTGGCATTCCAACGTCGACAGGGTATTCGAACGACTGAAACCTCAAAACAATTTATATATTTCTATTTTTGCTAGTCACCCCTTCCCCCATAGCCCAAGCTCCAATAACATGAGAGCAAGATTTTGAATTTGGCGGTTTGCGCGGATCATTGCAATCACCAGACCATTCACGAACTCTATCGCGACATAGGAATACTTCCATATGATGGACAAGATGTTCATTGCCTTTTTCAACGTATGCTTCCATCTAAATTCATGGATTATGAGTGGAATAATAAAATAGTCATTATTACTTTCACAATATGATATTTAGTAAAGGTCTTGATGGGCATTTTCTTGATAATGCATTGATAGTGGGTCTCGATATCCGGAACCTTCAAAATGTTCGGCAGTAGATCAGGAAATTTTAGAATTTTACCAAAGTATATTCATCCGATTTGATAACAATTTCTTCAGCCATAAGCTGCGGACGAAGCGACATGATATCATGAACCTTGTCCATATCCAATTGATCGTCCGTCGCAAAATCAATAACCTTTCCAAATTTCCGGTCCTAAACATCTGAAATCAATGGACGCTGAAAACCATTGCACTCACGATATGCCATCTCTTGTCATTCAAACTTTTGATCTTATTCTTGTTCCAAGCAGCGGCAATAATGAATTGGGTAGTTCCAGACTGAACCAATTAGTTTTAATCAATTTGAATTGTTCAATTACCTCGAACGCGTAATCCAATGGATCGCACGTCACAAAATCTCGAATAATCGTTATTTCATTGTGATTGAGGCTTTGGAAATCAAATGGGGTGCCGGAGCGATGCCAATCCTGACTGATATCCCGCAAAATGTGATAGTTCTCGTCAATAGAAACGTCCTACAAGTCATTGGAATGCCGAAGTTCGGAAATGATACCACAAACCACACAATATTTTCGCTTGTAGTCGTTATGACAGAGGAACCCATCAATATTCGACATTTCGCCATGACTGCTGAAACCGATGAAGACGAGACTTGGTTGATTCTGCAATCCTTGACGTCATCCGATCAAGAAATTAGCTCCTTACGATTTCTCCAAAGATTACAGTGAACTCGACACTCTCATACTCCATTCTTGACGTCCATTTGAGAGTGATATTTCCGAATCCGAAATTGCCGACAACCTTGAAACTTTTATTTTTAGCATCGCCATTTTGTCGTGTAAATAATTCCGTAGCACGTCATTGTTTATTGGATTGCCTAGGGTTACCTGGTCCGTCAATGCGACGACAGATGCAGCGCCATAGCATAGTACGAATAATAAGGTTGCTAAGCGCATCCTGCAAATTATGGCAACTTATATGAGCGATGAGGACAGTAAGCCCAATTTTTATATATTCAAAATTATTGAAACTATTTCAGATGGCTTAAATCTCTATGAAGATTATGATTATGAGGATCCATATATTTATTCTCCTACAATTCCCGATTCGCCAGTTTTAGGTGTGGGTTTGAATGGCTTGTCGAAATAGCAATATGTAATTTTCAAGATAGATTTTCTACGTATTATGATCAATCAAGGAACGTGCCTTTTTATGGGGAAACTACGAACAAATCGGTCTATACATGGAAAGAGCCAACAAATCGACAAAGGTGAATACTGCATCTGACAGAAATTCAATTTCGTTCTTTTTTTTGCGATGTCACAACCATTTTCCAAAGAAATTTAATTAACTAGATTTTTAAATAAAGAAATTGTCAAAATGCACGTCTAGAAATATTTCAGAATATCGAAATCGGTAACCAGCGATGATTATGTGGAAGAGAAAGTGCCGTTCTACAGCGAGACGACGAATCGCTCTGAATTTGTCGCTTATGAGCCGACGAAGAGAAGGAAATTATCAACAGCAAAAACCAATTTAACGCCCACGTTAGTTTCAATATCATTGATTGGATTTAGTGTAATGAAAGCCAATATTCGAGCTGTCATCAATGTTTTTAATAAACATCTATTTTGCAGATTGCCCTTCTCAAAAGAGACAACATACACGCAGCACTATCCAACATTCGAAATTGGAAAGCGAGAAAAATCGGTGAGATTTGCTAAATGAATGCTGTATATTTTTGGTTTTTAGATGAACAACTGCCCAGCTGAGAAAATCATTCACACAACGGCAGCTTTATCGTAAGGGTTATTGTCTAGAAATTTCTGCAATTTTGCTTTATTTTAAAAGCAATTTAAAAAAATTGTTTCTATTCATTTATTTTTATTTCAGCAAAGCTCGACGTGAAAATGGACACTATTTCTTCAATTGTTCGAAACGATAAAAATCCATCACCACCATTTATTCAGAAAATAACATTGAAGATCACAAGAAAAACCATCTGAAACCTCGTCCTTTCCAAAAAAAAATACAAAATTAATTCTCAAATATAAATTAAAACAATAAAGAATTAAACTCTACAAAATGTTACTCATAAATCGAAATCAAGTACATGAGGAAAATTCCGGTCAACAAAGCGATGATTTCCTTGACAGTTTGAAAGAATGAGCTGTTCTCGAGGAGCTCTGGAATCACCGAAACAGTGGCGATGTAAATGAATCCTCCAGCGGTAAATGGAAGAACCCATGAGCTTCCGGCAGCGCTAGCAAGAGCATCCGGATCAGCGGCTAGAAGCGAGATGATGCATCCGGAAACTGCTCCGAGAGCCGTCACGAGTTGAATAAGCATTGCCTGAAAAAGTTAACTTATTTACACTGTTGCTAATTGTCAAAATTACTCTTGGTTTTGAGTATCCCGACTGAACAAGAATAGCGAAATCTCCAATCTCATGAGGGACCTCATGAACCAAGACGGTGATCATAGTAACTGCAAAATGCTAAATAATTAGATCCCTATTTTCGTTGTATTTACCGATTCCAATCGGTGTTCCGGCAATGAATGACGCTCCGATAGCAAGCCCATCAGTGAAGTTATGCGTAAAATCGGCGGCCAAGTTTAGGTACGCGGTAACACGAATGCTTCCTCCCTCTTCCTTCTTCTCAACCTTCTTTTCGTCTTTGTCTTTCTTCTTATCATCCTTCTTCTTCTCGTCATGAGAATGACCATGCGAGTGCGAGTGTCCATCCTCACCGCGAACGATTCTCACGAATTTCTCGACCGTCAAAAATGCAATGATTCCAGCAAGAACCCAACTGCCAACGCTCAAATCGTGAGCTCCATGGGAGTGACCATGTGATCCATGCGAATGCCCATGAGTATGTCCATGGGATTCTTCGCCACCAGCTGGAGTTGCATGTGGTATCAAGTGAAGGAAAGCGTCGCCAAGAAGTCCACCAGATCCAAAAGCAAGCAACACCTTCAACAACGGTCCAGATTCCGAGGTATTGGCCTGCAATTTAGAGTTTAATTATTTCTGCTTGAAAGTATTGTACCTGAATTGGAATAAATGCAAGGATGAAGCATGGAGCAGCAGAAATTAAAAGAGTAGCGCCGAGAGCATAAACCCAAAGCCTAGTGCGATTGTCGTTTAAGAATGAGAGGAATCCAGTATAATGAACTTCTTCATAAACTTGCTTTGCAGATTTGCTGAAAACGTATTTAAATTGAAAATTGGTGTAAGATAACTTACTGCGAATGTCCATGATCATGTGAGTGCCCATGGTCATGAGCATGACCGTGATCATGAGCATGACCGTGATCATGAGCATGACCATGATCATGAGTGTGTCCGTGATCGTGAGCATGTCCATGAGCTTCTTGCGCTGCTTTCCTGGCGGCCGCAGCTAAAAAGGGATGAATTTTTCAAACTACAGATTTCGAATATTACCTTTAGCATGTGGGCAACCTCCATCAGCATCATGAGCATGACCATGTCCTCCGTGATGATGAACATCCATTTTTTCAACAAACTCCGGATCATTCATCTCACGAGTATATTTCAAATGTGGTGCTTCATGCGAATGCTCATGTTGAGCATAAACAGCAAAAGCCAAAGCCGCAAGCGCAATTATAGGTTTCACACCCATATTTGAATTAATCTACCTGAAAACAATGAGAATGATATTGCCGACGATGAGTATTATACGAAAACAAACAACGTTTGACAGTTTGCTGACGTGGAAGCCTCAAATTTATTAATCAGATTGATGAAATAGGAAGTTAGGCAATTGAGACGGTGATTTATACAGATGAGAGGCAACTTAACGAATTGAACTGATAATGGGATAAATGATACTCAACAAGAGAATAACACGTATTCAAAGCGGCGGAACAACGCGATTGGACAAAAACGAATGCTGCGATAGAGCGCGTTTGCTCGCCAATATGAGGTCTGCTAAATCTCATATCGTAAGATTGGTATAAAGATGAAAGCGAAAAAATTTCGAAAGAAGAAAAATTGTGTTTAAAAAATATAGCAAAGACAATATAATCAAATTTAATAACAATTAATTTTTTTTATTGTCTATAACCGAAGAAAATTCAATTTCAGAGATGTTGATTTCAGACATTTGAATTTTATGAATAAATAAATTAGCGGAAAAAATTTTAACGTCTTTACTCGTTTCAAATAACTAATAGTTCATACTTTTAATTTTTACGTTTTTTGAGCATCTGAAAATTGGAATATTCATTCCCCCTTTTGAATAGTAATTTAATAGCTTTTGAATGTAAAAATGTATTCGCTCCAATTGGGCAATGCGAATTACAATCCTGAATACTCTTTAAATGCGGCCGCCAACTTTCTCTGTTTTACAACTTTTGTTGGCGTCGTTCGCAAAAGGAAATCTGCGTTCTTTACGGTATGCCAAGTACTATATGGTGTTGTAAAGAAGACATCATTTTTGGTATTTATTGTTTCTATCTGTATTCGTGTGTGCTGCCCTCCTGCGTTGTTCCACTTAAGTGAAAGCAACGCGTTAAACATCACACAAAAAACTTCTATAGAAATTAGTTCCAAAAATTTCAACGATGATTTTGTATAGTTTGCATAGTGTTTTGACAGATAATACCAAGCATCAGTATAATATAATAGAAGTAGACGTGAAAAAATTCTTCAACAAATATGCTGCGTTTTAAAACAAAAGCTATACGTCGTTTTATCAATGTGAAAAATTTTCCAACAAAATCGAAGAATTTCAACTTTTCATATGATAAGCCTATTATACCATATTATGTAATATAATGATGAAAATTCATGAATCGTAATAGATCATTGTTTAAATACTAGATCCCATTTTAAAGAGATCCGCCACTTCCCATCTCCCCACTTATTTTAATAATAATATTGTGGATATTATGAATACTTGTAAATGATTAATTAAATATGCAGTGTCCACCGAACTTGAAAAGTAAAATCGGAAACGATATAAATATTTGTTTATGTTCATTAAATTATTTGTATTGACTACTTATTGATTTTCTATAATGGCTAAAAGCTATTATATATATTATTTCCACATTATTTGCTTTTTTGGAAGTTTTTTATAATCTAACATAAGCCGAAAACAGAATTAATGAATTTGTAAGCAATGATAGGCTAGAAGTGCTTGAATTATATTGTATTATATAGTTTGATAATGTAGTTAATTTAGTGCGCCATAAATGAATTGTTAATCGAATAATTTTAAAAAACTCTAAAATTTAACTTGCTAACTACATATTTTCAATGAATTTCGAATTGTTTTACTTCAACAAGCACAGTTTTTCCAATGGCTAGATGTTGTAGGTGAAATAAGATAATATTCAGATTTTGTGAAAAAAAAATTTAAGCAAATTTGTAGATTCTGGAAAATAACACCTAACATGTTTATTCCCTCTAAATCTGCATAGTGCCATTAAATATTTTGTCCGATATGGATAACGCAGAAATTTTCTCATTCAAAACCACTTGAAAATTTTTTATCATGATCAATCAAATCATTCGCGAACATTGTAAACATGGTCGATGAACAGTAAAACCGATTTTGGTTTGACATTGTTGAAAGATAAGAGTTTTGGAAGTGATGTTCATTTTGCTATTTGAAATATATAATGATAATAATCATAAGGGAAACATTGTTGATCTTGTATTAAAACTAATCTAGTACAAATCGCAAGGAGGCACATTTCACACCTAATCTTATAATTACTGGTTTGCATTCCATGGGAACGTTCCCGCTACACTTCCAAATCCCCCTTCCTCCCCTCTCATTTTGTTGTTGTTGTTTCCCCTCGGCCTTTCTCTAAATGAGGCTGACCTGATCGTTCCACCAGTTTTTTTCCGCCGGTTCAGCCGTTTTTTTTTCTTGCCTGTCCCTTCTCTTCATCCATTCAGTTCGATTCACGTTGGTCATTTAATCGTGAGGATGATAACTCATTAAACATTGGATGGGGGTGACCGCGACCGTTGATTATTTGTGAACATGTCAAAATAGTTGCGTGAGGTCTTGCACACGATTTCTTGACAGCTGTCCTTTCTCCTACCGGTTCATTATGCTTCCTTTTAGTCAAGTACATACACCTCTCCTCCCACACCATTTTTGATTAGTCGCACCCTCACTTTTTTGAACACCTTCTACTTGAGTTTATTGGTTGGCCTCGAACCCGTCATTCTATAATTTTTTTTCACGATCATCAAGGGCCTTGAATAGTTTATAATGCTGCTTGTCTTGAGTGTCAATGTTTATAAAAGTTGTATGCGGCGAAGGGGGACCAGCGAAACGCGTCGGGGGTCCCACTACCGGCGTGTTCGCTGGCGGGTCATAGACAAAATACAATAGTGGAGAGGTGATGTGTTAGAATGCGCACCATCGCTTTTTTACTCTACCTTCGCATTTTCTTTGCGCGCCCCCAGAGTACCGTTCCAATGCGTTCTCACATACCAATTGAACACACATGGTGAGCGCATCTTTCATATCTCGCGCTGACTTTTCCGTTGCCCTCCACATGCATATATCATTTGGTGTATATCTTTTTGTCCCTTCTAGTTCGCCATAATCATCCATTACCATTCATATTCATTGTATTACGTTCGGTTTGTTCCCGATTTATCATTTTATGATCATCGCATTGGTAGATTTTTCTAATCTCGGGCAACCTAATTGAACGCTTGCTTGTAACCTTCAAATTCCGCACAGATCAATTGTAGATAATTTTTTTTCGGCTATGCGTGACTAGACCAAAACCGAAACGAATCGACTAGTTTTCTCCACCTAACTGCACATCCAATTAAATATATTCACGCGTGTTGCATTGCGCGCGTATTGTTCCATGTTCTTTTTCTTGTTTTTCATTAATTTGTATTCATCAAATTCCATTTATATCATACTATATGTATAAATTATAAATTGTATAAGTTAGAGATAAACAAACTAATTTCCTCTCTGTGAATAATAATGTTTATAATTTCCCAGCATTGGTGGGTCAACCAAATGAATCATTCAGCTGGTCGCTCTTATTCTATTTATAGGAGCTTGTTTCTTTTATCGCCATCTTGAGGGGAGAGCACTAGGGTTTTGAAAAAAAAGAATACAGTGACCGAGACCACCAACCTGACAAAAAAAAATTGGCTGCGTGAGGCTGAGAGCCGCAGCATTTTTCTATTTGCCCCGTTTCGAGTCGCCGTGCTTTTTTCCTCGCGTCTTGTCAACTGTATTATACACACGGTGCGGCTCGCGCAATTCGCACTTGTTTTTACTCACAACACTCGCAATGACCACCACTAGGCTACTTGACAGAAAAAAATGGAGTTGTCCACTCATTGGTGCGATCGGACCGGTTTCAGAAAACATTCTCGCTCCGCTTACTTTCTTTTCATATTCTTTTCAATATTTTCACTTAAGCCCACGTTTCTCCCATGTAATCCCGTGGGTGTAGATTGACCCAGTCGATTGGGTGGGGGGAGGATAGGAAGCAATCATCGTTTCGTCAGCCCAGTCAACCATCACGAAGACGACGACGTGTGTGTTTGAAAATGTCCTCCTCCTCCCCCCAGAAGATGTCCTTCAACCCTAATTCGTTTGTGCACTGTCCCTCAACCCCCAGCCATGACCATCAAATCCAGTCTGTCGGAGGGGGGAGGAGAGTAGACGACGCCACTGAGTTTTTTGATCAGCTGATAACAACATTCACGCATCGATTCTGGCGCCAGTTTTCAACAGATGTTGTGTCGTCGTGGGTTCGCACTCGTCTTTTCTAATTATCGAACATATTTCGCTGAATTTTTTCCATTTCTGTTATGTCCTTCTTTAAATTTATTACGCAACAGAGTCATGAATTGATCGTTATTACGATTAAATTGCTAGCCGACTAGTTCGAAGGCGTTGGTGTTATTGAAAAAAATCAGAATTACCATCCATTCAGTATTGCCGATTTTCTCTATCAGGTTCCTGAAAGCAGGTGTCAAACTTTATACATACTATCATAATTGCTAAATTTCTGAATAAGAATTGAGCGAATAGAAAGTCAATATTTACAATTAAAATATCTTGACGCTAGTAGGATCAAGCATAATGCCAAATTTCATACATGTCTAGAGGACAATGATGAAAAACCTGCTTAGTTTTACAATAAACCTTCTTGTTTCGAGTAGGCATATTATGTTCAAAGAGTTTTTGGCCTCCGATCAACACATTTGATCTTCGTCGAGTTTGCCGCGCTCTCCATGTTTTGCCGCCTCTCGCCATTGGACTCATTCCATCAATGTGATAAATACGTTGGCTCTTCATCGCAATCATCATTATTGACCTCAATTTAAGTAGTGTGCTCATCGCAAAAATTCCAAAACGCCCCAGTCCTCGTCGTTCCTCGGTCCGCAGTTTGCGCGAGCGAGTGCGCGCGCGCACACACCACTCCATGTTTATTCGTCGTCCGCGCTCCGCCCGCGCCGTCGCCGCGCGCACCCTCATCATCTAGACCGAAATCCTTACCCTCCGTCTCGTTTCCCTTTGACTTCCCATTCTCATTTTCCTGTCGACTGGATCACTTCTTCTGCACCAGCTTCTCCATCCCCTATTGTATTCATCATGTTTATTACCCCAAATTACTGTTACCCTCCTGGATACCTGTCCGCCGCTGCCGACGCCTCCTTCCGCCCACTACTCCTCTCACTTTTGTTCATTTCCTGCAAAACATTGACTACTTAAACAAAAAAATCACAAGGTGATTGGAAGTGTCGATTGCACGAACCTGTCATGATATCATTAATGTGTTTCTTGAAATCTGTTTGCTTTGATATTCTGCAAAAACCGATTCGATATCTATTTTGATTTGTTCTCTTTGATTTTCTCGTTCGTTGATAATTGTCAACACTAGCCGATGACCGTTTTTTTTTTGTTATTTCGATTATTTCTTTTTTGCAGGATTTGTTCGAAAGCCTGTGAGTTAGTGGAACGTAAGGACGAGGCATAGGTCATCATGACTAACCTGTGCCGCATATTGTCTTTGTTTGGTATGCTGGAAAAAACATGTCTGAAATGAAATTGTCAGCAATTCAATATTCAGGTGTTTTTTTGGCAGTTTACGGTCAAAACATCGAAGATGATGTTCATCACTTTACGAATCCAGCGCATGGCAACGCTGTCTGGATAATCGACGATTCAAGTTTACCATGGAAGGGTGGATACAAATTTCTGAGGTTTGTTTTGATTTAGCTACGTCCTGTCGTGCTCGATTCTGTTTGATTAATATGAATTCACGCCCGCTAGCGAGCAATTTCCTTGCATTTGTGACCAGAGCAGGAAATGAGCCGGAAATCTGGTGTAAGGTAAAACTACCACTAGGTGGCCACAAAAGGGAGAAGTGAGACAAGGGTGTCGGAAAATCGCCGAGCAGGTTTTTCAAGATCACTGTCAATAGTTGGAAGTTTCAGGTCGCTAACTGGTGCTCCCACCACACTGTTATCCGTTGTTGACAGTTCGACGGGGGTCACTCTCGGACAGTGTATCGCGCCGCAAGGTAGCACCAAATAATAATGACATATCAGGGCACATTTGAGTTTTTTTAGACTTTAACGAGAATCACACTAAGAAGTGGGAAGACTTCCAATGGAAGCTCACATTGGCACACCTTGAATGCACATTTGGTGGTTCCAATTCGACTCTCATCCCATTCAACAATGGTGCTGGAACGCCAAGAACATATTCTGTTCGAATTCAAGCAGGTGAGTATTCATCCGCGCCGAAAACACGCGTTGTTTGCGTATCGTTTTCAAATAGTGCTTGTAGAAACATTCAATGTTTGTTAAAGCAATACAACAACAAAAAATTTCAGCCACCGGCCCGTCTTGCCTTCGAGACCTCACCGTACAAGACGAGCAGCCAACGGGATGTCCGCCACATCTAACGCGTAACTCATTCAGCGCCAACGCATTCAATTGCTCATGCCCATATTTGAGTTCTGCCATGGAAGACGGCGAATCTGGTATGTTTATTGGATGGATAGTTTTTGTTGACATTTTGCAATAGCAAAAAAACGCGAAAAAAATCACGTGGAAATAAGTTGCGGATAATCTCCCCTCTCATTTGTGCGATCATGTTCGTTTGCATAACAAAGAATTGAAGAAGCGGGTGCGCTCAGATTGCCGATTGAATGGAAAATATGTTTGCATGTTGAACGCATGTTATTTCGTAAATAAACATATTGTTCAATCTTTCGCCGGCGTTTTTGAAGCGCTCCGGGACCTCGCGCACACACTCACTTTTTTTGCACTCGAGCATCCACTCGACAAGAACGTTTTTGGTTGTAAAAACAGACAGTGTGGATATAAGCGTCCGGTTCATGACCCGGTTCGCGTTGCGAGAAGCTAGTTCATGCAATAAGAAATGATCGAAGCTGATGATGAATATACACTGAAGTAAAATTAATAATGAAGCAACACGAAACAAATAATAAAAAAGACAATGAGAATTACATCATTTTTACAGAGACCGAAGACATCGACATGCTTGCCAATTCACCACAATTCCCACTTTTCAAGGTCAGTTTTTCATCATAATAACGTCAGTTGGGTAATTGAAAGAGAACAGTACGAGGAAGAACAAAAAAACACACGCACACTTAAGAAGAAAGAACAATTCGCAATTATTGAAGTCGTCATTTCAGGGAATCGAACAGGGTAGCGGGGTCACGAAACCATGGACACTTTCACCTTCGCCATGTGCTCAACACGAGTGCTTGAACAATGGAACTTGTTTGGTTTCTCAAGAGGGAACTGTAGGGAACATTTTGATATTGATTCGATTTCGGATTATTTCTTTCAGGCTACTTGCCTTTGTCGCAATGGATTCACCGGTAATCAATGTGAGCTCGACGTGTGCTCCTCAGTGCCATGCCAGAATGGCGGCGTTTGCCGATCAAATGCTGGAATTGCTTACTGTGATTGCGCACCTAATTTTACCGGTTTACTCTGTGAATCGGTTCGTTTGACACGCCAAATTCCAAATTATAACATTTTTTTTTGCTCTTGAAGGGTCTCGAGGAAGGTGTGAGGCCAACATGCAATCCAGAATGCTCGAATGGCGAATGCGTTGAGAAAAACGGAATTGCTCAATGCGAATGCCGTCAAGGATTTACAGGATCCAACTGCAACGTCTTGGATGTTTGTTTAGGGTGAGCTATTTGCAGTGTTACAAATTTTTTGTTGGTAACCGTTCGAAGCTATTAACGAAATTGACCTCTAGTTTGTGCGCACGCGTGAGCGAGGGTGCGCGGCGACAAACGCCGCTTCCGTCCGCAAATATAAATATCAAAACTGTCAAACGGGTCTAGCGCGTTGATGCGTGATATATCAATTGAAGTGATATATATTTTTTTTAAGTCTCCCGAAATGCATATAAATCTTTACGCGCCACGCGATGAACGACGCACGCGAGTGCCCAACCGTGATTGGATATTGACATTTGAATTCCACCCGGCCAGAAAAATAGTTTCAATGCTTCATGAGATGGCGGGTTATATTGTCGACGAAATCAAGTCCTGGTGATTAAGAATAAATTGATTACCTCCAATTAATTTAATGAGAAATGTATTGTTGCGTCTCCCAAAAAAAAAGGAACCAGACGCGGTGATTGAGAAGTAATGATCAAATGATAGCGAAAAAAAGCTGCGTTGATAGAAGTCAATTAGATGATTTCAAAAAGCTTAATCCCTCTTAAATTTTTAAACAGGGATTATGTTAAGCGCATGCGAATTTCTGGAAAGTGGAAGCTGAAATTCTTGAATAAAATTTTAATTATCAGATAATTCCATAATTGTATGTGGATTAAACCCCCCAACTTGAACATAAGACACTGTTTCTATTGACATTCTCCATTGTCTGCCTTGGGTTTAGCTTGTAGTTCAACTCGGTTTTTTTTCACTCCTCGTTGTTCCACAAGAAGTTCTAAACTGGACACAAAAGCTTGCGTATAAATAAATTCACAAAGAATTTGCGCGCGGGCGCCCACCATCTTCTCCTACTCTCTTTCTTTCCCAATTTGAGTGACCTGAGACGTGTCATTATCTTTCAAGCTCCCCCGGGGGAAGGGAGGAGGCGCGCTGCTCATATGACGAGAAGCAGATTTTCGAGAGATTATCGGTGTTGTCGGAAACCGAGAGAAAACAAATTGTACATTTTGTGGTTGTGTAAAGAATCGCTGGCGCCCCTCCACCGGCAGCACACGAGTCGTATGGTCACTTTTTGTTTGCTCGCCATTTTGAAACTCGGACGGGAGCGAGATTTTGCTTCATGAAGCACCTCCCCCCATCCACTGATTTTTGCTGGCGACACGCATGTCGTCCTTGAGTCGATTAGCGCGCTCAATAATATCGTGCATGGGGGGTCGCAGTTGGTGAGAGGGAAGGTCATGGGATTAATTCGAATCAATTAGTTAATCTTCCAATGTCGCCATCATAATCTGCGAAAAACGGTTTGGTCGTGAGCATTGGATAAGAAAAAGAGAAGAGTGGCAAAAACAATAGGAATGAGGAAGGGAATTATCGGATTAGGTGTGATTCTCGTGCAATCAAGTTTTGACCGTTCATCAAATAATAATGCATTATTTTTTCCAGGGATGCTGCGTGCTCCATGTTTGGACCAAATGCGAAATGCGTTCTTGACGATAATATGGATAACTTCACTAGCACTATCTTGATTAATGGAACGTATGATTGCTACTGCCCACATCCAATCAACGGACGTACGCTTTTCAGTATTTTCAGACTAGAAATATCGAATTTCATTTTTCAGAATTTGTGGATTGCATGCAACTGCATGCTCCAACTACCGGTGTGCCAACATCCGGAGCACCAGCGACGTTCCCAGTATTGGAAATGTCCAAAATCCCTATTGCTTCTTCAACGTCGACTCCTATCATGGCTCCGGTATCGACAAATGTGCAAACTGAGCCAGTGCAAACTTCTCGAGTTACGGTCACCAGAGAGCCAATGAGACCGATTGAGATTACAATGTCCACGACGCTGCCGCCTCCATTCAGTCAACACATTATTACAGCGGTATGAATTTCAAATTTCAAAGTTTGACGACAATGTTTGAATTTAGGGTAATGTTCAAACGGTTCCAACCACTAGTCAGACGCAAACAACGGAAACATTTGCCACCGCGGTACCCATTAAGATATTAAACGATTATCTGAAGCTTAAGCTTTTCAGGAGACCAGCTTTGCTACACAATCCCCAACAACATTCATTTTCCCGAACACCCCTGAAACAACGGCAATTCCATCGTCAAACTCTCCACAAACCAAATTTGTGCAACCAATGGTTCCTGACAATGAGGATCATCGCGAGGAAGAAGAAGAGGAGGAAGAGGAGGAAGACACTGAAGAGCAATTCCCAACTCCAAGCACAATGAACATGATTCCAGTGAACTTCATGACAACCACTGCTCAAACAACAATGTCATCAACCACGGTAAATATTCAAAATATACAAATCAAATAAATATTCGATTAATATTTGCAGGTTGCTCTAGAGACGACCACCACCGAAGAGGAGGATGAAGAAGAGGTGGAGGAAACCGAAACAACCAACAACGGTGACATGACGACCGAAGTAACCGATGAGCCGACCGAAGCAACGACGACGACAATGGAGGATACAACAACTGAAGAGTTTGAGGATGAGTCCGAGGAGAGCCAAACGTCAACAACCGCCCAGACCGGGTTGCCATTCTGGATGACGTCGAGCACGACGAGTGAAATTCAAGAGGTCACCACAATGACCCCTGTTGTACAGCCAGAGGTGACAACCACGGAAGAGAGCAAGGAAGCACAACCCGAAGAGCCGACAGGTAGTCAAAAAATTGTATTTAGAAAAAAAATGACGATGACTGTAATGTTCAGACGGCAACGCTGTGTTGATGCCAAAGAACACTGTGCAAGTGACAACACCCGATGGCGTGATTCATCAACATTCGTCGAACGGAAAACAGTCGAGCGCAGCGGCGAGCTGGATCATCGCGATAATTGCCCTGATCGGTAGAGGCGGCAGCAATTTGAAGCGATAAGCCTAATTTGATTCATTATTGCAGTGCTTGGTCTGTTGTTGCTCGCCACTAGCTTGTTCATCCTTCGCTACATTCGACAATCGCGTAAGCTTCATGGCAAGTACAATCCGGCTCGTGAGGAACACAACCTCTCGGCAGCCTATGCCATGCCGATGTCCCATATCGCCAAAGAGGAAAGACTTATTTAAATTGTCACATTATCATTTCTCGATATTATTTATTGCAAATCTTGACCATTTCAAGTCCACAACCAAAACAACTTTCGAAGTATTTTGATCGATATGTTCACTATTCGTCATCATAATATTCCCAAACTTGCTCATAATTGTCTCTCTTTTTCCTGTTCTTTTCCTTCCCAATTTTTTTGGTGAGGACGGAATTTGTTTTTGCTTCTTCTTCTTCAAAATTCACTTTTTTTTCCTTGTTTTCTTCTTGTTTCATTCAATCATTCACACATTTTCTTGATGTACTGTTCTCTTATCGAATTGAGACCAGTGTGCATATTCAACGGGTTTCACAGAGTTTTCCTATATTACAATTGTTTTAAACAGATTTTTATACTAAATTAAGTGTTAGACGTGTACTTGCATTTTCAACATTACACTTTACTTTTTTCTTCTTTATTATCATCATTTAAACAACTATACAATACTTCTTCTCGTACCTAAATGGCTCTGTGTCATTTTTTCGTGAAATTTTTTTTATATTTGAAAATTTTTATCTAAATCTAATATTTGGTCTGACCCATTTTGTAAGTTTATTCTTGTGATGTTCTCCATAGTATTTTTTCTTTTGTCTTCGAGAAGAGTTCTTTTTTTCAAATCTGATTGTTTGAACATATTATTCATAATAAATATTAATAGTGATGATAGCTCATGTGATTCAAATTAATTAATTGAATCAGTGCGTTCTTCATACTCGCCAAACATTGAATTTTCAGCAAAATAGATTATTCTGTTAGACTGATTCGCGTGAGTTTTATTTATTTTTTTTTTTGAGAGTGACCTTAAAAATGGTGAGAACAAAGAGCTTCTTTCACCAGACGAAATTCTAAATTGCCTTCAAGCAAAACAAGTTTGAGGATTGAACCTTTTTGTAGGTTTGATGGTTAGTTCGATCTGGTGCATTTCAAATCCTCCCATAGTTATTCTAATTATAGTAATCGCTTCAATATTTTCCCAGTAGTATCCATCAATTAAGTATTCGTAGTTGTTCTAACTGATAAGCTAATAACAGCAACATGACTGCTTCATTCATGATTGTGGTTCTTTGGTTAACTAGAAAATCATTTGATATTAAATATATATGATGCTTGGCAAACTTTCAAAAAAAAGGTTATTTGTCGTTTCATACGGCTCGCCAAGCTTATTTCGTTGAAAGCATCAATTATCAAGCTAATTTCAATAGCGTCGAGCATTACTCGGGCATAAAAAATAATATTTTTTTTTGTAATTCCCATGATCTCACTACGTCACCATAAATGGGCGGAGCATAGTATGTAGGTAGCGGATGAGAAAAAGAGTTGTGTATAAAAATACTGATACAATCATTGTTTCTGTTGTAAGTCGGAAAACTCGAATTACAATTTAACTTTATCTAATGTAAGCGTTAGACAACAATAACGAACGAAGCGCAATTTAATTAGTTAACGGATAATAATAACAATAATGGCTAGTCGGGGGAATGGATAGTATGTGAATACAAATAATAATGAAGCAGCACGGTAGGAAAATATAAACAACAGCGAAAACCAATCAAGTAACTCGGGTCCGGGCCTAAAACAATCCAACAACTCAACTTCGTGTATTTGCGCGCCAACTCTGGTGTGTGTGTAAACACCGTGATATTCACCGTAACCGCAGGATTTAAATTGCTAATATCTTTCTTCATATTTTCTTGCTCCTCGCAACATCTCCCCCGACAAAAGAAATTGGGGCATCCTTGCTTGGTGTTGGCGTTGATGACGTCGATGATATGACGATATAGCGACTGTGCACAATGACCGTTGACTGGTTGCTGACTGATAACTATGGCTGCTGACTGATATAAGTTGGGTCTTCATTGTGGACTGGGATCAAATCGTACGATGGGTTTCCGAACTCTTGCACTGCGTCGTAACCTGACTTCTGGAGCGTCCTGGTTCCGCTTTAGAATGCTTGCGGGTACGTCCTTGGCACGATCCTCAGGGCCTGCCTGGGTGTTCGGTTCAATCTTGGGTTTAACACACACCGTACGCTGGCTACCTAGCGCGTCACATACATTTGACATAGATCTACTATCCTCAGGGGGACCTATACAAGGGGAAATATTTTGTCTCTGACCTTTTGTACGTGTTGATCCTGCTGACTCCTTTGCGATTGCTACTGGTATTTGACTGTGACGATGTTTTGAACATGAGGGTTGACTTTGTCCATGGCAAGACTTCTGGTTGGAATGTTCGTTTGACTTTGGCTTGTCCGGTGGCGAATGGGTATTGTCGTTGTCACTGCTTGAACTCGACTGATTGGTGCACAGATCATTCACTGGATTTCCTGAAATTATCTCATGTGATACGGGTAACATGAAAATATCAGTCATTGTCTCAAACCACCTCTCTTCTGGACTCTTTACCAATCTATTTGGTCTCATTTGATTGGCGTGGAACTTTTTTATGTGTCCTTCATGATCCACCATGTAGATCACTGGTCCCACCACCTTCGTCACTATACCTTCTTCCCAAGTCCATCGATTTCGACGATAGATTTTTACGAAAACTCGATCATTTACCTGGAAGTGTTTCTCTTTAACCCCCCTCCCGTCAAAATGTTCCTTCATGATCCTTTGTTTGTCCGACAAGTTTTGTTGGGACTTTCCTTGATCATTCCCTGGTAACATTAGTGAGAGCTTAGTCTTTAATTTCCGACCTAAATGTAATTCTGCTGGTGAGATACCTCCAATTGAATCCATCGGTGTTGAGCGATAGTATAATAGAAATTTGTCCAGTGTTTCCTGTGATGTGATCCCTTCACCCTTCAACTTCCTGAGTCCGCGTTTGAGGGTATCCACAAATCTTTCTGCCAAGCCATTACTTTGTGGATGATACGTTGGTGTCTTGATATGTTCTATGCCATTCTCCAGGCACATTCGTGTAAATAATTCTGAAACAAACTGGGTTCTATTGTCTGATACTATTGTATCTGGCAATCCATTTCTAGCAAACATTTGTTTCAACAATGCGACTGTTGTGGAAGCTGCAATCGATTTTGTGATCGATACCTCAGGCCATTTAGACAATGCATCTACTGCTACGAGATACCAAACTCCATTTTCTGGTCCCGCAAAATCGATGTGGATGCGGCTCCACGCTCGATTCGGCTTTGGCCATGGTTCCAACGGAACTTTCACCGACGTCTTCTGGTTTTCTTGGCATTTCCGACATCTGTTTACCGTTTCGGTGCATGCTTCATCGATCTTTGGCCAATATACGCATGTACGGGCTAATTGCTTCATCCTCTCGATACCTGGATGATTCTCATGAAGTTGCTTCAATACCTGGTTTCGCAATAATTCTGGGATGACAACTCTATGTTTCCATAACACACATCCTTCAGTGACTGCGATATCATCTTTCCTCGTGATAAACGGTCTTATCGTTTCATCGACTTGATTACTTCTTGGCCAATTATTCGATTTCCAGTATTTGATGACGGTTTTCAACACCTTATCCGTAGCTGTCGCTTCCTGAATATCGGACACTGTTAATGGTAATTTTCTTACCCCTTCAGCCAAATAATCCACATTTAACACCTTGACTTCGGCGATTACGATGTCTTCGTCCTGAATTTGTGCTTTCTGCATCATCCTGGATAGTCCATCCGCTTGACCGAACCTGTCGGTTTTTACATATTCAATAGAAAAATCATACCCCATCAACATCGTTGCCCATCGAACCAATCTGTTTTGTGAGTAAATCGGCAAATCCCGCTTTTCTCCAAATATGGCCAGCAACGGTTTGTGATCTGTCCTTAAAATGAATTTTCTACCAAAAATATACCTGTGGAATCGTTTGATTGCAAAAACTAAGCCAAGTGCTTCCTTTTCGATTTGAGCGTAATTCTTTTCGGCTCCTGCTAGTGATCTGGCAGCATGCGCAATCGGTTTCTCCGATCCATCTGGCATCCTGTGTGAGATCACTCCACCAATTCCATATTCTGACGCATCGGCCGCCACAATGATTGGTAGTTGTGGATCGAAGTGGGTGAGATTTAAATCTGATCCTAAAATATCCTTTAGTTCATCAAACTTACTCTGTTCCACATCGGTCCATTTCCAAGGAGTGTCTTTCTGTAAAAGACGATCCAGTGGACCTCTCAATTCTTTCATCTTTGGGATGAAGGCACTATAGTATGTGATCATTCCCATGAATGATTGTAACTTCTTTTTGTTGTCGGGCGGTAGCATTTCTCGAATGACTTTTGTTTTTGCTGGGTTTGGCCGTCTGCCGTCGCTATCTAATAGAAATCCCAGGAATTCTATCTGTGGTTTTCCGAATGTGCACTTTTCCATTCTTACTCGAAATCCATACTCCTGGATTCGTTGGAACAATTCTGTTAGATTTTTACTGTGCTCTTCTTCGGTTTTTCCGACGATGATTACATCATCAAGATACGCCGCTACTCCATTTAGACCTGTGATCATTTTGTCGACCACTTGCTGAAAAATTGCTGGGGCCGTTTTCACTCCGAATGGCAGTCTGTTGTATTTGAAAAGACCCAGGTGTGTATTTATTACACACAATTTCTTCGACTCCTCATCCAATTCGATCTGTAAATACGCATCTGCCAGATCGATTTGGGAAAAGATCCTTCCACCATTCAGACGTGTGAAAATGTCTTGTGGAGTGGGTAGCGGGTGCTTATCTTCTTCAAGATTATTATTTAATCCTGTTTTGAAATCGGCGCACATTCGAGTTTTACCGTTGGCCTTTTTAATAATAACCGTCGGTGCGGCCCATTGACTGTGTGCGATTTTCTCAATGACTCCCAATCCGACGAGTCTTTCGATTTCTGTAGTAGCGGCTTCTAGCGAACCATAGGGGACCGGTCTGGCCTTCTTGAACACCGGGGTTACCCCTTCTTTCACTTCCAGGTGGGCCTTCTCCTTGACACAAGTTCCCAGCTCTTCCTGGAACACGGTTGGGAATCTTGTTTGTAATTCTTTGGCCCAATCCTTTTTTACAGATTCGACCTGGCTTACCATTCGCTCCATATGGTACGCCATATGTTCGGATTGATTGATAAAATCTAATCCAAGCAGGTTTCCTTCTTTTCGAACATATATCCAACCTTGACCGGTGGATCCTTTTAGTTCAAGATCAGTATGGAATCGACCGTCTATTTCCATTGTGGATCCATTTGCACATATGACTTTGGCGTCAGCTGTTTCCAAAGTTGGTTTTCCCAACTTTTCCCACTCGACTCTACCGATCAAGGTAATGTCGGCTCCGGTATCCACTTGGAAATCGATCCACTGGCCCTTTACCCTTACCGGTAAGAACTTCCTAATAGTGTTTATCGTGCAGCTCGATACGGCGCTAAACGTCCTTTTGGGTTTTGCAGCGGATTTACGACATTCCTTCTTGAAATGCCCTGTTTCACCACAGTTCCAGCATTCCCTGGTCTTCGATACCTTTCTTTGTTGCCGACTCCTGCTCCGATTTTTCTGCTTTGTTCGCTGGTCTCCACCTTTCCACTCGGGCCTTGAGGTTCTTTTGTGAACTTGGCTTACCTCTGCCATAGACCTCCTTTCGATTTCTTCCGAGTCTTTTTTTAGGCTTAAGATCCTCATCCACTCAGCGAATAAGTCCTTTATTGTCGTTGGCTTCTGTTCCGTGGTCCTTCGTTCCATGAAATGCAGAAAATGAGTCCGCATTTTCTCGTCGGCGGGGCGATCCAACCCTTTTATAAAGAAAAAGACCTTCCAGTCCTCAGCGCTTAACTCTTCCAGTCTCGCTTTTTCACACATTTCGTTCACTCTGTTAGCGTACTCCGTAGGCGTTTCTTCTGCTTTGGATATTTGCAAACATGCGAACCGATATGCAAAAAGAGACCGTTTAATGTCGAATATGTTCGACAAAGTTTCCGTGAGCTCCTCAAAACTTAGCTCAATGCATCTTTTCGGTCTTAGCGCAGCCACCAGTTGCTCATAGCAGGGTTCAGACAGCTTCTCCAATAGCAGTTGGCGCTTCCCGTCTTCCGATAATCCTTTTATCATTTCTGAATAACGATTGTACCATTTCGGAAACGTGCGATTATCCTCAAGATTGAAATCGAATGTTGGTATCCGCTCAGCTAATGATGCTATAATAGAAGCCTCGCTAACCTCTACCTTTTCCAACTTTGTTGACTGTTGCGCGTTTCCGGACAATCGCTCCACCAACTCCGCAAACTTTGCCGTTTGCTTCCTCCTTTCCTCCGCCTGAATCCTCGTTAACTCCATTTGCTCTTGCAGCAATTTCATCATTTGCAACATCGCCGTGTCTTTGTTATCTCCCATTTTACGATTATCCCTTTTTTGTTCTTGTTCCTGATCGCCACTGTTGTAAGTCGGAAAACTCGAATTACAATTTAACTTTATCTAAAGTAAGCGTTAGACAACAATAACGAACGAAGCGCAATTTAATTAGTTAACGGATAATAATAACAATAATGGCTAGTCGGGGGAATGGATAGTATGTGAATACAAATAATAATGAAGCAGCACGGTAGGAAAATATAAACAACAGCGAAAACCAATCAAGTAACTCGGGTCCGGGCCTAAAACAATCCAACAACTCAACTTCGTGTATTTGCGCGCCAACTCTGGTGTGTGTGTAAACACCGTGATATTCACCGTAACCGCAGGATTTAAATTGCTAATATCTTTCTTCATATTTTCTTGCTCCTCGCAACAGTTTCTATAATTTCTTTGCTACTAGACAGCAATGCTTAGAGATAAATAATTGTACTCACCTAGAAACGTCTCATATAAATTCACGTATTGCTAAGCGCATAATGCACGTTTCCTGATATGACAACCCCTCCGTTAATTCATGATAATTTTAACGACTGAAGGGGGGAGGTTTAAAACCCATGTGCGTTCTATAATTACAACCTTCGCAGTTTCCATTTGCCACCTTTCCGTTTTCTAACATGTGGACCGATAATCAACTTGTTTTCAATTCCGTGGCTTATTATAAATCACCAGATAAAACTCGCCAAAACGAATTTTTTTATTTCTTGCTGTATATTCTCAGTGAGTGTATATAAGGATGAGTGATTCATTCCGAAGTTTGGTACCCCAAAATATGTCACGGGTCAGATCGGGCTAGCCTGTTGGACCACCCTAACCCGATACTTGTTAAGAAAACACGCTGTAAAAGGTAATCATTGGATTGCAAGGTTCCAAGCATACATGAACTCAAGCTCATCTCTATCTTCTTTCTATCCACGCTAGATGAAACCTCCTTTTTGGAAACCTCCTCCACTATGTAGTGTGATCGCTTTTGCCGTTCTAGACTGTCTGTAAATAGCTTGTGTCTTCCGAGAGGGTATACTCTACACATAAATAACCTTGAGTTCATCGTGCACTCAGTCATTGCGTGGCCTGAACCACACCTTCTTGGAATCACTTCTGATGTTTTCGTAGTGGATTTAGAAATGCGCATAGAATATGTGATGATAAAAACATTTTGCAACATTGCCCCCAATGAGACTTCGTTGAAATTAGTGTTTTTGTTTGAAACTTGAAAAAAAAATTAGTTCTGATAGCTTATCCACTGATAATTCGCGCAGGATTTTCACTGGTTTGACAAATTACTAAACGTTTTTCTGAACAAAAGTCATTACTAACATCACTCCAGTTATCCTAAACGCTATCATTACGTGTACCTTACGAAATAATAGCATTTATGAACGCGACATTCTCAAATGCCAAAGTAATTTGGGGCCAATCTTGCAACTTTCATTTTCAATGATTTTTGAGCAGTTTTTATGGATCCATTCTGCAGAGCAGTTGTTGCAAAAAATCTCAATTTTTTAAATGAAAATGATGACAGAAGATCGTGAGAGTTTCTCAGGTTTGAAGCTCAAGACGTCTAAAATTCAATTCTCAACACAAGGCAACATTTTTTTCGTAAAAAGCAGAAAAAAATAGATTGCCGGAAATATTCAACTTCGAAATTTGAATTCATTTCCATTCAATTATTTGTGGTTGAAACTACAAAAATTGAATACGATGAAAAAAAAAAACCAATTTTCCACGTCACTTTTGGATTTCCGCTTTGTCAGTGCGCGTTACAGTCTGGCAAAGTGTTCTAAAGTCTCTGAATTGGTTCATTATTGAAATGAACAGAAAAAAAAGATAATCATCAATTGTCTCGATATAATTAAGCGCGTTCCATCATCAAAATTACTCGAGAATATTCCGAGAATCAGCATGTTGTTTTTTCTCGTAAAAATGCTGTTTTGCTTCGCATTCCATTGAAGCAACGTAGCGTCCGCTTGGGATTTCAGTGACATTAATAAGTGCGACGGCTTGCTAATAAGACTACAACATAAAACATTATTTGCACTTTTTTGGGATGAATTCGATCTTTTTCTATTGGAAATCTGATTCATTTTAGCGTTTGAACAAAACTGAAATTGTGTTGCTCGAAATTGGGAACCTTCAATGCTCATCAATAATTGAAATGATGACTTTTTTGTTGTAATGTAAATAATATTTATTAATGTTTGCAAACGCGCGTTCCCCTCCGCCCAAAAGATGATTAGGAATTCAATCATAAGTATATGAGACGTCATTTTGAATTTCATTTCCATTCACATCTATTTATAATACATATATATGCAGAAATACATATTAACACATATTTTATGTATCTATGTATATGTATAGTGATGTGAAAGTTGCAATATTTCACACGACGTCACAACACTTGATTTGATCACAATATTCGACTCATTTCTTGAGAAAAAAAAATAGTGAACTAATTGGAGACTTGTAGGCACCGCGAATTATCAACGCAATTCTCGACTAGCGGCTCACGTGGTTATTTCTTCCACCGCTTTGAGTGACCTTATTCCATTTTCTATTCGGAATGGAAAATACTTCGAAACCAGTAATGTTTCAAATTGGAAGTGACGATGAAGGTATAAAAGATTGTTTGCTTTCCTAGATGCATATCTAAACATTTAATGCTTAAAGGTGTTCAAAAGCATAAAGTCGAGCTCAATGTGACGGAAGATGGCATCACACTTCAGCAAAAACCAAGTACGTTTGTTTGAGCTTAGCTTTTAAGGAGATTTTTTCTCTCTTTTTTTCTGCCTGCTTAATATAATTATATAGGTTAATAGTCAATTGATGTCTATACTAGATAATGCTCCATGATCACATTTGCAACTTTGCAAAAAATAGCCTCATTCCCAAATCTGAAAATTGCTGAATTATTCACACCATAGGTAACATTCCGTGAATCTAAAAACTTTCATCTTTGGTTGACATTCGAGAAACTTCAGAATTCTGGTGTTACAATTTTAAGACCGAGCCAATCAGGAATTTTTTTGGTTCCAATTGCACTTGGATGCCGATTAGGAAAAACGTGACTAATATGGAAAGTGCTATTCATCATAAAACAAATAATTTGTTCCCCGGAAAAACAAATCATAAAAATGGTCCGTTTAATGGAAAACAGGAAATTTCTGATGTCATCTTTTCGCTCCTTTTTTTCAAGTCTACATCGCTTCTACTAATCTTCAGACATGTCGTAAGATATACTAACAAAGTATAATTAAGTGTAGGGACCCAAACATCAAAAATTCGCTAGTGAAAAGAAAAAAAATGGAGATTGCGAGGAGTCCTAATTAGCTTGCTCACCTCGAAAATGTCGCCTTCAAATGAAAACCGATGCAATCCTTTCTAAAATGTCGAAATTTGAGAAATAATAAGCAAAATTTAAGAAAATGCCATCCGCGGTGAAATGAAAATTTCTCCAGTGCCATCTAGCTTCTATGAACTTAAAGCTCAAAATGTGATATTGAATGGAAAATCACGAAGATTGGTGTTTATTGGTGTTCTTGTTTCCTGACCGATAGTTATTAAATTGCTGCTCCTTGAAAGACACCAAGAGTTTTTGACCGTGGCGCATGACTTGCGAGTAACTGATCAGATTCTCAGGATACAAGCATCGTACTTACTGATGCATCAGAAGTGGTTAGTGTCTGTCTTCAACATATTCCAAATCAAATTGCGTACACCATGTAGAGAGGGAAAATAATACTTCTTGAAACACCCTTATGCCTTCTTTTCGAAGCAAAAAAGAAATGAATTTTCTATGGTAAAATGTAATGCATGTGTGTGAAGCACTCGTTTTTTTTGAGGTTTCTGCTCCCTTTTTCAAATGTCGAATGTAACATTCAGGAAATGATGTTGTAAGCGGTTTTTTGAAGGCGACAATGCCGGAAAATGGGTCCGCCGCCATCTACGCATGTCACGTTTTCTCACCGTCAGCTTCGTTTCTATTTTTAGATTCCGGCGCGCGCGGTGCCATCTTCAGAATCTTACACCTAATAATAATGGATTGTTTAAGTGTGTCGTTTTTTTTGGAAGCGCTTAGAACTGATTCATGGGAAACATGCAGAAAAAAAGCATCGGAAATTGTGTATTAATGCTTCGACGACCTAACTTCATAAATCTCCAAAATTGAAAAGAAAGTTGTCAGAATGAATAAGATCTCAATGATCGGGCTTCAAATTCGAAGAAGTGTTATTGGAATACTTGCGGAAGTGCATAATTCATTCATTTTTCAGTATACTATTCTAACCCCAGCATATTTACGTATTTTTTGAATGTGTAAGCATAAAATCAAAAACAAGTCTCGTGCTTGAAAATTGCATTATAGTTATTCTAGATTAAAATGAATTATAACATAATGTAAAAAATAATTTCTGGAATGCTTAAAATAGTTTCTAGTAACGAGACTTGATTTCAGAATTTTCGCCAACGCAATTTATACACGCTGAGAAAAAAAATTGAGTTTTTTTTAATTGCAAATATAATATCATATTTCAAGGAATAATAAAATTCGTACTAAAAAAATATAAAGTATTGCCAGAAAGGATTGAATTTCAGAAAAATACACATCAGTCCATATTTGGACTTCAATGATTTATTCATTAATGTATTCCTTAGGTGCTCGCAAAATAAAATTATATTGGAAACCATAAAAATTTTTAATTTAAGGAGTATATTAGAATAAACGGCGACAAGCATTTTCGTATTTTCAAAATATAGAAACGCGTGGCCATATGCATGAGATTCTAAATTAGTTTAAAAATACATCTATGTAAGTTAAGTTATAGTCATTTCAGTACTGTAATTTCAATTGGATTTCATTTCTGAGTATTCACAACCTAAAAAATGGTAAACAGATTTTTACCCATTTTGAGATTGTATTCGAAATATTGACAATTTTCTTAAAAGTGCCAAAAGATTTAGCCAACATCTACCCCCCCCCCCACTCAATGTCGGACCCTTTTAAGCCGGCTTTCCTTGAGCTGCTTATAGACCAGGCTTGGGAATAAAAAAGCAAATGGCATTACGTTTTTCCTAATTACCCACCTTTTTTTGGCTCACCTGCCCCCTCAAATTATTTTTGAATAATTACGTAATATTTTGCACCTGGTTATCATCATATATATTCAACATAAAATACGTCGATTGCTTTCATTCTCGCGCAAATTTCACTTCCTTTCGATTCGAACGGATTAGAAGCCGAACATTTTATCTTTTTGTTTTCGAACACTCTCAGCTTTGGATATGCGAGGTTCTTTGATCATTTTTTTTCTGCTCTGTTAGGTGCATGTTTTGTTGTTGTTCAAATATTTTGTTAGTGTTTTCTGAGGAAGCGGCAAATTTTCGAAATTCGATTAGCAAAGTTACTGAGATTCTATTTTTTTTCTCGTTTTCCAAACTGGCTATGCCTGGCGAATAATTGTCAAGCTACCTGTGAACCAATTCCACTGGCCGATTGCCAAAACGTTAGCCTCTCACAAATTCTATTTTTTTCACGCCGCGCGTTTCCTCCCCATCGCCCATCATCGACATCAAAAATGCCCCGTCGTCATGGCTCGTTTTTTTCCTGTTGGTGCTGTAGTCGCGTCCCCCCTTTCCCAGCACCCATTCATCATCTAAATTGGCTCTTCATCTTTGAAATTCAGCGTTTGCATACATCTGCCATTCAATCAATCCATTCAATTGAGTGAATGGAAACAAATTAGTTGCCGAATGAGCCGAATACCCCGCTCAAAAAAATTTGAAAGAGAGAAGGACAAAATGGCCCCCCCACTTATTCATCCAGATTGCCAAAAGCCTTTCCTCCGCCGATGTCGCAATTGTTTCGTGTGTACACAACCAATCCTTTTTATTCGGTGAAATCAAATCTCCCGTTATGCATTTTCAATCAAGTCCAAAGTTTGTCGTTCACCGCTCGAGTTTCGCCGACCGCACTAAATGAATATTTTTTACTCAATTTAATCAGAATAATCAATGAGAAGGCGACGTTTTTATGTGTCTGTAAAAGAAACACGGAATGACGTTGTCTATTCATTTCCAATTAACCCCCCTCTCCACCCAATGCAAAGACATCATTCCATATTCAAGATGGATAGGAAATAAAGGCATAATAATAAGCGAAAGTATCAACCATGCCCATCAATTCCGCGTTTTCGGAAGCCAAAAGATCATCATATTGATACATTCATAGTCGAAATTGCGCAAATGCATTTGATCATCATTTTTTTTCATTGATGAATGAGCAAATTCAAAAATTAACGTCACATTTAATTTCCAAGAATAAAATAGAAATTTGAAATATCGAAGATTTTCCTGTTTTTATTTTTCGCGCTCTAGCTTTGGTAAATACACAACTCTGATTCGAGAAATTTTACGAATCAAGATAAAAACGGAAATTGTCTTGCAAAATGTATTATAACACGTGATTACTATTGTCACCAACCGGTTTTCAAAAAGCGTCATTTATGGGCGGATACTATACCACTTTGAAATTTTATAATAGAAGTTTTCATTTTTTCTTTTATGAAAAATTCCGCTTCCTCAGATTATTTCGAACTTTTCATTTTTTTTAATTATTTTCTTTTTTGAAATATCCGCTTCCTCAGATTTTTTCAAAGTTTTCTTTTTTTTTCAACATGCTATTTCCACCTGCATAATTTTTTATAATGCAAAAAAAGTGCAAGGCAAATATGCTAAGATGGAAACAATTTAATCGGATTTTTGCCTTAAATTCGATGCGCAATTTTTCCGGAAGTATGATATCATAAATCGGTTTGTTTGTTGCCGGTTTTTAGAATTTTATTCCCCCCCCCCCTCTCCATATTTTTCGCTTAAGTCAAACACAAAAATTCACTCAAAATAAATAATTAACTTGGCGATTGATGAAAATTTGGCAGGTGCGTAATATTACTCTTTTTTTATAATAACTTATCATACATTTTTTAACCTGGAAACCTTCATATAAATATTATATGAATGCGTTTTATGCGAGATTATTGCTGTCTTGACATCATCCAAAACTTTAGATCTTAATTTTCAGAGTTTGAATGGAACAAACAAACACAAAAAAAAGCATTGCATTGTTCGTCTTTGATACAACACTGAGCATTCGGGGCTCATTTTTGCACGAGGGGCGACTTGCCACGAAAACATGTGTTCTTCGGCGAGAACTCCTCGTAGGCCAATAGAGTTGACATACATTAGTTTTTTTTCTTGCTATGGCCGAACTAAAACAAGCTATAAAATAAACACGGCATTGTTGGTGTCGTAGTAAGCCACGAAAAAAAAGACAGGGCGTGAAGAGAGAATTGTGGGCCAGAAAAAAAAAGTGAGGAAGAAGAAAAAAAACTTCAACTTCTTCGTTTCTCCATGATATTTGGTGAGAGAATCGTTTTGGGTTGGCTTCTTAGATGTTGCGTTATTGTTGCGTTGGCTCGTTCGCCAACTATTGTTCTTGCCCATTGCCTTTGCCATTTCTTTATTTCCAAAACTATCGCATTCCTGACCCTCTACTTTCGGCGGCACTTCTAGACGGCTCTTGTGCTCCATCGGGGTCGGAGAGCCTTTCCCTATGCACGTCATATGACATCATTTGTTGCCAAATGCCTTCCGAAGGAAAAAAAGAAGGGAAGAGAAGGAGAAAAAAAACGCAAATACTACTCACGATTGTAGCTATTCAATGTCATTACGAGTTTTTTTTAGACCCAAACAAAACATTGAAACATATTTTACACGTGCTACTTTTCTTTTTTAGTAATTTTTAGGCACCCCCCCCCCTCCTTCAACGCTTACGAGATTAAAATTTGTTGTCATAGTCGTAGGAGTCGACGCTTTTATGTTTTCGCAATGCAATTTCAAGAACTTCCTACCTCACTTGTTGTGAAGTGAGTGAGTGTGTGCGAAATCGTTTATGAATAATACATGATATCACTCTTCGTCGTTTTCTTCCTCCGATTCTTCGGAATCGGCGCGCGCAACGACGAGCCCAAAACCCCACACTTCATTAATTAAATGCATACATAATTAAGAGTAAATCTGGTTCCATCAAGTTTCTCGAACTTTTCAATATTACACTGGTTTCGAAGACTTGAACAAATGACGCCATTGTGTTTTGCCATTCATTCCTCAATAGTTAGATTCATTTCAAAAAAATTGAACAAATCGTCGCGGTATTCTAATCAAGCTCCCGCCGCGTCATCAAAATATTGTTTTTGCAAAACTTTTCGGCTCGAGATATATATTTTCACATAATACTAATAATAAAAAATAATAATAATTTTGACAAAGCATTGCGCCAACCAGAAACATCACTACAATCAATTCAATTTTTTTTCGTCTTCACGCCGAATTTTTCGCGGTTTTTTTTTAAAAACACCACCACCACCATCATCATCATCATCATCATCATCATCATCATCATCATCATCATCATCATCATTATTTTCCATTCACCCTCTCATTCAACATAATAAAACAGCAGAACGAAGACTCGATTAATGTCTTTATTGCGTACACGCAGCTAGTAGTGCAAGATGATGTGGATTAAATTTCGATTCATATTTATTCTTCTTTCAACTCTGTTTTTATATAAACATTGGAAAGAGCCATTTCTTTTAAAAATGTCATTCTTTTTTTTTTTTGAAAATTTTTTCCATCTTCTCTCTTTTTTTATGTGATAAGACTTCACACATCAATTCTGTACGATAATAATCTGTATGCGTTCATTGAGCGCTAGTGACGTTGAAAGGAGCTTGCAAACACTTATCATAAGCCCACCCGCACTTGACAAATCGGGTGTTACATGTTGTTGGAATTTTTGGCATGTTGAACAGCAAGAAACAGAACGATCTTTTGACGATGTGCAGCAAAACAAATCTGTATGGGTGGTGGAGCTTGAATCAAGAGTTTTAAGAATTTATTTTCGACGATACCTGATTTTCCTAATCATGTAAACAAATTCTTTTTTTAGATTCCAACTATTTAAAAGAAATTGCATTGTTTACTGGTTTACATGATTTTTAACCCAAATTTTTCAGTATTTTTATTAAAGTTTTTATTTATCCTCGCGAGACGAATTTTCCAATTTCCATTTTATCAGTACAATTAATGAACTATTTTTGGTTTTTGCTCTTCAAGTTCTTTAATCCGATAGCGATAACCTTATCTTAATCATTTCGATCCGTTAACCCATTGAGCTCTAATAAAATGTATGTTGTTTTCTTTGGAAATGCAAAATGATGAATGTTGGCTCATGAATTTTGTATATCCATAACCAAATAGAGCATAAGTGACGCGAAGAAGCATCATGACTCATTATAATGATTTGATGCGTTGAATATTCAAAATTACCTTTGAATAATTCATTGAAAGCTTTTCGAAACATGTCAACATTTCATGGAATAAATAATTTCGAGGGTTCATTTGAAATTGAATATAAAAAAAGAAAGAATCAACGATAAATAAAACAAGTTTCGACGCCCACTCAAATGTGGATCTTGCCAATTGAAAACTGCGTAAATGCCTACGCAATGATCATGTGACGAAAAATTAAATCTTAATGAATTACTCCATGTCTATTGATATTTGAAATTCAGCTGCCTGCCAAGTGTGGATTTAACTAAATTAGGAAGGAATGCTTGAAATAAATTGCTCTAGGCCAATATTTATTCTGTTGAATATGTAGAAGATAGTTAATAAATCAAAAAAATCTATGAACCCAATGCCATTTTTTGCGAGCCTCCGATGTTATATGTACGTGGTGTTGTTATCAAGATAACTATGGTTGGATTTTTCCAGACAATGACGTGGTCGATCAAGATGATATCGATATGAACATCGTCTCGTTCACATCACAACTCTGCGGCTCGACGACAATTTGGTTAGTTCGATTTTTTTTTTTGAGTCTCTCGTTTCGATTTCGTGATTTATGACAACTACACCAAGGTATTTATAACACGAATCCACCCGCGCAAGTTACAGTTTAACTATACTCAAAATAATTGAACTGGGCATAGAAAAAATGAATGAAATTCGCACCATTTAAACATTGGTCTTGGTAATCCGTTTGAACCGGAATCAATTTGTGCTGCGATTGTTTTTTTTTTCACGTTGCAACGAGAGATTTCCTTAGATAGTATGCCCCATCAAATATTAGGATCGAATTCGTGGAATTCAATAATATTTAAAGTTGAAAGCGCGGATGAGAATTAAAATAAAACAGATGACAGAATTTGGAAATCACATTAGGTCGTCCGAATTATACCGTAGCATTTCATTTCTTGGATACATCCTTTCTGATAGAGGTTACCAGGTTTCGAGGGCAATCGAATTCAACGCTTTCGATTTCATCGCCAGCGTTCTATTCTACACATTTCCATAATAAGAGTCTTTTTTGTATGATGTACGCCTAATTTCCGGTTAACCTTCTCCTTCTTCTTTGAATATTCTATTAACATAAGTCGGTTCTTTCGGATTAGCATCAACTTGCATATCCCTCCACTCATTTTCTATCGACACGCACAGTAAAAAAAACGGCAAAATGCTGAAGATTCAACTGAGTTATTCGAGGCGACCAAAATACATTTTGAAGGCGAATCGAGTCATCAGCACTAGCATCAGGTAACTCCCCCAATTTCACATTTTACACCCCCCCCCCCTCACAAAAAGTGGTGCGGTACAAATATTTGAATGCGAGCCTCATTGTTGTATATTCTTTCTCACATATGTGCGCGTTGTTTATCGGTCGTTACTTTTATCCGAAAAGAGGTCGGCCAATATTCCCATAGTAAAAACCGTTAGCGAAACGTAAATATTATTCAAATCGGTGAGCAATGCGCGTTGACCCGCAACCATCAATTTTTCTCTTTCTTCGATGTTGACCGCGTTTTACTGTAGAAACCATTCGGGTCACGTGGTCACGTCACTTTGCCGAACTTTCGATGCAAAACCCTCACAAACAATTCTCAAGGGCTTGCTTACAAATCATATAGACAAACGCTCAGATTTCCATGTCTCGCCATAACATACTAATGACCCGAATTAGCTGTCGTCATGTTTTCTGCAAAATGAATCTTGAATCTCCAAAAATGGAAATGATGCCCTTGCTTCTCGTATGACGTATACCAACTTTCGAATAATTTGACATAAAACCTTTTGGTGACATAAACTTTTTATTAAACCTTTGAGCATATATTGTTTAGAGTTTTGATTTTGTGCCAACAGAACGTTTTGTTAACCTGGCGAGAGCCTATTTGTTTAAGATTCTATTTTGGTGCGTATCATTGTTTGACAAAGCGAAAATGGGATAGTATTATTATTATAAAAAGTGATTTTCTCGAAATAAAGAGCCCATGAACGATTTTGGGATTCCCATGACGCTTTTTCTTTTTTCTTTCATTTCATTTAATTAATTAATAAAGGGCAGTATTGTGATTGAATTGAATGCCCTTATTCAATGAAGAAAAAAAAAAAGAAGAAGAACATTGTAGGGACCAATGTGATATCATTTTTATTATTTTCAGCAATTTTCATTTATATATATTCAGCGAGAATTCCGGTGCCTATTGAATGTCATTGTTTCTATAGAAATTACCATCGTAATTGAACAAAAAAGCATTGAACATTTCCAATCAAGATTCAAATCAAGCACCCGTTTTCAATTCCCCGGGGCACGATATAAACGTCCCAAATTTTGAGATGATATCAATGTGACTCAAATAGGCTTCTCTGGTCCCTATTTCTTCTCTCTTCTTCCTTATTGGAGTCGGCCGCAAAGAAAAAGTTATTGAATAACCACATCACGTGTATGAATAATAAAGTTAATTATCAGTCTACATGCTATTTTTTCCGCAATGGGCCGATCATGCAATTTAATCGAAAAAATTTCATTGGTCGACGAGGGGCGGAGCATTGTTTTAAGACACCAATGGTTTGCAGTTATAAGCAATACCGTAAAAATGTTTTCGCCCCAAGTGTAAACACATACGATGGTTGGGATTGGTCTCTCATCTCGTCTCGTCTCGTTTTTCGTCATTCGAGCTCGACGAGCCGCCACTTGTAAGAAACCGTATTTATCTCGGGTGTGGCTGCTTGATTGGTTTTCCACTCAAAATGACCAATTAAGGCATTTTTTAGTCGGACTTTTGAGACAGAAAATACCAAAGAGCGCTGTCTGCAAATAGGCATTCCATTCCTTAGGACGCTAATTTGTGATCACCTCACCATGTGAAATGTGTAAAGTGTCGTGCAGGAGTTGTAGTAGTAAACTGTCGCCTACATTGTATCATGTAATCCGTTCAGATTATGATGTATCAACAAAATTTTGGAACGGAAAAACATTCGTCACTCAGAGTGTTCCTTAAAATGGTTCATGCTTGATTATCATCATCATCATCATCTCATCATCAAACTAGCAATTCTAAGATTTATCGCCACAATTCATGCTTTTTATAGTTGATTACAAAAATTGTGCTATAATCTATTTTTGAATGTACATAACCTCGCTCGCACACCGCATCACCCCGGTCGGGCATAATCTCGATCGGTTTCCGTCAGAAATTGTTTGCTCTGAAGATTGGTGAGAATCGCGACGAAATAAACTGTTCTTTTGCTCGTCTTATTCAATGCGTCCTAGTGTTTAACAACAAAATTTTCAAAATTAATTTTTTTAATGGAACCCCAATTTTTTTCTTTTGTTCATTTTTAGTATGACGGCCCCCATTACTATAGGGAGTAACTCGAAAAAAAAATTTGTTTTTTTTTTCTTTTTTGTGTATTTGCTTGGTACAAATGTTTTTCAGCAAATATTACTGTTGTCAGAATGTTGTTTTTTAGGTTTTTTTTAGATGAAAAACAAATTTAGCAGTTCTGGAATATTGATAGTGACCGACACTGGGAGGGAATTAGTATTCGACAATAGCGATAAGAATTTCAAATCACACCTTTTACACTGCTCCATTTTCTCACATCATTGATAAAATGCGTCGGCACGTGAAAGCATTGGTGTTGGTGTTGGCTCTCGTTTCACAGAATTAGGGCTCAAACTCAATTTATATGTGTTGCATCGTGAATAGCCTACTTTTAGTGCAACGTCTTGAAAGGTATGAATATTGCATCCGAAGTTCCCCCCCCCGCCGAAATGAATCCAACTACAAGCACCGCTTTTAAATAATTCGTTTCTTTTTTTTTCTTTACAAAACAAGCATTTCTTAGATGTGTTTTGTCGCCATGACGTCAGAAAGCTTTCAAAAAAAAGTTTTTTTTTTTCGACCAGACTACCCGTCATCCAAACTTCTATGGGTCCTTTTGTTTATGATGCTAGACTAGATAATGCCATAGCATACGGAGCGGTACTGAAGAGGAAAATTCACAAATTTTTAAAACAATTGATTTTTAAAGATCGCATGGGCTAATCAAAAGACATGTCGCGTGAAAATAATACTACGAATTCTTCACTTTTCATCGTTCAATTTTATCGGCGAAGTTAGATTAGAGAAAGGGCCCGACTGACGTCTTAATTAGTTGTCGGCTCACTTTTCTCATCGTTCCCCTCTTTAAACAAAAAATGGATCTAATGCAACTCGATACCTTTCTCTCATGATGTCACTTGCCTCAAAAAAAAAAACACCAACTAGCCCCTATCCCCTATCGCGTGGGAAATCATTCAAGATTTCGCCCCGCGCGGATTTCAATTTCTCTTCCCGCCGGGTCAGACTCGATACAAAAATTTTCATGGTCATAAATATTATTATAATCACACGCATGAGGATCAATAAAAGTCGCAATATCACGAATATTTCGGCTACCGGTTTGAAATCCCTCCCACGCAAAACAGTGAATGGGGGCGGCGCTTCGGTCCACAAAATAGTATATGCACCCATGTTGGCGAGCGTGGAAAGGGGGGGGCTGGAGAGGCGGGGCGGATCATCTCGAAGGGTTGGCGGTCGAAAGATCAGACACATCTGTCCATCTCCCTCCCATCGTCTGCCTGTGCGAATGAAGAGACTAGCTCGCCCTCTCCACGTGCACTTATTAATAGTAACAAACGTTCTTTGAGTCGATATTTCCAGTAATAAGCTATTTCCTATTCATCGTCATTATCCATTTTATCCTCACCCTCATATGATTATGTCATGAAATTAAAAGAAGATAATCCGTTCGTTCCATGTCTTCGCGGAAATTCATCCTCAATCCATCCAGATTGCATTCGTCATTCTTCGTTCTTCTTGTTTTTTTTTCTTCCCTCCTATGACATCATATTATTTTTGTCTGAAACTAATTAAAAAGCACACTTTCGACGCGTTTAACTGTCTCGTTTCGATCAAAACGTATGAACATTTATAAGCTGGCCAACTTTTATAGATCCAAAAACGGTGTAATTGATTCTGTCAGTGCCTTGTTCTTTGAGTTAACCGCGAATTATGACCAGATGTTCAGCGCCACGAGAAATCCGCGTAAGGTGTGTATGAAATACGATATGGTGAAGTTTGAACAACACCCTATCTCTAAACATTGATTGAGCCATTCTTTGATTTGAATAATTGAGTTTCAGCGAAGAGACTGCTGAAAAGTGTGGAAATAATTGTGCGAAAAATTCGGCGCCAACCAACAATTCAGCCTCTTCGCTTGCCGCTTCTGTGGAACTCCTCAAAAATGCATCAAAGCCTATATGTTGCAAGTAAGGCTTCGCAATTAAACAATCAAGCTTATCAAGCATTTTCAGGAATGGCGAGGAGTGCAAGGTGGCTGGCAATTGCGTCTGCCGTCCGCCAATGCCGACGACGGAAGGGAAGGCAACGAGCTCCAAGGAAACCTATGATGTGTTCCTGGGCGGCTCTTGCGGTACAACCGTGTGGCGCCGTCAATCGGTCATACCGTTCTTGAAGAAGCGTGGCATCACTTATTACGATCCACAAAGAAGCTTCTGGAGCGAGAATATGATCTATGAAGAAAGCATTGCTAAAGAAGTAATGATTGATTGATCAATGATAAAATTTTAAACGGGTTTTGTTTCAGAGTTCATCCCTATTCCTATTCGTTATTGATCCGGCGACAGTGAATGCCACATCCTTCCTGGAAATCGCCTATTTCGCGGCTCGCAAATCGCCGAAACTTGTTGTTGTTTTCTTAGGCAAGACTGAGTGGGCCGAGAAGGCGCATCCGGACGATCTGCCAGATCGTAATCGGACATGCCAGCTGCTTGATCGCATTCTTGAAGCTCATCGAGTTCCAATGCTTCACACAATTTCGGATGCGTTGGAATTCATCGAAGAGGAGATGCTCGGCAAGCAAAGCTTGCGTAGTGTGCTCACCTCGCGAAAGAATCGCCTCCCATATTTCCGTATTCGTTCAAGAAGATTTTTGCGCAACGTCAAATATCACGGAGAGCTCGTCGCAAAGACGATCAAGGCGTATGCAACGAAAACCGCGATAACCTGCGCGTTCGATTTGTTCATCGTCGGAGCATTTTTCCTATTGGCGCCGGCTGTCCCGCTTTTCTATATTGTGGCGATGCTTCTCATTCTCAACGCGTTGGCGTTCGTCGCGATTGGTCGCGTTCAACAACTTCGCCGACGATATCCGCGAATTGTCGGCGACTCATCGGCTGTCATTTACAACGCGACACCCGCAATTCCGTCGCCACGGATGACAACCACCACGACCTCGGTGAATGGAACCATTAAAGTGTCGTCGGTGCGACGACGCTCAAAACAAACGTTCGAGGAACTAATTGCCGAGGACGGTTCGTCTGCGTTCATTATTCTGCCGTCATTTGCAAAGAAAACGTGAGAGTGACGCTTTTTTGATTACAATAGTCAACGATTACTATTATAGGGAGCCGAAACTCAAAATTGATTGCTCTGTCATTGAATTATGCTCAAGTGCACTAGATGATAACAAATGGGTTCAAGAGCTCGCTGCACCTGCCTTAGAGTATTGAATTACCAAAGAATAATTCAAAATTGTTCACTGATATTTTTTTTTGCAGTGGCAAAGGAGTCCCGTATTCGTGCGCGCTCGCAATGCCGAAATTCGAAATCGACACTCGTATGAATTGTTTGCAAACTTGGCTTCACCACCACAAAAAATTCTTCTATTACATTCCGACAACGCAAACATTCCTTTCCGGAATGGTCGAGGTAATTTTTATGTCGCCTCGCATCATTAAAATTGAAAGAATCACAAGCATCTTATCAGCAGTTTTCGCACGATGCTGATTAGCTTTCAGTGGTCCATGAGCGAAGATCTATTACAGAAAACACAATAGTTCGGTTGCAATGAAAATGGCAACAGATAATCATAAATGCATTATTAATCCGATCGGATTAACTAAATGTTTGAATGCACTTTTATGAAAACATGTTCAGATCGCTTACATTCTCGGCCACACGAACTGGGAAGGCACTGTGTGTGTGCCGCCAACATCGCAATTCTTGGAGGGACCCGACGACTATAATCAAGAGGAGAAGGAGCAAACTAGGGCAGCACGTAGACGACGCAACGACTGCTACCAGATTGCTTTCTGCTATCTCAAGGTGAGCAGAGTGACCATTCCACGAGTCGCTTGGCTTTTTCTTCGATAGCTTACAGCACAATTTCATTTTCAGGATATGGCCAAACGTCGTCAATGCCGTGTGTTCACCGACATCAACACCGCCATCAAAGCTCTTGTTGATCCGGCAATGCGCGGCGTCTAAACCATCGTTTCTTTCAATATCGATTCTTCCAATTTATCAACAAAACAAGATGTGCAATAACCAGAATTACCATACAATTTTACGGTTACCCACGAAACGTTCACATATTATGATGTATGGTCCCCCGCAAATTTCCTTCAACTATTTATTCAACAATTCTCAGGAATTATGTATCACCTTTCTTCTTGTATCAAACCGTCTTGATTCGTAATTTCAACATGTTCAACGAACACATGCTCATTGACTGTAATCTAGTATGATGTGAAGATAGTCGCAAAACTATTCGACCTGTTCAAGTGGTCACCTAGACTGAAACTAGTATTATTATTTTTTTTAATTGATTAGCTTTTCGAATCACATCGTGTCTTTAAGCTCATAACATATTGTACATACCAGTTATCTATATTATTTGATCTTGTACTCGATAATGTACCACCTGATTTTAAATGACTGGTACACTCAACATTATTTCATTTTTTTTCGATTCAATTAAAAACAAAAAGCATATGTATGTTTGTTCCAGCTTTACAGTGTTCTCTCTCTCAATTATTTGTTTGTTATGCATAACAGCAGCAGCACTCAATAAAAATTACAGTATTTATTTTTATTTTCTATTTTGGTTGAATGTGAGAAAATTGGGTGGGGGGGAGCGAACAAGAAAAACGATACCGGTCAAATAATACATAAAGAAACAATGATGAAAAAAATTTGGCGAGAAAACTTTAGTGAGACACATGGCATTTCTTTTAAAAAATTAGTTCAGAAAGGGAAAGGATCGACATTAGGAGAATCGGGGTCAGGAGACCGATCGCGTTTGTTGAGGTCGTCACCAATGGCTCGTCGCACGTCAATTTGTCGATGGGAACATCGAGGATCTTTGTGCCAACCAGGATTTTGGGGCTCGCCCGATCACAGAACATGTTGGATTTGTCGCGAAGCTGCAAATGGCAACATAGAGCCAGCTCATGGTAATAATTTTCCCATGACTATTGTTTACCCGAGGTGTGCCTATTTTTAGATAATGACATCACCCCCCCCCCCAAATTCTATTATTATTACATACATAAAAATTTTTGAAAAGAATACCAAATAAAAGGTATTGTGCGTTCAATTTTTTTTTTGAATTTGTTAAGCTTCCGGGGACCGGATTAAATTCGAAAAAAGATTAAATGTTAAAAATTGACTAATTCCAAACTCGTCGATGAACGGCGATCGTTTTGAAAAATGATGTCATTCAGGAGGCAATTTTCAAACGGGTTCTCTAATTTAATACCGATTTCGTCGATCGAATCCATACGATAAAATCCTTGCTGTTGCAGTCGCAATAGAATTGATTCTTTAGAATAAACGTGTGCGGTTTGCCTTTGTCGGCAAGCATTTGGAAACTCTTCGGTATCGTGTTGAATTGATTTCTGAAAACCGGAAAATTCACTTTTCATCCGCCAGAATTCCGAAAAGAGTCTATTCAATTTTATCGCGCGATCCGGCGAAATTGGGAAACGATTGACCTTAATGCTTCAAGAAATGAGTGACAATCCGACTCTTGACATTATTTTTGGACTTGTTTCATTTTCGGTGCTGTCAACAGCAGTCCAAAAGTTTAGCGTTTTCTCGATAACGATCCTTCCGTTTTACTGGCTTTTTGCACGATTAGAACAGAAGTCACAATAACGGGGGGCATTCCGAGTACCAATGGTACCAAAGCATTAGCATTATCAGCAAAAATTCAAACAATTTTCCATTTCGGCTAGTCGTTTTAAAGGCCACGCTGATAATGAAACATTTCAAACTACATTCATTGCTATGTTTAGCGGCGATTGAATTCGATTTGAAACAACTACTGGCATAAAGTTGGTTTTGTCTCAGCGAAATGAGATTTTCCTAACCGAGGGCAGTGTAATTCAATTCACTCACCGTGCCAAGTTTATTGTATTCACTTCCTTTATGCAGCTCGCATTAACGACAAAGTTTTTCAAGAAGTTTTGTCGTAAATCGAGGGTTTGAAGCGACGGAAACGGACACGGCAATTCATAAGGCACATTGTGAATGAAATTATAGGAGAGGTCGAGAATCTGAAACAGACTGTTATTATAATTACTGAGTACACCACTCAGACCAATCCGATCAAAATTGTTTAAGACGATTAGAGATATCTCGCACCCATTTAGGACGCGACTTATCAACGAATTACGTAACTTGAACTGAACATATGGTTCGAGATTGTCATCAAGTTCTCACAGTATTGCACAATCGACCAAAAAACTCGTCAATGAGAAAAGAAAAGTGTGAGTGCAAATGACATAATGCACATTAACATCTGCTGACTTTCGAAGAACGGGCCGATCATTAGGATAAGAGATATTAGAGATATTCGATACTTCAAAAAAAAGTTGGCGATAATGAGAAAAAGATGTGATATTTCGTGCATTGTTCACCCATCTCTTCAACCTCCCAAATTTTAACTTCTGCTATTTGGACATAGCAAATTCGAATGTTGTTCTCAACGCCTTAAAAACTTGATTAATCGTAATGTTGGTTTTTTTTTTCAATTACGACAAAATCGAATTATTCTGCCTAATAAAAATTATTCATCTTTTTCACGTTTTATTTTCATTCAAATTGACCAACACACATTTTTTTTACCTGAAGATACTCTAATTTAGCCAATCGGAACATCTCAAGCATTAATTCGAATTGCTGGGTGCGGTTGATTGTGACGGTAAACGCCCTCCTCATGTAGAGCTAAAACAAGATGGAATTTAATTAATTTCGCCTAGTGTGTGATTATTGAGGCGCTTGCCTGTGTTAAATGAGGGGTGTGCGTCAGAAAATCGACATCCCTTGGACGGAACACTATTTCGTTGTTGGAAATGTCGAGCACTTGAAGGTTCGGCATATGTTTCATTGCATTTCCATTGAGGTTGACTACAATAATAAAAGCGAATATCAGAAAAAAAAGATTTTGGAAATTAAAATTTCAGCATCTACGTGAATACTCAAAATGATGAACAAATAGTATGAGTGCTAAAAAGTGTACCCAAAAACCGAAAAAATAATTTTTTTTTCTTATTAGAATATTGAAATTTTTTTGTTTAAATGATGGATTTCGCATATATTCTAATCTTTCAAAAATAATAGATTTGATTGATGGTTTCTTACAAATTTAGAATTATGAAGAAAAAAATGATTAAGTAATTGCTATTTGGAAAATTAGCTAGAATAATTTTTTTTCCGAAAAAAAAGTTCCATGAACATTCTTACCAATGTAATTTGCCGATAAATTCAGTTTCAACAAGCTATCTTGCGAGCTCGCTCCAAAAAATGGCGTCTTTGGCAAATCTTGGAAATTGTTTCCATGGAATGTGACACTTTTGAGATTTCTGCAATTGTGAAAACCCATTCGAATTCAATTCTTATTTCTCATTACCTATAATTATTGGCAATTTCCAAGAATACGTTTGTATCGACGAATTGCGCGTTGATGCATGAAAACTCGCCGACAGATGGATCACATTGACACGCTGCATATTCACCAAGCTTGCCAGTGCATTGAAGCTTCAAGTCGAGTGCATCCTACAACAGCAGCAACAAAAAAACAATGAAACCCTCTTCAGAAAATGCGATAAATATTGAAAAAAAAAATGAACCTCGCGATAAGAGATCTCGTGTTGACGCGATTTCGAGGCATCGAGCCGGACCACCCACACTGTTGTTAACAACAACAGGTAGGTGGTGAAGCGACTTCTCACGCTGGATGGAATATTGTAACTCTGAAAATAAAAAGACGCATACTACTACAAACGAAATGCGAAATGAAAACAAAGAGTCGGTAAATGAAATGAAAAGCAGGTGCAATTGTTATGTTTCAACAAAGATCAAATCCCAATGTCAAGTGATATGCTCAGCTCGCCTCAAAATCAATCAATTATTATGGATTACAAATCGCGAATGTGTCAAATCTTGCTGTTGAAACGAGAAATTGAAGAATGTAAAATGTAGTTCTATAAATTATTTACCAGAATGCTCTCAATTGGCCCCCGCAGGCACGTAATTAAAAGAGAGCTTATATCGAAATGACCACACGTCTAGTTAATCCCCTCACCCAAATTATTTGTGGAAGTATTGCAAATGTGTGATACGAGGAAATCGGAAAATTTCTCACGGTTGAGACTAAGCGACTTGTACGTAATTATTAGTCACGGACCCATTTACTTGCCAGGGGAAAATCTGAGCGATAGGATTGGTGTTGTTGGTTATCACAAGACACAATCACATGTACCACAAATGTAGAATCGATGCGACGCAGCTTAATGGACCTTGGGAGGCGAAAAATGCAAAGGGGGGGGAAGAAGGTTTCGTGGTTGTGGCCGACGAGATAGCATGTCACAGCAATAGTGAGCTCCCAATAGAAGCTGGAGCAGCGGGACGCACGGCGTCATCGATGCAAAACACACTCTTCTCCCTCCCTTCGCCTCCTGTCGCCAAAAAGACCCGTCCCTCAACATTCGACACCACCCACCACCCTATAATAGACTCCTCAAGCAATGTCTTGCGGCCATTTGTCGGAATCTTTGAAACAATTATGGGGTGTATATTAATAGGCCCGCCGGGGGGTTCCCCCATCGCCGCCACAAAGAGCACATAATGCGGTCAACAATGGCAAAGTGAAAATGGGAAATTTTGTGTTTGAAAGCGCCGCTGACAGATTTTATTAGTATCTACTTTTCAACGCCTAGTTGTGCAAAGGAAATAGAATTCGAAAGGAAATGCGAGATCTCAAAATAGGGGACTGAGTTCTGAAATTTATAAGAAAAGGTGATGCTGGAAATTAAATTAAAAGTTATAATAGGAAAGGGAATCTTTAGTTTTGTATAAATTATTTCCATAGCCAACCAGGAATGCCATTTTCACGCTAGTATAGTTGTTTTTTTTATATTTGTGGAGACACGAGTTTGACTATTTACATATTTTGAGAATTTTACATATTGTAGGAAGAGTGAAATGTGTACAATATTGCTTTTGTTGTATCGATGCTCAAAAAAAAAATTTTGAATTGTGAAATTTTATTTCAGTAAATCTAACAGTTTGGAAAAATAAATGTGCTTTAATAGAATTTTCAATAGTTAGAAGTTTAACTCAAAGATTACATAATTTTCTAAATTCGCCAAATGCATTTTTTAAAATAAAACTTTGCTTTATTGCTTTATCCAAACCCGTTCAAGGACACTAGACAAAACTTGAACCTTATGAACTCGTGCCAAATTGTTCCTGAAGACTAATCCGCTTCAATCCTTTAATTTAGAGTTTAGACGGATTATGAATATAATTGAATAATTGAATGTTAAGAACCCCAAATCCGTCGATTGTTTCAAGAAATGTGCTATTTTTGAATTCCTCAATTCCCTCATTTGGAAATCATGAAGTGGGAAATGAAATAGAAGAACGCGATGTCACATCTAGTGAGTTAATTAGAAGTCTTATATATTCTTAGCCGAATCGACACAACGCAGTGCAAAATGATGAGTAGCGGCTGAGATGAAGATGAAGATGATGCTCAAAGGATGATGAAACGAGCTCATAAATTTTGAAGGACGATGAGATAAAATGGGGATAGTTAAAAAGCGAAAGAAACCGAATAATGGACGACCCTCAGATTTTTCAATAGTGTAATCAATACGTGACCTTGATCACAAACTGTGCGATGTCTGTCATTTATCGCCAGTTAATTTTTATTTTTGAGAAACAAGTAATAAGAAGAAAATAAAACAAATTTTATCCAAATGGCTTTGAAAGTAAACATACAGTGTAGAAAGTTATCCCTGAACACTCAAACTTGAGTACTACGAATTTCACAGGCTCCAAGTGGCCATTGAGAAATTTTTTTTCTCATTTTTGGTCTCAACGAGAGGGTCAGAAATTATAAACATTGTCCTGCTCATAAGGGTTGAAATATCGCATTTTCAGCTTTTTTCCTTTTTTGTACAGGGAACAAACATTTTGGCCCTTTCTTAAAATGTACCTCCAAAAACGAAACTTAGAAATATATTCATATTAAGTGTTCGAATATTTCATATTTATACTGAATAAAGGACATCAAACTATTGGCGTAAAACATTTCATTGGGCTCAGCAAATGAGCCGTGCAGACAAATAAGGAATCGTTTGGAAGGAAAACGTATGTATTTCAAGCTTCATTAACCTCGATTGTTTGATTTAAAAACTAAAAGACTAGGAAAAATGAAATAAGAGGATGAAGATATTACGGTATAATATTATCCCTTATGAAAAAATTGTAACCCATTTTCATTTTTTACCGAATTGTGGTCAATCTAAACTATTATATAATCATATCAAATAGTATTACATCGAAAACATTTTCCGTATTCAATGAATTGATGGAAGCCAGGCAATTCATTGAAAACTAGATATTTTGATTTCTGGCTTCTTTTTTTTTGAGGTAAGAAAACGAGTTTAGAAACCCTATAATTTCGTATTTTTCCTCAATTCAGATGCGTTGTTTTCTGAATTCAAAGACATACCATAATAATGTCGCTTCTCGTTTTTTTTCTGTTTTCTTCTTTAGGGTCGTTCTGAAAAAAATTGTATAAACTCGGTTCTTGTGGAGAGCACCTGAATGAATAAACACGACAAACAACAACAAGACGGAAAAAAATTTTTCTCAATGAATGATTCGAGCGGGTTTTTTGCGTTGTCTTTAGACACATTAAAGTAATGGAATACCCGTGATTTTGTTCTAATGGCCGACAGAAAATAATGCGTTGGTGAATTTCAAATGATGGCGGAGCCAAGAAAAATAAAACAAACAAGTCGAATGAGCAAAAAAAATGGAATGCTCCGGGAAGTAATTTTCGTCTTCTTCTGTTATAGTGAATGTTTGCGATTAACATGCACTAGGAACGAGTGCTTTTATGCGTTGTAGTTGACAGCAATATAGGGAATTAAAGAGCATTTAAGGAATATTGAGCAGCTCCCTCTTTTTTTTTTTGCAGGCTGATGAGAATTTGTATAGCCAATTTAGGAGAAAGGTTGAGGTATGCGAAAACGGATATGAGGATTGGAGGAATGGTTGTAAAGATTTATCAACAATATATTGTGGGTAATAAAGTTTGAATCTCAATCAATATTATGTATTTAGAATAGAAATACACATATTTCTGTCTATTCAAAGAAATAAGTGCACATAAAAAAAGATAGAATTACAATTTTAATGATAAAAATCATAATGTGTTCTTGATTTATTGTGCCACGTTGGAAATTAAGTTTTAAGATTTAAATTACGATTTTAAAAAATGCGAATAAAAAAGCCATTTTTACTTCTTGATTGCTCATTTGAAATGCTAAAACTTTCAAATTAATTAGGAGATCGTAATCTATTTTTCCCCTGCTCTTTTTTTTTTGCAAATTCTTATAACAATTGTTATGTTGGTTAAAAACAACAAATTCTAGATTCGAAAAATTACAGTAGTAGTATTTTGAAGTGAAATTGAATAGAAGGCGTTTGCATCATTTGTATGCTATTGTCAGTTCGCAAAGAAAGACATACATCCATATAAAAATGGAAGGAATTCTGAACTAAAACCGAATTACATATAATGCGTTGGCTGGAATGGAATTTGGTTGAGTTAAACAGAAAAAACACAGTGCAAAGAGTTCACACGATATCAGCGCCAGCAGAAGAATGAATGGAAATGTTGGGCGGAGAATTATTCAAGCACTACTGAAGATGTTTTATGACTATACATGTTGAAATAAATTTCGGACACATAAGAAATACGTCGTTCAAATGAGAATGCTTACCCCGAAATCTTTATTACGTAAATTATGCGTTGCATAGATAACCATTAAATGTTTCAAAACATGCGCGTGCATCTTCATTTTCTTAATAATTTTGCAAAGCTTGTTTATTAGAAAATTGTGATAGAATTCTAGAACATTCTTGAGCATTCAAAAAGGTTTGCTCATGAATTTTTTTTGCTTCAAAGTGTCAACCCTTTTTTCTTCGATAATTGGCAAAGAAAATTCATAATAAATGTATGACAATTTTTTTTTGGAAAATTTCTTGACGATTTCATAATTTCATGTGTTGATTTTTTTTGCTGTATGAAAATAAATATTGAGAGAAAATGTGATAAATTGAAATGCGCATTATTAAGAACAAAACATTATATGTTGAATATATGAGAAGGACAACGACACAAGGCGAAATTTGATTTGGCATTGCCGCACAAAATATGCAACGCGTGTAGTGTTCGGAGTAATGTAATGTCAAGCTCTTTTTTTGTGTTGAAAATAAACAGCGAAAGAGAAAAACGAGATGGAAAAAGTAGTTACCGTTGTTCGTTTTGCTCGAACAAAAAAAAACTAACAGTGAGTTGAAGGAAAATCATTCTTTTTTTTTCTAGCGGAATAATTCAACGTGGGAAAACCCCTCAAGTCATAAATCAGATGTGAGAATGATTTCACGTTCGTCGACGGCGACGAATGAAATATGAAATGTCTTGCGGAAAATGCGAAAAATGAAAATCTAACACGCATCTGCGGTTTTAATATTCCACGAATATATGCAAGAAATGGCACGAATTTTGAAATTTTCTGGAAATGATGTTGTGAGACTGTGAAGATCGATGAGGAAGTATTCAAAATATTCCAAGGCGTCCGATTGGTTTTTCAAATAATCATCCGTAGCCTACATTCAATTCTCCATGGATCAATTAAGTATCTTGACTTGAAAATATCATGGCTCTGGACTTTTTTCCATAGTCATTTCTAAAAACGCGTTGGATATTCTAAAGGGTATGCAAAATGATGAACAATATTACCCGCTGACTGAAGATCATAAAATGGTTTTGAATGTGAAAAATAATGCGATATTCACCCATTTTGTGTAATTTAGCCTTCATTCATCCAGATATCGTTGGGTATTCAAAAAGTAGATATTTCAAGGCCTCACTTCATTTTTGAACTAATTTTAAGAAGAGATTTTATTGATTGATTTTATTGTTAAACAAAATTCTTGAAAATCACCTCACACTATTGTGAAACTAATTTTTTAATGGAAGAATAACTTCAGAAATGTCTTTTTTTTTAATCTTTAACACATTAAAATTTAAATTAATTTATAAAATTGATACTCAAGGTAGAAGCCAGGACCTATGAATATGTTTTAAACAATGGTAGATTTATAAAACTGTCAGCTGAAAATTTTTAAAAACCAACACATCGTTCTAAAAATGTACTGAAAATGCATAATACAACCTAGTTAATAATATGCGCATGATATACTTCAATACGGATGGAATAAGTTTTGAAGTGGCGACGGCTGCTTGCGAATTCGAGTAAACTCGGGCGTTTTAATTTATTCCGTCAAAGATGAAAGGTTGAATGTTCGCATAAATTATTTTGAGTATTCAATTTCCACCCGCCGTAATTAAACTTGTTTTCTCCATCTGTCAAAAGAAGCGAAGGCGAGAAAAAAAAAGAATAACAAGAGTAGACAGAAAGAAAAAAGATTTGTTAGTAGCGCGAAAAAAAAACGCAATTCTCAAGCCAAAAAAAAGAAGAAATAGATAGGCTGCTAGTTGCAAGATTGCCATGGGACCACAAAACGAATGAAAAATTGGCCGCAATCGAAAGCTCCTTGAATTGATGCATTTTACATGGTCCCCATCCGCCATTTTTTCCCTTTGAAACATTTAACAAGAGAAGTGTGACAATCACAAATGAATATGTTGCCTTTTTCGCAAAAAAAAACGGCAAGAATGACTATTGGATATTTTTGGAGGAAGATAATCGCAAAAAAATTCTCAATTTACAAACCTCATCTTTTTTGAGAATTTCCTTTCAAAATTAACTAGCAGACATGTTTTGCGACAATAAAATGTTGCAAAGGTCATCCCTGTGGGGTTTAATCTTTTGAACATTGAAAAATTTCTACTACAATTACACTTCACTATCTGAAAAATTGCAATTTTCCCCCAATGAAATAGCATTTAGCTATATCGAAAATCCCTAGCCCTCCATTTGCCATTTGTATATAATACCGGTTACATAATAATGCCCCCATTTTCCGGTTGAGATTGATCAACAAACTTCCATTTGTTTATTGTTCACAAAAATGATCAAAAAGCAAGTAGAACAAAAAATTCAGAATAAAATGTACAATTCTTTGGAATTGAGATCAATTACATTCTAATCCAACTACTTAAATCCATAAAATTATTTATGGACATATTCAGTGTCATACAGCATTATCGATTTTGCTTAGATTTTAATTTGACAATTTGAAGTGATTGAACAACGGAAAAATGATAAATTTGACAATTCAAAACCAATTACTTAAAAAATCTGCAAAAAACATTTCCGATGATGACTGGTTCCACTTGGCTCTTCTTCATCCTTCAAAGGAATATTTCAATATGCACATTCCTGGGATTCACATCTTACCGCGAGGGGTCTCAATCTTTAACAGTACAGCATACAGGACACGGTAGTCGTGTTGGCCAATAAGCGTCTTCTGGTAATCTCCTACTGCTGATGATGGTGGTATATTTGTCTTTGATTGACAATCAAAAACAAGATATGCACGTAAAAAGTTTTGCAGTTTTTAGCAATAATCAATAAATGTATTTTTTTCTTTCAAAATTAACAAATCTAATTTCGAAAAGTGCTTCTGCAAGCATCTCCTTAAAAAAAGACCTCCTTTCAGTCGATGTTTTTTTTTTTGCTTTTTTTCAATGCGTTTCCACCCTTTTCATGTTTTTTTCAGTCCTTCCCCCCATAATCCCGCACATAAAAGCGCAGCGAAGAAAAAAAAGGCATATAATTTTAAATGTGCTTTTTGGTTTTGGTTATTTTTTGCATGAATGCGAGATTCACCCCATATTTTTTCCTATTTATTTTCTTTTCACCATTATTTGAAATGGGAAAGGAAAGGTGAGATTTGTATAAATTGGGGCATCATCGCATTGGTTAGAAATAGTTTTCAAAAAAAGAATGTCCAGTGATTAGCGTTCATATGACAACAACCAAAAATCGATTTGTGGCATTATTTATAGTTGTATCATCTTCATTTTTTTAATCCGCCATTCCTTCAACTCAATTTTATTGATTTTATACCACATATTTTGTTCCAAAAAAAATTTTGGGGGGAAAAACCCATCATTCAGTTGTTGCACAACAGCCATATGTGTAATGTGATATTGTGAATTTGTAATTTGAGGACTCGTCATTCTGCAAACCGATGAATAATCATTTCACTCCATAATTTATCATGCGAAATAATAGAGTGAGCCAAGAGAATGGTGCATCCATAAAAGTGCAATGTGTGCACTTTTGATAAAACAATTTTTGAAATATTATAATGCAATTGAGGCATTCTGTAAACTTCCAAAAACTACGGATTAATACTGCCGATTTTTTAAATTCGAATCACCGCAAATAAATGTGATGAACAAAAAAACCTTTTTTTTTTAAATAAACTACCCTATAGAATAGTTGTTTTTTTTTTGAAGCATTCAAATGTCTGAGAGAAAAAGCAATTTTGCAGCTTTAAAGTATTAAATGCATTTACCTAAAAGCCCATAACGTTTGAGGGCTTTGACATTTTTACACGAAAAAATGATTTCTTACATTCAGAAAGTTTTGAATTTTAAGCTAGTCTGTTTCTAAAAAAGGTCATCGGCAGATTTTGCCAAATTTATTTTTTTTGATATTCGAATATTTTAAAATTTTACTAAAATTGGGAAAATAGCAAAATTTGAAATAAAATAAGACAATTGATTAGAGGCGATGTTTTTGTTATTGAATTGTCGATATTTCTTTCATCAACAGGCGATAATTGTTTTTAAAATTTTTTTCCATTTGCTACGAGCTTCTCGTTCTTCGGCAGTGTTTCGATGGAGATTTCTGTTGGTCTTGTTTCTCAAATGAAGGTATATGGAGTAGTATTTAAAGTATTTGCCAAATATGACATTATTTTTTTTACCAATGGTTCTTCTATTTTAACATTCTAACTTTATTTATGTATCGAGATTCCCGAAATTCGTAATGTTGTTGTTTATCTATAATAATTTTATTTTTCAAGTCAATCCAGAAAAAATTTTTTCGAATTTTTTGGAACTCGTTTCCATTGCTTAAGAAAAACAATAGTTCTAAGAAAACGAAAAACGACAAAAGAGGTTTTTTTTTTATTTCGTCTCCATCTCATTTTCGTTTCGTCCTGTCCCTCAACAAATTCTTTCGTCGGCGACGCCAACTTCGACAGAATCTGAGCGAGTGTGTATATATTTGGCTTTCACTCCCAATATGATGGCAAGTGCCGCGCACAAAACCCCGAGAATTCTTTATCGTCGTCTTCTTTTTCTACTACTTTTTTCCACAACAAGGCATGCCGAAAAAAAAATAAGAGTTTTTGGCCCTCCGATGTGTAGTGCTCACTGAGCTCGCCGGTGTAAGGCCGACCAGCTTTCGGGCCGTCGCGCAGCTTTAGTTTCGAGCTCCCCCCGCTCCCCTCACTTCTTTTTCTTCGTCGTTTCCCTTCTACTTTTTTTTTCTTTCTGCTTTGCTTCCTTCCCTTTTTTGCGTTTGAAGCTGTGATGCCAGCCAGCATACTAGAGCGCGCCTGCGCGCAGCGAGCATATCGACTAATCGAAATGCCGCACATCTCGCCATTCCTATACGCAATTTTTTCGCACACTCCAATCGTGGAAAATCGCGTCGAAATAAACGTGCCTAGTCAGTCTTTGGTTGGTTGTCCTTATCTATTCGATAGCCGAATTTAAATAGTGGTGAGTGTTTAAAATTTACCTGGAACTACTTTTTTGGGGCCTCAATTGTTCATTTAAAGTTCCTTGGGAAAACAATAAATGAATTTTAGCATTTTCTATAGAAGTAAAACACTTCGTTTTTAGAATAATTGCTTGGGCTTATATATAGTCAATTTCTTTAGAGAAATAGCAATCAGAATAAGACGTTGCGAGATCTACGTTGTCAGATAAATTTTCTTTCATCGAATTTTGATTGTAAAAAAAATTAATGACACCTAGTGCATTTTAGAGGGGCTGGAATCAGCTTACATCAAATGAATATTACAAAATTTGCTGGAATTTTTTCAGAGAGAAGTTTTTTTTAAATCAGAGTACATAGTATTTTTCGTAAAATCAAGTTTGATTGTAAACCAATATAGCACAGAATTTTTTCAAATGACGAATGTTTCAAAAAGCAGGTGAAAATTTGTGATATTTACTAGCGAAACATGTTTTCCAAAGTGCAAACACGTGGTTTTTAAACTTAATGCCAATTAAATTCTATAAAATTGCCATACCATTATAATTCCAAACTAATTAACCAAATTTATTTATTAGATATTGATCAACATCACCCGATTACAAATCACATTTCGAAATGCGCCGACCGACAACTATAAAACCTCGTCAGTTGTGCATCACATACAAAAAACAAACATTTTTATTGATAAACATTGGGTGACGTGTCTGGGGCGCCGATCGATAGCTAGCTTTAAACAACTATTCTAAAATATTTAATTTAGTGTGAAAAGAAGAAGAAAAAAATCGAATTTTTGTTCGACAACCAATTCGACTAAAATGTCAATATTTGACAATGCACATTCATAAAATCATTGGAGGGTGTACCCACCGGCTTGGCTTGAGTGAGTAGAAACTTTTCACATTTTCCCTTTCTCTACAGCCCCCCCCCCATTTTTGCTATTCAATGTTTCGGTCTTAGTAATCCAGCTGCCGAATATCACACAAATGATCGGGGGTTCGATCTACGCCCAACGCGGCGACCTTCCTCAATTTTTGTTTCGCATTTTTGCGCGCCAAAACGCGATGCGCGTGCCGGCGGTCGCATTCAACAACTCAGATTCATTTTCTTGCCTTCTTCGCTCCTCCAACTTTTTCGTTGCCTAGTATGCAAATTCGCGTCGCGCTCAACACAACGTTTTCAGTTGTCGGGTGTTTATTTACATCGCTTTTATAAATCAATACGCCTCTCATTTAGTGTTCATCTTAAAAGGCAGGAAATAAAAAGACCAAACTCCTATGTATTTCCGTTGGCACGCTTTAGCCGCAATGATTCATTCTTTGTGATTTCGCAATCAAGTGGATTTTTGATTGCAAACATGTCTCCACTCGCTATCTTTTCCTCATTCATTCAAACTGACTGTCATGGAGATGTGAGAACAGTGTTGTGTTGCACAATCGCGCTCCACCGCACTCGCCATATTTCAAACTCATTGCCAATTCTCCCAGCAACGAAACGCATTTTTGCTTACGTTTTCACTTTTCTCTCATTTCGCGGTTTTTTCCTGAGTCGAGTCTTGTCTAGAAACCAATTTCGATGCAAAATTTTATTAAATTACTGGAAAACGCTCACGTTTCAAGACGATATATGTTTTCAATTACGCGTCTTACAATTCACCCCCCCCCCCGAAAACGCTTCAACAAGTCCGTTGGAATGTAAGACAATTTGTAAATGCAACATGTTTTATAAGGAAACTGGCAAAAATGAAGGGCGATAGGGCGATGACAGTTCAGCTGAGAGACTAACAGCCTGCGGCTATTCATTCGCAATTGCCTCTCGTTGTTTCACTGTCTTCAAACACCCGCATATTGAGGCGACTAGCAGCACAGTTTCATCTCTACCTCGCTTTCTCGTTCTCTATTTCACCTCCTTCTTTACCCTCTGGTCACACTGCGGCTAGTTGTGTATTTCCTTTTCGCAAACACACTTGAACCGATTTTTTTTTATTTTTTATTTTTGCCGCTACTAATTCGCAAAATTTTACATTTCTTTTGTTCTGTTGTTGGCAACTTTCCGACAATCAATAATTTTTGTGTTAATTTGCAGATTTCTCAAATTGTAGTTTACACCGAACACATCTTTCAAAATGTCTTGGGCAAACCAAGGAATGCAAGCGCTGATCCCAGTGATCAATCGCGTCCAGGACGCGTTCTCCCAATTGGGCACCAGTGTCAACTTTGAACTCCCCCAAATTGCTGTCGTTGGAGGTCAATCTGCCGGAAAATCATCGGTTCTTGAGAATTTTGTTGGAAAGTGAGTTGCAATTTCGGAGCATTATATTTAAGAATGTATTTTTGTTTTTCAGAGACTTTCTACCAAGAGGTTCTGGCATTGTTACAAGACGTCCTCTCATATTGCAATTGATTCAAGATCGCAATGGTGAGGGCTTTTTTTTATTTGATATAATTGGTAATTCAATTATTATTTCAGAGTACGCAGAGTTTTTGCACAAGAAAGGACATCGTTTCACTGATTTCGATCAAGTTCGCAAGGAGATCGAGGAGGAGACTGATCGTGTCACCGGCCATAATAAGGGAATCAGTCCGCATCCCATCAATCTGCGCGTCTTCTCGCCAAATGGTGAGTGCCCAATTATTCGTCCCCCCCCCCAAATAAGCACCAACAATTTTAGTGCTCAACTTGACGTTGATTGATTTGCCGGGTCTCACCAAAGTTCCCGTCGGTGACCAGCCAGCGGATATTGAGCAGCAGATTCGTGAAATGCTTCTCACATTTATTTCGCGCGAAACATGCTTGATTCTTGCCGTCACACCGGCTAACAGTGATCTCGCCACTTCCGACGCGTTGAAATTGGCCAAGGTGCATTGTGGTGAATTGAGATTTGAACCTAATTAGACATTTTAGGAAGTTGATCCGCAAGGACTTCGTACAATCGGTGTTCTCACCAAACTTGATCTTATGGACGAAGGAACCGATGCACGCGAGATCTTGGAGAATCGTCTATTCCCGCTTCGTCGTGGATATGTCGGAGTTGTCAATCGAAGTCAGAAAGACATTGTCGGGCAGAAGGACATCAAGGCTGCTCTTGAAGCTGAAAGACGATTCTTCTTGTCGCATCCGGCCTATCGTCACATGGCTGATCGCCTTGGAACTACCTACCTTCAACACACTTTGAATCAACAGCTCACCAACCATATTCGCGACACTCTTCCGACGCTTCGTGATAGTTTACAGAAAAAGCTGTTTGCCATGGAGAAAGATGTCGCGGAATTCAAAAATTTCCAGCCAAATGATCCTGGAAGAAAAACGAAAGCCCTTCTACAGTTAGTTCTAAATTTCTCACATCCATGTACTTAAATTTAATTGTTTTAGAATGGTACAGCAGTTCAATGCCGATATTGAACGATCGATTGAAGGCTCTTCGGCGAAGCTCGTCTCCACGAACGAATTGAGCGGTGGTGCGCGCATCAAACGTCTATTCCATGAGAGATTTCCATTTGAAATTGTCAAAATGGAAATTGATGAGAAGGAAATGCGCAAAGAGATTCAATTTGCTATTCGAAACATTCATGGTATCAGAGTTGGACTCTTCACTCCCGATATGGCGTTCGAAGCGATTGCCAAGAAGCAGATTGCTCGTCTCAAAGAGCCGTCGCTTAAATGTGTCGATTTGGTCGTCAATGAGTTGGCGAATGTTATAAGACAGTGTGCCGATAGCGTTAGTTGCCATTCACGAAGTTTCCAGAATAATGGTTTTCTTATTTTAGATGGCCAGATACCCCAGACTTCGCGATGAGCTTGAGAGAATCGTCGTATCCAACATGCGCGAGCGCGAGCAGCTCGCGAAACAACAGATTGCACTTATCGTTGATTATGAGCTCGCCTACATGAACACTAACCATGAGGACTTTATTGGATTCAGCAACGCTGAAGCTAAAGCGTCTCAAGGACAGACAACCAAGAAGAATCTTGGCAATCAAGTCATTCGCAAAGGATGGTTATCGGTCAGCAATATCTCGTTTGTTCGTGGATCAAAAGATTGCTGGTTTGTGCTGATGTCGGATAGTTTGAGCTGGTACAAAGACGATGAAGAGAAGGAAAAGAAGTACATGCTCCCATTGGATGGAATCAAGCTTCGAGACATTGAAAGTGGCTTCATGTCGCGTCAGCATAAATTTGCGCTCTTCTACCCGGATGGAAAGTGAGTCGTCATTCGAATCGCCCTTTTCTAACCATTAAGGCATGCCAGAGTTTTATCAATCATTTCAGGAAGTGAGTAGTTAATCCCTACTTCTACATTCATTCTTTCATAATTTGTAAGAAGCAATTATGTTGTAGTTGTGAAATCGTGCGACGGCAAACCGTTCCGACACGTTCATATTTATTATTTTCTCTTTAGTTCTCATTAACCTCTACCTCTATTCACTTTAGAGTTCAAGTGTTTATAAGCACGTAGCATGAAAAAGAAATAGTTTAGATATGAATTTGATAATGTCGATGCACTAGTCGCATGAAATATGAGATGGTAGAGTCGATACTCTGGCGTCTTCTTTTTTTTTGAATTTTCACAATATTGAGTTCAATAAAATCTTGATTTGTTCAGGAACATCTACAAGGATTACAAGCAGCTTGAACTTGGATGCAATAATCTCGACGAGGTCGACGCATGGAAGGCATCGTTCCTTCGTGCTGGTGTCTACCCAGAAAAGCAAAAAGCTCCTGAAGATGAAGCGGTTCCGGATGTTGAAGAGACATCAATGGATCCGCAACTTGAGCGTCAAGTAGAGACTATTAGAAATCTCGTTGATTCATACATGCGCATTATCACCAAGACAATCAAGGATCTTGTCCCAAAAGCGATAATGCATCTTGTGGTCAACCAGGTAGCGAAGATGTCAATGTTGTTGCTCATTTAAATTCTTTCTCTTTTTTTAGATCAGCGAATTCATGAAAGAGGAGCTCCTCGCTCATTTGTATCAATGCGGTGACACCGATTCGCTAATGGAGGAATCTGCTCTTGAGGCGCAGAAGCGCGAAGAAATGCTGCGCATGTATCACGCATGCAAAGAAGCGCTGCGCATCATTTCGGAAGTGAACATGAGCACACTTGGCGATGCTCCGCCGCCACTTCCGCCATCGGACTTCCGTCCAACGCCATCGGGACCGTCGCCGATTCCGCGTGCCGCTCCAGCGCCGCCCGGCCGCGCTGCTCCGATGCCGCCACGCCCAGGACAAGGGCCACCGCCGCCGGGAATGCGGCCACCACCAGGTGGCATGTACCCGCCATTGGTGCCATCGTGAGTTTTTTCGAAATTCCAGAAAAATTGAAAGAAATTCACCACAATTGCAATCTTTAACACACCGAACTTGTCGTCATTTTCTATTTATTTCTCGCTCTCCCTATTATCGAAAATTATTTGTGCAGGCGGCCTGGTCCAGGAGGACCACCACCACCGAACATGGCGCCACCTAGATAATTATTGTATACTTATACCACTGTAAAGAATAAGGTTTGTTAAGACGTTGAGCAGTTTGGTGAGAAGTTGTTGTCGTGAGTAAATGTGAATATTGTTTTCTCTTCCGAGCACGTGTCGTATTTAGCTTCTCCAAATTTTTGACAAAAAAATTAATATTGATTAAGTTTCGAATAAATGCACGTTTTCTGAACGTAGCTCCCCCTAGATATTGAGTTCAAGAAATGAGTTGTCTTCTTGCGAAAATTTTTGCAATTTTCAGAAGAGCACCAACTCCAGCCACCAATGGACAAGCGCCAGCGGTTCCAGCTCGTCCTCAAGTCCCAGCAAGACCATTCTAAATGTATGATTTAATTGTAAATTTCTTACTATTGATTCCCACCAATTTCTCTCAACAACATCGTATACCCAATGTGCAACAGGCGTTGTCATACACACAATTTTCGAATCATAGGCATTTTTCCATTTTCATTGAAATAGTTTTGCAAATATTGTACCCTGCAATCGTTTCAGTTTGTTATATGTATAGTTTCCTATTGCTGAGGAGCGCGCAGTTTCTAGGAGCACATTTTACCGCAAGTCCTTTTGATTCCAACTGTGTTCTCTTTTTTTCTTATCGGTGGTTATTTACAATTTTCGGTTGACGTTCCCTATTTAGCAATAATGTATATGTAGTTTTTGGCATTCACCAGTAGCAGATTGAAAGCGATCATTTAGTGCATCTGAGCATTTCGAGATCACCTCAGCTTTTATTTATTTTGCCCATAATTTATTTATTCGATTGATCGATGCTGTAATTTATTTTAACTAGCGCTTAGTACTGACATAACATGAATCAACCAAACATAATACCGTGAATGTAAAGTATTTATTTGTCATGTGACATTACTCCGCAATAAAGCATACATAGCGAGATTGTGAAATATTTGGAAAAATTCCAGAAAATACAATAGCAAATTGGGTCAATCGATATAGACAACGCTAAAATATCCATCGTGATAGTATTTTAGGACCAATGGTCGTAAGAGACCATGGTTCTAGAAGTTTTTGAAATTGTCCACAAAATTTGAATATCCAATTTGAAGCGTAAAATTTGAATAAATAGAATTATAAAAAACGGAAAATACACATTAATTATTAAAACTTTTTTCAAAACATAAGATCACATTTAATAATTGGAAAGCATGATACCGACCATTTCTATTCAAAATGGCCAATTTGTTTCTAATTTTTTTATCGTTCGCTACTGGATTTATACGTAGCGTGAAATGAATTTATTGGAATCGCCAAACTTTCGCCAAAATAACCGAGATGAGATTGTGTGACGTTCTTGAACCTCGTTTGGATATATGGAACGTTATCAAATGCGCCACCACATGCACGGGATTTGTATTAGTCATCTTGAAATGGGACACCCGCGTCCCCCTTGGTGCAGTGGTTTGTAAAAGGTAGGAGATGGGAACCTCCCCGATTCGACTCCGCGCAGTGACCAACAGTGGATTGCTCATGCAGCGTGATTTCTGTATGAGCACCGGGTTGAACCATTCACCTTGGGATCGCATTTTGCATTTTTAAATGACAATATTTTGTAACTGCTCAATAAATCACATTGGGCTTTCTATAGCAAAAATTTGAAGCGCTCCGGGTGTGCTTATCCGGGCGGAAACCGTTTGGGAAATACTATCAACTAGGACTCTTTGCGTCAGAAACGTTACCGATGAGTTTTATAGTGAATCGGTATAGTAAAATAGACGTTATTCCTTCTGAAGAGATTAGAGTTTTTCAATTAAAATAATTTTTTTGTGATTCGACTATGTATAATGTTGACATTTTCTTTAAATTAAGGCAATTTAGTAGGAATTTCGACGATCGTCTTTTTATATGAGAGAATTTGCTTAAAAACTGCAGTAGTATAAAATACACAAATAATCTAGTTGAAATAAATATTGAAAAGTTCTAGCTGTAAAATGACAGAAATTTAAGAGACTCCAAGTTTAGCCAACTGGCCTTTCCGAGCTTTCTTTCTGCTAGCCGCTGTTTTTTGTTTGCTTATTGAATTATTTTCACCAATATATTTTTCGGAACATCTGGATTGTCGAAAGCTACTCAGAGCCCCGCAAATTTATGTATTTCATATGTTCATGTATGATTTCAATATCCGGCAAGGTTTATGTTTTCCCAAAATCAATTCACATCTTAAAATATGTTTGAATGCTAGAAAGGTCTTCTGAAATAAGATATACCGAAATTTGAGTAAAACGAACGACCTCGTTCTCATTCAGTCGCGTCGCGAAACCCTTTGCTCATTTATGTTGCTGCGTTCCAAATCATTTGTCACATTTTTTTCGCTTTGTTTTCTTTTCGAGCATTCAAATCTTTGAGCTTTTCGCTGTTTGAAATCCTCAAAATTTTTTTCCAGCAAATATGAGAAACAACTGTTTAACTTTCTTCAGCTAAAAACTTTACGTGTTTTGCACCGGTACGCTGGAAAAATGCCTCAAATTGCTCTCAAATTTTTATATTAGGATATTTTATACTGGTAACAGACTAGTTTTTACCTACTTTCCAGATTATGTAATCATTTTTTTAATATTAAATAAAAAAATATATATATATATATAAATTGTAATATGTTTCCTTATATGAAAAATAATTATTTTTTTCGAGATTTACATCAATAGCCCAATTCTAATTCATTGAGTATTTCTTTCAAATTGTCATTGCTAAAGTTCCCGATCGTTTAAGAAGAGAAAAAAAATGCGATCGCTATCTCAACAAAAAAAACGAGAGTCGGAACAATTTTCATACATTTGTGCCGTATCTTTTCTTCTCTTTCTCAATTGCTCCAGCTCACCAAAACGTGTGCCATCGATTCGTGCAAGAGATCGAGTTGTGCACGGCAAAACGGAATCGCTGTAAAGTGTTATGCATCATCAGCATTTATTTCTCGCTTCTCTCCGTGGGATGCTTTCGAGACCGCGTGTGTTAACAGAGAGATCAACAAATAAAATACACCACTATTGGATTTTTTAAAGCATTTTTTGTTTTTGTTGGTGTTATGCACTCATCAATCAATATTTATTCCTATTACCAATATCATTGTTAATATACTGTCCAAATTTCTCGAAATATATCCTCTTTGTGGTTAATGTTTAGTTAATTGTTGCAGATCGATCGATAAAATTTGGGGGTTCACCGCGAGACCCGAAAAATCAAGAAACCAGCGACAAAAAAATCCAAAAATAAAAAAAAACGAAACGAAAGGATACCCATCGATCAAGTGGAACATAATTATACGAATGCCGCGGGGGCAGGAGCCACAAGTTATTTTGTTCAAGTTCAATTGTTATTGAATCAATATAATGGCTTCAAAGCAATCGATGCCAGCCAATGGCACAACAACTCCAGCATTCAGGCGTCAAGCTTCCACAGGTATGACAAGTCTTATTGTTACAATCTCCAACAGACATTATGTTTATATATCCTCGAAATGTTTTATCAAAACATACACATCAAATGTCAATATTTGCGGATATTTGGGCTCTTGATAGCAAGACTGATATGATAAAATTTTTTGTAGGAATTTAATTGTGCAGGGGGGAACATAAAATGATTGACATATGTTTGGATATACGGAATAGAGAATTTATTTATTTTTACATTAAAAAAAATTATTTTAGATTTGCAACACTCCACAATATTAATATTTTTGTTATTATTTTACACTTTTCATTAAACTTATATGGATGCCTAGTATTTCCAATAGCGTCACGTTATCAAACAATGAATGGATATTAATTTCCGTTAGCCACCACTTTTGCCAATCCAATTCAAATATTTGAAATGATACCAACTGAAGAACGCCTTATACTAGAATTCTTCAGGAATAATAAAGGTTAGTTAAGACTTTTATCTTGTAGATGATTCACACTAATTTTTATATAATTTCGTATTTCAATTTTCTCTTTTGTGTCCTTCAAATTTTTCTTGCTTCTTTCATATCTTGATAACCAAACAAATTAGAAGACATGTCAACTCACTCTATTGAATTATTCAAAATTCGCGCAATACTAACCTTATGAATATGAATTTTTGTGCCGAAGAAATTCAAATAATGGAAATTCGAAAAAATGAAGACCAAATTCATTTTTTTTGGCGCAGCTTTGTATGCCTAATTTAAGTAATTCAAGACAAAATTGAATTAATTAAAAACACACATAGAAATTTCTTCGTTTGATTTTTATATTATATATAAAAAAACAGATCTATTTGAATGAAATTTATACATTTTTATTTCTATTTGATTAGTTTTCTACAATATGTAAAAAGCAAATGATTCCAGAAGATGTTCAAATTTATAACGGAAAAATTTGGAGAAATGCACTTGTTACTGATAGTTGACAAATATTCCAAAATGAAGCCATTAAGGTGTGGCGGCTTAAGAACAATCAACGGATTTATAAAGTGGAAAAGATATCAAAACGATCTTTTTCTTGCGTGCGGCGTCGTCTACTCAAATAAATCCGCAAGAAGCTTTTCATAGTGAGCCGCGCGCGTCGGTGCCCCGCACATCTTTGCATCTCCACTCCGCCCGTCCAAAAAGTTGCTCCCTTCCATTTTTGCATATTTTCTTTTATTCTTCGATTTTGCTGCTTCGTATTTCATGTACACGACGCCTTCGCACAATGATATTCAACGGGCAAACGATTCGCCATATTTGAATGTCAAAATGCGACATTTCAATTATGGCGATGATCACAGGCAAAACTCAGCATATAGTAGAATAGCTAGGAGATTGAATAGGGAAAGCTGTCCGGCGTTTGGCCACGTCACACCGTTTTATGAAAACAGTGGTAATTATGAAAGTAATTTTTTTCTTCTATTTTTCTCCTATGTCCCTTTAATATTTGTCTAGCGCGCTATAAAAAATATTGCAATCGTATTTTTGCAACACATATCACCCCATCCCATCGAGAACTTGATTTTTGCTGATCCGCGCGTTGATTTCTTACTTTGACATCCAACCTGAGGCCTGTGTGTTTGTTCACCCCCACATTGTGATGTGGCTCGCAAAAACGAAAAAAAAAAGATCGCGATCATTTTCAAATGTGCTATCAAAATGCGCCGTGCCACCCAATTCACTACGAATTTATACAAAGTAAACTAACCATCCCAAAATTATGACTAATATGCAATTTTAAAACATTTTCAGCTGGCGCTAATCCGGTGTTAACGGTGGCACTAACTCCGGTTCCGAAAGTCGATTATAGTGTTACAAAAGTAAGATTTGCTTTGACATGCTCATTCCCAAATCGATTCTTCAGGGCGGTGCTCGCACATGGATCGTCTTACTCGTCTTTTTCTTTCTTTGTTCTAGTTTATATACAATATTCTCTGCGAAAGACGGACGGAAAGAATATAGTAAGCAGCTTCATCGACTTGAATTTTTCAAAATGTTTCTCATTAAGGCGTTAATACACATCAAGTAGAAGATATCGATGATTCGCCAGAATACGCAAATGTACCTGATAGTTCACGCGATAATAATAATGATGACGATGATGACGACGATGAGTGAGCAAAATTCGGAAATCTGGGCAACTTGAGCATTTTCAGCGATGATCCTCCGATTAAGAAAACTGAAACGATAAGCCAACAAAAACAGCAACAAAAACAGCACGCTGCTCCAGCAGCGGTGGATGGTGAGATAACTGAAATAACTATCTTAGGCCAGATGATTTATCCTTGTTTTAAAATTACAAATTAAAAAATTATCAACAAAATCCCGCTAGAATGTTGTCGCACTAAAAGCACATTAGATTTTTGGTAAAATTCAAATAGTTCACAATTTCTCAAATTAACAGTATACACTTTTTGGTTTTTGCAAATTTTTTTTCAGCTGACGACGATGACGACGACAATGAGGAAGATCTTGATCATTCATTGGGAGGACGATTATTCGCCGATTTGAAAAAGAAAATCAGCAGTCGTTTAATGGAAACTGTAAAAAGAAATGTAATTTAGATCAATTTCCATCTTCATTTTTAAGGATACGAAGAAAGTCAAATCAAGAAAGGAAAAAGTTGAAAAGGAGAAGCCGAAACCTCAAAGAGAATTGAAAAAACTGAAAAAGAGACAGCCAGTGAAGGTGGTTGAGGAGGAGGAAGACGATGACGACGATGAGCCAAATGTGGATGATGACGAAGAAGTGAGGAAAGAGGAAGTTCGACAAGAAGTCGGACGAAGAAGAATGCACAACAAAGCTAGTGAGCGGAAACAACAGAGGAAAGAAGCTGTAAGGAAAGTTGATGATGACGATGATGATGATGATGACGATGATGACGACGATGACGACGATGATGAAGATGATAACAATGATGATACTGACAATGATGACGATGATGATATTATCAAAAGCCCCAATAAGGTAATTCAATATCACTTTAAGATTCAAAATTGGAATTTTTAGAAAGATGCATCCAGAAACACTGGCAACGATGACGACGATGATGATAAGGACGATGGGGATGATGATGATGAAGATGATGAGGACGATGATAAGAACGAAAAAGATGGTGGAAAAGAAGCCGGTAAAAAACTGAAAACAAAGAAAACAGAAAACGATGACGATGAGGAAGATGAGGAAGAGGAGAAGGAACTCTCTTCAAGAAAAGCTAGACTATTGAGACGACGACTTAATAGAGAGCAGCGAAGAGAGAATCGACCAAAACATGGAAAGAGAGAGTGCGTCCATCAGGATTGTCCAAATTTCGACAGTGTCAAACCTCGGAAGTCGATTTTGATGCATAAAAAGAAGATCCGAGTGCAACGGATGGATGATGATGACGATGATGATGAGGAAGACGACGAAGATGACGACGATGATGACGAAGAGGAAAAAACTGCTTATAAGTATGATAATGATGACGATAATGACGATGACGACGTCGAGCAAGTCATCACCGAAAGGTATCGAGAAGGCCCAAGTAATAAGAAGCTAATTTATTTTCAGAGCTGGAAGTAGCTCATTTAAACGGCATGCAATCACAACGAAGGAAGAAATTGGATTTAGAAGTATGTTGGACCGCGCGGATCAGTTAGTTGAAAAGGTACCTAAGAAAAAGTCCAGTCGTAAGCTTGTGAGAAAGGGCCGATTATAAAAATTGTGAAATTTTGTTTCCTTCCAACCCACTCATTTTTTTTTTTGCCTATCAAGCGGGTAATGCGCAACACACATTTTTTTCTGTGAATTGTTAGCATAATCGATTGTTAGAATTGTTCGTTTTGCTACCCAATTCTCCATCGTGTCCTGTAGTTTACCGTGATCCGTTAATAAATGTTTAATTCTGGGTTTTTTTTCTCTGTGTTCATTTAACGAATTGTTGGTGTGCAATGTGTTGGCAACAAAAAATTTCAGCACGAGTATATGGAAGCTCTCGAGATTTATGATTACGTTCTTGCTGTACACCCATATTCGCCTCGAGCGCAATTTGGAAAAGCTAGAGCTTTCGATATTCGGTATAGTTTTTTTTTGCTGTTCTCTCTGGAAACCGCTTGGTGACCTCAATGCATTATAGTGGAGAGATTGAGGCGAACGAGATCGATCGTGACCGCGCCATTGAAATTTATGTGAAACTTTTGCAAAATCCGGCGACACCTGAAGCTCTTTTCCGGCAAGCCGCACAAAAACTCATCGAGCGAACACGGTTTAGAGGCATGCTGCATAAAACATTGAATGCTCACCGACTATTCATCGATAGGTGAGAATTGAAGCAAAATTGAATTATCATCATAAATACTAGATTCCCCGACGAGGTGCCACTTCAAACTGATTTCGCTGTCACCTTCGTCATGATGAAACGTTATGAAGATGCTCGCCGAGTTTTGAGAAATGTTTCAATTACATAGCTGTTTTACTATTTACAATATTTCTTTCAGGCTCTTGCTATTGATCCAAATAATGTTATCGCGTTGGCTTATTACGGCTACATTCTTAAGGCTCATGATGAAAACATCGAGCAAGGCGTTGCTCTTATGAGAAAAAGTTTGAAGCTTGCTGATAATGAAATTAAAGACCCAAAGTTTTACTATCAACTTGGACACGGTCTTGTCACTCTTGGAAAGAAACACGAGGCAATCATAATGAAATTATTTAGTTTAATTAATTTGTAAGTACAGGCTGATGCTGTTTACCAAAAAGCCGCCCAGATGGGGGTATTCATGAATGCTCAGCAACGAAGCCTTTATAATATTGCTGGCCTTACAGCAAGGCCCTGGTGGAATATGGATCAAACTCCATATACGAAATTCCTAAAAGTTGTGATTTTCAATGTAACAACAGGAATAATGGCTGTTTCAGGCTGTTGAAAGACAATGGGCAACTATCAGAGTCGAAGGCATGGCGGTACTTCGAGATTGCAACGAATGCTGGTTAGACCATAATCAGCAGCTTGTGCTCGATGGACAATGGAAATATTTTCCGATAATGTCCGAGCAAAACTTTATAAAGGTTATTGGCAATGATATCAATAATATATTATAATTCATAATTCAGGGAAATTGCGAAAGACTTCCTCAAACTTGTCGAATCCTCGAAGAATTTGCTGCATCGAGTAATGCCAGCAAATCAGAGGTTCGAATAAAATGATTTTTTGTAATATATGATTTTAATTTAAGATGTATTTCTCTGTACTATCATCTGGCGGCCAAATTCTTCCTCATTGTGGCCCAACTAATTACCACTTGCAAGCTCATTTGGGACTTGTTGTTCCATCTGAGGCTAGAATACGGTAGTTTTGTTTTAAATTTTTACAGCGAGAAAAAAGAAAATTTTAGTGTTGGTAATGAGACAAAGGGATGGAAATCAGGCAAATTCATCATATTTGACGACTCTTTCGAGCACGAGCTTCAATTCGATGGTGCTTCATCGTCGGCGTTCAGATTGGTTCTTGTTTTGCAATTATGGCATCCAGAAGTTCAACCACATCAACGCACACTGTCATTCCTTTCCTAGCGTCAATATTAGTTTCTCTCTTTTTATTTAGTCAAATCGTACTGGTTGATTTGTGTTCTTTAAATAAATGTTTAATTTAAATAATTATGAGAATATGTTAAATAGAGAAAACTTCTGAAAAAAAGGCTTTTTGATAAAAAGAAGGAACAAGAAATGAAAAGAAATAGTGTCAAAAAATGGGACTCAAAGAAAAATATTGATAAATTCTATTAATTGACAGCCAAATTGATTCAAATGCAAGCGATATGATATACAAGCTAAATGAGGGCTGAATTGATCAAAACATTGGATTTTAGAATTTTTTGTGTACAAATATATGCAGCCATTAAAAAAATAGTTAATACGAAATATTATAAATTTTTAACAGTTTTCAAAAAAAACGTAATAACGATATTGAACTTCAAAAAACCACAAAAACAAACTATGCGAACAAAATGGAAAATTTGCAGTTTTTTACCACGCTTTTCAAAATTAAGAAATTAGAAAAACCACAAATATTTTGAGGAATTACCTTCGCTAAAAACATGTGCATTGAGGAATTGTGATCCATCATATTTTTTCGGGACGGTACTTCAATTTTCGATTTGATCTTTGGGAATTACCATACTACGGATCACCTGCGAATCAAACTCGCCGTAAATATGCGCAAAGCGCTTATTTTTTTTTTGCGATTGCAGTAAGCCTTGCAATTGCCATTAGACGGAGCTTGGGTACTGACCTCTCTCTCTCAACCGCCCCACTCATTATATTGCAAAACGCGTGTTCACCATTTACCTCTTTGATTTTATTATGATCGCCTTGAACAGGTAATCTTTCTTCAAATCACCTCATCTTCTTTTTCCGCGTGTCTATGCTCATTACTCAATATTCCAAATGCCTGCCGTTTGTCTCCTCTTATAGAGTGTCCCGCATCACACCGAAATCAATAAATAAGCTATTTTGTCTATTTTGTACGGATGTATTCAAAATGTTTTTTCTTGCTAGTTTTTTTTGTGTTTTCGTGCTTTCTATCATTTATTTAGCGTAGCTGAATTTTGGAACTATCATGAGACTTCAATTTAAGAAATTGATTTGCAACTTGAATATTTTACAGGTTTAAAACCCATATCTTACGCTAGGAATAATGAAGGTAATTTAAGAAAAGACTCTTGTGAATTTACGCTTCTACATTATTGCTTTAAGGAACACATTTTGAAAATTAATGATGTGATTCCATATGATGTAGGTGCCTCAATCTCAACCGATCTTAAAGGCAAATATCAAGCTATTGATGACGAGGGATTTATTGAACTTGATTATGGCTTCTCGGATTCGGAATTTTGTATGATGAACATAGTGGTATCAGGGAAAATTACAATTTCTTTTCAAACTTAAAACTTGCAGCTCGAAGCAGAGGAAAAAGAAAGAAAAGAAGCTGAACTTCGCGAAACAATTTATCGTTTGACCGTCAAGGCGGAGAAGATTTTCAATAAATATCTGAAGAACACGCATAATTTAAATGCCAACATGGCGACCAATTTTGGGCGTAACAATTTGAAGAACATTCAGCGCTCCGTGTCAAAATTGCGAGATGTTTACAAATCGCTTAAAAAGTTCAAAAAAACGGTGAAATTAGAAGGAAAAGTATACAAGGTATTTTAACAAGTCTCGATGGAATATAATCATTGCTTTCAGCTTCCGACATCTTTGGATGAAACTAGAAAAGTGGTTCGTCAGCACGCACTGGTTCAAATGTGATATAAGGAAATGGCAAACTATTAGTAAGAAATACATTCACTATAAAAAAATTATTTGTGGACTTTATAGCTATGATCTTCTCAATCCAGTAGATGCATCGTCATCCTCAACTTCCCCGCTCCCCATCAACGATGATCTGCTTCAAGAGTATGTAGATACGTTGACTTTCGCAATGCCCATTTCTTCAATCCAGGTTTGGTGGGACACTAAGAGAGTTCGAACTTCGCAGAGAAGCGCTAAAATCACTCAACGAGAACCAAATGATCGTTCTGAAAAATATTAGATCCAACATGAAGAAACTTGCATCGATCGCCAGAAAAGTCGCAAAGTTGCTTGAGTTTCAGCTAGTAGAATAATTACATTAAAAGTCGTCCTTTTCTGTGCAATGGCCCCAATGATTTGATTATTTAATTGCAATAACTTGTAAATGATACTTGGAGATTGAAAAATAAAAAAGAATGATATAAATGAAAAAAAGTGAGAAATAAAAAGAACAGTGGAATATTAAGAAGGGTGTTTTTTTTTCAAAATTTTGCAACTGCATCCGTAATGCTTTAAGTCGTCCAATAGAAATACATAAAAGAGAATATTTAATATTCGGCTACTCATTTAAATTTGTTTAAAAAAAACGCCCAGCTAAAATTTATCTTCATATTACATCACATTCATACCAATTCATTGTCACATGTCGATGTAATCAATTGCATTTTATGTTTTTTTTTCGGTGCACATTGATCATGCAGATGATTTCAGATATCTTGGTTCGAATGATATTTCTATGTAATACTCATATGCCTAATAATATTTAGTTTCTTTTCTTTCCGCACATTGCGTTTCTCAAACATCTCCTATTGAGAACCCATTAGCAACGAATATGAGCGACGACACTCCGCTGTGGACCCTCTAGATGGTTATCACTGATAACGTGTCGATGTTGAGCGCGCGTGTTTTTTTTGCACTATCGCGCGCGAACTCTCATTTCTCACTCTTGCGCCGCACGCGTATTCATTTGTGTGCGCGTGCGCTCATGGATGGCAGCGGTTTTTTCCATTTAAACGATTAACTTTTGCTTGTCGCAACGATTTCTTCTTGAATATAAATTGCTTTGATAATTTTCTGTATTTTGCAGGCATCAAAGCTCTCGTCTTGCGATTTCTACAGTCAATTCTCAATACACAACGAACTCTTTGTCAACCGACAACTTTGCCGTTCGCAACTCATCGACCGGCCAATACCGTAAGTATTTCTTATATATAATATGAGGGGATTAAATCATCATGATATTTAATTTGTCGCAGATTTCAATTAAATTATTACATCGATTTTTAAAGGCTTTTTGATTCATTAAAAAAAAAAATTGCGAACAAGATTTCAAAAAATCTAGTGACCCATATTAGCCTTGCAATTTTCTTATTGATTATTGGAAAAATTGTCTGGGGTCATTTACTAGAGCGAGAGACTATGCAAATGAAGAGAGCGCAGTCAGACAGACAACATTCTCGCGGCGCATTGCCTGTTGGCCACTCGACAAACCCGACACGCTAAATTGAGAGCGATGTGTTTTTGGAGTGTGGTACATTGGTGTCTAAAAGTTTTGCGGCAATTTTTTGGAATTCCCGTGCAATCACAACATTGTCGAAATCGCGCAACTGCGACAAATTGGCTAAATGACAGAAACGGTCTCGAGACCTGCGATCCGCAGTCGCGCGACTTCGATAATAATAATTCGAAACACATTATCGGGAATAAAGGAATAGTCCTCTATAATTTCAGATTCTCCAACAATTCTTCTGAAATAACCATCTTCTGTTCCCCACGTCGTCCAAACAATACGCAAACAATGAAACCGGTAATTTTATTTGAATTATCAGTAAAAATTACAAATTACAGGAACCAGTTGATCCTGCCTTTGACGACATCGAGGCTGCTCAAATTGACGGTGTTGTTGCGAACCAATTCATGGAATGCAATCATCATGATAATAGTGATAAAAGAGAATATGGAGAATTGAGGTTTGTCAATTACCATTGTTATAGGCATAAATTTATAATGCAATTTCAGGGGAAGCGAGGAAGTTCAACGCCCACGTCGCGAGGAAGATCAGCGCCCACGTCGCGAAGAAAATCAGCGCCCACGTCGCGAAGAAGATCAACGCCCACGTCGCGACGAACTTCAACGCTCACGTTGCGAGGAAGATCAGCGCCCACGTCGCGACGAACTTCAACGCCCACGTCGCGAGGAAGATCAGCGCCCACGTCGCGACGAATTTCATCGCCCACGTCGCGACGAATTTCATCGCCCACGTCGCGAGGAAGATCAGCGCGCACGTCACGACGAACTTCAGCGCTCACGCCACGAGGAAATTGAACGTACTGAACGCAATGATTGTCATCACGGAGAATCTAGAGATTATAGAAGATCGAGGTGCAGTCATTATGATGTATGAATTATAGATTCCATTTTAAGGTATAACTTGAGAAATAACCGAAAAATTCCTCGGCGATGCCCGCAAACCAAAAAGAGAAACCTTTGGGTGTTGCACGTGGTCTCTATTTTGGCGAAAAGCAACCCAAATGGTACGCTCAGTCCTGAGAACATTAGAGAGTTGCAGGTAATGCCAAATTTGCAGAAATATGAAAATAATTTAAACATTTTTTTCAGAATTTTCTATCCAGAAAAGGGAAGCCTCAAAGTAATTCGTCGCAACAATCCGCCACTGATCCATCACTCAACAATGACAATTCTCACGACCATAATTTATCGAATGCTCAGGCCATTCCTGATTCTTGTTTGCAGGTTGTTCTTAGCATCTATGCTTGCTCAGTGCTCCGATTTACAGAATAGTGCCAATTGCTTCAACAACAACGCTAGGGCTTCTCAGAATAATGGCGTCGAAACGAATGAGATCGTGAAGCACAATGCTCCCGATTTGAACCCTTCGAATAGTGATAATTCCCGCAATGATTCTAATGGTTCAGTGGTAAAATCGAAAAGAATCAAACTGTTGGATGTTATGCAAATTTTGCAATGTTGCCGCTCATATAATGGACAAATAAACAATAAAGTCATCAAATCTCTACTGGTAAATCGGAATTTGCACAAATGTAAATTAATTGATCTTTTCAGAATTTGCTCAGCCAGAAAGTGAGCACTTGTGATAACCATAGTCGTTCCAATCTATTAACCGCTCCAATCTGTTCCAACATTTCCAATTCTGCGCCAGATGCTCCAGATGCATCTCAGGACACACTTTCGAGTTCAGTTGGCGTGACTCCCATAGTTCATGGTGCCACTGCTTCTTTGGCGAACCCTGCTGTTGGCTTAAGTGACAAAGAAGTATTTGAAGCCATTATCGATTCTGTCATTAACCAATTGCGCGACGTTCCAGATGCCAATTATTCCAAGGTGAATTGGCTCTCTTTGCAAGTAAGATTTAAAAGAAAAATTATATCACTGAAAATGCATTTTAAGATTTACGATCTATATCGAAAATCGGAAGACGCGACGGGACAGATCTTCGAATTTATTAATGGCATGAAGAATGAATTGCCAAGAGCGGAGAGAGTGAGCATATGCTATGTTCTAATTGTCTTTAAGATTTCTTGATTTCAGGCTGTCGCGTTTGCTAAAAATGTGATGAATATGAAATCTTGTGCTAATAACCTTTTGACTGGATATCCAGGCCCATAATTATATTCGCAAATTATATTTTTGTAAATTTATTTTTCAATTCCCTTCCACCTATTCCCATATTAAGATATTGTGATTGATTGTTGTGTTCCGCCGGCCTGTTTTATATTTCGTTTTAGGCATAAACGGTGTGGACAAATGTGGTTATTTTTCTTCAAAATTAATTGGATCATTGCATCCGCCGAATAGTATTTGTCTGTCTTTTTAATTTTTTTTATTCTGTCTTAATCATTGCAGAAAGCAAAGAATTGATTTTCCTTCTGTGGATCGATTTGATCACAAGGAATTTATTCAAGAACAATGAATCGCCAACATACCGTAAGTTATTTTTTCCTTTTCTTCACAACTAGTGCATTTTTTTTCGGACTGAGAGATTATTGTGCTTGCTTTTCTTAGATTTTAAGAAAACGTTAGTATGTTGATTATTTTTTGTTGCTTTGGTCTCTCGGATCTCTGATCCACTGCTGAGCATTCAACGGAGATCCTTAGATTTTGAATCACCATTGTTTATTGGTTTAATACAATCATAAGCTAGTAATATATAAAGTATTAATAACAAAGTCGGAAATTTTCATTTTTTTTTACGAAAAGAATTTATTATAACTATAAAATGAGTTTCACATTTATATGGTCACTCCAATTAATATATAAAACTTTGGTCAGTGACAAATTATTGAAATTCAGAATTGAATTCAGTGCTACTGCACTTGCCTTTCAAAAATTATAAAAAAAAAAGATAACCTGTCTACTGGGCTTTTTCCACATTAGACCCAAGATAAAAAAAATTAATTGAAGGTTTTCCCAATTAAGGACAATGAAATCGAGCACAACACAAAGAAACGTGCACTGACGGACAATTGTGATGAAATCGAAGCAAAACGTAAGTGTTATAAAATTATTCAAACAATTTAATTTTTGTTCAAACTACCAAATTTTAGGACACAAAGTTGATTCAGTATTTCAAGCAGAAACATTCGCTATAATTGATAAGCAATATAATGTACCAAAGGTCCCGAAGCAGCTTTTTACACCGGACAGGTTTTAAAAGCATAAACTTTTTTATAGATAGGATAATTTAGACAACGATTCAAAACAATGCTTCATCTTTCCGAGTCACCGTTCAAGCCATTTTTGCCATTGGTTGAGAGTTGTGAATCTGATGATGATTATCTGGAAACTTTACGTCAGTCGGAGGTTAGTGAAGCCAATGTTCCTAATAATCGATATAAATTTTAATAGGATTGCAAACAGGCTCTTCAACCATCTACTCCTCCATTCAGTGGTTTTGCTAGTTACCAGTTTGCCGACGACTCTGAAGAATCTGATTCGGAAGATGAAGACGACGAAGATGAAAAAAAATCTGGCATACGGAAACGCACTCCTGGCTGCAATTCAGTGATTCTCTCTAGAAAAATTCCAAGAAGCGCAAAAGTCTTTCGTGCGCCCACAGAGGTCAGCAGCATCACTGAATCAAATGAACCACGAGCCCTTGAAGCGGCCAAGTTGAAACCAACTGATAATTAGAGTTTTAAAAATATTTATTAATATATATGTATATACACATCCATTTCAAAATGTCTAATTTTCTTCCAATTTTGTTTTTTCGGTGCCCCAATATATATTGTGTCATTTTAATTTTCGACTTTTGTCAAATGAAAATTTTTGGGGATTTCGCTTGTGTTTTCTCACTGATTCATGATGTCATGAGTTCATTAAAACATATTTTGGTGCTCACAATTTGACTATGTTGCAAATATTTTAAAATTACAATTTTAGTAAAGAACAGAAAAAAAACTGGACGGTCGAAATAGAGATGGTCGGGACATATTATCAAATGCTCAAAACCCGCGTTTTGTTAGGAAAAATGTTGTTAGATGCTTGGAAATGGATTTTCTCAAGGTATTATCTTGATTGAACCAAGTTTCACGCATTTAAATTCTAATATGTCAGAAATGTGCACCTGCATATGTCTAAATGAACAATTTGCTTGTGTTCCTAATGAAAGGTATGAGCATGACATACAATGCACAACGATGACATTTATCGCAGAGTCAATCGCCGAACAGCAGTATAACAAACAGCCAATTGCGCCCTATCGAACTGCACTTGCGACATACATTGATCCGAACAACGTCACTTAACCATTCGAATTCGTTTCTCAAATCTGATCTGCATTGATTCATTTTGTCTTTTGTTTTCTTTCTTCCGTCATTATTTTTTGTGCTCTTTAGCAACAACTTATTTATTAATTATATGTTTATTTTAGTTGCAGCTCCATTCCTCGCACTAGTTATCTTGCTACGTCGATCACAACTATATAGATTTGATGTAATTCGATTATTCCGTGAATTGACGCAAATTTTTTTTCAGAAAAAGTATGTTCACAAAAGATGATTCGTGGCTTTCAAGACGTTTTGAGGATTTTCCGAATGACGAGAATAGAGACCCGAATAATTGGATGGCAGATAATGGAAAGATGAAATTGGCCGCATCGGAAATCACCCAAGTCAATACCGACCGTTCTGATGCTGTTTATAATATCCCAATCAAATCTATTCCGGAAGAGATTCCAACGATTCCAATTCACGATGACGTTTGCGGAACGGTCGTCGCCGCAGAAGGGTTTGATGATAGCTATGAGTGCGCGATTAACTCGGAAACTGCTGAGCAAACGATGGCTAACAAAGGTGACAAGCAGAATGACGAACTGGCGCATCAGACACGAAGCGAGCATGAAGGACTGTTGCTCACACCCGCATCTACCCACCGGTTTGCTTTTGTTAAATCTAAAGCAAAATTGTTTTTGATTACAGAAAATTGTCCTCATCAACCATTCATCCAGTCGAAATTGAAGATGGAAATTCCGATGATTCAAATCTGACCAACGATCAAACGGAGTCGCATCATAGCCCCGATCATAACACTTCTACTGAAACAATTGAAAATGTTCGACAATTGAAAATCGAGCCGTCAAGTCCTATTTCGGTGATTTTTTTTGATTGGCAGACCGACGAATGGTTTGTGCTGTCAGAATGTTATGAAGTAGCATACAGTTTAAGGAATACATATCTATCTACGAGTTTTGGAACGGGAGATAAGCAGCCAAATTCTTTCATGAAAAGTAACGCTGAGCCTGATCTCTTGAGCTCAATTTCGCCATTGACTAGCCAAACTTATTACCCAGGAAAACAACTTTCCGTTTATGAGCATCAATTGTTGAAGCGGTATCTTTCATAACCACCTTAATAATGTAGTACGTTATTTTAGACAAGGTATCAATACTCCATTTATCTATAATCCATGGGATTATGATCCTGAACACATGCTGGATGGAGTAATAACTGAGCCACCTAGCACTGGAGCTGCAAATAGGCAAGATTATAAGATTGAACAGGAAATGTCGCATGACTCTGATCAAAATTTGGAAACATCTCTCGTAATCGATACTGATAATGTAAGATTCAAAAAAATACGATGAAACTTAATATTTTGTATTAGAAAATCAATAATCAAAACGATTCGTCGACTACAGTAAACGAAGGCGTCGAAGCCTCTCCTCAGTATTCAGCAACGTACGAGGACTACAATATCAGAAATTCATCTGATGAGACGTCTCCCAAACGTCGCAAGCGTTGTGCGCTACTATCAGACGAGAATTTTTATTATTTCCAAAAAGCTCATGTTTTTCGAGATGATAACATATACGAGGAGATTTTGTCTTTTAAGGTAGCACGTCATTTGACATTTTTATCGTTTCAATGAATTATAGCAGCAATCACGAGACCGCGCTCCAAAGTCTCCGCAATACGACAAAGTGGATCCAGAGATGGATGAATCTTGGCAGATGAATGAATACGATTATGGAGGCTCGACGTATGATGACAGTTTCATTGAGGCATCGCTCCGTTTAAATTGTGTGAAATTCATTGGAAGTCTTTATAGGATGATGTCGACCATGCGACGCCTCGATCTCCGTCACAAAATTCGTTGCAAGACACTCCATTAAAATGCTATAAAGCCGAATCGGACGATGCCATGGATGCAAATGCTTGTGTGGAGAACAATTCGCCTGATGCTTTGGATAATTATGATGATGCCATTATTCGTGAAGACGTAAAAAAAATTGACGATGATGAAGGAATTGTTTATAATACGAAATTTGCAAGCACGAAAAATGTAAGATTCTTAACACATACACATTTTATTGTATTGCTTCGTTTGAGAAAACGCATAAGAGAAATTTTAACGGCGTAATGGAAAGTGAACCGCATGAATTCTGGAACGACGATGAATGGTCTTATACGAAGAGAGCAAGAAAGGTGGATCGGCAATCCTTTGACCTTGAACCGTCTCGATTTGATTTTGGTAATATTTTGATAATCTCATCTTGCTACCTGTGAGTTTAAAATTGCTGAATTTGCAAATTTAAGTACGTTATAATACTCGTAGTTTAGTAACGCGTCCTTTTCTCTGCGTCTCATTTGCGCGATAGAGAATGGCGTGTTATTGTGGTTGACTCGATTGTATCTTTATCAAACACCAAGATGACCACGCTGTAGCTTGCCTTATAATCAATCGAAGGCACGCAACGATGTTCATTTCACCATTTTTTATCATGTTTCCTATTTAACTTAACTTTTTCCAGGAAACCAGTCATTCAAAAACGAAGACAATATGCCACTCAGCTTCAACAACCGTGTCGCAATTGTAACTGGTGCTGGTGGCGGTCTTGGCAGAACTTATGCTCTTGAGTTGGCCAAGCGTGGAGCAAAAGTTGTCGGTATGTTCTATCGTGTTGTATTCAAAATTGAAATTGGATTTTCAGTCAATGACTTGGGAGGCGATCGCCATGGAACATCGTCCAGCACTTCAATGGCTGACAAGGTTGTCGCTGAGATCAGATCGAATGGAGGTGTCGCTGTTGCAAACTATGATAGTGTTGAGAACGGCGACAATATTGTAAAGACGGCAATCGATAACTTTGGCCGAATCGGTAATTGCAACTCTATTCCTAATTTTTCTGTAACTAATAATTGCAGACATTGTCATTAATAATGCTGGAATTCTTCGAGACGTTTCGCTTCTCAAAATGACAGAAGTCGATTGGGACTTGATATTCAAAGTTCACGTTAAAGGAGCATTCTCGGTTACTAAAGCTGCTTGGCCCTACATGAGAAATCAGAAGTACGGACGTATCACGGTCACTTCTTCTAACGCGGGAATTCACGGCAATTTTGGCCAAGCGAATTACGCCGCCGCCAAGAGTGCATTGATTGGGTTTTCAAACACTGTTGCCCAGGAAGGAGCCAAGTACGGAATTCTTTGCAATGCCGTCATTCCGACGGCCGGATCTCGATTGACGCAAACCGTTATGCCGGAAAATATTGTGCAAGCTTTGAAACCGGAGTACGTCACGCCACTTATGACATATCTCGTTCATGAGTCATTCAACGAGTCCGGAAATTTGTATGAAGCTGGAGCTGGCTGGTATGGAAAAATAGAGTATTATAAAGCAGCCGGAATTGTTCTTCCAAACGCTTCCGCCGAAGATGTCGCAAACAACTGGAACAAAATCGTTGATATGTCGGCGGCGACTCCAATTGGAACCATGGCTGAGCAAACGGGACGCCTGATTGGAATCTTGGAAGAGGTTCTAAATAATTGTCATTACTTGAAACATTGTTTTCCTTTCAGCATGCCGCTCAACATTCTGATAACTCTGAATCGAGCCCGACATCAAGAAGAAGTTCTCATTCGGAGTTTCCCGAGAACGTCAAGTCCAGCAAAATTTTCAGTGACATGGCTGAGAGAATGAAGGTAAAACGTTCATTAATCAAATTTTCTTTGAGTTAATAGTAAGTGTTTAGACAAATCCTGAACAATTCACCGGTGTTAAAGCTGTTGTTCAGTATATCATTCTTGACGGAAAAAACGAGGTCGCAAGATTCAGTAAGGAAATTCTTCTCTCATACGAGCCTAAGATAATTTGTTTCAGCCATTGATTTAAAAAATCAGTCGCCAAGAGTTGTTTTGGGCGATATTGATGGAGTGAAGGCGAATCCAGTGGTCACTGTGGCCGACGACGACTTTGTAGCTATTGCCAGCGGCAGCCTCAATGCACGCGATGTAAGAATCTAGTCTAATAATTCAATTATTTTTTAAACCAATTATAGGCATTCATGAAACGCAAGCTGAAAGTTCAAGGAAATGTGATGATTTTGCAGAAATTGGGAGATGTCTTGATGAAGGTCAAAAAAGCCAATTTGTAAATTATAGTAAATTAACCCTATTTCACATTGTAGATCTTTATTCTAACCCCAACAGTTAAATCAAATGTTTATATTGGTATGCTCAACCCATTTCATGAATCGTTTCACATGAATCCGTTTATTGTCAATTATTACCCTTGCATCAACCAGCCCCTCTCGTCTTCTGATGGTTTTCATAATTCCATCATCATGTAAAATGATTTTTCGAAGGACAATCAAACCCCCCTATTCATGAACAACCCATCTGGATGGCGACGTCCTGTCACATTTATGACCCTCGAACAAACTTTCTTGTATTATTATGTAACTCACCTGGATAATTGTCCTTTGCAATATTTGCATTTTATTGTGAGAAAGGGGAAAAATAAATTGTTGCCTGTGCTATCATTTAGCATCACTCAATGATTGATAAGACTTATGAAGTAAATCGCTGTTGTTATCAACTATTAATTCCGCAAGTCATGCAAATGCTATCGAGAGCGCTTCGCAACTTGTGATGATGATTGAAATTTTGATCAAAATGTCCAGTTGAACGATGAGTGCGAAAATGGCTCGGGACCTGCCCATTTTTTTTTGCGTCAACGCTTGATGGGATGAATTAAGTTGCCAAAAGACAGTTTTGTTACAGAATGCCAATATTTTTGCAGTTGATAGCTTCTAACGGTATAAGCTAGTATTTTGAACTGGAGAAAAAATGGAGCTCCATGATGAATCGGTCATGCTAACTCATTTTTTGAAGATTTTTTTGACGAAAAAAATCTTCGCAATATAAAATCCATAAAAAAGTATACTGACATAACACTGAAATTGCATTGTGATGTTCTTATTTCGCGAATCAAATAAATATGTTATCACTTACGGTATTGTCGGCCTCCGGTGACTGCTGTACCCGGATAGAATTACGAGTGTGTCTTCGAAATGGTCTCGCCGCGTGTGAAAGCTTATTTTCAAAATATCACGTGAATTGTTTAATTTTTGTTAATGAGTACATCATTTCCTTGAATACTTAATACCACTTTAATAAAAAATGAACAGAATGGCATGGCGTATCTAGGATATTTGGCCCCTGCATTATTATAAAGCATTGTTTATTATAAAACTATTTTTAAACTATTTTTTCGCGAAATTGAAAAGTTTGCGAATTAAAATTTCACAAGGACTATTTATACATTAACTTGGCATGTGTTCGTTTTTTCATAAATATTTATTAAATACTAGGCATGCATTTTTCTATGTCTGTTTGGCACGTGTAGTTACTTTGATCGATTGACCTGGCCATCTTTCGCGCGCAATGTTGTTTTTTTTTCACCTCACCCCTCTCCTCGGATTTTTTATTTGCGTGGCCCATTCAATCACTCATTTTACCCTTATATCAACTATGCAGTTCGATCCTTCTCTCTTCGACGTTTCCAGAGTAAGTTTCTCACCATCAAATCAAATCAATATGACATTGCAGCGATCGCTCACCTTCTTCTGTGTTTTTGAGGGACTTGTGATTTTGACAATCCTTTGTTCGGACTTGTTTGACAATATTGAAAGCCATGAGCTCGGCGTTCGGAATATGGTATATGTCGGGTTTTTCATTATTCTCCTCGCCATTGGTATCGTTCATCGTTACCTTCATCCCCGCGTCACCATCCTCAGCCTTCTCCTCTTCAAGGTATCCGTTATTAAAATATATTGCCGAACAGTTGCGAAATTTTCGAAAAACTTAGTTTATAAAATTAAAAACAAATTATCTCTTTACTAAATTCTGGAAATGTTTTTTTCTTTCTCAAATTTAGTAATTTAATTTCCAAATGTTCAGGTATCCCAGCTCACCATAATCGTCGCCTTTCTCATGGCAGACTACAGTAAGAATATTAAAGTCGTTTATTTATTTCTCAATTTTCTCTTATTGCAGTCTTCATATATTCTCCTATCACTATGACCGTGTTTGGACTGGAATTTGTCTACTACGGAATCTGCTGTTTGATACAAGAGGTAATTGAATTAATTATTCACCCTCTTAATGTGAACTTTAGATGCCATTCCCTGGCTATTTTCTAGAGGAGTGTCTCTACGAGAACGATGGTGATGGAGCCAAAGATGTCGACGTTCAAGAAAAGTGCGACTACTTCACTTCGATCGCCAATGAGATTGTTCGCCAGCAGGAGGAAGATGATGGTTTCATTGATGATGATATCATTTTTTATTCCTATGACAGCAACAATATTGCCTAAATGTTCATGTTCAAACTAATTTTATTTGTAAATATGACGATTATTTTGCTTTACTTTGATTGTTTTATCATCGTTTCATATCGATAAACTCGGTGTTCTCTTAAACTGTTGAAATCTTAAATTTTCATCATCTTCATAAGCTCATCACGCTATTTTTATTTTTGTTTCGGTTGTATGCGACATGGAAAAATAAAAAAATCAGTGTGTGTTTTTAAAAATCAAGGTGTGTTTTATTCCACCCAGACTTGATGTACTGATGCCGAGTCGGTCCTAGACCAAGCAAAAAAATTCGAAAAAAAAGTATTGTCTTGATATAAATGTTATTAAAGGGTTTGGCTGGGGGAATCTATTTAATATTTGATAATTTCAACTTACTTGGTTGAATGAGCTGTGGCCTACCGAAACAACAAGCCTGAAATAAACAGGAGTCTGCTCGTATTGGAAAGAGCCGTTGAAGGAAATCGTCAGATTTCAGCGCACTTACTATTAGTATAGTGATGGTGTGCAGATTTAAAGAAGAAAACTTGAAAAACTATAAAAACGTTTTCCAGCACAATTTTTAAAAAGTTTTTTGATAGTTCAATTTTTAACAAAAATTTTTGCTGAAAATTTTTTGCTAAAATTATGATTCATATCAACTGATATTTTTGTTTCGTTTTTTTTAATCAGTGTTACGCTTAATTAGCCGGTATAAGCTTTTCATGCTACCTAGAAGCGTCAATGTTCTCAGGATACTTCAGCTGTTAAGCAGTTTCATTCTCATTCATCTCATCGATTCACCATGACTCATCAGGTAAAGCTTTTGTTTGTGAAGTTGCTTCTCGAATCACGAACCACAATTAATCATATAATTTAATTTTGTAATTAGGAAAAAGCAAATGACTCAGTTCGCTATTCTTCATTATCCGACACATTTTCTTCCGTAAATTCAGATTCAAAAGCGATTAAGAACGACATCGCGATCAAAATTTGGGTATTTTCAATGTCTATATATATCATAACTCATCTTCATATTTTAGACAAAAGATTCAAGCGTTCAAATGGCGGGAGGTGAGGAAAAGCACCATGAGGGAAAGGTGAGTGTTAAGAGAGATATGTTTGGTTTCCCACAGACGGATACAAACATGTTCATGAATTTCCCAGGTTTCAGCGTTGCGACATACTCAGCTAACTATATGCAACAAGCGAAACATTTTTTTTCACCGAACAATTATTTTAGGAGCGGCTTTCTGATTCCAAAGATCATCGCGGTGCTAATCAGGATAAGGCGACGATGACTGACGTTGAGATGGCCGTCGTTGACAGCTCGGATATTTTCAAGACTATTATCACCTACGTCATTGTGAATGGAAGCAAAGACATTGCAAAAATCAGTATGACTTTGAATTTAATAATTGATTGAAGTATGCGATTTTAGCCTTCGACTTCATCGCATCCCCGCCGCAAGTCTATTTCGACGACGTCGATGTTCGCGCAATGGCTGTCGTCAAAGTATCGGAGAATGATTTTCTCAAAGTTTTCGATTGCTTCCTCAATGGACAAAATGTAGAAAAATATTTTAAATTATTGCCTAATCAAAATGGTTTTTAGATCAAAGGAACCCGCAGCCAATTGGTTGAGATCTTCGGAATCCTCAAGAATCTTATCAAGGAGGAAAAAGCCAGAAAAGAGGTCAAGCAAAAAAAAGAACAAAAAGAAGAAGAAGAAGGCGTCCATGAATAATATTGAACTATGCAATTAAAACTCTAATTTTTTAGTATTACGCATGCATGACATTATTTATTATTACAATATAATACTTTATCCTTCTTAGACGCAAGTCTTCAGTTTTTATATACACATGTCATACAAATTTCGATTATAACAATAAATTGCATTATGAGAATTGTGTTAATTCAAAGCCATCAAATGAAAGGTCTGAATAATGCGATTTTCCTTGAATGTTGCTGATATCTCAATTATGCCAACACAATTTTCTTATTGAGTTTTTGAGAGCCTGAGAAAATGTGTTGTGAAGAAATAGGTGATAGTGTCCTACCGCGTGGCGCCGGGAGAGGATGCGTTACAGTGTTTTCAGGGAAATGATGGAAAAAAAAGAAACAATAGAGCACGGTAGCTCTAAAAATAATTATATTGGCAAAATGTCACGATAAATCTCTTTGCAATAGGAATGCCAAACATTTTAATATTAATTGCATAAAATTTAAAGCTTGAAAACGAATAGTTAAAAATTTTAAAAGTTTAAAAACTTGAATTGTCTAATATATCAGGCAACAATTCAGCTCTTTTTTTCAGTATCAGCTTATATTTCACTATATTATGTACTTTTCCATTTTGCAAGCAGGATCATGCTCTGAAGGTTAATCTAGCGTTGCTATGAAGCTATCGACTAGTAATTAGATAGCCACTTAATTCTTTTGCGGGCGTTCACTGTCGCAATATTCAGACATCTGCTCATACGACGGATGTTGACCTACTCAATAGTACAAAGACAATTTTATGTCAAACACGTATTCACAATTGACCAGAGAGATTCTAGAATTGCCGATATGACGGTAAAATTGTGAGATAATGAGAAATGAGATTAGATAGGCTTTGCCGTATTTGGTAATACTTCTTTTCAGGGTGTTTAATGTTTTTTTCTTCTGATGATCCCGATAATGAAGAAAGGTTATTCTCCACTTCAAACCCACATGATAAGAATAACCAAACACATTTTTTCATCTGCGATTGACGTCAATTTTCAGTTATAGTCAAAAAATTAATTATGGAATTTTATGTATTGAAAGATTTTGAAGATGATTTCTATTGAAAAAAAAGAATAACCTCAAGAAGTTTTAAATCATCAAGTTGCAAATATTCTACCCACACCTTGCACCCGAAAATTATTAATCAACTAACCGCCCAATAATCGCCCGAATATTCTATTTTCTAGAATGCTTTTCGCATTGCACCTGCGTAACCCTTTCACGTTTTACTTTTTTTTCCCTTAACCAATCCAACTGCTATATCTGTTATGTGTATAATAATTATGAAAGTGAATTCTGCTCAACGGCTATTTGGTGTTTCTAGGCATCGCAGAATCACGAATAATCATCTTTGCACAAAATAAATCAATTTGGAAATTGAGTTTTAGCAAGAAAATCCCCGATTTGAAATGGAATTATTGGATTTTCTTCAAGTTTTGGTGATTACATATTTTTTAATTTTTTTGTAGAATATCGGTTAATTTTGAATAAAACGTGTTTTTAATCAAATAAAATCGTCTGAAATATTTTATTAGAATCTAATAATTGGTCAAATTCATGAGAGTATGCCTTAAATACACGGAAATACATTGACACTGACCTCAGATGACACATTGAATTTTGAAAGCGATTCAAATGTACTGAAATTTTGATAATTTTAGTGAGGTCCCCAATTAGTCAGCCCTAATAATAGTGGGGCAATCTTATTGGCGAGCCGTTAATTATTGGGTAACCGTTGACAATTCATTATTCTTGATGCTAGTCATACGCATGGAAGTCAATCTCATTGTTAAAGCGGCACCCAATTTTGTCGACGCACTAATCGCCTACACTGACCCACCTGCTTTTAGATTGCTCATTTTCCGCAAGCATATGTTTAGCAGTTCGATTGGTGCGCTCATCCATGGCATCTAGTCGCAATTTTCACAAAGATGACACCAGATTTCTTTTAATTTCGCGACAAGACCCCCTTTTTTAATATCTCATTTTTGTGATGTAATCCGCTGATTCATCAAACAGCTTCTCTTTTTTGAATGTTTGTCATATTTCACAACAATCCTACTCATATGACTTATTAATGTTTAATGATTACCTAGAAATTGCTAATTATTCATTGTTAACTCGATTTGCACGTTCCCATGACTTCGCATCGGCCTTACACTTTCCCATGCGATTGGATATCACCAACATCATTTGTTTGTTTGTCATTGATATTTCGGAATAATTTCAGGAAAAATAATGATACGTTTGGAAAGTAAGGTGGCAATTGTCACCAATATGGACCAGTGCTCAAATCGAATGATTGCAATGGAATTGGCGAAGCTTGGTGTCAAACTATTACGTGAGTGCCATACGTACTCATTAGCTCGCAAATATATGATTTAGTGACCGGCGATAAAGAGCAAAATGTTTCTAAAATGGTCACCGATATTGTTAAAAACGGAGGGCATGCAATTGGAATCTCAAAAGGGGATGTTGTTCAGACGGCGATACTTCAACATGGTCGCGTTGGTGAGCATTCATTTTGCTCGATATTCTTGGTGCCATTTAATCATTTAAGACCTTCTTGTGGTGTATGTCACGTATCCAGACACGTCGTGCTATTCGAATATCAGCGCAAAAGACTGGCTGAAACTATTCTCAAAAAACTTCATTGAGAACTTTGCGATTGTCAAAAATGCGTGGCCGTACATGGAAAAACAAAAGTTTGGCCGAATATTGTTCACAACGTCAAGAGCGAAATCGGCTGGGAAACATGGCGAAAACAGTGTTGCCGCTGCGCAAAGCGCAATTCTGGCATTTGCGAAAACACATTTTAATGGAAACAAATCGGCAAATATCATTTATAATACATTTGTCCAAGTCTACAATGATATTGACAATGATGATACAAAGGCTCAATCGAAGAAGGACAATATTATCACAATGGCTACATTGCTTCTTCATGATTCGGTGAAGCAGAATGCTCAAATGTTCGAGATTGCAGACGGGTGGTATCGAAAAGTGCCCACCACCGAAATTAATGCCAATATAAAGGATTATAAGAAAGGAAGAATCTCGAGAAGATCTGCCTCAAATACTGCCACTCCAGAAATCGATAATGGCAATTTGGGATGTCTTGTGGAGGTAACATTATTTGGGTCTATTAGCACTCTCGATATCAAGGGGTTAAATATTGTCAAAGACAGATGACATCCGAGCAATGCGACATGGCATTGTACAGTATACATCAAAGGCGCATGCAAAATTTTTTTTGTTTCGCGACTGGACACAAATTGAATTTGACCAACTTTCTTTAAACTTTTGACAGTCGCCTGTCTTCTACAACAAAATGGCTCACAATATTTCTCGTAGTCAATTGGATATGGGGGTCACATTTTTAACTCACTGGGTTCTATTCAACACTGCCTGCGACTGTTGGAAAAAAAAATGGTTCGCACTATCGAAATGTCTATTTTGATCCATTAAAACAATTTTTGTCTCTTCACCAGTTGCAGTGTGTATGTTTCATGTTTTATGTACAAAAAGGCTGAAGAAAATTCTAACATTCTGATTTGCCCCCTATATGGAATGAACTTATAAAATCCATGGCAACCCTTCAAATCAATGAATTATTCGAGTTAGTGAGAAATTCATTTAAAATTTGTATTATATCAACTAAATTTAGTCATTTTTCTCAAAACGATTGGTGGCCATCTTTTGAGTTATTTGAAAACCCATAAAAAAATTTTTCAGCCAACTCTCACTACGAAACGTCTTTTGAATACGGTGCTGAATGGAGAGAATAAAAAAGAGTCCTCGCAAGACCAAAACAATGGGGAGTCCACTTCGAAAGGTAAAAAATTATTTATAATGTATTTTAGTGTTTTACTATTATTTTAGCGGCTCCTGCCAATAATAGTAAAACAAGAGACCCATCAACAAGTTGTCCTACTTCTTCAGAAAAATGTATTATAACGTATAATGTAATGTCTGGCAATTATTTGATGGAAAAGATCAGTGAGTTTGATAATTGAGGCAACTTCGAATTGAAGTATAATTGTTTTCAGCCATTGAATTTGAAAAAAATGTTCCAAAATTGTATATTGGCAACGTCGACATGGATGTACGATCAGTAATCACTGTCCAGGAAGAGACCTTTTTCACGATCCTCGAAGGTTTCCTGATTGGAGAGAAAGTGATTTGCCTAGAGCGATACCCATTTTTTTCCAAAATACATGATTTCGTTTAGATTGCCATGACCGATTCAATCAAAAGTGTGCTCATCGAAAATATTAAGTGCATTCTGAGCATCGGAAAAAGAAAATCATAACATTTCGAAGAGCTCTTCATTTGTATATTATTAGTTTAATGTTCTGTTTATATATAAAATGTAGTTTCCCTCCTCATGACACTATTTTGTTCAACCAATAATTTCCTTTGTGAATAATATTTTGAAAATGATGACATTGAATGTAATTATATATTATAACTTATAATTCAGAGCTACATTAATGTTCATTGAGCTGTGTAGCTAATGGGAGCTCTCGCGTGTAAAATTCATTATTTACTCGATTTTTTTCCGAAAATTTTTAAAAGCATTCATCCCGGTTTCACGTAAAATTGAAATATTTATTATTAATAACAAATTTTTATTATAGTCAGATTCATCAAAATCTTCCCTGGAAACCCAGTTATCCAGGTTGCTTGTGGACCATTCTGTGAAATTTTTGTCTACGTAACGAAATGTCAAATTGCAAGTGGAATGTTACTCTGCAAGTTTTGGCATTTTGTTTGAGGAAGTTCGATTATTTTTTCATGTCGATTATCTATTACTGTCTTAAAATTTGAAAGTTTACACAGTACACATTGAAATCAAAATTTAAAATTATTTGGATTTGCAGCCTCATGTAACATTTGCACTAATTACAGAATAATCTCCATAACATTATTCAAATTTCTACCTATTTGAGATTTTATCTGTTTGCTAATGAGTCGGCCCTTTTTAACACGACGATGTCCTCATATTTCTCTAGATTATTGTTTTCGCGAATCATAGCCTTATTAGGCGGCATCATTACACTCTCTTTTCGGTATTTAATCCGTTCATTCGATGTCGGTCATCTCCAGCTGCCATAATTTTCAAATAGTGTTGTGGGCGGAAATTAAAAAAATTAAATCGAGACTATTTAATCCCGTGAATTAATAGTTCTCTCGCGTTGGAAGTTTCAAAATATATAACATTGAACATATCCAGTTATTGAAAAAATTTATCAGAATTTAGTTTTTACAATTAATTAGTTCCTAATAGATTCCTAGAATTAGATTAATCTAAAAAAAATTCGAAGAATTCGAAATTAAAAATTGTCGGGGATTCGAAAAATTATCGATGAATCCTTCTTTCCTTTTTAGAATTTTCTTATTATCATAAACCAGCCTTTTGCACAGCAGAAAAAAGGTTTCAAAAGTACGTCTACACGGAAATTATTTAATACATGAGAGCTTTATTTTTTCTATTTAATACCAAATTATAGTTTCTATATTATATATTTATACTGGAAGAAATTGTTTTTTTTTACAAGTTTCCCAGTTATTTTGATTTATAGTGAACCTACCGAGTCAAACAATCTTCCACATAACTGTTTATGCTTTTAATCATCTTATCATTAGAGCAAAAAACAAATTAAAAAAAAAAGAGAAAGAATTATATTTGTATTTAGTTATATTGTATTTTTCTCAATTGTATTAACATCTTGAAAAATAATTTTTTTTCTATCGGAAATGATGGTTTGTTTCTTCAGATGAATTCATCTTAAGAACGTTGGAAAAATAAAAAAATTGGTATAATTTCGAATACTGCCCACTGCGAGCAAATTAATTTGATTTCCCAATTTTTTCAAACATTATTCCCTTTTGAAATAAGAATCTGTTAATACTTTCTGGATTGTGTGTTTCTTCTTCAAACATATTTTTCATGAACCTTAGTAAAATTATTTATAAATGCATAATTTAGCATGTTTCAGTTTTTTCCTTTGTTAATTGTTCCATTTATAAATCAATCGATTGCTTCTCTAATTCTACAAATATTGTAAGAATTTTTTATGCATCCAAAAATGGCAATATTTGTGAAATTATTTGCTCATGGCCGTGTAAGAAAAAAAATCACATGGTGCGAATGGCCGGACGCAACGCGTGCGCAATACGCGACGCATTAGGTGTTATTATATTAAATACGTGCCAAATAATAAATCAATTTCATAATATATTTGAAATGCGCTTAATTTGTTTCAAAATCGTCGCATAAATAAATATGAACCAATTGTTGGCAAAATCGAAATTTGGCATACATATATCAAACCGAAAATTTCAAAATTATTTTGTTTTTCAGATGGAATCGATCCGATTCAATCAGTCAATTTTGAACGATCACAATTGTGACAATCAAATTGTTTCATCTTCAAGCGACTCGAATCTTGTCGGTAAATATCAATATCACATTAATTCTGAAATACAAACTTCATTCCAGAAATGATGGATGTAAGCGATGATGTGATGCCAAATACCCATTCGAAGCACGTTGCACCAAGACGTCCAATATGTGGATGGAAGCGCCAATATGAGGAAGGACCAAGTGCGACTTCAAAAAGATTGGTTGGGAAAGAAAAATGATGGGTTAAATAAAAATTCAATATTTGTTTAAGAGATTGGAAACGCAGCAGCAGCAAGGATTCGCAAATTTGCCGAACTTTCTGAGAACCGGTGTGAAATTATCTTAGTGGGCGGTTTCAAGATCGACATGTTCGTTTTACAGGTTCCTTTCCAATGCCTACCATTGAACAACAGCTGTTCCCCACATCACCGCGATTTCGCTCACCGCCTCCAGTAATTCACGAGCCGCTGTCGCTGACGAAGTGCAATATAATAGACAGAGGAAAAATATTGATATCATTTAGTAAGTATCTAAAACAACATAATCCTTTGTAATCTTCATTTTGTAGTATTTGATTTCGATAGCAATCCAATTCGAATGCTGAATGAAAGAGTTTTCCGCACTGTAAATAATGTTCACTCATATACGGAAACGTTTTTCATTAATTCATTGATTCGCATTTTCAATGAAATGGAGGTAAATCTCAAAAATTGTTGGTATCTTGATGAAATCATGCATTTTTTCAGAGTCCGTATGAATACCGTTCTTCAATTCTTAAAACTGTTATTGGTGCAATTAGTCATGCTAAATTAGGATAATTCTAGCGATTACATTAATTATTTTGATATTATCGGCGTCAAACTACTGAAATAAGGCGGAACGTTTGAATTGGCGAAATCCGTGTATAATTAAATATAGCATTGAATGAATATTAAATGCCATATGCTAAGCAGTGTTCCAGACATTTCTTTTCTTTCAAAAAATTCCGAATTTTCATTTGAAAACCTTTCTTTGCGGGTGTAAAATTAGTCCAGTGTACTTCGAGACACCTTGGCAAATCGCCAATATGTTCAAAAAGTAGTTTGTCGCTGATAATGATAAGTTTCAAACGTACATATTTTTGACAAATCATTCCATTTCTACCAATTATCACCAAATTATGTATTAATTCCTTTCAAATTGATTTGTTTTCGATTCTACTATTTTCGCTAATTGATTGTTTGATTCGCTTTTTTTGCCTGCATAATTTATTTTTCGTTTATCTTTCTCATGGTTATGTGCTGATCCTCATCACCCTTTCAATTTTAACCGATTTTTCGGAAGACTCATTGTAAATAAACCCTCAATATTGTGGAAAAAAGCCAACATCGAAAGGAAATGTTGCGAAACCCATATTTACAGTAGACCGTACGCTATCGCGCAGCTTCGACCATGAACGATTAGTTCTTTGAATATGAAAATTGCTGAATCAAGTTTGCCAGATCTATTAAAATTTTTGTGAAAATTCCTGTCGAAAATAAACACAATTTACTAAAAGAAAAAACTTATTGTTGAGGTAATCCTTGCACTCTACAGGCAGAGGGCGACAACAGGTACCCGACGCTTTCGGGTACCAGTTGCTGCCTCTTCTGTAAGATCTTCTCATCCTGCCCCAACACCCGGAAATAAGTTTGGAGGCGTATAATCACAAACCGTGACCTTTACCGTGATGACTAATACTACTTATTAGTCATTATGTAATTACTACAAATAACTCCTTAATTACTCTCAATTTCGTGGAGATTGACTCTTTAATTACTGATCTTCGTGGAAGTTTCTGTTAATTAACTCATTTGTTTACATTTGGAGAAATTACTCATCTTTCCAGATTTTTCCAGAACTTGTAATCAACAACTAACAGCCAAACGTTAAAAAATGATTTATTATTGAACCAAAATTAGATTAGTTTGGGAAGCAGCGAACACGCTACTCAAAACGGAAAATAAGGGTTGCTAAATTGACCGGTACCAACTAACCCTTTGCGATTAAAATTTTCTTCTGTGAGGAGAGTTGAACCCAATGTCTGCAAAATATGATTGATGTGCTTAAACCGAAATTCTAGATTACTTTTCCTTTTGCCACTCTTGTACGGTTATGCCGTTTTTAAACGGAAGTGGGGATGATGACGAAAACCTGAAAATGGGTTTTTCGACAGATAAAAACGAGCCAAAATCAAAACTCAACCCAAAAATTAAAAGATTTTCTGACTGCATTCTAGGGATTGTGTCGATTAGCCTGACTCGATCGAGTCAGTTGATCTCCTTCGCCACGTAGAGGCTCGACACTTGAAGGAGAGGCTCACCAGCATCAGGCCGAAACCTGATGTGGGTCATCGCCGATCCCACCATGGGGATCACCCAAGGACATCCCACAACTATCATCCGAGGATAATAGAAGTAGAAGTGGTTGGGCAAGCCACGTCTGGCTGGGCCCCGGGTCTACTGGTGATATGGTAATGTGGTTTTTGTGTTCTCAGCATAGCAGCTTACTACTAAGTAGTAGCAAGCCACTACAAAGTAGCAAGCTACTATGCCAAGAAGCACGGTCCATGTGCACCCGAAAGGCTGGACATATTGACATAGCTGGCCAAACCACGTCAATATAGGTCAGGTCCAGATGCCATCCTAACTAGTATGGAGGACACCCGGTGAAGCAAAGTTCTAAAGCTTAACCATCCATAACGCCCCAATAGCAGTTTCCAAGCACTCGAGAGTACTTGAAACAAGGGCGTTTGGGTAGGGTTCGATTCCAGGCTACGGAATCAGGGCTGAAGGGCTTGCCAGGCCAATCACCCGAATTTAGAGTAAAGCGGATAAGCCGCCACCCAGCCAGCGCCTCGGCACTACGATTATGAGGAACGGGAAGCCTCGGCGCTTGGGGAGTAGCCGACTACGGCTATGGGTGGTCGACTACGACCTAGGGATTGCCGACTACGGCGGGTCTAAAAGTTAGGGAGACTAGAGGTACTTAGAGACTTAGACTTATTATGGGATATGTGCCGGTGAGTCGATACACCGGCGAGATCCTTCCATCGGCGGCGGCGGCGATACCTAAACATACCTAAAATACAAAATAAAAAAAAAGAAGGGGAAGCCAGTCATTAGTGGAATGACTGGCATAGTCGTAAGTGGTACGACTTTCCCCGAAAATAAGAAAAAGAAGAAGAAGAGGATGGTCCCAAACGGTAGGACCGGAAAGAGAGAAGAATCCCAAGTGGTGGGATATAGAGAAGCCGCAAACGGTACGGCAGGAGGTTGAGGGAATCAGTCGATTGATAAAGAGAAGGAGGGACAGTCGCAAGTGGTACGACTGGTGGGAGGAAGAGTGGTCCCAAACGGTAGGACCGGAAAGAGAGAAAAATCCCAAGTGGTGGGATATAGAGAAGCCGCAAACGGTACGGCAGGAGGTTGGGGGAATCAGTCGACTGATAAAGAGAAGGGGGACAGTCGCAAGTGGTACGACTGGTGGCAGAAAAAGGAAGGGAAGCCGGCTTTAGAGATGGTCCCAAACGGTAGGACCGTGAGGAAGTACAAACGTAAGTGGTACGAATGTACGGAGAGAAGAGAGGGAATCCCAAGTGATGGGTATAGAAGGGGACAGCCGTAAGTGGTACGACTAGTGCAAGTGAATAATAATAATAATAATAATAAATAAATAAATAATAATAATAATAAATTGGTTTGAATAAAAAAAAATACCAAATACCCGGCGTTTTTGTCCTTCCTCATTGCTTCTTCGTGCCGTCGCCTCCGATTAGATCCATTCGATTCAAAATTCCTGCAACGATTCGAGTTATTCTGATAGACTATGACCCGTTTTTACCATTTGAATCCCCTCCCTCTGCTCGACGCCCCAGGCGGCATCGATTTTTTGTCCTTCCTCTTTCTTGCTCACCTTCACGTGTTATGTCTACTCATGAATATGGGTTTAACGTCGGCCTGGACGCGACACTGCAGTAGGGTTAGTACCGGCTGACGGAGTCGCACCAGTCGAGAATCCCCGACACTTTCAACATAGCACATCCGAGAAGCTCGAATGAGGAACGGCTGTGGCTCTCGATCTGCAATACAAGAAATTAAGAAAAAGAATAGCGATGAATATGACATACCGAGGGGATCCTTGACCACAACCAGCCCGCAGTTTATGCGGGGCGCGTGGAGCCCGCAGGTTATGCGGGACACGTGGAGCCCGCAGGTTATGCGGGACACGTGGAGCCCGCAAGTTTTGCGGAGCACGCGGAGCCCGCAGGTTATGCGGGGCACGTGGAATCCGCACGTTATCCAGGGCTCGGCAAGCCCGCAGGTTATGCGGGGCACGACGAGCCCTCAGGATTTGCGGGCTTCCCGCAACTCGAGGAGCTCCGAGAACTGACGAAATTGCGCCTGAGTCGGCTTTTTATAGTGCCACTGGTGTCGGTGCAAAGCTTGCAATAGAGCGCATTTGCGCCTAGTGTCCGCTGACTCTCTTATGTTAGCACACTCTTATCTCTCAGACGCGTTTTCCCGATCGACGCTGAAGTGCTGCAGAGCGCGTTTGCCTCAAGAAACAAAAAATCAGTAAGCGGGCTTGTTTGGTTTCTGGCTACAATTGAGCAGTTTGGCGTCTAAGAATAACCAATTTGTTAGACATCAGTTTTTTGAATGAATTGATTCCTCATTGAATTTAATTTCTGGAAAAAGATTTTGAAGAGATTCGTTTGAATTCATGGTCCGAGATTTTTTCCATGCTGAATTCAGCTAAACTTGCATCATGATTTCAGAATTCACGTTATATTGAATCAGTTGTACATTGTAACGTAGACGGCAATTAAATAGTAGTATATGATGACGATGATAACTAATTAATTGGCTTAGTTGATTTTCACGCATATTGTAAATCTGCAATTCGGAAAATTCAAAAACTACTCATTTCTGCTATTTCTGTTCAAAAATTGAAATTATAAACCATTTTTTGCCCCACCGCTATCAAATTCCCCATTTTTATTATTTTCGAAACATCTCGAATTTTGAGCACCCTCCACTTTAACTCTGTGTAATTTCAATGTGGTTCAGATAGATTCCGTTGATTATAGTTTTTAGCTAATTACGTAACTATCTATATTCGGCTAATGTTTTTAAATTTTATACCTTTTTGATGAAGAGAAGAGAACGCACTGAAGGACACTCTAATAATTTATACAAAAATAAAATCTGAAACAAGAAAATTTTGAAAGTCTTTTTTTCAGAATCGAAGAAATCGATTTTAAATCTGTTACATTTGAGCTTTTTTTTTTCTACACTAAAATTAAGTTTAAAGTGACTACAGGGCCTAAGGATATGTGAATCAAACGAATTGATATTTATAATTAAGTTAGTGTGCTCATATTGTGCAGATTTAGTGGTTTCTGAATAATACGGAACCGAAGAAAAATGTTCAACTCTGCAATCCGCAAAGCGTTTTCTGATAACATTGCAAAAATCGAATTTTAAAATTTCCACAATTTAACCAAAAAATTCGAGATTCATGAATTTTTAATATACTGTAAGAAACTAAGAAATTAATTAATTTTGAAAATTAGTTGAAAAATTTTTGATGTTGTCGACTAGCAGTAAAAATATATCATCATAAATTCTTTAATCTTCTCAAATAACCATTTGTAATGAATAACATCATTTTAAAGCGCGTGAAATAAGCTTTCAAATAGTATTAAACAAGCGATTTATTTGTCACCTTTTTTGGTAGCACAAGTTCCCCCAAAAGTTCAATTTGTTTTGTGATTTTCTTCTTAACAAAAATTTCAAATAATGTTTTTAAAGTCATCTTCAAGCATTATTTGCCCCCCACCCCCTCCTCCAAAAAAGGAAATTTCGAGAGAGATGTTTGTATATTTCAATGTTCCTATTTAACCCCGAGGCAGCGAGCGTCTAAATCTCTCCGTATGGATGCACCTCAATTCGGTCTCGTTTCATAGTGTTCCGTCGGCGAGAAATTGTGCAAGAAATTCTGTTGTGTCGAGCACGCGACGCCTGCCGCGTTGCGTGCGGCAGACGCCGCTTTTTCAATTATCAGCATATTTTTTATTCGTTGGGCGTCCGCATATGAATGCCAACCGCGTTGGGTTCGATTTTCTCACTTACTTACTTCGTCACTCACTCGATCCGTTTTTCAGCGTACCGCGCGGGTCACACATCTTCATTCTTCTCGGCATTTGCTAAATCATTTTGAATGAGTTCATTTATTGTTAATTTTATTAACGAATTCTCTCTATCAATATCATTCGCAATTTTTTATATCAACCGTTTTTTATTTTATATATTTCCAGAATGGTGGTTACCCGTTCGGCCAGTAGAAAATTGCGTGGAGATACTCTATCGGTTCCAGCGAGAACTTTGCCAAACGGAGCGAAAAGTCCGTTGAATTATTGATAACAATTTAAAAATTTGACTTTCAGATCGCACCAAATCGAAAAAGGGATCGAAGGCAGATAATGCTGCAAGTTCGTCAAATGCTGCTAGAAACAGATTGGGGCAAAATCTGGCAAAGGTTTGTGGCACGAAAATACAAATAAAGCACATTCGATTAATTTGAAAAACCTTTTTTAGGCGAAGATTATTTTAAATGAGATTTAAGCTGCTACCAAATGCAGAAAGTTTGTTTTGAAAGAAAAAAATATCTAAATTATAACATGCCAGCTTATCACTAACACAGGGGAGCGTCGAAATTTTGTTTTAGTGACTCCGTCCCTTAACTGCACGTATTCTAGCAGCACTTAAATATCAACTAACTTACTGTTTAAATAGCTAACACTTAAAATGACGATTTCATTGAATTTTTTCAGAAAAGAAAGGCCGACTATCCACTTGGTGAAGAAAAGACTCCGAAAAAGGCTGCATTGGCTCGCGAGGTTGCTGGCAGCAGCAAATCACCAGCTCCGAACACTGCTCGTGCTAAACCGGCTCCAACCACTGCTCGTGCTAAACCGGCTCCAACCACTGCTCGTGCTAAACCGGCTCCAAACACTGCTCGTGCTAAACCGGCTCCAAACACTGCTCGTGCTAAACCAGCTCCGGACACTACTCGTGCTAAACCAGCTCCGGACACTACTCGTGCTGAGCCAGCTCCGGACACTACTCGTGCTGAGCCAGCTCCGGACACTACTCGCGCTAAACCAGCTCCGAACACTGCTCGTGCTGGACCAGCTTCGAACACTGCTCGTGCTGGACCAACTTCGAACACTACTCGTGCTGAGCCAGCTCCGGACACTGCTCGTGCTGAGCCATCTCCGGACACTGTTCGTGCTGAGCCATCTCCGGACACTGTTCGTGCTGAACCGGCTCAAAATATTGCTCGTGCGGAACCAGCTCAAAACATTGCTCGTGTTGAGCCAGCTCAGAATATTGCTCGTGTTGAGCCAGCTCAGAATATTGCGGGAGCTGTACGAGCTCAGGGTGCGGTTGTCGTTGAGCAGCATGAAGCTGGGCTAGACGACGATGATGATGAGTATGGGGCGAATGTTGACATCGTGATCGAAAAAGGAGAAGACATCACGGCTAGCGTGGAAGCCGCTATCGAGGAAGAAAACAGAGCAATCGAGGAAGAGAAAAGAATTGAGCGAGAGGGTAAATAATTTCACTTATGAAAATTAATGCTGAAAATATGATTCCAAGTTTTTCGACAGTCCTATTAATGAAGGTGTAGATCTACTCAAATTAAATTTTTTTGCAGCGATGGCCGCTTTCCAGAGAAGATTGATTGCTCTCACAAAGGAGTACGAGGAGAGAGGAGGAGTATAATTCATTTACTGAAAGCCGAAATCGATGCAACAATTTTTTACATTCACAGCTCCTAGTAAACGAGCTTTCTTTACACTCAATTTTTTAACGCTTTGATCGTCTTGAAAGTCTTTTTCGACTAAATCTCTCTTTTTTGAAAGACGAATTAGTCACAATTTGGTCTTTTTGGAGATTGAAGCTCAATTTTTTTCTAGCGGCTGTTAATTCTGAAATTATTCGATGTGTCGGCTAGCTTAATTTATTGTTCCTGTTTGCATTATATTATTACTACTAACAACTTGTTCACAATTGTTTCACAGCGCTCTTGTCTTGTTATAATCCTTTCGGATAGTTTCCATTCAATTCTGATGTTCTCATTCATTATTTTGTTTCAATGTTCCTGTTCTTGTCCATCATCCCGTATGTGTTTTTCTTCCTGTGAATGTTCCATTATTCACTGTCATTATTTATTTCAATCATGATTTATTTTGTTGGAAGAAAACCAAAAGTAAATAAACTTGCAGAACGACACATTTTGAAAAAATTTGATATTATTGGAAACATGACAAATTGATTGTTTTTTACTTCGCCACAAATATTCGTCAGCGAGGGGGATTAAAAACGTAATCCTATCAACACGAATGGGGTATTTTGCCCAGTTTATAGATAAATCACGGTTTTTGGATTAATCAGAAAAGAGGGATCCGATCAGAATGATATATGTTTCATGACTTGGAGTATCTTTTTTATCAATTTATTAATATTGGAGAGAAGGTTCGTTACTCAATATTAATAAATTGTAGAAAACTATTAATTTGAACGCACAAGACAACAATGAAAGTTGTGACTGTGTGCTAATTTTAAAATTGAAAAAATGAAATATTTTAAACCAATCCAAAGCGTTACGGTGTTTTAACAAATTTCCGCGATTTACATCAATTTAAATTAGTTTTGAGTAAGTTAACACCTGTTCGCATATACAGCTGTATTGGCGTCAAACGCCTTTCTCATTTCAAAAAGTTTTTCGAGTTTGAGTGGTATCTCCAAATATACCTTTCAACATGTTTGAAAAGAAACCCGATCGAAGCTTTTCGTAAAAATAAAAATCAAAATTGGAATCGACAAGTTAATATAATAAGTCACCTAACAAATTGTGAAACTTGAAATATTCAATACAAATTTGTAGAAAATATTTTCATCTCACCAAATCTGATTTCATTGGTACCAATTTTGATTGAAAAATGGAAATTCATTTTTTTCAATGTTGGGTTTTATAACTTACCAATCCAAATTTTCTAATCATTCAATCTCATGCTCATCACGTATTACGAATCGAGTCTTTAAAACCTTGAAATGGAAATTATTATTGAATACAATGGGTTTATTGAAAAAAATCTTCGTAGAAAGATGACAGCGATTGGAATTACAATTCAATTAATTATGATTTGAATTTCTAAAAAAACCATTGAATCATTAAAAATGTATATATGGTTACAATAAATGAGCAAAAATTTAGTTGTATCTTGATTTTCCGGTGTGTAATCCGCTGACGAGTTGTTGTGTAAGTTGATCGATTTCATCTCCACCTCTTCAAATTTGACGATGCAATTTATTTTAATTTTTTTTCTCCAAATTTACCGTGAATATGTGGACTTGGTTCGAATTTCCTGAACTCTTTGCTGATAGTGTGGGTCTCTTTGATTCACTGGTTCGACATGAGTGTTTGCTTCTTTCTGGGAATGGGTCATGGCTGAAATTGAACAACATTTTTCTCAATGCTCTTCTAGTTTGTCGACTTTACTTTCATCTCTCAATTGGCGCACAAATTTGTTTGGCGATGGAACAGCATGTGGTGCCTTATATGGCGCATGTGGAGCATAATGTTCTCTGAAAACAGACATTGAGCAATGAGCTTGAAGAAATTCCTTATACTCAGTGGTTTCTTCAGTTCTCTTATAATAGCTTTGCTTCTGGACGGTAGCGGTTGCCGGTGTATTGTTAATACTATCATCAATAGTAGCCACAGGTGTCATTGTCGCAAATTGGTGGATAAGCTCACGAGGATTTGTGATAAGATATCCGGTCTTGGTGTCCAATCGGTAAGCCGGATCGGAGAAAACGGACGAGGCCACTAAATATAAAAAATTTTGCTTTCGTAATTCTATTATTTTAAAAATTGGACTAGAACATTAAAACACACAATGACAACAATAAAACAAAGGAAAATTGTAAAACTACCGCTGTTTTGCCCATCTCTTGGTCCATGTGGTCCAAGATTCGATTGCGATCCACCAAATGGTCCATTATCACCAAGGCCGCCATGGCCTGGTCCACCGAGTCCGCTGTTCGGACGAGCTGCATATGGATCTAAAATGGGGGAGTAATAGGAAAAGGAAAAAAAAAGGTTTTTGAGGGAAAAAATTCACACAAATGTTACAAAGGTTGAATTTCAAAAATGAACGATCCATATAATTAAAAAATATACATTTAGTACCTGGTTTCGGCGGATAATTGCCAAAATCGAATTTTCCGTTTGTTGCCGGCTTTGGCGGAAATGGATCAGGGCTGAGGGCACCACCTCCAGCGCGCGAGTTTCGTCCGCTTCCTGGACCGTACTCGCTGCCGAAACCAGCTTCGCTTGGTGGAACCGAACCGCCAACGCTCCAATTCTTTTCGATGATGTTCACACCATCATGCCCTTTGCTTCCACGCTCAATGTGTTGCAATTGAGTAACGGTGACGCGCGGTGATAAATCAACAGGACGTCTATAATCATTATTTTGCACAATTTCATCTCAATCTTGAATTACCTTTTCAATTCATAACCGTCGGCGGCGACAGTACCATCTCCAATTGGCGAATAGAACATGGTTCTTGGCTTGATTGGCTTTGGAAGCTGAGCTGGATCGGTGATAATCTCACCTCCATTCCAGGTGAATGTGCTCAATTCGACGCCGCTTCCCGGCCGATCGCCGAATCCTCCGAATCGGACTTCTTCCCGATCCTGACTGCTGCGTTGACTATGAGCAGCAGCATGCCGAGCGGTTTCGAAACGATTATACTCGTCCTAAAACGTAGAAAAGATGGTGCTTGGAAGAATTTGAGTAACTGTTCAATATCAAATTTAAATAATGTATTACTATCGCAAAAAAAACCAGTGCCCTTATGGTGAATTTGTTTCGAAGGCTCTAGAGTTCGGTACCCGAATTTCCACAATGTAAATTCAAATTTGAATTCCCGCCTCGATAAAGTGCAATGGTCCACAATTATTCAACACGCTCCCCTTTTTATCGGGATGGTGATTTATAATATTAAAATACTATTATCAATATTTAATTCGTTCTAATCTAATTTTTCTGTTCAATTTTTGTTTTTATATCATTTCAAATTCAATCCTGCTTTTTTTATCACATCGTCCAGACCTCAGCGTCACTCCTGCCGGTGGTTGCTAGTGATCAACGAGATCTTTCACATTGCCAATTCGACTTTACAACACCAAAGCTCTCTTCCTCCCGTCTTCTCTCGCGCCTACGCACAAAACTATTTGTGTGCTTTCGAATGCGAATTTTATTGGTATGAGCAACCGGCAGGCAATTGTGAACAAAAAAAGATTGCAAAAAATTGATGGCAGATGGTATTGCAGCAGTATTATGAGAATATTGCGGAAATGATGAAATCCATCACTTAGTGGATACATGAGAATGAAAAGAAAGGAAGAGATTCGGCAAATTTTGAATTTTTGAAAAAAATAATTGGTTCCCATTTTTCATTTAGAGCCCACAGTACCCAACGTTTCAAACTAACAGTACTCATTTCTCAAAATTAATTAGGTGATGCAGATTAATTTTGCAAAGATATTCATGGAAATTCAATTTTTTGAATTTTGGACAACCCTAGACAATCTCAAATACCATCAATTTTTCTAAAATTCCTTTATTTCTCTGAAAACTGTAGTTTCTCAAAAAAAAAACCCTTTTGACAATAATCTAAGATTACCAACAATCAGCTTTTAATTAATTTTTAAAAAGAGTTACCCTATGTTTTCCGAGGGAGGCGTATGATGGGCTGTTTGTCCTTTCACGGAAACTACTCAAATTGGCAGCGCTACCGTACTGCGACATTTCAGCACGCTTGATATCGGCACAGAGACTCCTGAAAGTTATGAATATTGAAATTTTTTTGTACAATGAATAACAATAGGAATAGCAACAACGATATAGAAAACAGCAAGGATCTACAAGGCGAGATCCGAGAAAATCGAGGGGGCACCGACGGATATAACAGTCGATAACATATGGCATCGAGAAGGGGGGGGGGGGTTGAAGCCCGGCAAAAATCGCGGAAGAGATATTGCAATAGATTGAGAAACTGATACAGATAGCACAACACGACGGCGGCTCGAGAATCGGCAACGACTCCCGACGAATGCACCCGCGAGAAGCTCAACGCGGACTCCCGCCGCCGTTGTCGAATGAAAAACATCGAGGAGGAGTAGGACACTTGACTCGCGAGAACGCATAAATTTTCGAGACGTCGGCTTCATTTGTCAAGACTAAAAATATTTGATGACTGCCCGAAGGGTCATTAGTCGGAAAAAAAATAGAGCAAAGCCCAACCGATATACATATGTAAGTATGCCATTAAATTATTAGTTGAGATACTCCAATGACACACTTTAAGAATTTTTGTTTTTGAGATGGAAAATACAAATATCTTGAACTCCAAAGAGGCATAAAAAACCATTAAATCATTAAAATACTCCCAGTGACGATTGTAGATTTACGGGAGCGGCTTTCGACATAATCTGACCACATCCCTATCTTTTTTTTAGAGATTTTTGGTTTTTTTGTAATTACTTGGAACTTTTTAAAACTTCCAACGTGTTTGAGATTAATAATTAATTATAAAAATAATTGAATAAGGCCGGGCGAGAATAAAATCGCATTTAACAGTTAGTTCATGGACGTTGAAAATATTCTTTGCAACGTAAAATACTTTTATAATTTGAAACTTTAAAGATTCCATCAATAAAAAAACAAGGCTTTGTTAAACGATTTGGGCGAATGTTATTTTGGTATGATTATATGTATAACTTCTTTGGAAGGAAAAAAATGACCTCAGGGTTTGTTTAACGCCATATAACATAACTGACTTTCGGAGTTTCTCATTCAATTTTAAAATACATTCTGCTGTTTCATGCGTTTTATTTTACAATAACAATTGATATTATACAATATGAGAGAAACTGGAGAGAATGAACATGAAGAAGTCGAAATCAAACGATTTTATTGTCGATTGATCGAAATCAGATGTTTTTTTCTCGGGAGTGAAAGCGTCTTGATGCAAATCATGTGTAATATCTCGAACCACATGGCGTATTTTCTCGCTCGTCAAAACAATAACGACAAGCCTAACTACAAAAAAAAACTAATTGAATTTCTAATATGCTGTATGGTAAGTTGTTGTATGAATCGTGGAGGCTGGACGATTGTATTGGCGCGTGGTGGTAGTGGTGGTTGTAGTTTGTTGATGATGAAGTCCTGGAGACAAGGAGCGCGCTCTTTCCTGATCCAACCAGCTCACCCCTTTTCTGCAAACATGTCATTGCTGATTTTGGGCAGTTAGTCAAACAGTTGAAACCTTTTCAAGCTGCTGTATGGACTAGTTGGCGGCAATGTCGACGTGTGTTTCATTCCGCCCTTCAACGTTTCATAGTTGCTACCAACATTACTCAAACTTCCATAATTGCTCTGACTTCCATAGTTGCTTTGACTACCGCCGTATCCATAGTAATTCGGCGAATTTAAATTTGATGCCGTCGTCGTTGTTGTTGTTGTGTGTTCCGACGTGTTGTAATAGTTGTTATTAACCGGCGCGGTGTTAGGTTGGCGTGATAATGTCGACGCATTCGAATGCGCATATGAGCCACCCATTGCGGAGCCAACACGAGAGCCGGGTTGACTGATGAGCCCGGTGCTTCCAATTGTCACCTGGCCTTGTTTAATAAGCTCCTCGATGAAGGTATTGTCCGACGGGTACTCAAGTCCTGGGAATTCGTCAGTGTAATTATGACCTGGAAAAAATATAGCAAAATATTAAATATTTTAGTTTCCAAATATAATGTAAATTGTTTTATGAAAATTTCGGGAAAAAATTGTCTTTTCGCCCTACTTATTATGGAGCTATTCTGCATTAAGAGCTCTATATATTTTAGAGTTTCTTCTTTTCTTGCCTAGTGTTCAAAGCTCAAACAAGACAGTTGCTAGTGTTCACACTATTTAGATGATATCTCACGATAGATGTGAAAAATTTGAAATTTCAAAGCACCTTCAATATTCGGGCGGATTGGAAGCTCATTGGGCGAGATGGCTGGGAACTCTTCCACCTTGTTCTTCTCCTTTCTAGTAGCAAACTTGTCTAAAGAATTGTAGGAGCCTTCAAATGGAGATGGTCCTCTGCTAAGGCTTTTACGCACCTCATTATAACGATTTGAAGGCGTGTGACGTGCTGATTGAACTTAATATTCTATTAAGCTAGATATGTCACATGTTAATCATTCCTACCTGGAGGCTCACGATCTTTGAATTGCAATAGATGAGCGTGATTATCAATAAATCTTTGAAGTTCGCGGTCTTGTGTTGAGGAAAGTTCATGGCGATTTACCAGCTCTACCCCATTGATGACAATTTTCTGAAACACTTTCTGATTTTATGTTATTCTCCATTAGCAGCCAACTCACGTCATTGTAGGAGCTGGGCATATAAGATGTGTAGGACATCTGAAAAATTGAAATGTTGATCGACACTGAAAGAAAACACGACTTCGAAATCGTTTGGGCAAAAAACTGGAGCGTGAGGGTTGAAAGGCGCAGAGGCAATGCTGTAAAGTCAGCACAGCCGTCTACTTGTGCTTCTGCTCCTGCTCTATTTTTTATCGTTGTTTGTTTCAAGCACGTTTTCCGATCCGTTGCTGTTGGATGAGTGGGTGAGCCATGGGGGAGTGGTAACAACATATGCGATGCCATCTGCCCTCGGCATTTTTTCGACGTTTTCAATCATTTGGGATAAGAAGAAAATGTGTCGCGAAAAAAAAAGAGCGGAAAAAAATGCTTCATGAAAACATTTATGTATTGATTGGTGGGTTGTGACTCAAGGGTCCAAACAATCATGGAGGTGACAACATTTTAGATGGTTTGTTTCGATGACTCTCGCAAAACAAACGCTCCTATTTAAGAAGTGATGGTCCTGAAACACAATCCAAATTAGGGAAATGCGTTTCTTCATTTTATTCGCCTGCTTTGTTGCTGCAATTCTTGCCCAGGGGCTTCCATGCGGTTTCTGTGAGTCGGTTTATTTTGGAACATTTTCAAATCAAAAGTTTACAGCATGCACCAGAAGAGCAGTGATCAACACTATTATTGATGGTGTTCGTGGAACTGCCTCTTGTTCGGACAACACAACACCAGCAAGATGCGAAAATTGCTGTAAGGGACGTGCGCTACAAGCCAACCTCGAATCGGTATCGTTTTATTGTTTTCACAAAGCGAATACTCTCGAAATAGATTAAGCAATGAAATCGCTCAAATGACATTCCCACTATAATCGGAAATTATAAGATATGTTAGGAAATTGATAACAACATGTTTTGATTTATAGTTTCAAAAACAAGCCACGTCATTAATGTTTTCAGATTGTTTGAAGTCCTTTGTATATCAATAATATCAGATTTGATCAAAAATCGTTTTAAAATTTCAGAATTTCGCCGCTGGGTTTGTTTCAAACGACGGTCGCACTTGCGTTTGCTGCTTCAACAACCAATGCTTTAATACATTCTCAAGCGGAAGAAAATAAATATAGCACAGCAAATTTCATAATAAATCGGGGTTATGTATGTATTAAATTGATTATTCATTTAATCGAAAAAATGACGTTCATTCATCCAGTTGTTGTCAAGGAACCTGGACCTGAACAACCATTCAATTGCACGGATTGAATTCGTGAGATTTTCTTACAGGTAATTCCTGATTCCGTCCGGAAGAAGAACAACAACGTTGGCGGTTTCCGGAAGATTAAGCTTCTTGGCCTCCTCCAATGCATAGTGAACAGCGCAACCAGCTGATCCACCGCAAAGAATGCCTTCGGTTTGAATAAGTTCGCGAGCCATCAAGAATGATTCCTAAATGCATAATACATATATTAGCGGTTGACCTTCCAAATTACTACCTTGTCGTGAGACTTCATCCAGTAATCAACCACACTCGTATCGAGAGTTCCAGGCAAGAAATCGTATCCGATTCCCTCAACCTCATAGAAGTCAATTTCCGATTGATGTGGTCCAGCAAGCACACTACCGTGGGGATCAACTCCAACAACCTTGGCATTTGGAAGCCTATCGTGGATTTTGCGTGAGATTCCAGTAACGGTTCCTCCAGTTCCAGCCGTCAAAACAACCAAGTCGATGTTCTTATCGCCCATATCGTAAAGAATTTCTTCGGCGGTTTGCTCGTAATGGGCCAAAGGATTTCCAGGATTGCAGTATTGATCCAAAATCACGCTGTCGGGAATCTCGCTGCGCAAGCGAAGAGAAACTCCAATGTGCGAGTGTGGGCTGTCAAATCCCGCTTCGTTCGGAGTGCGGATGATCGTTGATCCAAGTGATTCCATGGCAAGCGCTTTTTCCTTTGACATTTTCTTTGGCATGACGATGATGCATCTGAAAGAATTTTGTGATTTGAATTAATTTAATTCGAAGTCTTACTTGTATCCCTTGACAGCAGCGGCCAACGAGAGGCCAATTCCAGTGTTTCCACTTGTTGGTTCAATCAAAGTGACTCCTGGCACAAGCTTTCCCGGCTTTCCAGTCTTCTCAGCAATTTCAATCATTCGTTGAGCAATTCTGTCCTTGGTTGATCCGCCGGAATTCAGATACTCGCATTTGACATAGACATTACATTTGACACCATGCTTTTTTGGGATTCGCTGTAATTTCACCAATGGCGTTTTGCCGATTCCATCAAGAACGGTGTCAAAGACAAGTTGTCTCTCGGGACTGAAAGTGTTATAGAATGGAATTTGTCTGCAATTTTTTCTCTACTTGAATTTGTTGAATTCAATAGCCGAATGGGTCCATTTTCCATTCTCATCTTTGCTCCATTCACCCGATAGCTTTGTTGGATCATATTCCAAAACCTTTGGATCAAAAGTGCTAAAAACGAAACGTAAAGATGTTACGCTCAAAATTGTACGGTTTGAAACCTGTTTGGCTGAGGTCCTTCCTTGCGCGGATCGACGTTCAATTTGTTGTCGCGAACCCAATCATCATCAAGGAAATGACGCCTAAATGGCATTATGTAAAAACAGAAAACAATTCTAAAAAAATTACAAATAATTGCGAATTCCATCCATGAGAATGACAATGATAGTGGAACCAGCCGGCAATTCCTTGGCGAGTTTGAGAGCAGCAAGTACTGCTGCACCAGAAGATGGTCCAGCCATAACGCCTTCAGAGGAAATCAAGTGTCTTGTGAAACGATAGGTTTCCTCTTCGTCGACCTCACGTTGCTCAATTCCATATTCCTAAGAATTATATGCAAGCTTAATTGTCTATGTATTTACTATCTACCTTGAGTAATCCTTCCTTGAGATCGGATCCCATCTCGGGAATCTTGTTTTCCTTGCAGGTGACACCTACAACTCTTACGCCGTGCTCTCCGATTCCCTTGTAGAAAGCAGAAATTCCGGCAGCAGCAACACCGGTATTCATTGGTAGCACGACGGCGTTCACTTTTCTGATCAGCTTCTTGCCAACAGCGTTTTCAATTTCGCACGCGGTTTTTGACATATTTGCAACGAAGGTGGCATTGGTGGCATACTGAAAATAATATTAGATTGCTCAATTGATTCAAATTGATTTTCAACACAGTACGCAATTTATACTTTTTTATGGGTCTTCTAAAAATTGTGAATTAACCAGCAATTTTGAAATTTCGAGAAAAAAAAAAATAAACTATGTGCAATTATGAACAATTAAAATCTAGTTTCGTTTTTTTTTCATAATTTTAATTTGAAAAAATTGTGGAATGCGAAATTTCTTCATAGTGCTTATGTTTCTACATAACGCATAAAAAATGTTTTCTACTAAAATTGTTAATACCTTTAATATTTATTTTACGCTAATAAATTATAGGGCAATGAAGAATAATGCGTTTGCTCAAATTTTCAGCAGAAATTATTAGTTATTAGAATATTTTTATCCAAATTTTATCAATTTTGGTTTGATTTTTTTTACTAATAATAATGTTAACACATTCCAAAAATTTTTGTTTTTTTTCACGACGAATCTTCAAACCTTATTCAGATTGAAAGCTCCAGATTGTTGAGCCGCTTCGTCAGTCAATGCTCTCGCCTCGCTGAAGCTCTCCACATCGAGATGAATAGTCTTGGCTCCAAGCGAATCCAGAATCGTTTGTACAAGCTCGGTCCCTTTTTTTGGTGTGTAGACAGTCAAACTGGAATTTTCACATTGAACCCTTTGCTGCCTCAAAAAAAAAACTGAATTACTTATTTCCTTTGACCGCGGCAACTGTTGCGTAAGAAACAGCCGTGGACCCACCCGATGTCAAAACCACCTCATCTCCGGGTGCAAGACCCATCTCATAAGCCATTTCGAAGGCTTTGATGGCTGCACGATCAGAAAGCGAGCCGGCCACATTGAGATACTCGAGTTTCACATCTAAACCGCATTATTTGACAAATAAGTTTGTGCAAACAATAGTGGCAAAAAAACGCTCACAAATGTCACAATGAAGCTGATGCTCGGCCTTGATTTTCTTTAGTGGCACTAGGGGTGTTGGCCACTCAGCGGCTTCAAGAATCGTTTCGAAAGTGCGTCCTTTTCTGCAAAACTTCATTCTTGTTCCACTGAATTTGATCTCTATCTTCTTCGAAAGAAACTAGACTCTTATCAAATATTGTGATTATCAACACGTGGTCGGTTCGGTTTTCGCAGCGACATTTGATAAATGTGTCTTGTTTAAAGAAATCGGTTGTCGAATAATGATAAAACACTCACTGGGCTTCAGACATTGTTGGACGAAATTGCAGAAGTCGGCGAACCTGCAAAAATTGCAACAACTCAATGAATTGGTGGTCAAAAGTGATAAGGAAACAGACGGGACGTTGCAATGTTTCACCGCCGTGATGTGATGGACCAAATGATCGAAGCGAAACACATCGAAAAATGGGCGGCGCTTAAATCTGGTCAGCAAATATTTCGAAAAAAAAAATTTTTGGGAGGAGAGAGGCTATCAACTGCCTCCCCCACCCCCTCCCGCCGCGCGTTTTTGATTTTTGTACAGTCTCTCAAGTGCAAAACGATATTAGCCGGTATTGTTCCAGACAAAACGCTGTTAGCTGAAAAGTGTGAAGAAAATACAAATGGGAGCCAATGGTGATCGCGCGCAATGTGTTGGCATCGCCAGCAACGCCAAATGTGCGTTAGGTCAACTTACAATGGCTAGGTCACCAGATACGTGCCATACAAAAAAATAAAATGTGCTAAACATTTTAGTATGCTTTTTTAAATATAGTTTGGTGTAATGATGCCTAACAATCCACCATATTAACAGATTATTACATTGTAATGATGAAATGAATAACCCGACACTATTCATTTGGTGACCCAAAACAAAAAAGAAGAGCTCAAAAATAAATTTTGTTGATAAACATTTTTCTTATCTTTTGAGTCTTCAAGAAAATTCGAGAAAAAATTGAATGAAAATTTCACGCAAACAAAAACTGCTTCGGATCATTTGATGTAGAAATACGCAGGTGATACAATGGGAGTGGGGGCTAGAAATCTGATCTTTAGTTTGAATTCACCATTTTTCCAAACTTGAATTCTTTGAAGACCGCACGTTAGATGTTTGACCAGTTAATCATCTGAAACTGTTGAACGTGAAAATCAACTAATCATCATTACTGTAACTTTGTTTTCTACAACACCCATTCTTGATAGTAAACACATTAAACAAGCTAGTGGATCATTGTTGTTGTTGCCACCAGCAGTTGTTCGATCAAAAACTACTAATCTATTTTCTCGAAGCTTTATCTTTATTAGCAGAAATTCATTTGTAATAGATTGATAAATTGATGAGAAGCGGGGGGAGGCGAATATGTTTGCATAGATATTCGAACATTCCGAATTTAACAGATGGGTTTTCGTTCAATTTTTCTAAATCTCACATAGCCTACAAACGGCCACACGTGGTGAGACCTGTACTCGTTACAAGGTATGACGTAAATGTCTGGTTTGCAGTTGAATTCGCTCTTAGAAAAAAATAGCCATTTAATACGGTTGTTCTTATCAAGTCATTAAATAACTCGTATCACAATTTCTGTTTCGAATTTCGTTGAAACGACAAATTTTTGTCATAAATTGAGATGGTTCGATATTAAATTGATAGCACCAAAAAAACCAGTTTTTTTTCTTGATGTTAGGTGACACAACTTCCCATTTCATGCGTACAATATAACAAAATCGTCAGATAGAAATTTCGAAAAATTTAATGATGTGAGAGATTAGAGTACAAGTAAAACAATTTATCTGGAGATAATGGTCAATGAAACACAATGTGATAAATAGAGTCTAGTTTCATAAAATCTTATTATAAAAAAATTTGGGAACTTGCATGTGTCATATAATTTGCAAAGATAATCAATGTAGGTTAATAATGTGAATTCATTTGGATGTCAAATCAAACTTCATTGCTTTTAGTGTTTTCAAGTCGTTTTGCGAAGCGCTTCTGCTCTCGAATCGCACTGATGCTTCTCGTCGACATACTCGTGGACTGCTGCCGCGTTTTGGCTGCATTTCGGCTATTGTCTCGCTTACACGAGCCGTACCATCGTTTGGCATCATTGCATAAAGTGTCCGTGTTCCGGCATTTGCGCGCTGTCGACCGGCGAACTGACCGGCTTCCTAAAATGAAATTGAAATGGTTCATTGACATATTCTGCTCAACTTTTATTACTATGATGTATTCAATAAAACTATAACACATATTATTCGTGAAACAAAATAATAGGCACAGAACGAATTGAGTGCAGAAGAAGAAAACTAATATTATATTTATACACATTTTATAATATTACAACGTTTTTATGTCAGTTGTGCGGCAATGCGATTTCCAGTTAGTAGACAATTTTTTTCAGCAATTTGGTGAAACTTAAAACCAGAAGTTTTTCTTATCAAATTTCCTTATGAAAATATATATTTCACGTAACTGTGAAATTAAATAAAATCTATGTAGTGACTTAAAAACGTAGGAAAAAAATCTCGAATATTCCCGAAAATTCCGATTTCTTCAAAGTCCTGGTATCATTCAGTATATCAGATGGATTTGCAGCGAATTTCGTCCTCAAATTTTATTGCATTTATTTTTTTTTTCACATGTTATATGGAACATAAAACCACATTATTGTCAAAAAATGTTTGTTTGTGTTCAGCTTTTTTTCTATAGCTATTATTAATAGATGATGCAATGCGTTGATTCACCTATATCACCCGAAGATGACAGATATATAATAATATACGTGAATTGATGACTATTGTGAAAAGGGAAAATTTGTATATGTTAGAACACGATTCATGCATACCTCCTTACCAGTATCTACCGTACTGCAGTAATAAGACGCGCGCTTTGGCTCCACACCGAATCGGTAAAGGAATGGATTAATACAGGTGCTGAAATTGTCAAATTGCGAGATATACAGTTGTTTCAAAACTAAAACAATTTATCTGTGGGGCCGTTATTAGTTTTTCTCAAAACGTTTTTATTCATTCCGTATTACCTCGCTATTATAATTGCTTGCAGCCAGTTGAGTTTTCCGAGGACGTGCTCACATTGTTTATCATTATCGCAAACAACACGAAGTAATGCAAGCACCTGCAAAAACGAATCGGTTTACATGATTTTCGCGACGATTTCCATGTCATATCAATGCCCACAAATTTTGTTATTTTTTTTCGTTTAAAATGCTTATCATACAAACCTGATAAGGAAGCCATGTGAAAAAGAACGTGCAAATAATTGCAATGGTGGTTCGAAGAAATCTCGCTTTGGTGTTCGAGTTTTTCTTGGCTTGTCCACCATCCTGAAATAATTTAAGATTTTAATTGTTTGCCCCTGTTTGTCTTGTTTTTCTTTTACATGTAATAGCCGCCTTTCAGCCATTTGCTTTTTGATCGACAATCCGATTAACAAGTAGCAAATTATAACAATTAGGAGCGGAATGTAGAAGGTCGTGAGCACATGAAACATATGGAACGCTATAATTGCATCCTCTCCGAATGCCTGAAAGCAATTAGACGAATTCAGCGCGACGATAATGTCTGATTGAAAACCTCTAAATGAGCATAGCATTGCTCATAAGGCTCGGTCGACGAGATGCGAACCGTTCCGCGAAGTATTGCCATTGGAATCGAGCAAATAATGGCGAAGATCCATGACAAGGCAATCAGCCAGGAAACCCGATTAGCACCAGTACGATAACTGCTCAAAGGCGACCTGAACTTATATTTCAATTATTCCCCATTTTCATTTCTTTGCTTCTACGTGATGCAGCATAGCATGTCAACAGTAATTGCAGCCACCATGTTTGACCACAAATGAAATGGCAACGCGCAAAGAAAACTGTAAACCTTGCAAAGAAAGTCGCCTAAACAAAACATTGAATTTTCAAGCGCATGATTTTGAAAACCTTGAAGCCAAACAATGTTATAAAGCCAATAGGTTCTCCAAATTCCATAGACAAGCAACACCAAGAGATGAGCGATGAGTAACTGGCGACTGAGTCGGACTAATCGCGACTCGACACCTCCTTCGCGGACGTTCCTGAATCTTTTTCTAAAATTAAACATTTTTATTCGCTTCTACAATATTTTTCCAATATAGCAGCTTCTAAAATAAAAATTCATATTTTCGCTATTCTTTAATATTGTTGGTCCCATGTCAAATATGCAATATTTGATGATTCAATTTAATCACAAAAAAAAGAATGTGTCCGATTTCAGAAAATCTTGTTTTTTTTTACATAGTCAGAATCTCCGATTACTCGTATAATTCATAATTAGCCAAATTTGATATCATCCGTTTCCCTCGTCGTCGCAATCTATTTTTATCCTTGAACATTTATTTTGAATATTATTTTTTTTTCCGCAGATTCTTATAGTCGCATGATCTCCCAAAGGGCACGACTAATGATTAACACCGCCACTATCATACCTGCTGGTTCGGAACAACGCGTAGATGTTTATTGGGGTGCCGATGAACAAGAAGCTTAACTGATAGCAGATCTCAATTATTTCCGAAGTGGTGTGCTCCATGACAAAGTCTTCCGTGTCGGTAGTATTATTCATCGCTGAAATGTATTGAGACAATAAAATGTATTTTTTACAAGTGAACACTAAGATAAGATGAGCCTAAGCGCTTGTTTACGCCGGCGTTTTCAGACAGAAAAGAATTGATGAGGCTTTAGAGCTAGACTACCTTATTCAAGAATTTTGCACTTATAAGACCTATTTTGAACAACCGGCACAAGACGAAGAAAAAGAAGAAGAAGAAGAAAAAATAATTTGCCTCAAATATGTATATGTATAAGAAATTCCACGTAAAAAAAAAAGAAATATTCGCTCTGAAAATGCATAGTTTGCCAGTATAATATATTCAATTTTATGCATTCTAGAAAAAAGTACAAGCCAGGCAAATTCTCTGAAAATTGTGAACAGATTTATACGACATCTCATATTTTCCAGGAAACTTGACCTTTAGCGATTTATATGTGGGAGGGGTGGGGGGGGGCTTTGGCAACCCACCGCTATTAAAATAAAGTACAAAGAAGCGTTGTGTATTTAAAATTGACAATATGAGAAAAATAGATTATTTTCAGATAGAAGTTTGTACTAAGCGCACGTGTATTTTTAAGTTAAAAACCAGTTTTCAAAAGCTATATGTATAAGTTTTAATAGTGTGTTCCGAACTGCATATTACCATAATGTCAATTGAAATTATAATATGTATGCAACAGAATTGATGGCAAAATTTGGCGTGCAAATGGGCCAATGCTTTTGACATTCAGACGACACAGCACCCATGGACCGCCCACTTTGGATTACGATAGGTTTTGTCAGCCTACATTATAATGGGTACAATTCTTAGGGCTAAAGAAAATTGAGAGATGGATTTTGTGCTAGACATTGTTTGAATTGTTTTAGCAAAAACTCTACATAAGTCAAAGGGCGAGCATTGAAGAAAATAGTGCAATTCGTTTAGAGCCATCTCTAAAGTCCAATTTAAGTGCTAGTGTATTACTCGGCTTGTTGGATTTCAAAAGGGATACAATATTTATAGTGTCTTTTATGTTAATAATTGTACAGAGAATGAATGAGAAAAAAAAACGGAACCCGGAAAGAAAGAAGAATCAATTTTGAGAAATTATATAATTTTAGCTGATTTCAGAAATTATTTATTCTTGACACAAAGCTTATTAATAAGGTCTGCAGATTATGAAGGAAATATCAACAAAGAAAAAGTGTCGAAAAAAGCGATCATGGAAAAAAGGATTGTTGGCAATCTTTGGGATATACGCCGCTGTGTTGGAAATAACAATTAAGAGCTAGCGATTTCTTTTTTTTCTTCTTAGTGTACCCGAGAAATTATCGGCTTAACATTATATACATTGAAAGAAGAAAACACGGCGAGAATGGATACCATATTTAAATTTTTAGGAGATATGAAAGGCAAAATTTGAAATTAAATATTCAAATTGAACGCCGTTTCGCTCTCATTTCTTATGTTTATTTATTTAAAAAGGCCAAATATTGCCAATTCCAATTTGAAGTGTGCACTAATAATTATATTGTATCTTTCTAGTGTTAGAAAAAGAAAACATGAGAAAGCCCTTCAAAAATAATCACTTGCAAGCTGTGGTGGGGATAGAATACAAAAAAAATAATGCTCAAACGATGCTTACAAAATCCCATTAGTCTATTGTAATTGCATAGGGCAAGTTTTAATGTAATTCGGAAATGTGTCTGAGTTTTTGAAATGCGGCATCTAATAAAAATGCGATATTCTCACCGTATTCATTCCAGAAATCACAACGGATGGGAAAAAAAAAACACGGGCTGAGGTGAATCAATTTGTATTCTAAAAATATAAGACGAGTTTTTTTTCTGGCGAGGTAGACGGAACCGCCTTGTCTAGATGGACAGACATTCTTTTCGGAGCACAAGACTCAATTAAATTCGGCTAAATTGTACTCTGCTAAATTTGTCTGAATTTTAATTGATCACGCGTCAAGATGACAACGATGCAAATATAGCTAGGCGTTTCTTTTTGCACAACTGCGGCTTCTAGTCATCTCAGTTAATGAATACTCTTTTGGGCACATTGCTTAATCGAGCAATTCAAAAACACTGAAAATAAGAAGCGGCGAGGATGTACAGTATTCTAATTTTCACACAAACCAAGTGCAGAATTTGGCTAATTTTGGAAATGTCAGACAAATGGCCAACCGGGTTTCGAGTGTAGTCGCAGGAACTTCGGCTATTTTGGGAAGACATTTTGAGGTTAAATTTTTAGTAGTCGCTTAAAAAATTTTCATTAATATTTTGAAATTGTTTATTCAAATCAGGGAAAACCCCGTTTCATTGGTTACTGTCATTTTTATTCATTTTTTTTCATTCACACATGCTTGGGTCCAAATAAAGAAGCCTTAACGACATACCAATCAGCGTACACAACCTTAGATAAAAAGTACACGAAGCAATTAACAATTAATTGCGGCCATTATGACAAATCACTTCCTTATATGTCAAGCTGTAAATCTATTTTCAGCCGACTTCAACATTTGATCAGCGATGTCGAAATTGAAACGCAATTTCGACCACTATTTAAACTTTCAATGATTTCGCATTAATTTGTGATCCTCTTCAATTATTACAAAACGATTTCGCTCAAAAACTTTACACTCAATGAACTAAACTGAACTTGATCGGTTTAAATTCCGTGACCCGCGTGCCGTTTTGCCAACACCACTCCCCCCCCCTCCCATTCCCAACCATTCATATCTCTCACCGACGGCGAGCTACTCAAAAGATATTACATTTTGGAATCGCCAGTTGCGTACGGCAATGTATCATTTTGAGATAACACGCTGACCAACACATTTGTCGTCATTCCGCACTTTTTCATCAACACGAGAAGGTTCACTCGAAATTCATAACCTCTCTCACTAGCGGAGCACAATGCGCTGGATTTTCGCGTTCCTACTACCTACTATTCTTCAATCCCAACCATTCCGAAGTGTTCAGAATCCGAAAGGAAGGGTTGTGCCCGAATTAGACATTGTGTATGTCGAATGGAAGGCACCCGATGGACAGCAGAGTAAGTTTTTTTCTATTTGGCTCATTATTGTTTGGGGAGGGGGCTTTAAAATCAACCAAAGGGGGGGGTAGAAGAAAAACGGATTTAATTGCGCCGCTCAAGAAATAGGAAATTCAATGGAGCTGGAGTGCTAATGGAATCGAAGTTAGATTTTTGTGTGGCACCCAACGTCACCATCATGTTATGGTGCACTTTGATGAAAGAAAGAACATGAAACGCCTAAAATAGATACAACATATTAATTATTCATGATCACACGGATTCAACGATTGTTTTTTTCTCAATCGAATTCAAAGTGCATTTCTCGTACAGACCTCATTTTCACTGTTCGCCATAAGACCGGCGATCCTACGGAGCCATGGAAATACATTCGAACCCATGTGCCAAATGTTAGGGTTCCAATGACCACTTACCGAAATGGAGATAAAATGCACATACAGGTTGTCATTTGGTGATAAGACGAAAGGTTTTTGAATTGATGGAAACTTGCAGATAAAAACTGAACAAGATGGTAACATTGTCGACGATTTTGGAAACGAGATTATTGTGGATATATTTGGAAAGCAGGTTCGCCCAAACTTTTGGAAACTAATATTTATTACAAGGGTCATGAATCATGCCAATATCGGCAAAAAACTGACTAGACAGATATATGTAATTAACTATGCCTCATTCGTTTTTTTTTTCGGAACATTCGGTGCCCGCAATTGAAGGACACTTGAAAATTGGGACATAAAGAAAATTCAATTTTCTCGCTTTTTTTCTTTTAGAATGAAACCCCACAAAGGGCAATTGTACATGCACCGAGACAGGCTGTTGCTTCTCCATCAGCCATCGCCTCCTCATCCGCCGCTCACGGTGGTCTCACACCGCCATTGAACTTTACAGCAAACATTTTGAGTCCAACAAGTGTTCATTTGAAATGGACCCCGGTGGCCTCCATAAAGCCAGGTATATATAAAACATCTTTTTTTCTTCATTTTTGGGTTATAGAAAATCATTGCTCTTAAGATATCATAGAAAATAATGCGTATAACAATATATATATATATTCCCAGAGAATAATATTAGAATTTTTTTCTTAAAAGAAAAAAATTCTGGAACCTTAAAATTACGTCGATAAATGAAAACTGTTGTGGATTGCATTAACTTGTTTTTCAAATAAAATGAGCCTCTCGATGAACACATTTTCTAATTAAAAATATGTCTGTAGAAAGGATTGAGAATCGAAAAATAATCATTAATCCCGGAATACGCAAAGTACAGTGGTTTTCAAAAGATTTGATGAGCTTAGTGAGAATGTTAATCCAATAATCAGGAAATTTGAGAAAGGCGATCAAGAAAGAAATTTAAAGTTCCAAAAAAAAAACATATTTTTGTAGACTTTCTTATTTTGTGATGTAAGACGTAAAAGACATATTGTAGTCGAACAAAGGGAAGAATGATGTAGCTACAAATGCGCGGCATGAGCAGGAGATTATCCTAAAAATCACTTCAAGCGGTTTAGATGGTGAGATTCCATTTGCACCATCCATTTAGCACTCAATTTGAAAGCACTCAATAAACAGGATTTTCGAGGAGCTTTGAGTCACGTTTGGTGAAGAATAACGAGATTCTCTGTACGAAAAATTTTGACGATTATTATCAATTGTAGTGCGGGAAGGACTATATATGGAATCTAAAAAATAATAACCTACCATTTTTGACAATGTCAGCTTCGCCTATAAAAATTTACGGACTACATTTCCTTAAGCAAACGTTCAATTAGCTTCTCCCCCTTTTTCCTTCTCAATGCCACCAAAACAAATTGATTTCGAGAAATTAATTGAATAGGGTAGGTTGGCGAAACATACGAATGTGAAAAGAATCGACAAACCGCGCAAAACCCTTGGAAACGTTTGAAATAAATCAAAACTGGGCGAGGTGCAATTTTGCTCGAACAATCTGAATAATTTAACGCGCTCTTGCGATGAGCTTTCCACAAAAACGACTACAATGAGTGGTGGATTAAAGTTCATCGATTTCAGATTTATACTATTTGGTGAATGTCAAACAGCTTACGACGTCGTCAGGAAGCACTCTTCAGAATCAACAAGTACTTCTATCATAATAGAAAGGGTACTGTACATCAATATTTTAGATCAAAACTGCTGCAAATAGTTTCACGTTGGGAAAAATGATCTCCGGCGAAAAGTATGAAATGACGATCCGTAGCGCGTACAGCCAGGATGTCATATCCCCAACTGCCGCCATCATCGAAATAACAATGCCACGTGGTGGGTATAATGCAAAAAAAAAGAGTAAAAACAGCGAATTCATCAATTCGTTGGGAAGCCGTTTCGCATGTTTACAGCTTGAACTTATTCTTAATTTGTAGCTGAAAATGAGGCGTTTGTATAGAAAACAGCAAACTCAAATTCCTAATGAAACCTTGATGAAATTTCTTTTCTTGATATTGATTGCTGCTTGCACTCATTAGTGACATATATTTGTTGATGTTGGGAACCCTGCGAAATTAGGTACATATATGTAATTAAAGTTTCATGTATCGGAAAACGCCGGCTGCAAAGCTTGCAGATGGCTGAATGAGATTCAGATGACGTGTGAATAAAAAGCTCATTTCGCTCACAAAAATAAATGAATGAGGTTGACGGAAGATGATGAATCCCCTGAGTGGAAACTTAATAAATAACACTGATTCATTGAGTGTTTGGCCATTTTCAAATAAGGAATGTTGTTGAGAAAAATCCCAGATCGAAAAAAAAACAGACGCACACAACGGGAAACGTATAGTTCAAAAAAAGAATGTGTAGACTTTATAAAAGCAACGGCGATGCTCAACCAAAAAAAAAGGAAGAGATGTTTTTTTTTGGATAGAAGAGCGATGTGCTCATTTGAAACTCTTATAAGCAAAAATTTCAGAGAATGAATACTTTGAGATTGGGAATTTGATAATAAGCTCGCATTTCAAATCGCCAAATAATGGAGTGGTGAATCTTACCTGGGAAGTGCCGCCAACAATGAATAATAGAATTTCATGCAAGTTTCAAAACCAAATTGCTTTAATCATCATGAAAAGCTTATAGCATACAATGTGGAATATTCGGAAATGGGAAGCGGCTATTGGCAAAAAATCCAATTCCATGGTGCTTCATCCTCAGCAGCCCTCTATCATTTGAAAAGGTGCGTTTGTTACAAAACACGTAGAATGATTCAATTTATTTAATGCTCAAACATCTCCTCGGAATGTATATTCCCAAAGGATACTGAGTCCTGATAAATTTTCAATGTATTGTTCTGTGAAAGAGAAAATGTAGCATAATAGGTTATGACGATTTCTAGTCAGTAAACAATCTTGAATTCTATTTTTCTATATGTCAATTGGCTTTATTTGAAACATGGATAATAGGGAATTGATAAAGATTATGTCAATTTTCAGCAATACGGAATATTTGCTTCGTATTAAGACATTGATGATTAATAATATGATAACAGAAAGCGGGCAATTCCGATTCAGAACTCCGAAAGGTGTGTCTCTCGCACTCTTCATAGAAAGTGTTGTAATTTTTTTCAGTCGAGGCAAATCCCATCAAAAAAGTTGATGTTATATACTCGCATGATATTAATTCTGTCAAATTGCAATGGATTCTCGAGCCGTAAATTAATAATACTAAAAAAAAAGTTAATCGATTGCCACGTGGTTTCTAGGCATATTCGAAAGGACAATGTTGCCGGCTACGATGTGTATTTGAGTCAGAATAAGGTGAGGCAAAAACCTGTGGGGGGAAATGCATGGGACGTTGGATGCTAATCCGTTTCGTGCATAGTCTCTTTTTTTCGCGCCTTTACATTTAATCCATGTTTGATTAAAATGAGACAACAATATTTTGGGGGGTTTCAATTTCTTTATGTTCAGGACTTGCCGGATTCGCAGTGGAGACTTGTGAGGCTCAATAGTGCTGAGTCTTCGCTATCACTCAATGATTTGGAAAGTGCAACAGTTTATTACGTGAGAGTTAACGTGAGAAATCTTGATGGGTCTGTAATTCGTGCGCCATCAATCTACAGATTCAAAACAATTGGTAGGCGAAATTTTGAGTTTTTATTTTGATAATAACTATACTAACTATAATTTTCTTTCAGACTGGTCTAATCGTAACCCTAACTATGAGTTCAACCCGTTTGACTAACAGAATGTTGTGATTATTAAAATAAATGTGATCTACCTCAGATTAATAAAAAAAATGAATTTACTTGAAACCAAAAAAAAGAACACTGAAAATTCTCAGATGCTGAGGACAACGAAGACTTTGAAGGAAATTCGTTGTCATATAGAAATATTGCCCCAGGGGAAGTTGAAATCAAATGGACATTCCCGAAACAAATTCTTGATGGAGTGATTGGCAGGGAAATTGCTTAAAAACCACAATGTCTCGAAATTTTGCAGGATCGACGGTATTGTATACAGATCGAAAAGATCTCGCTCCAGAGCAATGGGAGAAGGTGGAAATTGAGGATTCCAGAAATGTAGGTTCAGATGGTTGTGCAAATGCGCGTTCTGATGCAGGTGGAACATTTGGAAAGAACAGAAATTGAAATTATTGACGTCAAAAAAATTGCTGTCCATTATTTCTGATTGTCGGCAGATCTCAAAAGAAGAACAAAAAAACTAAATTAGAAATTTTACTCTTGATTCACTTCAAATTTTTAGACCTCTTTGGTTTTGAGAGGACTTCGTGAAGGAACTCGATATTCGGTTCAAATTATTCCGCGTCTTTACACTGGAGATCAGGATCTCGAATCAAGAGAACAATTTGAATTGAAAACTGATCGAATTCGTATGTTCATTATTTTCACGAAAACTATTTGAATTGAATTTTTATCAAGGTGGCACTGAGGATGAGGTCCGCTTCATGTCCCAATCTCATCCGGCGTCAGCTCCAAAGTTCGAGCAAATGTCGCACGCTGAAACAGAATTTATGCGAGTTGTTAGCTGCAATCCCGATGCTATTAAGGTTCATTCTATTCAAATTCAATTTTCCATCACATCACTTTTTGTTTCAGAGTAACTGCGCATGGGATGAAATGTGCATCACCCGGGTTGAAGACCGAACCAAAGGATGGTGCATCCCAAACACTTTAAGAGATAGCATCCTCAACTCATAAAATCTAAATTATATATATATTTTTTTTTGGTAAAATATATAACCTGTATAATAATGCAATTTAATTTATATTCTTAACCTCGCCAATAATTATACTTAACTAGTATTGACTCCTTTACTAAACATGAATATTCGTGAAAAGACTGAATTTAAGAATAAGAAATATTCAATGAGAAATTTAGTGAGTCTCGAAGAATAGAAGAATTGTAGGAAAACCATCTAGAAATGTTTCGATTAATCACAATTTATGAATATTCTACGACAAAAATATTCATTCGACCAATAGCAACTTGTTCATGAAAAAATTACTTTTACAAAGCGGGTATTTGCAATTGAAAAAAAAAAATAAAAAACCTGGGTGAAAAAACAAAAAAACTGGACTGATTTCTCGTAAAATTATGAGATCATTAAATGCAAATTACCACAGCAAACCAAATAGAATGACCAACAAATGTTTGAATGAATGACATTATCCTCGAATCTCAACTGGATGATCGCGAGCATCAATCGCTTCCCGACCAAGAATCTCTTTTGCTTTTTGAATATCGGACCCGCCGGTATATCTGAAATTTCAGACTTTTCACATAAACACTCCATTAATAAAAAGATACTTTAAATAAAATTCAAATTTCTTCAGTGTATCATATTTTGGCCGAAATTTTCGCTCCTTGGTGAGGCTGAAAATTAATTATAATGCATATTTATCAAATTATAATTTACCATGAATTTATGAAAGTTACTAAGCTGGGACTAAACTCTAATGGGCCTCCGTTTGGGGTTAGCATTGGGGCGTCACCATCGACGACCTGAAATTAATTTAGAAAATGTCTAGAAATTTTCTATTGACTTACAGCTGCTATTTGCTCGAACATAGTTGTCCATGTGTTATATGGAAATTTTCCAGTCGAAATTTCATACTAAAACCGGTATATATTAGAAATCAAAGGAATTGATAATGGTTTTTACCAAAGTGATTCCTAAAGACCATACGTCCGCCCTAACATCATAATTCGAATGACTCGTAATTCGTTCCGGCTAGAAAAAGGAAATTGAAAATTTCGCAAAATAGATAATCTGAGACTCACCGCTAAATATGGCTGACATCCAGCATCATGGGTTTTGACTACTGAATCCTCTAACTGGCCGCAAATTCCAAAATCGCATAGTTTTACATCTCCATTTTTGTTTACAAGTATATTGGAAGGTTTCACATCTATAACCATGCCAATTATACGATATCTCAAAAAATGATGTAAATTACCTCGATGTATAATTTTGAGGTCCTTTTTCAGATAATCTAAAGCATCTACTGTCGAAACGGCAACGTGACCAATCACATTTTCGCTTAATCGTTGCCTTTTTTCGCGATAAACTCTTTTGTACAAGTGGTTCAATGACACATCCATCAACTCCATACATATCCAGCAGTCTCCCTGAAAAAAAAATGAGAGCCTTGAAAACACGTCGAACAATTTAGTTTCCCTTCCCGTTCCCGTCCAACTGTCTACAATTTTTTTTCCTGTACTCTTGAGAAGCATCGTTGTTTACTGAGAGAAACTCGAACAAAAATCAGTTGTCGATTTTCAGGAAGTCTTTTTTGAAAGGGTTTTGTGTAATAATTTGAAAACACATATGTTAAACTGAAGTCAGCGATAATTTTTATGTGAAAAAAAAGAAGTCATAGAGTGTTGGTACAGTAAATATTGAAGACATTTTTTAAAGCAAACAAAACGTTTTACGAAATTGTTCAAACTACACATTTCTGAGATGGTTGGTTTAATTATAAAATATTATATTACATTATCAGATTAAGTTTTAAGCTCAATTGTTCTTACTGAATTATATCTCATTGTTTTCCAATAATTTAATTTACTATATTATATTACACGTAGTATTATTTGTTTATTTAAAAAAACAATTCTCGTGAGATATCTCTTTTAAAAAATTTTTAAAAAAAATGTTGTTCTATGTTTTGATTTGCGACCATTCGAAAACATCCGGTGCGGAAGTTCACCAAATGTTTGCACTGAAAACCAGAAACACACCTCGCTGAATATTGCTCCAAAAAACTTGACTATATTTGGGCCTTTCTCCGATTTCATGATTGTGTCGTGTTCACGGAGCAATCGCGTCTTCTCCCTCTCATCAACGTTTGTACATCGAATCCGCTGAAATCACATCGATATTGGAGAATCGAATTAATGGCTACCTTGACTGCCAATAGCTTTTTGGTGCGGTTATGCTGCATTTTGCTAACCTGACCAAAATTTCCACATCCAATTGTCCCATGATCTATTAAATCGCACGACTGAAATGTGTACGGTGTTGGGTCGTCAGGAAATTTTAGCGTTCCTGTGGATAAATGGTGGCTGAAAAATATAAGCGGGGTTTTTTTTTAATATAGTTATTACGACTTACAATGCATTGTTCTCTGAAGAGACGTTCTCATCCAAGTTGATTGTCAGGTCCCTCCGATGCCCTAGAGAAGTTGGCCTGCATAAATCCAGACCATTTCGGTTCCCTTCGTTGTCGAGGAGCATCACCTCTGAAAATTGGCAATATAATACTATATTTTAATAAAAAATAAACGAAGAATCTATTATTTTAAAAGAATCACAGACATCCAATATTGCCTCCTTTTTTTAATTTTTCATTTTCCCTATAGACAAGAAAAAAAGAAAAATGAGTTTCCGTCATTTTGTTTCGCTAATCTTTCTTTTCTGCAAAGCACTAAATTGAATTTCCAGTTTTTTTTTCTCTGCTCTTAATAGCTAATTTTGTGGGAAACACTTCCGAGGAACGCATTACAAAGCTCACGTCTTCTTTTTCTTTGAACAAAAAAAGAGACAGATAGAAAAAAAACATTGAAAACGCAAATCGATGGTTTACCAACTGATAACAACCTTATCTATAAAGGGACACATACACGACAGTGTCAATATTGTTGAAAATGAGATTGTCGATTTGGTTTTGAGTGAATCGGAAATTTTCTGTTTTGCGTTCATTGAGACACAGATTCAAAGAAAGATAACGCCGATGATTCAGTGTCCCTCAAAACGTAAGAAAGCAATTTTTATATTTTTCATATTTCGGATTGAAATAATCAAAATTAATAAAATGAGCGCCTAAATATTTAAACATTTCATATGCAATTCAAATATTTTTGTGCGATTTATCGTGAGGCGAACGACTGGTGCGTGAAACGTTTATTTGTTCTATTTCATAGTATATTTGTTAGTCGAAACGCAATTGCGAACTGAATTGATGATTTCTATTAATTGTAGTTCAAAGTATTATAGTGCACTTGAGGCTTTTTGGGTTTTCAAAGCACTACTAGTGTTAGCATAACGCTACAAACCTATATGTTGGCGATGTAGGGTTGACAGACAATTATAAAATTTAAATTTTTCGCAAAAAGGATATGGATTGGGACCGATTTTTTTTTAATAGTATCTAGCTTGCTCATTTCAAACACTGAGGTACTTTGTAACATTTCGTCAAATTTCATAAAAATAATTGTCTGTGAGACTTTGTAATGTTTCAGAAGATTCACGCAATCCAGAATAATATCATTTTTCAGAATGTAGATCTAAGACCTAACTTGGAATCGTTGCCAGACCATTCAAGCTTCAACGATAGATGCATCTTCTCACACTTTATTATGCATTTATCGTTCTTTGGTGTATGTTATTGTTTTTCGGAAAAATAAACTATGCAAGTGGAACATCAAATTAATAACCAATTTGCAATTATGAGCAATTTGGAGCTACTCTAAAGTCAAAGAATCAGATTCGTTTGGGACGGTTGGCAGCTGAAATTGAAGATACAAAATTGGGGGGGGGGCTTGTCATTTTTGGGGTGCAAAACGCCATTAGCTTTTCATTCGCAATTACGCAATTAAAAAAATTTGACATTTCGATGGTGGGAGGCGGAAAAAAAGTGGGTAGTCAATAAAACTGGAAGAAAAAGTGGACCACACAATGAGAAGAGAGACTCTGCAACAAAGGCCTCAAGGATAACAGAGAATTGCGAGACGCAGAGGCCCTGGGGTCGCATGCCAAATGAAAATCAATAGTTGTGCGGGTTTTTCGAGAGAGAGAAATAGAAATGCGCGGCCGGACCGACTGGGCCAACGAAATATATGCGCATGCGTCAAATTTTATAAGCACTTTTTGATTTACTAGCCAACGCCTTGGCAACTACATAGGAACAACAACGCCCATAAATTTACAAGAAAGCGAGAGGGGGGCGGAATCGTAGCGACGCAATACGCCATGGAAATGGGGGGAGACACAAAGGTGAAGGTTACGGTGGAATCCAGCGATATTCGTATAATATATACAAATAGATAATCTGTATAGAATAAAAAAATATTATAGAATTAAAAAATATTGAAACATTTCTTTCAAAATAGACTATTTCATTGAACCTCAAAAAAATGTCAAAAATTTTGCAAAAAAACAAATTTTTAGGTTATTTTTGCATTATATTTTACAATATTTTTGTTTCGGCATTGATTATATCACGGAAAATACGTAGTATTAATCAATATTAAAAATTGAACCAACTCAAGCGAAAAAAGTAATTGAAGACACTCGCCAATAGGACACATTCTAGAAACGAAATTCTGTTTGGGGCAGTTATCATTAATTAAACAACTTTCAAGTGGAGATTTCAAGGTCATTTTGACACTACAACCAAAATTGGGGGATGGTATGATCAAAACTGGACTGTTCTCTCCACTACTTTCACTATTTGTTGGTGGAGAATGCAATAATTTGTCAAAATGTACAATTATTGAAATTTTTTGTTAAAGATTAAGACAGTTGAAAATTTAATTGAGGTTTATGATAAGGTTTCTCAAAGTTGTGAAATTTTTATTTTAAAATTTTAATATTGATTTCCATGAATGGGAAAACAAAACTAGGTTTCAGATTTACAGATAATTATATATCTCTATATACATTTTAAGATTATATATTTCAGTATGTTATTATTTTTTTCTGATGATCTCTCTCTTTCTGCTCTATGCATTTCATGTATTTTTAGTAGAGAAAATGAGAGTTAGAATTTATCCTTCGAATGGTAGGAATGTCAGATTTTTTTTTTCACAGAATGGAGAATTTTAAGTCTCAAAGAAGATTCGGAAGAAGTCCAATGGTGTCGGCAGTAAGTCAGGTGTACTAGTGAATTTCGAGGGCCGAAAAGAACAATTGACTAACCAAGAAGAAAATTTTTTGGGATTCAAATTCACCGGTCAATCCAAGGAAATTGCATATCATTAGTGCTGTGTATTTTATTCGCGGCACAATACGTCTAGAATCTTCCTCCCCTGAATGAACTCAGAGATTTACAAAGATAACGACAGATATCAAATCGGATAATGAACGATTTAAACAATTTCGATTTCAGCTATTTCAAAATATAAACAAGTGTGTGCTATTATTGTATTGAGTTTATAAGGAAATTTGGACTCTCACAAAATTTCGTTGACCTTAAATTTAATTATGGAACTCTTCCAACACATTTAGCTTCTTGTTTTCGAGCACATTAGTGATGCAGATGATGCATAATTCATTATATTTTCAGTATAGTCATTACTCATGCTATCTTCATCACGCATTTGTTCCGATGTGTGACAGCTTCTGTAAAATGCTAAATCAAAAACGGCTGTCGTCATTGGAAGCTTCATGAGCACGGAGTTTCCCGTGGCATTCGTTGGATCATTAAAAAAAACACTGCGTTGGCAGACGAATGATACAAAATCGCCAAGTGTTCAAATTACAACGGCGGTGGGATAAAATAGTGCTTAACTATGCGAGAGTTGAACTAATTGATGTGTTCGCCGGCATCAAATCTTGTGTGTTTTTATTGTAAAATGAAATATTGCCAATTGGTTTCGGCGAAATCATTGACGCTTGATTCATAGCGGATTTGCTATTGCAGACAGCTGGCTTTTCGAAATGAATAATTGAGCCTACGTGGGAGTTTGTAAAGGTTATCGACACATGATATCCCGCTTTCTGAAAATAATTTATTGGTTCATCATGTCCTATGGGATCATCATCGAGCGTGTGAGAAATCACGGAAAAACTGAAGAATTGATTGAATAACGATTGGCAGTATTCAAGGAACTGTAAGAGCTACCTGGAATGCTCAATTGTTTTGAATATTGATAGAGCGACTCGCAGCAGCAATTTTTTTTTGTAAATTAACATTAAAAAGAAGGTAGAGTAATGGTCAATTAAAATAATTTTTTTTCGTGGGTACCCTACATGTTAGAAAATGGATTGAAAGTTTTCAGATAAGCTTTTTTCAGATTGTTTTTTTAAATCAATTTTTTCATGAAAAATGATCAAAAGTATATGAAAAATCTGTCACAGAATTCTTCTTATCCATTTTTATACATGTTCCAACGTGTTGTGTATTAGGCTTCAAATGCTATACTGCTTAAATTTTTTTAGGTGTTTTAGTGTTATATATTTCAGCCGAATTAAAAAATAACAGCAAAATGCCAAAAATTATGAATTCGCAATTTATGTGTAAAATCATATTGAATATTCTCTCTTCCTTTTTTCCATATCTTTGGAAAATTCGTTAATGAAATTTCCAATATGAAAATGAAATAGAAAAACATTTTTGTTGAAGTGCCAACGCCCTGAGAAACTAATTATTGCACTTAAGGGTTGAGAGATGTTCTTGAGGAGTTGAATTCACATATTTGGTCCTGATACCATCAAAATTCGATAAGTCTATAAATATGTATTAAAGAAAACATGTTGAGCTTTTAATTAAATAGGCAATTTAATCGTTGACCTATTAAGAATTCAGCATTCAACCTGTATGTTTATTTTATAAAATGAAATAAACAAAAAATTGGGCTTGAATTTATTGTTCATTTGCCAATTTTTTTTCCAAAATAATTATTTTATATTAAAAATAAAAATATATAATATTTAGATTAGAATATTTGATTTAAACCAATTTTAAGAAAATGTTAATATTAATTTTTCTTGTTGGATGTTCGGTAATTCAATTATCATCTCTTTAAATCATTTGTAATAATTGAATATTCCTTATTAAGGGATATTTTTTCTTTTTTTTCTGCTTTTTTTTTGCATTTTTTATTTGAAAGCTTTCATCAAAAAGCTCACGCGATCCCATTGAAAACATACAAACGATTGATGAGCCAATTAATCAGCGGAACAGCGCATGGTTTGTTGCATCTTTAGTGTTGATGCACTCATGTCGCAATATCCCAGTGATTTTTTTTTGTCGCGGTTTTCACATCACTCGCCACTCGTCGAGCCATGGGACTACTTCGGCGTGTGAGCATTTGGCATTTTTTTTTCTCTTAAAGAAGGCGTTCCCCGTTTCTCAAAGATCCCGCCTTCATTCAAAATCAACTCTTCAGAGGCAAACGAGTAGCATATCAACATCGACAACAACCAAATGGTTTCTAGTAGGAGCTCATGGCTCCCAACTTTTCTGATTTGTTTCACTTTGGTGCCGGTAGGTCTTTTTTGTTTTCTTAGAACGTGCTTCGGTATTAGGTAGTTAAGAATGTTTCAATATATTGAATAACCTTAATCAATATTAAATAACAATTTAGAATAAAAGGAAATGACTCTAATTTTCTAGAATTTATTTTGATATTTTTACTCGTTGCATTACTGTAATTTAGGATTATTAAATGAATAAGAATAAATCTATCGTTCTCATTCCATTTTGCAATTATATATTGTTGAGCTTTTGGGAATTTGTACACGTCTTCATGACAATGATGACGTTTCATGGTGGCAGTGTCAATCATTCCGACGTATCAGCAATTTTTTTCTCAACCAACTGTTCGTTATATAATGTTCTCGAAACATGTCTTCAAGTCGAAACAGACAATTAATCAAGCGACCGAAAACATTGAGAGATCACATGTAATGATGAGATAACCGCAATGTTATATTTTTGAATGGGATTGAGCTAGAACGCGGAACATGAAAAAGTCATGTATCGGATAACGGATAGAAACGTGCAACGTTAAAAGTTCATGATGACAATTGTTACAACCTAATGAAGTCGAATGTGGTTGTTACAGATTTCGACGACATTGGATCCATGCGATAACATTTTTGATTATTACTGCGAAGAGAAGCCAGTTCTTCGACTATTCAATCCACGAAATGAAGCGGCATGTGAAATCGAGGTTGGTGCATGATTCGAAGAGTCCCGACCAGTGTTTATTATTTTTGAGGAGCATCAAGGATACACTAACACAACGACACCTGGAAGCCAGTTAAATATTGTTTCGCTGAATGAAAAATTTATTCGATTCAATTCAGAAGCTTCACAGATGTCGTTGATCTGACGATCGTATCGAAGTGGCTTGTGGAGATTTTCATTTTGAAGAATGGAAAACATGTTAAAATTCAAGGCGAACGGCACAAGGCGTTTTTGACAAAATCCAAAGAGGATCAAATGTACGAGATTATGGAAATCATTGAGCCTGTCACCCTTGAAGTAGGCAATCACAGACCGCTCAACTGATATATAAATTTGTTTAGTATATTAACAAGTTCTACTTGGGTTTGAACAGTACTGTTACGAAAATGAGAGAGTTGAAGCTACCAATAAGCCGGAAGAATCCGTTCTATCACGAAGAGTTTGAAAAATTCCGCATGATGTTCATTGATAACATAAAAGTAAGAAAATTTATTGTTTTTTCATTTCAACAAGAATGTCTAGAAATATTCGAGAATATCGAATGATGAAAAAGAAGATGCGATTGAACGACTCATGTCGCAAAAACCATATTTTGCGTTTTTCAACTATAACAATGTGAGTAAATGGGAGGAAACGAAGGAAATCTACGAAAAGGAATATCATCAGATGAAATCGAAAATTCGTCAAGAGTAAAATTCGAAATGAAACAAGAATTCTCTAGTTTTGGTGATTTAGGGATCTGGCTTTGAGCTATGCGGAAAAAGCAATTCGAATTGCCGCTGCCGAGAAGGCAACATCGCATTTAAGGGAATATATTTCGGAATTTTCCGAGCGATTTGTCTTCCAATTAATTATTGGCACTTCGACTTTGGATTGCTTCAATTATGAAGGGGAAATTCATTTCGGTACTTTGGCACGATTTGGAAAGCAATCTCAGAATGAATATGTAATAGCAATTGTATTTTTTTTGAATACAAAAAAACAACTGATTTTCAGCTTCCACAATTCCGATTCGTTATTGCTCATGAATTGGGGCACGCATTTTATGATCTTCAAGAAAAAATAATCAATCCTGATCTTTACGAACGAGAAGAAAAATGCGTGAATGAGAGCATGACACAATTTTCTATAAATGGAAATAATGTGCTCGCAATGATAACTGCTCAGATTTACCAATGACTATTATAGATACCTGGCGCAAATTACAATCCACAAGACAATATTAACGAAGATTTTGCAAATATGTGGGCTACTCGCTTGGTTCTACAGGATGCTGCCGCTTCGGCATCAAATAATGATGATGTGATACTCTTGGTGCATATTTTACATTTGAATATCAATTATAGATTCGAAAAACCGTCGAAGTAATCTTCAAACAGTTCTGCAATATGAAATTCTCTACAAGCTCAACACTTAATCCAGCTTTGATTTCTTACAATTTCATGATGGCTCAACTTCCAACATTCAAGCAACTATATAATTGTAAACCTGGTGATCGAATGTACATTGAAGACGTAAGACGTAGTCATACATGGATTTCAAGGAACTTAATATTTAGGATCAAATTTGCACAAGTTTGGATACCCGTTTGGTCTCGGAGTTGTATGAGCCTCAAGTTCTCTCCATGGATGATCTTAAGATTGTCTCGGAGAGCATGAAAATTTTAGAGGAGACCGCTGATGACGTTGAAGAGAAGATTCAGAAGATTGAGGACGGTGAAGTTGTTGAGGAGGAAATTGTTGATTTGGTTGATATAAGCAAAGAGCTCCCAATAAATGAAGAAGAGGATGACGAAGTTTTAGTACCCACAGTTACCGAAGAGTCAACTGAAGAGCCAACGGCTGAGCCAATAGAAGGTCCCACTGATGAGCCAACGGTTGAGCCGACAGAAGTCCCCACTGAAGAACTAACGGAAGCGCCAACAGAAGAGGTCGCCGTTCAGCCAACAGCAGAACCAATGTATGATTCTATGAAAGGAAAAATTTTTTGAGAATATGCATATTTCAGGGAATCAGTGGAGAGGGGCATTGACTTCTTCGTTATGCTATTTGCCGTTTTTTTCTTTTTGTTGAGATTATAAAATGATCGCCGACATCGCGTTCTGCCTTCAATATCAACAAACCTAATTCATAATTAACCTCTGTGAACCCATATAATCCCATTCCTTGTAAACCTTAAAGGGAATAAAGATTTTTCAAAATCGCGGGATGGCGTTTTTAAATGATATCGAAACATGCGAAAAATCACATTTCCGCGTTCTTCCGTTTATTGATAACGAAACTGAATCTTTATGAAATTCGACACCGATTTTTTGGCGCTTCTCGTTTGACTCACTCAGTCGCTTTTTGAACTCAGAGCATGTGGGCCTGCATTTTTTTATTATTTGCTTTTTACTTTGCTATTCAAAGCGTGCAGGTTTCAAAGATTGAGCTTCATCTAATTATTCGTTTATTTTTTGTTTATATTGAACCATGCAATGATTTCTATGACTACGTGTGCCACAAAGATGATCGTGTAATAAAAAATTTCACAGTGAAGGATTTTGAAAATATTCCGGTAAGCGTACAGAAAGCCATTTTATATTTTTAGACTGTATTTTCAGCTTCCCTATGGTGAAACCATTTCAAGTCTTTCAAAAGGCTTGAATTCATCAATGTGAGCGATTGCTTCGAAACACCTATATATGTAGAATTTTTAAACCCCTTTACAGACTAGTGGATCTTCGGTGTCTTCTCAAATGGTATAATGAAATTGATATATTATTTGGCGGTCATGTGTTCGTTAATATTGCTCACAAAGAATCACACAAGCAGCGTTTCAAAAAAGTTATAAAGCGGCTCAGCAACGCCAACATCAGTGTAATCAATGGGAAAAAAATAGGAAAACGAGAAAAAAAAAAACAATTTGCCCACATTTCAGTATGTCAATGTGTATTACAACGCGCTGGTTGCATGTGTCGAGATCCTTACAGATGTCAAACCACCAATATCAAAAAGAAACACGTTTTTGCATTGGGTGTTCAAAAAACTCAAAAACGCTACAATTCAAGAGATTGAGGTTCAACTTATTCAGATTAATTATTTTTTTATTATTTGGGTGAACAGAGAGTTGACACAGAATTGAAAATTTTCAACGCAAGTATATTCACAAAAAAATAGGGTCGAAAAAAAAGATTGACCTCTAAACTTGTTCACGAAATTCAGAGTGACAATTTATTTCTGAATCGTTCTCTTTTTTTTTTGAAGACCAAAGGTCTAAATGTGAAATTCTTTTTTTTACCGTAAAACCTTGAATCATAACCGGTAGGAAATTTTCAGGATAGCAGATCTCTCAATCAAACAGTCAAGAAAAACCTAATTAATCGAGTTCTCAATACTCATACATTCTTTGCTCTTTATGACTTCAACAATGTTACCGTACTCCAAGAAGCAAAAACGGTATTTGAAAGGGAATATCATAGAAAGAAATTGATGCTTTCCAAAGAGTACTATCGATTTTACTGTTTTTAATAAAGCGATGAATATTTTCAGAGATCTTCAACATCCCCTCGCTGAAATTATACTGAGACTTGGTGCCATTGAAGAATCCATGGGTGTGCTTAGAAATTATGTCGATAAATATATCGATCGGTTTATATTCCAAGCCATCGTGGCAAACCCAACCAATGATGCATTCCAGTATTTGAACAATAATCATATCACGGTGATCACCAGAAATGATTTGAAGAAGCCAAAAAAGGCGGTAAGCTTGTGCATCATTTAATTTATGATCCTGTGGATTTGTTAAGCTTGCTGACACAATCTTCGTCACAATCCATGAACTCCTTCATAATATTTATCCTCATGGCAAGGATTATATGCCTAGCAATGTGTATGAGACAGCTTTCAATTGCACCGCACAACATGTCAAAAGAATTGGAGAATCCGATCAAGTGGCAAGTTGAATTTTGTTTCGCTGGAGGAGGGAAGAGGAATTGAATTTCAATGTTGTTTGGAAGGCGTTCTCAATTTCCACCAGCATTTTTTTTATTTCTTGTAATAAAATATTAGAAAAAGAGAAGAAGTAGAGAAGAAAATTGAATTTGAAGTGAAAAAAAAGTAGATTTCACAAAAAATTCAATTAGTCTGATGCGAAGGGAACGAGAGGACAGAGTTCTCACAAAGACAAGAACTGAAATTTTTTCAGTTTTTTTTTCAGCAAATTGGGAAAAAAACATTAACCGTCATAGAACCTTGACATCATTTTTGTAATTTTGATAAGATAATACTGGTTTATCATATTCTTTCTATTCAGTAATCTTTGATTTACAGAAACCCGAATCTAAGAAATGGTTCAATTATGGAAACGTTCATGAGGATGTTGTCAATATTATGGCTTGGCGATTGGTTATGAAATTATCCGCACAGGAGTCGTATAGTGATGATGAGGTAATATTGCAAAATATAGTATGGAACTGACAATGAGTGTCGTAATTTAACGTATCTGATTTACTATGTATTTTTATAATTCCTTTTCAAATATTCATTTTCGTTAGTTAATTATTGTTTTTTTTAGCTTAAAGCCACGATCGAAACCATCATGTCAGGACTTTGTCGTCAAAGTGTTCGAAAGAATTCTCCAATTCCATTCCATCACCCATTGGAAATTTCATTAAATAGCGCTGTTGCTCAATATCCTCTTTTCCAAAAGCTCTACAAATGCACGAAAACGGATCGGCTATATGTTGAGCAGGTTAGAATTGCTGAAAAAAAAACAGCATTAGCAACGATTGGTCTCGATCCTGTGACATGTCACGTCAAAACCAAATACATATAAACAAATTTAAAATGGTGTCAATTTTCAGAGTGAAATGTGTAAACCATTTGGCGACGAGGAAAATATTGCCAAATATCATGCAAAAGGGTCGAGTGAGAGTTTAGGGTTTTTCGATGGATTGCTGGAAAATGCGAGAAGAATGAATTTCACATATGAAGTCGACAATGAGATTTAAATAATGGAATTCAATAAATTTGTGCATGACGTGAATGAATTGTTTTGCAAGAGAGAAATTGTAATGTAATTAGGAGGCGTTAGTATGCTAAAAAAAAAGTGCCTTATTGTAGGCAAACGCCACAATCACTACATATTCATTCATAGTACGTATAAACAATGTTCTTGCAAAACCCGCTGCATGCAACAATTTGCGGGTTTTGGCACACGTTTGAAGTGAATGCAAAAAGGCTCAAACCCATGAAACTCTTCAGCCAAGGGATATCGAATTTTCATATTTCACGATCCAGGAAGTTTTTAGTATATGTGCATCAATTGATTAATTTTTCAACATTTTTTAAGCATCTTTAAGCATCCATTTCCTCTCATTTTTCTAAAACTAAATATCGTCTTGAAATTTCTTATGAAAATCGTCATCCTTTAAATGTTGTGCAATATGACCTACTTACATAACAACAACATTCATCGAAATTGTACACTAATTCCTCATCTTTTTCATTTCTCTTCCCTTGAATTTTTATTCCTCTTTTTCTTTCGCATAGACATTAATATACAATTTTTTGAAATTTATGCATGAAGCTAATTAATTCAAAACCTCCAAATTATATAAATCGCTTGACGAGTTGGGGATAAAAATTATTTTGGAGCAGATGTTCTCTCGCTGATTATAGCAGATCCGATTACAAAGAAAGACAAATCCAATTATCTAAAATAACTTAATAAAAAATATTTCGGATTTCTATAGAATTAGCTTTAATAAAATTCTAAAAAAAAAACAAACATTAAGCTCTGGTTTTGCTACGTCATTTTATTTTTTAAAGCAATAAAAGTTTCTAAGAATGGATCCAAGACATAACTATGTCATGCTCTTCTTCTACTACTATATACACCTGCTATATTTCGACGTTGTGGCAGATGGTACCGTATTCTATTGACGCATGTGACCTTTAAGTATTAACACATGCTCTTTATAATCAAATGCTAATCACCATCCGGAAATAGTTTATTAGAATAGATTTAAAAATAGAATTTGAATGAATGAGAAACATTCACATTGAATAAAACTAGGTAATTTTTTAAAATTCGAAGAGTAGTGAAATGTTGTTTCAATTAATACAAATAAGTGAGGAGCCAAAATCACGAATTCCTTGTTGAGATATACCAATAATTAATTTTGCAAATTTCTATGTTCTACGTAGGTAATTATAATAATGAAGGCTTGCAAGATAACCAGTATATAATTAGAAGCCTGCAGCTACAAAAATCTGCAATTTGTTCGCATTTTTCTGAAAAACTTCAGGGTTAGAACGTGCATGCTCTTAGATTATAGAACAATATTCTAGATTAAAGAACAATATTTTCAGGGTTTTAAGATATCTAAGAATTCCTAACCTCTTAATAACCATTATGTGATGCATTATAATCCGACTCATAGCCCACATTTTTTGAGCATAACAACAATGATACATTTTTTTTTCTCTAATCTCAAAATTTTTTTCCCAATTAAAAGTATTAGTCGATTAATTTATGTATGTCGAAGATTTTGATTCTCGTCTTTGTTCCTCTTTGTCTCTCAGTTTTCTGCCGCAAAGTTCTTGGACCCGCATTTTTGCCAGCTTTCGTTGTTTTTTTTTTGGTCGGACTCCATTTAGGGCAAGATGAGCATGCAAATTGACTACTCAAAACTGCAATTAGCCATCTTTAAATTCGATTATTAAAAAACGCGCTTGTTAGACTTTAATGTCTAAAAAAATTGAAAAGCAGAAGCAGAATACGATATTTCGAATTACCCTCTCCCCCCCCTCTCTCCTATATCATAGAGATTCTAAATTGAATTTCACGTCGTAGTCGTCTCAACTTTTTTTTTCCGGAGAAACGAATCATCTCCACGCGAATATATATCCTTCAGAAAAAAACACGCGGCACATTTTTTTTTCGACATTGCACTCTATTCTGATTATATATAATTTTTTTTGGCCGTTTTTGTCATTATTTCCCTCATTTATTTTGCTTTCAATTTGTCTAATGGGCTGTATGTTATGAATTATTCAAAAAATTCGCGTTGGTGGAGGTTGATGAATAATAAACACTTATCAAATTTTCTTAATGAATAATAAACACTTATCAAATTTTCTCATTTCGGAAAATCGAACACAAAAAATGGGTTTTATTCTAGAAAACAAGTTACGAGTACTTAAGTGCACTCTGAATTTGATTTCTTTTTAAAACGAAAACATTTCCTTTCTCTGCATCCTGAAAACGTATCTTGCCTGCCTCACAAAATTGCGAACAATTGACCAAATTCCAAAAGGAACCTCGGAAGAATTCTTGGGTTAAAATTTAGAGTATAGATATTTACGCCCTGTATAAAAAGATAAGATTTAGGACCATAATATATTTCTGAAATGTTTCTTTTTAGGATTCATTTAACTTCTAATCGCATAATGTTGATTACATATATTTATGGGATATTTATTTATTTTATTTTGCTTAATCATAATTTTTAGCACTTTAGTAAACATTTGCTGGTTCAATTTCAGCAATGCAGAAATTACTATTCAAAAATAAAGCCAAATTATTTAATTAAATGAATTTCTTAATAAAACTATTTTCAGAAACTCAATATTTCTAGCAATTCAAGGCTGTTTGATATTTAAATTTTCTTGAATTAAAAATAGCAAAACTGCATTACAGTAATAATTTCTCGAAAAATTGAAAAAAAGAGATTTGTTAATAACAAATTCCACGTCCAATTTTGACACAGGGGAATTATAATATTTGTTAATTTGAGAGGACTACTTCTAATTTTCCAATTAATTTCATTTCTGTTTCTGACTGCTTCGAATTTCAATTACTATTTTTTATCATTATTGATTTGAAAAAAAACTTAAAGTTACATGCATTTCTATGAACAGGATAATCCGTAAAAACAGAACTATTTCACAGGACTTTTGATTTAAACTGATCACTAGAAGCACTTCGCCATTTTTCCAGTACTTTGAAACTGGAAATGTTCACCTCAAAATAATTACTGTACTATCGGGAAATTTGTTTTTACTTTTTATATTACAAATATTATCTAAATCAAATTTAACTATGTAAAAATTCCTTTCTATAATAGAAAAGCAGAAAATTGAAATTTCGGCAAAAACCAATATGTCTCAAATTTCACTTGATTTTAAGTTGTTTTTCACATGAAAAGTGTTGAACATCTTTTTTTTTTGAAGAAATATTTTCAGCTACCAACAAATATTGTTTCAATAGCCTGCGGCAACGATAAAAGATCAACATTTTTGTGAAACAAAATTCGTGCAAATTCTCATAGACTTCCTTCTTTGGGTGGCTTATGAGATCGTGAGAACCGACATTTCTTTTACATATTCATCAAGTATATGCATAATTGGCATTCAGCCATTTTTTCCAGTATATTTACTTCACGAAATTTGAGTGAATACGCCCATTCAACTAATTCCACTCCTTATTGTTGCTCCTATTCATACATACCTAGAAGTGCCCTCAAATCCCGGATTAATGCAATTTGTGGTCGCATACACGTGACTATGAGTTTCAGGCTTCGTGCATATTAGAAATCACATTATTGTTAATTGGGTTGGGTGGGGAGTTAGAAAAAATCTGATTTTATTGCTCTGATGTTGAAAAAATAATATTTTAATCTAGGTGTGATGTGAATGGGAAATTTCAAAATGGATCAATAGATAGAAAATTCGAATTGTAATTCACAGTATTAAAAATTAGTATTTTTCAAGTAATTGATTTTTAGAAGTTGGTCCCCCTATGATGCATATACACTATAAGTCATTTCTAAGCTTTTGAGCTTTCCTTCTACTAATCTCGCCTACGTGTGCAGGAGATGTACATTCAGAACAACAACATCTAACGGATATTTTTTTTTCAAATCCCGTTTAGAAAAAAGTAAAGTCATATTTCATATTCGATTTTTCGGCAGAAAATAGCATAATGCAGAGCTTTTCTGATTAATTTGAAAAAAAAAAAAACATTTTTTGAATAGGAAAGCTCTATATGATAATCTCGGAGTAAACATGCCGATTTAGGAAGCACGTGGATATTGAGGATCATAATAGTTAAACACTTCAGCAATATTTAAAAAATCTGAATATTCCTTAAAAAATATGTTTTTTTTTGGAAAATATTCACAAAATTTCTATTCAAACGTGTTTACTCCGCTCTTTTGTGTATCCCGCCGCAAATAGATGCAAATGCATTTTTTATCTCGAACCAATTTCTATGGTAATCTCGTGGAAGCGTTTCTCAATATATCCGGCTCTAATCCATGCCACCACTGAGCAGCACCACCTTTTTTTTGTTGCGAAACTTGGTCGCGCTCCACTTTCTCTTCTTTTCAGCTTTTATTCAAGTCTAGTCTTCTCCCCATTTTGAACCATCTTGACACGCATTCTTCTATTGTAAATATGTTGTTTTTCTTGGGCCAATGCTTAACACTTTTTTTTCCGGCATGTATGCTAGTTTTTGCTTCACTATGTCGCCCCCACACGTTTTGGAGCCTCACAGATCCTCGGCAATTTTTTTTTCTTTGTTCGAACAATCACGGCTCTTGTTTTGTGAGAAAAGTGCTGCCTGAATGTTTTGATTGAAGCGGTGCACTTGAGATGCAACTCTTTTCTATAAATGAACGAAAAATCTGCTCAACGATTTCATCCAATTTTTCCATTTCAAATGAAAATTTATTTTATGAGCTGCAAATTTCACATTATTCATTTTCTGCACAACTAACTTATGAAGATAAAAAAGTAGTTTTTAAAACACTATTAAGAGGGCTCGACATTCCGCATCGTTGATTTTGTCCAAATTCAAAACTACACCACTTTTGGCGATTTTAGAGAATATGGGGTGGCCATTGCTGTTCAATATGGCAATTCTCGTGGCGGTAATTGCGTCGACACCTGAAACACTACATCGCCTCTCGCAATCGGAGGTAATTTTTAAAATAATCAACTTTGAAATGTAATTACTATTTAGCAAGACCATTATTGGAATATGTTCAAAATGCGCGATGTCAATCTTATGGCCAAAATTGATATGAGATCATCTGGTGTGCTTTTTAGAACTCAATCGCCAGATGAACAATTAAAAATGGAGATTCTGATTCATAAAAGAACGGTGAGGATATTGTGGGCCAGAAAATCTTGGAAATATATTTTTTAAATTGCATCAAATGCCAACATATTTTTTTATTCTTTTGTTTTAGATTTCCGTTCAGTTCCCTGAATACGATGGCTGGCATCGCCGGATAACCTTCAAGGTTCCGAAGCATCTGGATGGTTCACACATATTTGACTTTACTCTAATGATAAACTCCAACACATTATTTATATATGATAATTGCACCGAAATCTTTTCCGATCAAATCGATGAGATGGACATAAGGTGCAAAAATAATTTGGATTTTATTTTCTAGAAAATTGTACTTCAGATTTGAGCACCCACAAATGGAATTAATTCCTGAATGGAATGGCCATTTCCCTATGAATCTTTCAATCGGCACCGGCTTCCCGTTGCGCTACAAATGTCACAATATTTCAAACCTTATGCCACATTATCATACACTTCGAATCGAGAATGTTGGACACCCAACGTCGTATAAAATTCATAGCTACCCAGTCAGCCAGGTGTTTGAAGCACCTGATGATTTCGACGGATGCAACGTAATAAACAGAGAATGTAAAACAATGAGCAAGCATTTCAAATTGTAGATTAATGAGGTTTACGTGAAAACTGGACAAACGGTTTCATTTGATTGCTATCATTGTAGTTGTACCGCAAAGTAAGAACTGGCAACAATAAATGTGTAGTATTAAGCATTTAGCAAAACTGTCGCTTGCAACGTCCCCAAATGTCCAAACCTCCACTGCAGAAACCCGGTTCTCCGAGAAGGCGACTGCTGTCCGAGCTGCGGCAAGAAGGTAATCAATCATAATCAGATATTGCGCAATCAGTAACTGCATAAAAATTGCAGTGCTATTACAAAGAATCGCACTCGTATCATCCGAATGGCGAGATTTTCTGGCCAGACCATTGCTATCGCTGCGTTTGTGATGACGGCGAGCTGAGTTGCGAGACAATGTGAGCACAAGTCGATAATTGATTAAAATAGTTTTAATGGTGATTTCAGAAAAAAACCGTGCCAAGAGCCGAAATGCCCTAAAAGTGATTGGATCTTCGAGAGTGAGCACCAGTGTTGTCCAAAATGCAAAAATTTTGCGGATTACTGTGCAATTCATCCCTGCAGTCCCAATGCTTCTTGTCATTCCGAGCGACGTGGCCCCCGATGTGTATGCGGATCGGTAGAAACACCAATTATACTAATTGGAAATGCGTCTACGTTTCAGGGTTATCGCGGAAATGGCACGGTTTGTCAAGATATTGATGAGTGCGCATTCTCGGAAGACGCCAAGGCGCAGGTTTGATTCATTTGGCCCTATTTTTAAGCGACACCGAATGAGGGAAGGAGGGAGTTTAGCGCGAGATTGAGGGCTCCCTTGAGATGGGGCAAGGTGTCATGGTGCGGTGAATAACACTACTCTTGGGATGCCTGTTAGTTTTAATAAGCACAATATGACGTGGGCTTGAGGAAGAAAAAAATTGGTGCCTTCAACAATATCGTTGAAGCTGTTCATAGGTGAAGATGAGGAGGGAGCTGATGTTGAGGATATAGAAAAAAAAAAGTTGAGCTGAGAATGCATGGAGGAAATTGAATAAGAAAGATTGGTATCAAGTCATACGAACTTGCAGTGGATAGATTTATGGGCTTCACATTTTTGCAACGGCGGGTCCCAATTTCCGAAAAAAATTGAGAGCTCATTTTTCGAACAAAGTCGGAGTAAAATTTGAGCGAACCGAAAACAATTGTGTGTATGGTAGCACTAATTTGCCGTCGTCTTCGTACAATATATCATAATTCAAATTTCAGCTTGGCGGATGTTTGAGCGGCACCGAATGCGTGAATACGCCGGGAAGCTTCCGGTGCAAATGCCTTCCAGGCTTTCAACGCGTCAGCAACAACATTTGCGTCCCACTCCTCCGCATCTAAATCATCATATCGGGCCAACAGCCAGCCTTCTCGACAAAGGAGAAAATAAAAACATACGAAACGCGTAGTATACCTAAATACATGGTTTTCCCCATTCCATTCTAGAGATACATATTTGCTATTTTCGATCCCTCATTTATTTTGAAAAAAAATAAAATCCGACCCGTTTCTCGCGCTCCCATATTTATTTTCCTTCAACCATCCAGACACTCTTGCTTATGTTCTGTGCATGTTATTTTTTTGGTTCAATGCTACTGCTTCAGCTTCAGATAATTGAATTCAATTTCGTGTTTCCCTCTACCTAATCTTCAATGCAAATAGCGTCAATTTGATGTTTGCACCACAGAAAAAAATCAATTAATAAGACAACATTTTTATTTTGCGATTCTTCTGTTTTTCGAATAAATCAATAATCGGGAGGTTAAAACTTCGTGAAACACCAATATCATCATTAAAAACCGGACGAATGAATACATAAGAGAAAGCATTTGTTTTGACAATGGCGTTTGCTCATTTGAATTCCGCATTATAATTAATAAGTTAAGACACACGAAACTGGTCAAAGGCCAAATATTTGTTGCATAGGTACAAAGGCAAGAGAACCTAATCGAAAGCATAATAATAATAATCATAACAGTGTACAATAGAATTGTTCAAATACTGTCAAATTCATCAAATTCGTCATATTTGGCAAGTGGCGGAGCTGCTCTGAGCAAATCAGCCACATCGAATCCGTCATCCTCGGACTCCAATTTTCGATCAATCTCCGCAAATTTCTCATTATCATCCTTCTTGTTCGCATTCAGCGTCGCTTTTTTCAATTTTGTTTTTCCAACGAACATATCCAGCTCCTCATCCTCACCAAGAGAGTCGCATTCGGATTCCTAGAAAACGGAATGAGAAAAAAATACAATTCGGCTTTTTTCGCATCTATTTTTTTTTGTGCGCCATGTTTCCTCTCCCCGAATTGTTTTCAAATCTCAAACATCGCCAATTCAATTTATTGCCTTTGCATTTTATCGCTTTTTAGAAAAAAAACTTTCTCAAAGTCTTGAAAACACAATTATAGCTTTTTCGGCCAAAAAAAAGCGAAAGACGAAGACAATTCCATTTCAACTTTTGGATTCAGTGGTTTTCTGAACTTTTAGTGGCGTTTTTTTTAGATTGTGCTGAGTCGACGAAAAATTTCTCATCAATTCTTGACACAAACTACACAGTTTTTTTTCTTGTTTTTGACAAGAATCATAGCTATTCGAAACAAGCTTTTACACATCGCAAAATTGCCAAACTTCACCATTTTCAAATATGTTTTTTTAGAAAAAGTCTACCGAAACATTAAACATTGTAATTTTATTACATTTTTGACTAAAAAAGATACATTGCTGCAAAAGAAAAGGAGAATATGAAATCGGTCAACAAAATCTCGGGTATTTTATTAATTTATAACTAAACTTTTGATCTGAATGAATATATTTTGTGTCTAAGGTTTTTATGATCTGATATCTGATAATTTAGAATATAAAGTTATTCGTGCATATATGTATCTGCATCTCGCATATACGAACAAAATGACGGCAATTTTTTGAATAAATTGTCATAACTTTACCTATATTTCTCTAATTTTTCTTCTCAAAATATCAAATATTAAGTTCAATTTGTGTTTTATTTAGCAAATCTACCTTATAATAGACATCATCTCCATTCACCGCACGCTCAAAGTTCTTCAATTGTGCCGAGCTCGTCGGCGTCGCCAATTCCATTTCGTGCGCGTGCTGCACTTCGCTACAATCAGAGACGTTTCAACAATATTAGCATGCTCCAAAAACTCACGGTGCATTTGATTTTGTTATCACCGCGGCGAGTTGGCGTTTTTTGCCAAGGTCGCCCTTCTTTCGTTTTTTGAATACTTGCCGTCGCGCATAGTTCGCCTTATAAGACGCCTCATCGTCATCGCCCGAATAGACGCTTTGCTGATCGGCTGATGAACTCTCGTCTAAAACCGTCTCGCATTTCGGTGAGTCGAATTCTAATCAAAATGCATACCCACAAAAACTTTACGACATTCCGCGTGATGTTTGCTCGTTGTCATAGTCTTGGCGCATTGATACATATGAGACAACGAGTGCGGTTGACCAAATAAAGCGAGTTGAATCGACTGAAGGCGTTCTCGCTCAAACCGATCCCCCTGAAATTTCAGCAAAATCTATTACATTTCTTCATATACATGTTATAAAGTCGACTAATATGCATGTCTCTGTGTAATTCAATTTCTCCCCACGGCTGACTTTATGTTCGCTTTCTTGGAATAGAGATAGCAGCATTCTTATCAAATCTCAGGTGTAACCCAATTTTCGCAGCATTACTTTTTAGTGTTCATGTACTTTTAGTGTTTCTGAGCACTCAATCAAACCAAATTTTTTTCCAAACGAAAGTTGTAGATTTTCAATTTTTTTTGGTAGCCTTAGCTCAATTTTTCTTACAATGCTTACCACTTTTTGGAATGTCGCATCCGTTGGATGATCGAGTCCGTTCGGAATCGATGAATATTTTTCATCAAACGCCAACATTGCCAATGAAATTCGATGCGAAACGATATCCGTCGGTGATTCGATATCAGCAAACGCGGTGACAATCTAAAAAACAAACAATTCGGCGTATTCACTTGAGTTTTCGCCTTTCCAACCTTCCAATCCGTCTCATTAAGCAATACATGAACCATGACGCAATCCGTTTCGTTCAATTTCTGTTCGAGTTCCTGCCGATTTTAATACGTTTAATTCGCGTTTGAAAACGAACGAACCTTGCCATGCCTTTCAGGAATCGTTTTGAATTCACGGATCGCGGCGCTCAACAAATCTGGACGCTCTTTGACGATATAAGCAAGCTCGGCAGGTACGTTGACGCTCGTCCTCTGCATTCCAAAACTTCTCGAAGCAGCCGCATCAAGTTTCTGTAATTAGTCATTCGGTAATTGTCAGCCATGTATGAAACATTTGGGTGGAATAAAAAATGAAAGTTGTGATCATGGCCCGCCAACCGGTTCCGCGAACAATATTGCCCGAATTTTCCAAGTTCATTATTTTCCAATTTTTGCTTCATTTTTTTTCCTTGTCGACCACACCCAATATGTACCTGTTTGATCGATTCCGTGACGAGAATATTTCGAGTCTTTTGCGATTCTTTACGAATCACGTCAATCTTTGGCAAATTCGGCCACTTCTTCTCGATTTCCGGTGTGATCACATGCAAAACTCCGCCATAGCCGAAGATCTGAAAAAAAAACGAAACCAAATTTGACAATGTTTTAAAATGTCGTTTAATTTTTCGTGAAAGCAAACAACCTACTAACTAAATCAGATAATTTATATTTCTTTAAACAAAATCACAATTATTATTTGATTTAAGCACGATTAAGAAAACTAGAACATTCCTCATATAAGCTGATTTATAGGTATCAAATCATCAGACGGAAAGTAGTCTTTTTAAAGGGGTTTTCCGGTTCTCCTTTTTTTCACATGATGGCCTACTGGCAAATCCGCTTTAGAGCACTCAAAACGCCTATTTTGAATGTTTCAGTGTTACATTCGCCATTTTTGTTTGAAAATTCCATTCCTACCATTCAACCATTATTGATGACTCATTTTTCTATTGCGCCAGTTCTTGTTCTTCCTTCGAAATTCTTGTCATATTCAAGCCCATAAAGTTATACACATATATATATATATTTTTTTATGAGTTGCGCACTGGCAAGAAAAAAAAGTTCGTCTCATTCATTCGTACATATTTTCCGAGACCCCTTTCTCCTCCTCTCGTCGAGCGGCCAAAACTTGCGCAGGATATGTCTTGTATGCGAGCTTACTAGTCGATAATTAAGGCGGCAGGTGGAAATTGGGGAGACAAAATTAATTCTCCCAATTTCCACCTTATTCTACTGGAAATACTCACGTTTTCCACGAATTTCTTCGCGTCCGTCACCCATTTCGGCACAACTTCATTTTTCAAACATTCAACGTAGAACGGATTCGCGTTCGGCGTCTCGGTTTCGATGCTAAACGCTATTCAGCATATACTATATCCCTTTCTTCTCATAATCGCTTACCGAAATACAAGGTCATCCAACTCGTTGGATAGCGAAAATAGGATATTGATTATTTTGTATGTTTCATTTTCGGCCAAGTCCAACGCAAATTCGCCGCGCAGCGGGATGCCCGAGTATCCTAAAGAAAGGTATTTTTTCGGCGATTTTCTAAACCAAATTTTTTTGTGAAATACCTTGGCAAGATAGCAATATACCAGTTGAAGCGAACACAAATTCTTTGAGCTTTTCGACAATACTTCTTGTTAAGTCATCAGCACTTGTCTCATTTCCGCGATAGATATAAAAGTATAATTTACCTTTATTACCCATGTTCGCGCTGAAAAAATTGGATATGATTGTTGTAATAGAAAACCAGAATGAGTAGCGCGAAGATATAATAACGAATGAATGAGTAATACTCAAGTGCAGCGGAGCGCATATGATGCCATCTACGTTTTTTTTTTCAATTAAGGGATTGGTTTAATTTGAACGTGAGAAAGTAACGGCAGTGGCAGTAAACGCCAGAATCAATTCCCCTGAGTCATTCAATCATTCTTCGTTTACCTTTTACCCGTGTATATTCTAGAGACGCATATGAAAAAAAGCGAGTTGTGAACGAAAGAGAAAGTGCGTTTTTGAAGCGTTTTGGGATGACAACATGTCAAAATGAGGCCGTCAATCTTTTTTTTTTCATTGATTTTTGGAACACTGGACTATGATAAATGTAGGAGTTTGTTCTGGACGAGTGTGAAAATAATGAGCCAGTTTTTAAGCGCAATTTTTTGGGAGGAGCGCGTGGGGGGCGTTCAATAAAAAAAAAAAGTGAGTTATTGAACAAATAGTGTCGCTAGCCAACAACAACGAATGTACCAGTTCGTTCCTTGGCGTGAAAGAATTGGAAATGCGCTAGCCACTATTAAATAGAACTAGTTTCGACAAGTCCAGAAAATTTTTTTTATTAAACTGATTCAGTTTGGTGCCAAAATTTGATGCACTTTTTCGATTGAAGTGGCGGCAAAATGAAGTGAAATAAAAGTGGCCGAAACACATGTACGAGACGAGAGAGAAAGAGATGGGATGCGAGTAGTTGAGGGGAAGGGTCATCGTTTTTCAAACAATTGTAGTGGTGGTGTTCAGTTGGTTCGTACACAGTGAAGGGAAGAGGAGGAGAAAGGGAGGGGGGGGTCGCGGGGTTTGTTCTCCTCCCGCCCGGAGCCGCAATCCTTGTTTCTCTCAATTTTCGTGAGCCTTTTGGCTATTTCGCCCTGCGGGCACACTAGTACCCGACGCACATGTATCGATTAGTGGCTAGTCGTGAGGCGCGAGAGCGAAGAGAGGGGGGGGGGTGACCCCAGCTGTGGACTTAGAGTAGCCTCTACCAACATAAAGGCTTTCCTTCCTTCCTTCCTCGCTCAGCCCCTAATCATCATTAATAAATTTTTTCATCTCTCTCGCACCGCCCCAATACAATTTTGTAACGCCCATTCAATAAATAACGGAGCTATCTATATCTATATGTATATATATATATATTTATATACATACTCTCAAAATTGAGAAAGAGGAGAAGATGAAGGAGTGGAAAAAATGAGACGAAACGAGAGAAAGAGCCTAGTCATCTTCTTCTCCTCCCCCTCCTACTCTTATACTCCGTTGCCTGAAGCATGCTTGTGCTCTTCAGTCTTCAATTTTTTTTTCGCTCCATTTATTTTCTTTAGTTTGTCTTCCTATGATTAGTGTTGTTAATTTGTGGTTTGTTGCTTCTAGGCGCGGCACAGACCATCATGGAGATTGAGAACATCGTCGCAAACACGGTATACATCAAAGCGCGAGAAAGTGAGAAGCTTGAATGGTGATTCCAGTTTTTTTTACCAATCTCTTTATATAGGTGGCGGGCAGAAGAAGGGTAAAAGCAAAAAATGGAAGAACTATTTGCAATTTCCACACTATACGGAGTGCTTATCGCTAAAAAACGATATCGATGCTAGTTATGAGTTTGTTGTCGAAAAGCAGCCCATCGGAAAAGCGCTCTTTCATGAATACTGTCAAGCTACCAACTCGCAATATCACCAATGTTGCGTTTTCCTCACAAAGGTTTGCATAAGCTTATAAGAAATTTATTTGAGTTTTAAATTCCATTTTAGGTTGAGGAGTACGAAACATCTGATGATGATGGTCAATCTCGTCGGGAGCTGGCTCAATCAATAGTTAAGATGTTGTCTCCGCAGCCAGATGAAAATCCATCGGTCGGTTTTCACCTGCGTTGCCATAATCTCAAACAGATTTTATTGCAGTCTTCCAATGACGAACAAACAATATGGTGCTCATTTCTTCCCGATGAGATCATAACATCATGCCTTGCGCTTGCGGACTCAGCCGCCCAAGAAACCGAACCTCGTAGCGATATCTTCAGCGAACCTTATAGGTTAGCCATCGTTCATATTCAAGTCAACGAATTTGAAATTCATAGACTTTTCATTAATGAGTCGCTCGCGCTTCTTGAGTAGGCAATTTCTATTCGCGCACATTTCGCGTCCAAGTAGTAGTGCAGCACAATAATAGACGAGCTAGAGGATGGGGGTGTGCTCGTTGTTTTTTTTTTGTCTGTAATAGGCTCTTTATGTTAGTATGATGATGATGATGAGAGTCGGAGAGCTGCAATAAATCTGGTGGATTAGCCAAACGCTGCAGCGTTTTGTTTGCTGGTGAGAATGTCTAACAATGACACCTCCAATGTGCAATAAATTTCTTTACCTATATTATCCAGAATGTTTTTTTTGCTTTTATTCTCAATCAGTTATCTCGTTTCTAGTTATTCGACTAATCGGCTTTGCGCTTCAGTGAAAGGTAGAATTGATTAGCATATAATCGTGAACATTGTGAGTTCAAGATTTGATCAAATTGACGCACTAATTGTGAAACTGTAATTACGAGAAAATACTAATAATAATAATAATAATTTTTTTCCTAATAAATTACTAATGAGCCCATGTATAAAAATATTTTCATTTCAGACTTGTTAGAGCATTTTTAACCGAGGAGCCTTTTAAACAATTTTCGGATTCCATGTATTTTCATCGATTCCTGCAATGGAAATGGCTTGAAAAGAGGCCAGTGGATAAACACACGTTTCGATTATACCGAGTCCTTGGCAAAGGCGGATTTGGCGAAGTGTGCGCTTGTCAGGTAACACGCTACTACTCAGCCGTCAATTGATTCGTCTCGGACGTTTATTTTTCGTTTTTTTTTGCAGGTCCGCTCATCGGGCAAAATGTATGCGCTCAAAAAATTGGAAAAGAAGCGGGTGAAGAAGCGCCATGCCGAAACGTTGAGTCTCAACGAGAAACAAATACTCCAGCGTATCAATTCGCCGTTTGTGGTGCGTTGCAATTTTTCTCCCCCTCCCAATAACACCACACACCCTCCCACTCTTCTTTTTCGTTCTTCCTCCCAATGGGGCGATGTTTGGGGGACGGGGGGGGGGACTCCTTCCTGCCTTACCCTCCGTCCCACCCCACCTAATGAGATGAAGTGGAGAAGAATTTGATACGATTTTATTTTAGGTGAGCTTGGCGTATGCCTATGAAACAAAGGATGCGCTTTGTCTGGTGTTAACATTGATGAACGGCGGTGATCTCAAATTTCACCTATACAACCTGATGCCGGGCGGATTTGACGAGAAGCGCGTGCAGTTTTACGCCGCTGAAATCACTCTCGGGCTTCAACACCTGCACAGCGAGCACATTTTGTATCGCGACCTGAAGCCCGAGAACATATTGCTCGATGATTACGGCCACGTTAGAATATCGGATCTCGGTCTCGCTGTTGAACTCAAAGAAAATGAAGCAATTAAAGGCCGAGTGGGAACCGTTGGTTATATGGGTATGCTGTTGCATTTTCTCATTTCTTTGCTACTGACGAGCACCAGGAGAAAGCTCGTAAAAATCGGGAAGATGAAAGAAAAAAATATTATTGTTATTATTTTTTCTTATTTATTGGTATATGCAAAAATAGAATGCAATTGCATAATTATAAATGAGCCGAAAATTTTTTTTCATGGAGATGAAAATTGCAGAGTACGAAATGATTTAACGCTACCCCTTTTTTCTGACGTAAAATTATTTTAGTGATCACGTTTTTTTATTTTCGATTGGTGCTACATATGAATTGAGACAAAAAAATTTGAGGCAATTATTCAATGAATTTTTGTATCGAATACAACACCATGTAAAAAGTGCGACATCTGTTTTCATTTTTTTCTGTTGTTGTCATTTTTGTTACATATATTTGGAATCTATTGCAAAACATATGGAGATGTATTATTGCGTTCGCAACTGGATCCACTTATTCCAAAAGATGAATGATCTCGATTTCCGGCCGCCATTCAATCATTCCTACATTCATACGGTGCTTTTAGTATTTGGCTCTCTTATTTTTCAGCGCCGGAAATTGTCAAAAATGAGAAATATTCATATGGCGTCGACTGGTGGGGCGTTGGATGCTTGATTTATGAAATGATCGAGGGCAAGGTTTGTATTCGAGTTTGCTTCATTTTCATATCCATCATCATAGGCGCCATTCCGGCAGCGAAAGGAGAAAGTGAAACGCGAAGAAGTTGAGCGACGCGTTCGCGAGGACCAAGAGAAGTATTCAGAAAAGTTTAGCGAGGCGGCTCGAACTCTTTGCCGGTTGGTGCTTTCCTCAAAATAAGCCAACACAACGTCAACCCGCAATGTTTTTTTTTTCAGAGGCCTTCTTCACAAGGAGCCATCATTCCGTTTGGGATGTCGACGCGTGGGAAGGCCGGAAGACGGCGCCGAGGAGATTCGCGCTCATCCATTTTTCAACACGCCGGATTCGAACACTGGAAGGGAACCAGTGCCTTGGAAAAAGATGGAAGCCGCTAAAGTAGATTAATGCCGCTCTCTGAAATATTCGAATTTGTATTGTAGGTGACGCCTCCATTCTGTCCCGATCCACGAGCGGTGTATGCCAAAGATGTTCTAGATATTGAGCAATTCAGCACTGTAAAAGGTGTTCGTCTCGATGCCAATGATACCCAATTCTATGGGAAATTCAATACTGGATGTGTCAGCATTCCGTGGCAAAACGAGGTAAACTCTCTCATCAAAAGGTAGTAGTCCACAGACGCTCATCAATTTCCACCATTTCGTGTCGATGAGTGCGAGACGGAGAAATAGATGGCGAAACTGGCAATTTAATGAGCCAACGTTATCCTAATTTGAATTTCTGATTATATGCTAGTGGCAGGAGCGGAATAGCAACATTATTCTGAAGAATAAGCGCACGTAGACACTCATGTATAAAGAAATGCATTTAAAAATTAATGAATCCCGAATTAGAATCGAGAGCATGAAAGTTTTTGAGAGATGCACTACTTTCTTCAAACTACATGAAAAATGACAACTCGAGAAATAAGCTATTAGAATTATGATGGAGAGGGACCAAAATAAGCAAAAGCAATCTCTTAATTCCTTCTAAGGCAATAATACGATTATAATTTACATTAGTCATATAACTAAATATAAATGAACTTGAAAATGAAAAAAATCGCATGTGTTTCAGAGAAATGCTTTAATTTGTAGATGATTGAAACCGAATGCTATGCCGAGCTAAACACATTCCATGAAGAAAACGGGGAACTCGTTTGGAACCTGCGGCCCGATTCATTGCTCAATGATGAGCGCCGAAATGGCACCAATAAGCCAGGATTCTTTGCGCGGTTATTCCGCCGAAAGGTAATCATGCAAGTCTAAACATGTCTTAAATGTTTATAAATAGCATAGTCGTTGTATTTTGTTGTGGCCGACGAATCACCATCTGAACAATAAAAATTGCCCTTTCTCCCCCACCCCCCTTCCCCTCAATCCAATTGTTTTTTGATTATAAACGGTTTCTTTTTGGTTGCTTGCAATCGGATTTTCAGAACGCTGGAGGAGGACATCATCAGCAACAGCCAACATCTAGTTCAAAAAGCCAGTCGTCATAAATGTACAGCATTGTGCCTTTTTGTATATTAAATACGAGCATATTATCAGCAACCTCGACGATCTCAAACCACCCATCCCCAGCTACTTAGGAATCTTTTATATGTGAGTAATTTTTACAACAAAAAAAAGATCACGATGAATTCGAAGGTGGGTTGCATGCGGAGAATCTTTCCCTATTAGTGCATTTGTTTTTAGTAAAGCACCTTAAGGGGGTCCCACGATATCATAATAATATTTTGAGTTTAATTTATTAATTTTTTTAAATTTCAGAATATTGAAAATGCAAGATCTCTACACGACCTTTCAAGAACTGAGAATGACAGTCAAATTAAATGTAGTGCGGCGCTTCGACAGAACCGCGCAGCTTCTGCTTGTGGACGCACAAATCTTATTTGAACTTGCCACAGCCTGCTATTGCGAATCTAAAGCTTTATGTGTGTATCAATTCGTGTTTTTGGTTTTTTTATTTTGAGATTCATTTTTTTACAGAGCCATCTATTTTCGTTTACCCCCTCCCACACTTCCCAGTTTCTCTTTCTCTCCCTCTCTCATTTTGTTTGAATTCTAAATTCGAAATTCTGTTACTATTTGATTAATAACGATATCGGCTTCTGGGTATCTATTTGTTTTATTGTTTTTTTTTAATATTTAAATTATTTTTCCTATGATTTTAATTAATAATTCGAGCTTTTTACCAAATCCCCAGATTTTAATAAAAATTTTTATACTTCCTTATTTGTTTGTAAAAAGCGCTCTCTCGATTTTATTAATCGAACGATGGGGGGGGGTGGGCGCAAAAAGCAATCAAAATATCGTAATAATGGAATCGCACAAAAACTAATCTTTTTCTAAGGGTATTAGAAAAATAAATGACGAGAATTCTTAATCCCAGAAATGCTAATGAATCAGTGCTGCGAATTAGGGTTTTACATCTATAAGACTACGGTAGCCATTTTCCAATTTCGAGCTGTCGAAATCGAATTCATTGCCATTCATTTCATTCCCAATAGTTTTGAAGAAATTGGCGTGGCACTCTAAAAAATTGGAAATCCACCGAATGCGATAATTACAGCTTTTGAATTGACGATGTGCGATGAGATGTAATCCGAATTAATCCGTCGAAATTGAGTTTTAGAAATTCTCAATTCAAAAATTGTACGTTTACGAAAATGTGGATAGATATCAATGTTCAAAACATTTTATCAATAATTTCTGACAATGATAATGTCCCAAGTGCAACGCGGTTGAAGGACAATCAACCGTTTTAAATATTGAAATAATAATGTTGGTTTAAAAATGGGGCAAATAAGCAGTATTTGCTGAAAAAATATTTCTGTTATCCTTTAATCGTCCAGTACATGAATGTACAAGGAGAAATCACCAAAATTTCGACAGTGGCTAACTCCTTACCAAAGAACATTTCGAAATAAAACCTTTGGTTTTTAGTTTTTTTTTTGCAAATTTTTCTCTATTGCTACCCTTTGTCTAGTTGTGCGTGGGAAATCGTCATTGCCACCACACGTAGGAGTGAGAAGGCGAACCAATAAAGCCTCACGATTCTATGAAATTTACGTCTCGTTACAAAATTCGTCTAGAGCTTCCGCAGGCAAAGAGTGCTCGTAATTGCATTTCAAGATACTTCAAAACGGAAGATGGTCCGCGAACTTTGTTTTCTTCCACAAAAACTCACGTTGTGTTCTGATTGCGAACTAGATTTTGTCTCGGTTAGCTTTGTCATTTCAACTAGATCCAATTTTGATAATTGGGTTCTCTCTATCGCCGAATGAAATTGAGCGAATTAATTTTTTCCCATGCCTACATCACTTGGGGTTCTTTCGGATTCCTCTTTTTGCGCGGACAAATTCAATAAATCATGTTATGCTTCTTCATTCGTTAGTATTTTCTTCTCCTCCAACTATCCGTTTTTTTTTCATTATTCCCCTTAAAGCTCATTTGAGATGTTCATAATAGAAAAATGAAGGAAGACTTTCAGCCGTGCGCAGCTTTACGTGGTGCTTCGGGCGTTATCGGATGAGCGCGGAGCACGTACGAAAACTGCGGACGGCACAAGTCGATCACCATGTAATAATTGAGTTTTTGCACTGATAGCAGCAGAAAGCAGACCTGAGGGCAGTCGGCTGGTTCAACAAGCCAGCACGTCGTATAGTATTATTTTGTGGAGCGGGGGAGGTGGAAAATGGGGGGTACCAAAAATGGGCGTGGAAGGAACCTCTCTCTCGTCAAAAATGGGCGGCGCTTTTGGAATATGTACACTGGCGACACGACAGAGAACCAGAGTGATGGTGCTGGTGTCGATGGAGGGGGGGGGGACAAAAATCTTTTTTTTTCGTGAAAATAAGACGAACGGTGAAATTGATGATGATATGAGGCAATTTATATATATACAGTGTCGCTCCTCCTCCATCCACGTCGGCGGCTGAATAGGAATCAATAAAACTCTTCCGACCGTCGCGTAAAAATTTTTAATGGGGGGGGGAGGGGGGGGGGCTAGGGGATTTTTTTTTCATGCATGTCAGGCTCGAAAAATTCGATAGGAAAAAATCAATATTTTTTTGTGAATCCAACCAACCGAATTGAATAATAGTGAAGTGGTGTACCTCAAACTTGTTGAATGGGTCTCGCGCGGCTCGCATGACGACGCACGAATAACACTAATAATTCGAATAAGAATATGGGTGAGAAGAAGGTCGAGAAAGGACGAATCTTTCGGCTGGTGAATAGTCATCTAAAACTTGAGAATCGAGTGGGCGGAGCGATGCGCAGGCGGCCGGCGACAAAATCGAGGTGAAGTGAGGTCGTTTGGTAGCAATTGGTGAAAGGGGGGGGGCGGCTGATCGAAATTTAGATACTGGAATGAGTACAACCGCAAGACACTCTTCAACAATTTCCAATGTAATCCATTAATCCTTGATTGTTGCAACAAAAAAATTGAAAATCGACAATGAATGTACATTTAATTTTGTAAGAAGGATAAACGATGATCCTTGAATATCATCGCCTTAAAGGGAATGCTCTTCGTCATATCATAATTAAATAGAAGAGCGTATGCGTTGAATTCTTCAACACTGTGATCTATAATGAAATCGTCGTATTCCTAATCTTGTTCCCTTTCAATTTTCGTACCACACCGTAATTGCCTTTTTTTCATTGACACAACAGAAATAAAAGTCGATTTGATAGCACCGATCTAATCGATTTCAACTGTTCATTAAAAAGGAATTGAGGATTGAAGGGAGGGTGGAGAGGGGGGGGGGTTGTGTGGTGAATAGCAATACATACAGTAGATTTGTTCACCTGGCAGCCTATACAAAATAAATTTAATAACAACGGAATGGTATATTGTTTGCGTATTGTTCGAAAAATGAATACAATAGCGGATTATTGGCCGCCCACATCAGCCAAATGACAATTCGAAAGTAATTAGTATGAAGATTGATTCATCGGAGGCCGCCAAAAAAATGATCCGCCCTGAAAACTCATTCTTATATGTGTAATTATATGCCGAAAATTGCCTTCGGAATGTGCGTTCATGCAATTGAAACCGTGAAATCTCCAAACACCGATAACTCATTGAAAAAAAAAAAACACATCGTGATTTTTTATTTTCTGCTGCTATGTATTATGCTCCTTAGTCATTTTATAATTTTTTGCACTGCAATCGTTATTAACGATGCGGTCTAGAATATGGCAAATTTTTTAGAATCGAAATTAACATCGAAAAATTATTGAACGTGTTGAAATATTTGGTCAAAATTTTGAGGTTCCTTAATCAAAAATTTTAACAAATCAAACATTTTCGAATTCATCATTTGACGTCTCAAATTGTGCGAATCAAGTTTGCAAAGTTCTCCTCTATTCAAGCGGAACATTTCCTTTCATCTGGAACTATCAATTGTATCCTTTATTTGTCGCGAAAAAGCTGTACATACGATCGTAAAAAAAGCGAACGCCATTTTTCGCACGCTTTACATTTTCTTTTATATTCCATAAAGCGCGCAATTTCAACAGGCAATGACGAAACACACTTGACATGACAAAAATCGCGTTTCGATGTCCGATAACACGCGCGTCAAATCTCGAATAGCGATCGTCTACGCCCGCGGCTATCAGAATTTCGAATCTGCCCATTCATTTTCCGATCTGCTAATAAGACCGTGTTTGGGTATTCAACACACACAAATTTCAATCTGCGGACGTGTTTGCATCCATCTCGCATACTGTTTGCTCTTCGCACTGATAACAACAATGATATATTGTTGGGCACGTCTGCCTGAATTGAAGGAACATCGAACCGATCGAAATCGGGCAAACGTTCTGTTTACAAAGTTCTGGATAACTCGTCATCGATGCGTAAATAAACAACCAACCAAATATGGCGGAACAAGTTTTGTGGCAGGTGTACTCAAGCCCAGGAAACCCCCAACTCATTCCTTACTATCGACATCATATGTAAAGTCGGGGTAATTAAAATTTCGTGTCGTTGTGCACACCAATTATCGTCTCAAGGGCACCGGCGTATTGTTTTCATTAAAATCGTACCGCCTTATATGGAACATGTAAAGGTACAAAGTGTATTCCAAACTTCAATGAGGATTAAATCATCCTGTCTCGCCGACATTCGAAGCAATATCACAGATGCACGAATTTTGCTGGTATATAATAATATGACAATGGTAAAAGAAAGAGAAAAAACTTCCCATTTGAAAAGAATAAATATAGAATGGCGAAGAAATAAAAAAAAACGACTAAACGAGTTACAAATTTTAAGATAGTCTTCATAAAATTTTCAAAGTATTGCAAATTTTCTTTGTAAACTATATACGAATCGTTGGAAACAATAAAAAAGGCGGTCGGTGCTGTTGGCAATTGGTTGAGCATAATTTGTCGCAAAAGATAAGATATCAAGTGGTTGACCCTGTGCAAAAAACAGTTACACCATCAGTTGTAGCATGAGCGATCATATGCCCATTGTGGTCTCCAGGTGCGCTCGCAATTGTTTACATTCTCTATCAATTTGATTAATTTTATTTAGAGTTACAATGGAAGACAACATGTTTGAGCCTCGTCCAATTCCACGAATTACTGTTGAAGCGGTAAATCCGTACGTGCCAAGGTAATAAGCCTCGTGCTCTTAAATTCATATTTCTAGTTTTCAGGCGATCAATAGTAGAGAAATTGAGAACACCGTATATTGCAGTGTCCGTCATTGCTCAGGTATTCTTATCAATTTTCGGTCGAATTCCTTATTTGGAATTATTATAGTTGACCCTTGGGATTCTTGGAAATAGTTTGACGCTGGTGGCAGACGCGACGCGAGTATTCGCTGATCATCTTGAGCAGTTTAACTATGATCGAACTGCTACACCGGGATCGCGGCTGACAGGTACCTGAATATGATGAGCCTTTCCACCACTCATTGTCCACCAATATTGAATTTTCAGAAATCATTTGTGTTGGAATCACTACTATCATTATTTTTCTATTATTCGTCGCATTTTTATTAACTGCCTCGACACGTGCTGCGACAATGACATTCGACGTGAGTCTCAATGATAAACCTTTGCAATTGTCGAAATTTCTAGATCAATCGAATTTATCTGTTATTTGGCACAGTGTTGGCAATGACATCAAACACATTGCAAACCTTGAATCATATGAAAAGTGAGTATTTTTCATAAAATTACAGCAAAGTCTTTATTAATACCTATTTTGTACATCTGTTTTTTATAGTCTGTAGCTGAATAGATAAGGTTACCATTATTTATAGTTTGTGACAATGTTTGATAGCATATTATGATTTTATGAGTGTTTTAAATAATTAGAACATAAAAAAAAGTTTTTTTCCTGTCCCTTTTGTTTGCATATAAAAGATCATACCTTGTGACTTTAAAACTAAAAATATCAAGTTTCGCCTAAAAAATGTTTGGCTTATTTTTCAGATTGGAAGCAAGAGCCATTTCGAAATTCCGAGGAATCGAAATACAACTATCGGCTGCAAATCATCCATGGATTCGGCTACCACTTTATTGCCTATTTTCTCTTGGTTTCATCACTTCTTATCCTCTTGAGTGTAAGGACAATTTATCTCATAACAAATCATCGTCCATATGTGCAATTTTTTATAGAAGGACTACCTTCTCGCCGACGTAATAACCACATATATCACCAGTTTGCTGATTCTTGCCAACGTCTCAGCGATTGCTTTCCAGCTTTACAATGAGTATTTCTCTTTGGAGCATCCGCAAGACGAATACGAACCTTTGCAATAATTCTTGTTGTCATTCTATAAATAATTGAGAGCCTTTGGGCATTTATATAGATGGCGCAATTGGGTTGCTAACCGGAAGATGGGGGGTTCAAACCCACCCGGGAGCAAAACGTTTTTGCGGTAGTGGTAGAGTGTAGGAGGAAGAGATGAAGAAAAAACAAAAAATGGCTCATAGCGCTCGTTATGAAAAATTGCCTCACTTATTGCACCACTAGCAACCACTGAAACCTGTTCATGCTTTTAATATTTCGCGAACTTCGCCTTGCCTGCATAATTTATATATAACGCCATAGAAGATGAAGAAGCCTGACTGAGTCGTCATACTGATTGGCTCAATCTGGATGGCTCATTGCCATTTCAGTCAAATTGTGTCGTAAAGTCCATCCACGTCTTTTTCGAAATAACAAAAACATTTGAATATGCGTACGATTGAAATTTCCAACCATCTTGCATCACAATTAACTAGTTCATGCATAGAATATTTGCATTTCTCTTAAATTTTTTCTTGTTTGCACTTTTAGGATGCCTGAAACCCTATGAATCGCAAAATTAATTAGATATTATTTCTTATGTAGTATTTGGGGGGGATTAAAAGGTTTTTTCCAGTAATTTGTTCCAAATGGTAGAATTGATGACATTGCCTAAATTTTTAATTACGTATCATTTCGAGAAATAGCAGCACTCAGGCAACTTCTACAAGTGTCATTCATCCAAAAAGATTTATATTGTTCTACGGGAACCTAAGCTTATTAAAGAGGGCACACCTCGTTTATATCTGTCAGATACACGTATTTCCCACTGAAACCATAATTTCCGTCCATGCGTTTCCGCGTTTTGTTCGCTCGCCAACAACTTCGAGCCCAATTCATGACATTTCGCAAGTTGCATGAGTGGTAAGAATAAATACCATCAGGTTGGTCCAATATTATGCAGATTTTCGTGTCGCTCGCTGAATAAACGCGCGAAAAAAATTGCGCGACGCGAGTGACAATCGCTAAAGGAATTTACATGCGCCGCGTCGAAAAATGCAACACAAAGAGTTAACTGAGTTTACCGATTCGTCTTGAGAAAAGTGAGAAAAGAGTAGCTTATTGTGCACACAATGATTGTTTCATTTCTTTTTTGCTAATCTTTCAATTCAATGTTCGCAATTTTAATGTTCAATGAGTCATTTAATCCTATTGAATTTTTATTTTGAAAAGTTCAACGCAAACATCAATTAGACCCCCTCTCGGGCAAATTTTCTAACATGGACAATTGTGGACAAACGCAATGAATTATTGATATTTCGTGTTTATCTTTTTAATTTTTTTTCTGCCTAATGACACGTTTTTTTTTCACGACCAATTTTCATTTTTTGTTTCTCCGAATTTTTAATGGTGGAATCGCATACCAATATGTTTTTTTTCGTTCATTCTCTTCTATTCAATTTCCTTAAATAAGATTTATTCGTTTTTCTTATCTGATCACTCCCAACCAGCTCAGACCGAATCCATCGCTTACCAAACTCTTATAAACGAATATAGAAGGAACCAAAAAGCAGCCGCTAACAAACTGCCGGAAAAAAATCGCATTAGATCATTTAATTTTTGAATCGTTCTTCGGCGTTTTCATTGCTAGGAGGAAAGGGACAAAGATTCAAATTTATTGTGAATTGTGCCTAAAATATACGAGCATTGCAAAAAGTTAGATATGAGTTAGATATGAGATATGATAATGATGATGAGTTAGATATGATCCTATTGTTTACAACAAAATTTTTCCAATCGGGAGCCTATCGAAGCCATTTTCGAAAATGTTGCCGTTTGCCTTAAAGTGTGGCAATTTTCGTTAAAGTCGAATGCCTTTTCGAATCAGCCTATTATATTGACAAGATTACTCTTCAATGTCTTCATTTCCCCTTCTTACCTCTACCTCTAATTGGTCTTGGATGGATTGAAGAGCCTCCAATAATCGAGCGAAGACATTGTTCTTGAAATCCACCGATCCATCAAAATGTGAGGCGCAATTACTGGCATGAATCATAATTATGAAAATATGATTTGATTATATAAAACGTTATATTATATTAAGGAAATTCACACGCAACTGTTCAAAAAAATAAATTAATTTTGGTTTACCTGCGGCACGCGAAGCCAACTACGAATCCAAAATTAGGCCCTATTTATTTCTTTCCTCACGTATTATATTTCACTGTCCTTTTGCTTTGATGAAATTCGACGCTGTAAGAGTAGAGCAGATCAGAAAAATGAAAGAATGACTAATTTTGCGCTTTAAGACAATTACTAGCGTTGTTTTGTGGCTGTCATTTCCATGCAACGCTCATTATAATAGAATTCTCGCGGATTATTGCCATCCTCATTTTTTGGCGGCTCCTTCCTTGTACATACTATATATTTATCCACTCCTATAATTATGTATATCCATATTTGTAATGGTGGCCAAAGAAAGTTTTTTTTTTGTCTCACGAAAAAAAACCTTTTTTTTCGGAAAATTGTCTTCACCTACGCTTGTTTCTTTTAAGCGGACCACTCTTTAAGTAAGGTCCCACCGACACTTTTCCTGCTATAATTTGCTTCTATTGCTTTGTTTTACCTAACAACCTTCAATTCTTTTTTTGGGCGGCGGGGGGGAATGAAAGCGACATCAAAAATTAAAGTAGTCAGCCATAGAAATTTGATATTGTCGTACTACTCGTAGACGCTCGAATAAAATTGAAGTCTTCCTACTTTCCCCGTCATCCATTTTTTGGTGTGGATACAATCGAACTCGATATCATTGCCATTATTTGTCTTCATCCTCATCCATTATTTTCCTGGACGAGAAGAGCCCAACAGAAAACAATAACATATTGCTGGATGTTCCATCCCGATGAAAAATAGATGAAGAAGAGCGTTTACTGAAAATCAGTGTGTGTGTGTCGTCATTATAACAGTTGAAAATTATAACAGTTGCCACATAACATTATAACAGTTGCCACATAAAATGCAAATCTTAAAGCGGACAAATCCGTTTGAGTATGCACTTGATGCGAAATTAAAATTTCCTCTGTTCACTTTTTTTTCCAAATAAACAATCGGAATATATAAGCCCTTTTAATCGCTGAAATGAATTTTTTTAGGAAGAATGGGTTTTACGAAGATCTAGTGTTGAAATAATCCTAATTACCCCTGTTTTTTTGGTTGTTGAAAGATGCTGTGTTTGAATGAAACCAGATGGAGGATTAAATGAAGCTTCTCGCAAACTTTTCGGTTTAAATTCACCATATTAAATAGGCTTTGCGCTTTAACGAGTATCTTAAACGAGCGGTCTTAGGATCTTTCCGTCGTTTTTTTTTTTGACAGAAATGTTTTTTTGTTGGACCCTAATTTCAGTATTCCTATTTATTGCCATCACACGATAATACGTCTCGATATTCTCCCTTGAGATTTTTTAATGCGCAATTTCTTTGTTTTGAGCAATTTCAGCAAATCATCGTAGGCGCAAAAAAAACGCTAGAAAACTTGGTTGCTTTTTATTCAAAAATTCCGACAAAAGAACACTTCCTCTATTCATAACTATTTTTAAATGCATTTTCACCACGTGACACAACTTTGGAGGTGGGGGTGGACAGACTTTCGGAATGTACTTTCAACATTTTTTTTTTCACGGCTTCTTTCAAAACCGAATTTTGGAATTTTAAGACTGTTGGTTGAAAATAAGAGTTTGATTTCCACTTTAAGAAAATTTGAGTTTGATTGAATCTGGTCTCGCAGCGAATATCGTATTCTCCATTTTCAGCCTGAATTCCATTAGCATTCACATTATTAGATGTAGCTTCTTCTTGCAATCTTTTCCCAAAAAAAAAACAATCACCAGCAAACATACTTGAGCAGGCAAATTTATTTATTTCCACTTTTTGGTCTCTCTTCACTCATTCCCTTTTTAAGAAAAATATTTAGAAAAATTTTTTAAATGACATCATTCCTTTATTTTTTTTTAAATATTACTGTCATTCAAACTATATTGAATTTTTCAGACTTGAAGAATCGTCTATGGAAATAAGATAGGAAGAAAACAGGGGGGATTCGCTCACTAGGTTCGTATTCCTATTACGATTTTGTTGAAAACAGATTATAAGCAGTTAGAGAGAGAGAGAGAGGGCCGCATTGCATTATATTCACAAATTGTCGGCAGCACAGATCCCAGACATCAAGCAATTATGAGGCGGAAAATCGCATCAAACCAAAAATAGAAAAGACCCTTAATTTGAGTTGGGGCGTGTGTCAAGGAAATCAGTGAAAGAAAAAAGGGTGAACCAAGGTCTTGACAACATCCGTTCTCCTCCTCGTCAATCATATTTACCGACGAATTATGGAAATTTTTTGGCCTTATTCGCCAATGATGACATAAAATTGTTGTGGTCTCCAACGTCTTTTACCACGTTTTATTTTTGTCACTCTTATTCTCCATCTTGAGCCAAGTGTGCTCGCACCACGTCCGGCCCTCACTACTCCGCATGTAGACAGACGGAACAAGAAGTTGCGATACGGCTCACGGTGCTCATTAGGCGACGGATCGTGTTTCTTTTTTTTCTGCCACGCCTCATACCCACCAAACGTTTAATACGCATATTTGTTGAACGGGAGGGTATTATAATTTCAACCCCAATGCCTACTACATAATTATGTGTCAGGTACGATATCTTAATTATAATATATTTTTATCGCGCGAAGTGGTGATTTAGAAAAAGGCACCCTTCTCGATTTGCAATGTTGACATCTGAACACATTTCTTTCGAAGATTCTCGTTTGCAATGCCAATATTTGGAAAGTGATATGCAATTTGTTGCGTCACATTTTATGACATACAAGAATCTCTGACAATCGACTTCTTTATGAAAATTTCATAGTTCAGAAATTTATGGAATTCATAAATGACGTTTATGCAAATTTTTGACCTCGCCGCCTTGGGTTAAGCCGAATAGCGCTGCTCAACAATCAAGTTCCAAAATGTTCATTCCAAATTGTTCAGGTCCTAGTATAAATGAAATAAAAACGATTACACTTCCTTTTTTGGATTAAAGAAATAAATCTTGTGCTAACGGCGTTCCAATGATCAAACATATTAGTTATTTGATATTTGGATGATGCCGAAGCCCTTCTTAAATATGGGATCGGTTCTCGGATTTACATACGTATACTTGGAAAAATGCGCTAGTTGAGCGCATTTTTGGTATGAAATTTATATATCGATATGATATAGGTAATTTCCAGAAAATTTTTTCAGCCATTTCGTTTCTTTCTGTAACAATGTGAGATTATGTTGAGTTGAAGCTAGACAGCCGAAACGATGCTGTGAAATAAAAGTTCTAGGGTTGCGTTGTTAGAGAACATAAAATTGAATTGAACATTCTACAAAGCGCTTCGCAAGAATTGTGAAAATTCTAAGAATTAGTAACAAATTTATTCGAACCAATTTTAGCATCTCTCATAGTTTTTTTTGTTAACGAAACAATAGCCAACCTAAACTAAATAATTTTTTGAATTTTTTATTTTAGCTATTTGTTATCGTAATAGGAAAGCGTGAGAACTTCGGCAGATTAATAAAGAATTAGGAAAATCGAAAGACTGATGGACAAAAATTAGTCGCCATCTATGGATTTTTTTCCAGAAGCTACTCATGTTCTCGGTGTTGGCCTTAGCCGCACAAATTCTTGCAAATGTCAACGTCGCTTCACAGGCTGTTGATAAAAACGACCTTGCACCATTGCCTAAAGTAGTAATTATTTCAGTCAATATGCGTATCGTATACTTTGGAAACTTTCAGGTTCGCCAAATACGAATACCAGGTGATATTTTAATAGGAGGCGTCTTTCCAGTCCATTCGAAATCTTTGAATGGCGATGAGCCGTGTGGAGATATTGCTGAAACCAGGTACACACGTTGGGTGGATGTCTCTCTACTAGTCAAGCTCTCAAATTCAGAGGTGTTCATCGTGTCGAGGCGATGCTCTACGCGTTGGATCAAATCAATGCGCAACGCGATTTTCTCAGGGGCTACAAACTTGGCGCATTAATCCTCGATTCTTGCTCGAATCCCGCCTATGCTCTTAACCAGAGTTTGGACTTTGTTCGTGATATGATTGGCTCTTCAGAAGCCTCCGACTATTCTTGCCGGTATGATTATGTCAAACAAATCAAATTGTAATCAATTTGAATTTTCAGGGATGGAAGCGAACCGTTTATACGAAAGGCTGGACAGAAAAAGAATGTGGCTGCTGTAGTTGGTGGCAGCTATAGCTCGGTGTCGGTGCAGCTGGCAAACTTGCTTCGTCTTTTTCGTATTGCCCAAGTCAGTCCAGCAAGCACAAACGCAGATCTCTCTGATAAAAATCGATTTGAATATTTTGCCAGGTAATGTTTGGAATTTATATTATCAGCATATTCATAATTAGAACTGTGCCATCTGACGACTATCAAGCAATGGCTATGGTTGAAATTGCTGTGAGATTCAAATGGTCTTATGTTTCATTGGTGTACTCAGCTGATGAGTACGGTGAGCTTGGAGCGGATGCTTTCAAAAAAGAGGCGAGGAAGAAGGGAATTTGCATTGCCATTGAAGAACGAATCCAGAATAAGAAGGAGAGCTTCACAGAATCAATAAACAATCTTGTTCAGAAGTTTGTAGACGAATGGTTTATATTTTATACGATATTTTTCAGATTACAACCTGACAAGAACGTCGGAGCCACGGTTGTTGTCTTATTTGTCGGAACTGAATACATTCCAGATATTTTAAGACATACCGCAGAGACGATGAAGCTAACGAAAGGCACAAAGAAAAGAATTATTTGGTAGTAAAATGGTCAGATATTTTCAAATTGACGCTATATGCAGGTTGGCGTCGGAGAGTTGGGATCGGAACAATGAAAAATATATGGTTGGTGAGAATAAGCTAGCTGCTCAAGGTGCCATTGTCCTTATGCTAGCTTCTCAGAAAGTTCCTTCGTTTGAAGAAGTAAGCCTTCTGAATAATAAATTCTTAAATATGATTGTAGTACCTCAAATCTTTACACCCCGGAACTGAAAAATTTGAACGGAATGCGTGGCTTCGAGAATTATGGCAGGTCAAGTATAAATGCGAGTTCGGTGCACCCAAAGAATCAAAGGTCAATCGATGCGAGGATATTAGGCAGGATCACGACAACTTCAAATCGGATGACAAAGTGCAATTTGTGATTGATGCGGTGTATGCGATTGCTCATGGGTTGCAGGTAGAATTGTTACAGTGCCATATTAGTGATTAATCAATTCAGGCGATGAAAAGTGCTGTCTGCCCGGATGATGCTATCGAATCTTCATGGATTTCTCGATACAGTAAACAACCCGAAATTTGTCACTCAATGCAAAACATTGATGGATATGAATTTTATCAGAAATATTTGCTCAAAGTGCAGTTCAATGGTAGTAAATTTAATGTTAATTCTATGAATATGGCATTTTCAGACGTTGTCGGCAAGCCATTTCATTTCTCTCCACAAGGTGATGGTCCGGCAAGTTACACAATTTTGACATATAAGCCGAAATCGCTGGATAAAAAGCGAAGAATGCTCGATGATGATGACGAATCTCAATCGGATTACGTCGAAATTGGGCACTGGAGTGAGAACAATGTAAATTGCTTTAATAGAAAATATGAACAAAGAAATATGATTCTTCTTCAGTTGACCATTTATGAGGACCAGCTTTGGTGGGAGCCTAACAAAACTCCTGTCTCGGTATGCTCACTACCGTGTGCAATTGGGTTCAGAAAACAACTAATCAAGGTCTGGCTAGAATTAAGACACATAAGATTTTTTTCCTCTAGGACGAACAATGCTGCTGGGCTTGCAGCAAATGCGAAGATTATGAGTATCTCATCAACGAAACGCATTGTATTCCGTGTGAGCAAGGATTTTGGCCGACTAAAGATCGAAAAGGATGCTTCGATCTTTCAATTTCACAGCTCAAATATATGCGCTGGAATTCGATGTATTCCATTGTGCCCACAATTCTTGCAGTTATAGGAATCATTGCCACAATCTCAGTTATCATTATTTACATCATATATAATGAGACCCCAGTCGTGAAAGCTTCTGGTAGAGAATTGAGCTATATCTTGCTCATCTCAATGATTATGTGCTATTGCATGACGTTCGTGCTGCTCTCAAAGCCAGGAGCTACCGTATGCGCGATTAAACGAACAGGTGCGGCCTTTAGTGAAAACCATAAATTTGATGATTGATTTCAAGGAATTGGATTCGCATTTTCGTGCCTTTATTCAGCAATGTTGGTGAAAACTAATAGAATTTATCGAATTTTCAACACAAGAACCGCTCAACGACCAAAATTTATTTCACCAATATCACAAGTATTGAAGAATGCACGAAATGTTTCAAATCGCTCCAATTGCAGGTTATTATGACAAGTATGCTTGCCGGAGTTCAACTATTTGGCAGCGTGATTTGGTTATTTGTAGTTCCGCCAGGTTTGACTTGTAAAAATTGTCGGGGGCACAAATTCGAAATTTTCGTTTAGGTTCGAGACATCACTACCCTACAAGGGCCGATGTCGTTCTAACCTGTAATGTTCCAGACCATCATTTTCTTTACTCTTTAGCATATGATGCATTTTTAATTGTGCTGTGTACGGTATACGCAGTGAAAACGAGAAAAGTCCCGGAAAATTTCAATGAGACAAAATTCATTGGGTTTTCAATGTACACCACTTGTGTAGTGTGGCTTAGTTGGATATTCTTCTTCTTCGGCACAAGAAGTGATTTTCAAGTAATCATTTTTTTTGTTGGCGGAATATCGTGGCTAAAAAATTCATTTTCAGATTCAAACATCATCTTTATGTATATCCATTTCAATGTCGGCGAATGTCGCGCTCGCGTGCATATTCTCGCCGAAACTCTGGATAATTCTTTTTGAGAAGCACAAAAATGTCCGGAAACAGGAAGGCGAAAGTATGCTGAACAAGAGGTTAGTAGTGAAATCAACAGTTGGACAGCCCATTGAACAACCATTTAGAAGGCAATTAAGTCGCCGAGAGTTCGAGACTCGATTTTAAGTATAAGGTTGAGCGTGTAATGCATGTGATATCTGTTTTCTGATTCGCTAGCTTAACATTTTTCTGACATCCAAATTTGCAACGTTGAATTCAAACTAACATTTTTTGGGTGATTTATTATCCAGAGCGATACCCATTGCTTTATCATATCAACACATTCACAATTAATAATTTTTTATTGCAGCAGTCGGTCATTCGGGAACTGTAGCTCAAGACTTTGTGCGAATAGCACAGACGAACCCAATCAATACACTGCCTTACTTTCTGAAAGTACCCGTCGGCGGGCTTCACGCAAGTCATCGCAACCAACAAGCACAAGCTCGGCGCAGGATATCTTTTTGTAAAGCTCTCTTTTATTTTAGGCATTTCGATTATGAAATTTATCGGTTCATAAATTTTTTCAATTGATCTCGGTATATAACTTTGCCATTGTCATTTAAGAAAATAAATGTATATACTTGTGTAATGATTTTTAATAAAAAAAAGAGTTTTTCCTATAATTGTTATTTCAATGCGTTACATTAAAAACATAGATTAAATGCAAGTACGCATTGCGTATCTTGAAAACTATTTGATGCAATGTCATATCAATGAAGAACATATTCTGAGAAAAAATTTAGCAAGAGAGAAACATATTATGATGATAATACTTATCTTAAAATAGAAAACGATATCCTTCTAGAGCTATTGTAGACGTGGCGCGCCTTTAGTTAAGCTTGACCCGTAAATGTAATATTTTAGCTAAATGCAGCAATTCTGTGGCTTTTAGCTTACTTTTAGCTTATAATCGATCCAGTCGAAATGCTTCTTTGCAATATGAACCATTAATATTATTTTGATCGTTTCAGTCAATATCTACATATAACCTCAAAGTTTCATCGTGTAAAGTTTATAGATTTTTAGTTTTGCCAGAATTAGTCTTCATTTAATATAAATTCTCATTCAACATTTTTAAGTTCAATTTCTGGTTTCAAAACACACTTCTGAAATCAGATCTATTTATTTTCAACGTGCGGTAGGCGGAAGACAACAAAACAATTTTGATTCAATGAAATAAAAAAATAAAAAGACAATAGTAGATTATACAAATGAGAGGAGGTGTTTCGATATTTTTGTTATCCTGGAAATTCAGATGCAGAAGTGTATTCCGTCGATATCATTAAAGAGGTTAATAAAACAAAAGCAACCAGTAAGGTTTGTGAAAACCAAGCAACGAATAAGGCAAAAACTACTTACAGAAAAATGAGAGTTGAATTGTACAAATATACAAATGTGTGAATTAACAATTAATCAGACACAAAATTCACAAAAAATGATGAACATATATGTATACATATGTATATATTGAAGTCAACTAACGATGGCTGATACCGCCGGGAACATTGTGGTCTCCCCATTTACGGCGCTCGTCTTGATACGCATCCGGGTGTAACTGATTGCGAAGACCACCAAGAAGCTGATAGGTGACCTGGGTAGCCATTACTACCGGCCCCAAGAATGTCGGCACTGCGTAGCGGAATGCGCTGCGAACAACGGAGTTTCCAGACGCTCGGTCTTCCTGAGCCGCCAACTCCAAATCATCTCGCGTCTGTCGAATTCCCTATAACCACAACATAACATCTCGAACAACGAATTGCTCAGCTTACATCATAGAGAATTCCATAGCACATTTGGAAGCTGTGCTTGAGATCCGTTGGGTTCATCTGATACTGTTGATGCGCACGACGATTGCGGCGATTCAACGCCATGTCGTCCGGTTTGACCTCTCTCAATGTCATCTCAGCGATGCTTTGAACAAATCCGGTGACAGTCTGCGCCATGCCGACAATTCCAGCAGCTGACGACATTCCAAAGGATCCAACTCCTTTCTGAATGCCTTTGACGACATGTCCATCCTCCTTACGCATTTCCTCCATGGGCATCCACACAAGATCCATGATACCCTTTCCGATTTGGACAAATGGGCTTATTGGTCCGCAACTGGCAAGCACACTTGGCATATTGCTGAGCAAATCGTTGTTCCATTCTTGCAAAGCGTACTGCAATTATAATGAATTGGATAATTTGACGAGAAGCTTCGAAATCTTACAGAGAAGCATCTGCTCATGCCGAGCATTCCATTGCGATTCTCGAGTTCGCGAAGAGTGATTGGCATCTGATTAAGCTGTCCGAACGCCATGAGGAATCCAAGAAGAGCACCAGACTTTTCAACGCTTATTTTGCGCTTTCCTTGATAGTCCAAATAAATGTTCACAGATGGCGAGAATACAAACTCCCTAAAAAAACTCAATTTAAAATCGCTCATTTTTTGTTGCAAAAATCCTACTTGAAGAATGTGTCTCCTCTGTGCAGGTCGTCCTCGTCGACAACTTCGCGAGTGCTAGCGCACGCTTGAATGCTTCGGCCAAATTCTGGAGTTGAGCTTCTCGACTCCTCTCCATTTGGCGGTTCCTCATCACGGCTGTCCAAAATTCTGCCCTGATCCTCGATGTCGCTACTGGTATCAACCAAATCGTTGACCATGGCTGGATGAATCGAACCAGTCATCGTTGATCTAGTGAGAATATCATTTGGCTGGCCACTTGTCGTCGGCGGATACGCATTGTTAAGAGTATTAAAGCTAAAATTAGGAAAACATTAATGAAAAGAAAATGGTTAACGCGGTATTACTTGATATTGTACTCGTCTGACCAATCTCCTTCCATTTCGCTGGAGATGTCAGCTTTCTCAAATTCGGGGCTCGACGACTTAAAAAGAACGAAATGGTTCAATAGTTCGAATATTTGTATTTTTACCGAGGCTGATGGGTCTGGAGATGGTGGTGGCTGTGGTGACTCAAACATATTGCCGATCGAGTGAACTGAAGCCGTCAATGGGGCATCCATCATCGGAAACATTAATGGAGAAGATGGAAGCTTGGATCCGCGACGTTCCAAATAAGACAGATCACCTGAAAAATGTAATTACAACTATCAATTTTTGGGTAAAAAATTTATATACCTAAAGGCGACATTGGCTCAACCGGTTGTGGCTTGAGTGGCTCCAAATTCAATTTTGGCTGCGACAAATTTTGAAAGATCTTTGACCCCTTGGAAGATAGCGGCGCCTTTTTCGGGTTGTGCACGTTTGCCGGAATTTCAATAATCGGACGATTCTGACTGAGGCTTGGAGTTGCGTCCGATCGCAATTTGATTGACTTGGAAATTTCGTCGAAAAAGTCGGTGAGAAATTCCAAAGTATCCTGATCGACGTTGATTTTGATTGGTAGAAGCGAGACGCGCATTTTTCCCTCTCGTGTCTTTGTCTCCGATATCTTGAAGCTCACCATTGGAGCATTTGTGCGGCGCGGCATTTCCGACGTCGCGTACTGATAGAGCATTTCGTTGATGCTGCTAGCATAGACTTTGTCGCGAATCACAATATCATAAATCGAGAATGACGTAGTCGCCATGATATTCACATTCTTCGAGAATATTTGTTTCAAGAAGGTTATTTTGCTCAACTCGAGAACAACGCTGGCCGAGTGATCTCTGTACATTCCGCCGTAAGCAAGCTCTGGAACATTTTGTCCTCTTCCGAATCCCTCGCGATACTCGTCAGTGCTGTAGGACTTGATTGTCGGTCGCTGCTTCGAAAGATCACTTCCGCCATACAAATGAATACGCAGCGAAATGTCTTTGAAAAGATATCTAAATGTTAAAATGAGGAATTTAAGGCAGAGACGGAATGATTATTACCTGACTAGGGGCTTCTCCTCCTGTTGCACGGTTTGCTGAAGAATGTCGTTGGTCCATTCTTCTGGCTGCTTCTGGAAGTTGAGGTCCATTTCAACTTCATCGTTATCAGTGACATTTCCGTCGTCATTGAAATAACGAACGCGCGGTTCTCCGGCGGTGTCCGTTATTCCCGATCCTATCACATCATTATCAACCATGCAGAATTCATCATCGCCGTTCAATGAGTAGTCACGGACTCGTGGCGCGTGCGTCGGTGTCTCATCTGGCCTGTAATTCGCGCTAAACTCCTCGACAGCATCAATTCCAACAGCGGTGCCAATAGTATCGCGATCAATGATTGCGTCCTCGATCAAATCTTGAAGGCGCTTCTGCACCTCTTCTGGCAATTGTGATCCAGCAGAATACTTTTTTGGATTGTGCACTGTTGAAGCATCGCTCGCCTTTGATCCCGATGAGTTTTGCATGGCATTTGCTGGATCCTCATGACGGTTCCCAAAGCACGTATCGGATTGCAAGATTTCGGTGGCGATTGAAATAAGGGCAGCTAGAGAATCGGCACATGCCCATGCTTGAATGATATCGTTGCGACAACGGATCTCGAATACTGGGGTGTGGCGTTTCTCGCCGGCATTTTCACCAGTTGGGCAGAAAAGAAACTGAAAAATAGAATTAAAACATCGATACATTTTACAATGTTCCTTACGTCCAATTGGACTTGTCCAATATCCATAATAGGAATAAACGATTTCGGTTTTTCCACTTCTTCTTTTTTGAAACGTACGGTTTCTTTGATGCTCTCCGCGTTGGTGAGATACAAACGCGCGCGTTCCATAATGCACAATGTCTAAAATGATAAAAAATCGATAATTCCACCCGCGTTTATTTAATTTTACCTTCGAAATGTTCACTTCTGGCAAAAATGAGCAACTCAAATTGACAAGACCGAATACGCCACGAACTTTCAATGTGCTTTTCGGGTTCACATGTTTGTGATCATAGTAGGCAATCGAGTTTTCCAAGCACATGTGAAAGTCCGTCGTGACCTCGGGCAGCTCATATCCAGGAATAGAATAATCGCGAAGAGTGAAGAGTTCGGCGAGTTGCGACACCCAAAGGAGCCCATGATCTGGTACGGGTTTGACATGAATGATGGATGCACGTAGATTGATCGCCAGAAGTACATCTTTCACATTGATTTCCGGCCTAGCGTGCATGTGAAGCGCAATCGCGAGTGAGTCGTCTTTCGCGCCGCTAAAGTGCTCATCCTCGTATGGAAGCGGCTCCATTTGCGTGAACTCTTTTTTGTATCTTCCAAACATATAAGAAGTAATATCAGATTCAACATGATGCTCATCAGCTGAAAAATTTGCGAACTCGAAATGATTTCTGACGGTATAAACATACATGAAACGCCGGCAGTTGTTTTGGTAGCGGTCAAATAGAAGAACGTGTGGTTCATGTCGCCATGATATCCGCATGTCGTGCCAACTTTCAATGATTCCATCTCGATAGCAACTTGTCCGGGCGTTGACTCAGCTTTTGTCTTTTTTGCGACAGTGTTGCACACTAACACCGCCCTACAGACATCCATCGACGCGGAGAAGAAATGAGGAATGCTGCGGTCATATTCATCCTTTGCCTCAATTGTCGTGCGTGTCAGATCAGTCTCGTCATCCGAGTCAATATCCGAATCTGAATTAAATTGAAATTTAATGTCGTCATTTTATAATGCTTCTAGTTACCTTCATTTTCAGCGGCACATTCGTGGAATGTGTCAAATGCGTTGACTTTCAACGAATCATTCTCTGGCCGAAGGCCTGGCGCGGCTGGCTGCCATAGCGCAAGATCGTTCACCAACCGATTATACAGAACTTCCAATGGTCCTTGGGTGGGTATGTGAACACGAAGTGTAGGCACTTTGAAGTGAATGTAAGTGGCAGAAAATTCGCCACACTTTTTCTCAAAAGCCTTAATTTCCTCGCGAGTTCCAGCTTGAATGATCTGAAAATTTGAAAAAAAAAAATGCTAAACAATGTTTGCCTTGTATTACATTTTCATCCTCTCCGGGTTCTACTGTACAATACGATCGCGGAATTTGCGAAAATGGACCCTCTTCTTTTGGATGGGACATCATCAACGGAGACGAGAATGACTTGTTCAAATCATCGGGCGGAAGACTTGGTTTCTCTGGTTTTGCAAGAACAACCCGTTTTGTTCTCAAATCGAATGTCATCTGGATTTTGACGTCATCGGCTCCTAATTTGGTGCCATATATGAATCGCCGCTGTTTCTCGGCGATGTCCAATCCCTCACCGCAAAAATCACCTAAACTTGTGCAATTAAACATTGTTTGAAAGTGCATCGCTGAATACCTGTTATCTGTTCGCATTTGAGATTGACCTTCGATAGATATGAATGACTTGTCGTTGGAATTGTCAATGTGGCATCGACCAAATTGATTCGAACAAACTCCGGATGAACATTTCGCTGAGCGAATGGAATTCGAGAACCCGATGGATCTCTGAGATCCGCCATTGGAATGCGAAGATCAACAGTCCATTTAGTGCAGTTCATCGTGAACTTGGTGTGCGACTTTGGCTCTTCAATTGCAACCGTGGCAGCGAATAAATTTTCATTTAGCTGTGGAGGTGGATCATCCACTCTTAAAATGTTTAAACTCAAATCAATTTCACATTTCCATTAATCTACCTCTTTGACTCATCCTTCTTGTCAAAATAAGGCTTCGTCACAATCAAACTCGCAATGCGATCAACCATTGACAAATCGAGCTCAGTAGTGCATTGACCAATGTACATGTCCACAGATAACTTCTGCTTGTCATCAGAGGAAGCAGTAATGAAAAGCTTCATATTACATCCCATATCCGAATGTTTGTCTTCTGAGAAATCGAGAAGAGGAACTCTTAAAGCCTTAGAGGCTCCCTGAAAAAGAAAATGTATTGCATTCTTAAACACATTTGTTGCTGTTCTTACCGGAACGCTTTCGCGTGTCAAATACTCGAGGATATCGAAGTTCGTAATAATGAATTTGGCTACCATATGCTCTTTATTTGAAGTTTTTGTCATGGAGTACGTGGATACCAGCGATGAAGCGACGATTCGAATATGGTCGTTTGGATAGAGCACATCAGCCGCTTGACGGAAATCGGCAAGATTCATTTGGGGCGACGGTCTGAGGGTTTCCGCGTGAGCGAAGAAATATGTTGAAGCGGAGTGGAGATTATCAATGGCTTGCTCAAAAGAGCCGCGCTCTTGAACACTATCAACTGAGAGGATGTCCTCATGAGTAATGACAATGATTAGCGTTCCAATGCTAGCTTTTATATTTATTTCTTCTTTTCCGTTGACTTCTGAAAATTTTGAACCGTGTGAACATTCACGTCAACAATCAATCTTACTTATCGTGCCAAACTCCGAATCCACCGATCGTCGAGATTTTTTCTCATCAAGATTGATTGACTCAAATTCGCGGAAATCATCAGCTTGCTGCCAATTTCCACCGCCTCCCAATCCGCTATGAGGTGGACGAGATATGGTAACATTCTCAGTCTCAATAGTCTTCACAATGTTTTCGTAATCCTCTGGCTTCATCGGCTTGCCGAGCTCTTTGTTCTCGGTACTCTTTGGAATGGCAACAGATGAGATAAACCTATTGAAAATTTGTCATTGCAATAATTTAAAAATCCTTTAAAATGACTCACCGATTCAATATGACAAGCTGTGACGGTGTGATGAAAACATTCGCTCCTTTTAAAGTCACCTCCGCCTCAACTTTGTTTTCATCGTCAACTCCATTTCCGGTGTTTTTGAAACGGAAGACAATCAATGCTTCTCCCACAATCTCGGCGAATTTGACAGGATTTGAGTAAAGCTCGGGCTCAGACGGTTGTTGTTTTAGTGGTTCGAGATTCGTCGGTGAAAACGATTCGGGGTAATCATTTGCTACTGAAACTAATTCGTTGAATTTTCTGAACACATTCGTCTTATTATCTTACATGTGTTATAGCACGAGTGAAATGCTGTCATGTTACTCATGGCAGATGTGTACATTTCGGGATGAACTGAGAGCTGCGGTGATCTCGATGGCGAGAGCTTCTCCTTTTCTCGTCTTATGTGCATACTAGTTATCAACTTTTGCTCGCAATTCGCTTCCGCGCCATATTCGACATCGGGAATTGAAGAAAATACATCAGTATATAGAGAAACTCCTTTGATCGACAATGTTTTGTTAAGATTCGCAATACTTCCAATGCCGTGTGGTTGACTTGTGATGGCGTCGGCACTTTTATCATCTTGCTGACACGCACGCATTTGTTCATCCATAAACTCAACTCTGAAATTCGCTTATTGGAATATATTCGAAAATTCAATGGCTCACTTTTTGCCTCTGAGCTCGATCGCTGTGTACAAGTTCGATCCATTCACTGGCGGATTCTCGATTCGAATTGTGACTTTATCGATCTCAACGCGAAATCTTGCATAGATTGCGTCAATAATTTTTGTGAATGAGTCCAAACTCTCTTCACCATCAAGTTGATCAGCTGCAGGATCGTGTTTTGCCTCCTCAAAAATATTTCGAGCAACATCGCCAGATGAAACAATCGAGTTCATCACGCTTTCTACCATCGACGCCACCAAATCCCTTTCGTCGACTTTGATGAGATCAACTGCTTTGAACGTCAATTGAAGATCAACAATATTCATGCTTGAGCCGGCACCCATTAAATTTGTCCATGGCACATCTATGACAATTGTGCCGATATATCCATCGAGTAGTCTCAATGGACAATTTACTGACTCGAGTAGTTCATTTACTGTCTAAAATATTATTCGATATTTTGAGACTTCCATCTTATGAAATCATACCGTGACATGAAGAGAGAGATTGTTAATTTCGATTTTTCCTTTTACAAGATTGACAGTGAGCTGCTCCAATTCCAGTTTACGGTCCAAATATTTTCCAAGGTATCGCTGTAGAATTATACGACACCATACTTCGTGGACCGGTTTAGCTACGTTGAAGTCGAACACCATTTCGACCTAATATTCGTCGAAAAATTGCCCACTGATATTAAAACAGGAGAAAAAGAAAGGAGCGATTAAAAAAAGCGATGAACACAAGATAAAACACGTGAAAGTACATAGTGTAACACATGACTCAAGAATGCACGCGTGAGATATTACGGCGCCGCAAATGTGCTCCATTGACAATTTTGGCGAAGGGGTTGGATAGACGCAGACTAGTAGACGAATTTCATTTTTTTTTTTCGTTTTGAGAAAAAAAAAATTGCTTATTGCTGTGAATATATGGCGAAAACACGAGACCTCGTGATTGAGTGGAAAGAACGAAATTGAAAATGCGTACGTCATCTAATTGCTGGCAATAATGGAAAAATATAAGGCTTACCAATTTTTTCATGAAAAAAGGAAATTAAATTCATTTTGATTTTCGAGGATTGAATTAAAATCACATGAATTCCAGAAAATTAAGATGGTTATTTATACAGGTCCTGGAATATTAATAATCACACATTCCTTGATTCAGAATTATTTTTGGATCAAAATTAAAATTAGTGTCTCTAGTTTTAAAAAAATCAATAAATTGGCTTGGACCGTTGCTGTAATTAAAGCAAACACCAAAGAACCTCCGCGATACACTAGTCATCGTTCAAAGCTGGAACTAGTGTAAACATGTTGGCTTGACTTTGAGGAAAAAAAACAGCGAAAATTGGGCTGACTGACCAAAAAAAAGTGGTCCATATCGGGGAAAAACAATATCAAGAGTAATATAGTAATCTAGGGGTTCATACAGAATGAGTGGAGCGACAAATTTGGTGTTATTAGTCGAAATAGTGCACGCCAGACAGTGTCAATGTGCCATTTCTTTCATTTTTTGGCCGCTGTGCATGACGGGTGCCGAATATGGTAGGGCTGATTGTTACGAGACGACGCCGATGGGAAGAATATTCTGAAGAAAATAACAGCGAATGTTGAATGTTACACTGTTTGTGTCATTGTTTCAACTCAACTGTATTGTAAATCATTATCATATGACCACAAATGGTGACCTCTTGAAAAAAATGGAATTCATAAATATATTTATTAATAGCAAAACTTTAGTGGCTATGCAAATAAAAAATTGAACGTTCGTTTGAAAATGAGAAAAGGGTTTCGAAAAATTGAATAAAGCAGGTTTCATTATCTAACTCAGCGATCAAGAAGATTTCGCTTACAAATCGGTTTGACGCGGGAGGGCAATTTTCTGAAACAACTTAAAGGTCACCAAACTCTCATTTATCATATAAACCAACCATTTCAGCTTCTTGAAACGACACATTTTTTGATGACGGGAATCGAATTTGCTCGGCTAGAATCATTTTTGGGACTTGGAGTCTAAAACAAATTCATGTGACTAAAATTCTTGGATTTCTTTTTTCATAGTACCTCACGAAATCGGTATTGGCGTTTTCCTCAAAGTCGGCGCGGTTTTCCGATTTTATCTTCTGCAGAAAAGAAATTTTGTTGCGCAACATTTCAGTGGAAGCATTGCGGCGCAATTCATTTTTTACGACTCGATGAATGTAATCCTGTTCGGGATTCAATAGACTAGAGATCGAAGTATCTGGTGATGTTGGAATGTTGGAATCAACTTTGGTGAACACTCCGCCAGAATCGACACTTTCCATAGTTGAATTGTTACTGGAATGCAAATTAAAGATCGTCCAAGGTATTTTATAATTTACCTTGCTATTGGGCTGCATTCCGGCCGAATTGGATGAAAATAGCGATTGAATCGGCAAATTGTTTTCTGTTTTGGCGGTGAGAAATTGCAGCTAAAGCGTACATGTCCCCTGAATTTCAGCTTTGTCGTTTTAACCCAATATGAATTCCAATCCCAGAGTTAAAAAAAATGACCATTGATCAATAAGTATCTCAGTTTCATTTCATTTTTTTTTCCTAGACTGGTGGTATATTCGCGGTCGATTACACATTAACTACCAATTGACATCTGACACGGTAATCGTGGTCTGTTCGATGCCAGGTGCTTATCTGCGTAATAGATAATTGCGCAATTATAGGCATCAAGAGAGCCATCTTTGCCGGAAAAAACGATTCCGATTATTTGGTTCAATTTCTTTAAATATTAATAATGATGATATAAAAAATTAGTTGCCGGATTTCATATTTCTAGGGACTTCTTTTCTGAAAAAAAATATTCTCAGAGATTTTTAAATATAATATTTTTTCATTGGTATTTCCGTTACAGAAATTTCATTTTTTTTTTCGAAATTAGCCAATTGAATTGATTTAACGTTGAACGAATGTACCTAAGGTGCTCAACGATTAGCAGTGGGTCGCCCGTCGCGAACTCGAATATACCCTCATTATCGACTTCAATGCCAAAGCAGAGCTCTCCTGCCGCAACCCTAAAAATTCACGATATTGATGTTGACCGCCACCGATAGTTTCGAATGATCCCCCTCCACGTATCGCCGTCATCAATAGCATACCAAATAATCGACGAATATGGGAAGCAGTGCGCATCATTCGGCCCATTTATTTGGAAACACTCGCCGAGTATCAGCGAATAGAACCCCATTGTTCGATGTCGACCCGGGATTGACTGAAGACGAAGAACCGGATAGCTTTCCGCTGAAATGCATTGAGAATTGTTGGATTGGGTAAGATCTGAATGGGATTCGGAACTTACGGAAATCGAAAAAGTCACCATCATCGGTTGGTGATTCCAATGATGTGCTTGGTGCGATTGTGACACATTGCTGAAACAAATCTTCTATATATTCATCAAATTTCCTCAAATACATGAAAAAAAGATTGCCTGCATGCATTTTTCATTATCTACTATAGCTTACTTAGAGAATTTATACTGAACAATTACTCATCGCTGTCATATTAGATATTAATCTCAAAATATCTTTTTTGAAACGGAACAATTTTTGAACATTTGATCTGTGATTCCTGATTGCGAAGAAATCTGCGCGTAAATATAACAATTGTAGATCAACAGCCATCTTTCTTCGCGCATCAATAAAACCAAACTATAAACCTTTTTTGGGAAGCATATGGTGCTGATGACTTCGGTTATTTTTAAAAGTTCTTCGCTTGAGATTTGAATGCTGGTCTCGTCGCGAAAATTGAGTTTGATGAAAGATATTCCAGCTGGAACGATTAAAACATGAAAAGTTTTCAGAAAAACGAAAAAGAAACCGACTTTCAGTTTTTCCGGCTTTCAGTGAAATGCAATTTTCCAAAAGAATTATCTTTGAAACGTCGAGAATTCGAAATTTCTGTTGAGATTGATAGAGCTCGATTCGGCTTTTGCCTAGTTGATTCTCCTCGTAAAACACAGCCACAAAACATTTCCACTTTCTGCCAAGAATTTTCTCCTGGTACAATTGTATATCGGAAACGAAAATGGGTTCCATTGAATCTGCAAAATCAATCGTAAAATATGCAAATCGACGGTTGAATAATGGAGTGCATGTAAACTGCGAGAAACAAACAATTATTGGGCGAGCTGTCAAAAAAATGCGGCGGCGCTGCCGGATTTTAAATTGAAATCATGTTGGATTACGCGCATTTTTGAATAAGGCTGATTAGAAATTGCTACAGTCAAAAAAGGAAGCGGGCGTGAAATGAAAAAGTGTTGAAATTCACAACTTTTGCCAATGGCTATGCCAGATCGAATTTCCTTCAAACATCACTAAACGCCCACAAATCCCAAAACTATATGCATATAGTTACGTAAGAACAGGTTCCTCAAGGCACATGTTGATAACGGTAATTGGTTAATCACCCAGAAATCTCACTTCATATGAAATTTGGTTGCAATGACCAACCAAAAAAAAAACGAAGAATTATAGAAAATTGGATTAAAACGGAATTCAATAGTGTTCGAATTATGTGATTTATAAGTATAATTTGGGGGGCACGCAAAGTCCGACGCTATTAAAATGAGAAAAAAAAAGTTGTCGGCTAGAATGATTTCGAAATATACAAATAACAATAAAAAGGTTAGAGATGAAAAGTGCCTGTTATCACTGAACAATACATATATTTCAGTGAACAACCATTTTTGGAGAATCGATAAAATGATTGTATGGTAAATACGAGTTTCTGGATGAGTGATGTCTAATGGAGGCAAAGCTTTTTTCTTCAAGAAAAACGCATCAATGAGTCTAATCTATTTGATTTAGGAGGGCTATTGACTGTACGAATTTTGTCTGAGGCAGCCAATTTTGTCTCTCAATAATACATAGTTAAAAATAGTAATGAAAATATTAACATTCTGCTTTGCTAGTATTATTATCAAGGTTTCACTATTTGTACTGGCTGGTTGCAATGCGATACAATTATTTGCCTACTGATTAGTGAACATGGACAAACTTTCCGATTCATAACAATTCTTGGAAGGAGCTGACATTGAATTCATGTTTATAAAGACAATGACATACATTTATTCATTTGTATTAAATCGCTATTGTAAATGAAGGAAGTCTATCGAAGTCGAAAATTGGGCTGTAAACCGGCACATTAAATTTGGGAACGATGTGAACGCACAGTTACTGTGCGAAAATTAGATGCAAACGCGCCAACATTATTGTTTAAAAATTTTTTGTTCGCATTTTAAAAGAGGATGAGGGGAGTCCAGAAAAACGTAAACATTTAATCGAGGGCTACTCGAAAACCTCATAAAATTTGCACCAATGCTTTCAAGGGCAAGAGTTTCGAGCCACTTTCACCTTTTTCGCTGGGATTCCACGCATTTTTAGGAAAAAAGTTGAGTAGGCATTGAAGTGGTGGATTAGAATGTCGTCATGGATGGCAAATCCTACGATGGCGTATTCAAGAAAATATATATGAGAGCGTTATTTTTAGAGCACTTTCTAAAAAAAATGATGAGAAAAATGGGTCTCGTTATTGGATCTCCTGAGGCATTTTAAAATTGCAATATTGAAAAAACGATTCTAGAAAAAGGTATCATATTTTAATATCATGGGTTGAGTTCTTTTTTCTAAGCATAACAAAAAGAGAAGTTTGTTGTTCGAAAAATTTAAATAATTTCTCTTTTGTCCTGACGCAACAAGTTTGGGAAATGAAATTAAACAAACAAACGCAACACCAAATCGAAACGGAACCCATTTTTCTTGTTTAAATTGATACCATATATGCGTATCAAATCAACGACGCCCGAAGTTTCACTTTTTGATGAATAGACCGCCGTTGGTTTTTTTTCTTTTCGCAAGCTGCCAACCCTGATATCAATTAAACTGACACCTACCGCTTGCGCAATCATCATCATCAATAATATTTTTTGAAGGGGGGGGGGGAATGAAAACGAAAAGCCGTTTCTCATTGCATATGATTAACGGCCGAAACCTCGGTGTGGAAATGGAATGTTTGCTTTGATTGCGTGGACAACAAAAATGAAATGAAATTTGAGACGAGAGGGTGCCATGGTTTGTATATAATTGGCAACGCATAGTTTATTTAATGTTGATGAAAATGGGCGATAAAAGTTTGGCAGAGATTGATTAATCAACTAGCAAACTTGTGTGCGAAGCCAAACGCAAAAATGAACGGGACTGACTGACTGCGAAATTGATGGTTTCAAGTTACAATAGAATTATAGGCTCGAAGGTGCGACATTTGTTAGAATGTCAATAATGGAGGGGAAGAAGAGGGGGAGAGCCGAGGCAAAACCGCAATATTGGGCGCGGTTTTGATTTTGCGCGCCAATTCAAATCACCTGCTCACCGCGTTTTGATTTATGCATTGCCGGCAGAGGATGCGCAATCTGCGCAATTCAATCATATTGGTTTCCAAGTAATGATTCGTTTTATTGACTGCAATGGATATGAAACGGAAGAAGAAACATTAAAAAATGATGACATCATTATATTTTTTGACTTTTTGCCGCACTGTAGTAAAAGAATGTATAATATCATTAGAAAAAAAACTGTTTAAATGAATGGAATGGTATTTATATTCTCGAATTTGGCAAATAAAATTTTGTCGTGGTTATCTACACTTACCAATGATCTAAAATCAGAAAACGAATATAAGCTTCAAAAAATATTATCTGTATCGGCTAACCGGAAGTGAGTCTGTAGAGATGACATTACACAAACCTTGATCTTTTTTTTCAAGATCCAATATGCACACTAATATTACACATAGACATTTTGAAAGAAACATTTGATTTTGAAAACTTTGACATCTTTGCAACCGACTGACTGGCACCGATGCGAACATTCCAGATGTGAAATGTTTGAAACGAGACGAGAAAAAAAAATTGGCTTTTTATGAAACGAAGTTACATACGCGCGCGTGCCCAACAAGGTCATCGAAATCATTGGAAGAATATAAAATATCGAAGTGTTGCTTTGACGCGACGAACGCCTTCAAGTTATATTCGAAATGCTGGCCACTGGTAACATTCTGTTGGACAGAAAATGGAAACATGTCATATGTTCCAAGACATCACACGCACGACACCGTCGATGCATTTTTTTTCGAAACCTGTTTTTTGGTATTATACGACCAAGTTTGCTAAGCCTTTATTGCACTATATGATAATGCCAAGGGTGAAAAAAACAAGAAGAGAGAAACGGAAATATCAAACGCATCAGTGAGAAGGGTATTGTATTTACTTCGACTTGGCGTTGGCGAAACCGACTCGCTTGTTGGCGTGATCGAAGACCGAGTAGAAGCGGCCGATGAAGACGTCACCGAGAATCCAGAGTGGTCCATTTGGTGGCGGAATGTCCATTCCCATGAATCCAGAGATGCACGTGGTTTTTCCGTTCGAGCTTGGAAGCTGGAGGACGTAGTCCTTACCCTGGAGAACAAAGTCTTGTCCTCCAAGAGAGAAGGTGATGTTGGGGAGCTTCGGAATGCGACTGCAGATAATTTCGTATTCTCCGTTAAGGATTGGGATGCCTCCAATCTTGTGTTGGATCTAAAAATTACATTCTTTTCTGTTTTTTTAGGATAAATCTCACCTTCTTGATGATGTCAGATGGTCCAGTGAGGAGGGAAGTACCGGTGTCAACAATAGCATCGGTTGGTCCAGAGGTCATCAATTCAGTTCCAACTTTCACTGATGCCAACGAGATTCTCCAGTAGTCAGTGGCGACAAGTGGCTCCCAGGCGATTTGTCCTTCATAGTGATTCGGGTCAGTGTCGCAAAGAGTGATTTCTCCTCCGTTGGTGACATCATTGACGTCACGGCTAAGCCAGAAAGCGAAGAGCTCGTTTTTGCAGATAGCCTTGTTCTGGAAGATTTGGTCGATCGGCTGGCTAATGCCGTTAACTGAAATCGAGTCCCAGGCCATTCCGAGGATACCGTCGAATTTGGCGGCAATGAAGGTGATTCCTGGTTCCGAGGTAGCGCACGCCAATCCTTGGTTGCGGTCAGTGCAGAAAGTGGTGTCATGTCCGAAATATAATAATATTTTATATGCAAATTTCTAAGCAAAATATCGAAACATACGCAAACGGTGTCGTTGTCAACGGTTCCCTTCATCGATCCGGTTCCGTATTGGATCTCGAATTTGACGCCAGTTGGTGTGCAGGTCTTCGACTTCTTGCAGTCAAACTAAAGTCGTGCTAATGAAACGCTTAATTTCCAAAAATGGTTGCTTACTCTGTTGTGCATTCTGCAGGCGATATCTCCGAATGGGCAGGTTGAGCATGGCACCCAAAGGTTGGACGAACCGGTATCGAAAAGAACTTGGAAGTTCTGTGGTGGGGTTCCAATAGTGATTGGTCCGAAATATTGCGAGTTCGAGTAGTCGGAAAGTCCCTCCTCGAAAGCGTCATTGTTTGGCTTATATCCTTGAATGTACTTTGTCTTCAAGTGCTCCTGAATCGGACCAAACTTGTATTGCTCGCGGGTGTAGGATCTTTTTTCCAAAGGAATTCTGAATTTGGAACCAATAGGCTCAATTACATTAATGAGTTAAGGAAACCTGTGGATTGCCGAGGCAACAACGGCCAAGGCCAAAAGCAAGAAAACGCGGGATGTTGTCATGTTTGAGCCAACTAGCGTGATATCATTGTCGAGAGCATTCCTTAAATAGACATTGAGCAGACTCCACCCACCAATCTCCGTAATCAGCAATTTCAACACGTCAAGGAATATTCGGGAGTTGATAATGATGAGAACTAGAGAAGTGGAGACACAAGGAGTTCGGTTATCACACGTTCTTTGACTCAATAACCGGACACGTTAATTTTTAGATCATATGATTCTAATGTATGAGTGCGATGTCATTTGCAATGATTTCTCGAAATCAGGGTAAAATTTGAAGTACCATAGAAAATCTGAAATTAATTAGGATGATGATTTTAATTAACATAACAAAATCATTTATTTAGCCTCATTATAATTTAAAAGTGATTATTAGACTGACTTGAGGTAAACGTTTAGTAATTCTCTGCAGAAGTATCTCTCACATTTGCTACACAACGATTTGTGAAAATTAGGCTCAAAGCTTGAATTCCTCAATTTTAGCAATATTATGGCTATAGATTTTTATCAACAAAATTTATCAATATAAACATTTGATGCAACTACATTTGTGTCGAATCGGTGAAAGTTCGTTGTCATTTTTATCAACTTCTTTAATCTAATAAGCGGCTTAAATCACATCTAGACATAGTACGAATCAAACAATGTATTTATCAATGTAACCAAATGATCAGAATCAAAATAATTTCGAGAAATTTCTTGACATTTTCATATTCGAAAAAAAGTAAACTATTTTGAACTCCGATAATGCGGTAGAATTTTTAAAAAGTGGTTAGGAGCGTGTGACCTTGATCTTTGATTATTAAATTTGCATCATAGATAAATCATATTTACAAGCAGCAAATGGTTCCTGGAGTTTTTTAGATTTTCTGAAAGGCAGAATGACAATTTTTGTTTGCGATAAACGAAAAAGTTGCTACAAAGCAAAAAGACGTTTTACGCACTTTACACTATTTTACGACATTTTATACCAATTTTAATTTAAATCGTCGACTTGTTTTTATTTTCGTTTGAAAAAAATTTAAATGGTCAAGAAAGTTGTTTTGAACTGCACTTCAAGTCATTGTCAAACCAATTGGTATTCATTAGAGCGTGCGGCTGATCAACAATATGACAAGTGGCGGGTATCCATTTTGCTGGCAAGATCAATGTGTAAAGAGAAACAGACACGGCGAGCTCGAGCTGCATTTCCTCACTTTTGCTTCAAAATCGAACTCCTCATGAGCATTCTCTTATTATTATTATTATTGCTAAATTGCCTTCAATTATTCGAATGTTTCAATATTCCGCAACACGTGCAGGCTACGAAAGGAAAATTTTTTGTACATAATTTGCATTCGGCCAATTTTTTTCCGAGCACAGGTTCCCATTGTTTCGATTTGTTTCGCATGTGTGTGTGTTTTTCTTCGTTTCAGTTAAAGTGAAATGGGAAGCGACGCTTAACAATAAACCAGCTTTACCCTCATGGTTGAGATTGATGCCTTCAAGGCACCCGGAGATTGCCTATCTTATCGGTAGTTTTGATATTCGATTTTATTATTATTTAACGACCTTTGAATTATTCAGGCACACCGGTCACAAACGTCCCGCAAATCACTATACACGTAATTGCGAAAAGGCTTGATAACTTTGAAATTCAACAAAAGATGCTCGTAATCAATTTGGTCGACGATTGTGAGTATTTTATGATGGTTATTATGAGTTTAATTTGATCGTTAAAATTGGTGACGGCGACCGGTTGATGCAATTTTATCAACGCTAGCAATTTTATTGAAATTATGCGGAAATGTTTCAGTGCACTACTGCCTCTAATATCACATAGATATATTGAGTTTCAGCAAAGTATAATGGATATACAAAGGAGATATTCGAGCTGCCTTTGAATAATTTGGAACTTGAGGAGTTTGTTTCAAATCGCAATCGAAAAATTGGTAGCAAATTGTGTATTGAAATTGAAAAAGAATCTAAATTCTAGAGCAACTCGAAAATGCGCTGAAAATGACATTCCGTGGCAAGAACGTGAACCCGTATATCGTCGATGTTCGCCATAAATATCTTGTTCCAAAGGGCAAGGAGCATATATTTAATAATAAAGGGTGTGCAAAGCACTTGAAATGATGATTTTGACAATTTTAATTTTATAGAATAATTGTATCGGTAGGAACACAATATAAGTTCTATCCAGGAACTGTTGCAATGGTTCATAATCTTCATGATAATCCTGCCTTCTGTCAGCGACCTTCTTCAGTGGCAATGAATCGCAATTTCGCCCCAATGTTTGAAGTTGATTGGTGTAACGTGAACTTGGTAAAATCAGCCGAGCGCATCGCAAATGTTTCTGGGTTTCAGAGAAATGCCACGCTTGTAACCAACGTGGAAGAAGAGCCAATTAAAGCGCCTGTCGTCACGCAGCCAATAAAAGGGAAAAAATCTAAAAATGAAACGAAGGCGAGTGATCGGCTTGACCCGCCACCGCAAGAAATTTACGGATACAGCGGCTACAACTTCTGGAATAGCGTCATCCTTTTTCCGGCCATTGGAATTGTATGTGTAATTCTCCTTCTCGTCTTAAGCATTATCTTCTTTGGCAGTCGCGAGGGTCAGAAATGGAGGGATTATAAAACATCAAGGTAGGAATTCGCTGTGATCCGGGCCTATTTGGAAGAACCTGGTTTGCAGAGAGACATTGGAAGAATACATAAGCGTTCGCGAGAGTCAAAAACACTTGAGAGAACTCTCAGTTCAACGACAACTAATAAGCATGTCGCAGGATTCATCGGCAGTTCCAACTGGAATTCACTCATTTTTACAGCCAAGAAGTCGAATGCCGAGTACTGTTGCAAGGTTTAGCAAAAGCGCAAGCCGATTGAATGATAAAGGTAAATCAGTAAGAGGCTTTGATAATATGAAAATCATGCGGTTTAATTCTACGATCGTATTATCTACTTTATGAATGTCCTTAGTATAATTAAAATATGAACCTTTCAGAAGAAACTGTTGAACTTCTCCCAGTACTTGACCGGACCCCAGTTGGCAAGCAAACCGTTGCCGAAGCAGCAAAACAATGCGGAAGCTCATTGCACTTGTATAGAAACCCATTGGATAGCGAAAGTGATGAGAATGCGAGTGATAATAGCTCACAAGATAGATGATTTCTCGAATTTCATGCCTTTGTTCCATTAAAAATCAATGAAAATTTTGAAATTTAATCGAGAATCGGGCGATTCGTGAATTTTGCCACACATGACGAAACCGTGCACGCTGTCGTTGGACCCTCGAAATCATAGAACATTATCATATTTGAGCCTTTTTTGAGAAATTCCGACGGAATGTATAATGTTTGCTGAAATTTTGACGAACTTTGAATGGATTGTTTCACAAATTCACAACCTGTGGTCCAACTTTCGACCAATACCTTCCAATATTATATTGATTTATGGTCACAATTCCCTTTCCCCATCCCCTCGTGTCCAAAAATGTGTCAGTGGGTTGCTCTTTGATGTGAAGTGTTCCAATATATACGGCTGGTTGCCTAGGAGTATTATCTCCTGACGCGAATTTTTCGAAATGAATCTCGTTTGGTTGAGAATGGGGCAACATATAAGTTTCAATAGGAACATGACAGTTAAACCATGTTGTTAGGGTTATATTGAACATGTATACCCCTGATTGAATGCCCTAAATGGTAATTATTCTTAATGGCATATATTATGGATACCTTCGACATTCTTGACGGATATCCATGAATCCTTCCAGTGTTCTCGACGACTATTTCCAATGTGTTAATTTCGGGAAGGCATCCAACAATTTCGATAGTGTTGTTATGAGAGTTTGCAAATGATTTGTAAAGAGCTCCCTTCAACAATAATTAAAGAATATGCTGAAAAATAGAAATTTACAATGAAAACACCATTCAAGTAGAAGTAAGCGTCATCTTCGAAGCTTGGAATGTAGAGATTGCCGCATTCAAAAATTGTCTCAAAATTTTACGTCAGATTTGCTATATAATTATGCTTACCGTGTTGTAATAAGCAAATCCATATCCATGTCGAATGTGCTCAAAAGTTTCAGGAATTTCTTTGCTTTTCCAGCATTCGGGAAGTGTGCCAACAATGAATCCGGGAATCGAGTTAAATGTCGAAAGTTTCACATCTTGATACGCCGTCTTTCTGAACGATTCGGAGTGTTGAGAATTTGAAACAAAATTAAAAATTTACGGCAAATTTGATGGGATTTTGGTTGGCCTTGTTGTCCAATCAATAAGGTTATTCACCCAATTCCTTATTGCAATCATAAGAAGTGTCGAGTCGCCAGATTCAGCAATCGGTGCAAATGAATCGTGAGAAGTTGATACAGGATATTGATTTTCTGCGCCATTCCAATAACCAAAATTGGTACCGCCATGAATCAAACTAAACGAAATGCTGGCGTTCAGCGAATAAGCCAAATTCGCATTCTGGATAATGTCATCGTCCGAATATTCTCGACTAACATTTTTTCCCCAATAACGAGTCGTCGTTACGACATACTGCGATGCCACGGGAGGTCCCTTTGCGTAATTTTGCTGATAATTGAAAGCGGACTTTGTATTTTCCACACTTATTGGACGGAGCTCAATAGTCGGGAAAATCCCCGGAATCATTCCACATTGGAAGTTAGGCGCGATTGGTTTGTCAACTGAAAATTGTCAAATTAAGACTATCTAGACGCTGATGTGAACCTGTAAATAAGACAGCGTCGTTGCCAAGGTGCTCCCGTGCATAGTTGACAAGTGAGAGGAGATATGACCTTAGTAGACGTATTTTAAGAGTTATTAGAATTTCAGAATGGTTAAATTACTTACTGATCGCATAACCCTGTGTCTCCGTACATGTGCTCAATTTGAACCATCAATATTGGACCGCCGTTCCTTCTCATGAGCGGAAACATCTTCGGCAGCAAATCCACCATTGAGTCACTTCTCTTAAAAATTTCGGATCGGACGACCTTGGCGTTTGAACATCTCGACGAAGCAGCCACCATGGTAGTCCACCATTATCCCATTCAGCAGATATATATGGACCTAAAGACAATTCATTCAATGCTTATTCGCCGGCATACCAATTCTCAGAATTGTGTAGAGGCCATTTTCATTGGCCGTGTTGATGAATTTGATGAGATCGAGATTTCCGGTGAATTTTGGCGACAGGTCTTCTTCAAATTGATGAAGATTCCATGGAACGGGAACAGTGATCGCATTCAAGCCCAAGGATCGAACTCGTTTCAATCTTAACAGTTGATCAAGATAATCTAAAGCCAAAAATTGTGTGATACCGATCATCCCATTTTTGGTGTGGAATCCGAAAATAGTGAATCTCGCCGGCTATGTAGCGAAATGGGTCGCCATCAAGTAAAAATTGGCGATTTACCGCATCAATTTTGAAAGACGGCGATGAATCTTTGCTAAACATTTTTTGTTATAGTAGTGGAAGCTCACAGTTACCATTCGATGATCGCGAAAAGGAATATTGTGACAAATAAGAAGCGAATCATTTATTGAACAAGCGAGCCAAAAGTTCAACAATTGAACGTACAGTCCTTATCAGACATTTTAATATCGGACATAATCAAGAAAACGGGGAAATGGTCATGAGTTACTTTCAATGTTAGGGTTAAATGACACGGTACGTGTACATTCAGCACTATGCTACACGCTTTAAACGTTTTTTTTTCTTTAAAGAAAAAATAAGGTGATGATGGTGAAGGTGAAGAGTAAGGGCAAGGAATAATAGTTTTAAAATTTAAATTCGAAAATTAAAAATGTCCTTTTTAGGCTCGATTTTTCGACGATTTCTTATTAGGAGTTTTTGCTTCAAAATCATAGAAGGTAATTCGCAGTTTTTCGAAAACCATAATCATGAGATATGCGTAGATTTCAGCCTATAAAATTTAAATCATTTTCATTATTCATTTCAATGTCTTTTCGTTGAATGACATTCAATCTGGTGAATGGACTTTTTTAAGATATTCATTCTTCAAAGTTGCCCACAATTGGTCGGTCTGTTTGAATTCATTGAATAGCTTAAAAAAATGATATTTTTAATCTTGTTCACTCAACATTCAAATCTTTTCTGAAAGCCAGTCGATTAGTTTCCCACTAACATGCCCATAACTATAAAAACAGTCATCGACAGCTTTTGCGATGATGTATTTAGTATTGTTATCAGCCGCCGTTTGTCGACTAGGTTCTGCCGCGACTTGAGTATTTTTTGATTTACTCTCCGGTTCTTCTTGAGTTGGTTGATTTGTCCATTAGCAATTTCCTCATCGTTTACAATTTGCGTCGTCTCGCATTTACTCGAGACAACATGGAAACTGATTGGACAAAAGTAACTTTTTAACTAATTGTTTCTTAAAAAACAATACGATTATCATTAGATTATTTTCTCGGATGAGAAAAAGTTCAACCTAGATGGTCCCGATGGAAATACATGTTATTGGCACGATTTACGGAAAGACAACCAAATTTTTTCAAAGCGGAACATTGGTGGCGAGAATCTCATGATCTGGAGAGCATTCTCTTCGGCGGAACTTCACAAGCTGGCATTTGCAAATGGCCGAATTGACTCCAGCGAGTGGACTATCAGCGAGTGTTAACGGACTATCTGTTACCATTTCGATGACGTTTTCGGCGAAGAAAGTTCGTATTCCAACAGGCAATGCCTCAATTCAAGCAAGTCGATCGACTTTGGATTGGCTCAGCAAAGAAAATATCAACGTTTTGAGGTGGCCAGCGTGCTTACTAGACTTAAATTCAATGGAGAATGGTTAGGGAGAGCTGGTTAGCAGCTTTTATCGCCATGGAAAGCAATATTCATTGATTAAAGCTGCGATTATCAACGAGTGGGATCTATTGGAGCAGGAATTCAACAAGACCATCCAAAAATGAAAAAGCTGGTACAATCGAGCCAAATCGTATTTACGACCTTATTTCTTTAAAAGACGGCGCAACTAAATATTAATCTGGTTTTATATTAGAGTTTTTACTGCGTTCACGGGGGTGGCTTTATAAATGTAAAACGGTTGCAAGTGACTAATTTTCAGTGTTTTCAATGCCACTCGGCCAATTTTTCAGATATCATTATGAAAATTAGTAGATATACGTATTTTTAGCCCTGAATTCAATTTTGAAAACATAATTTAAAAATTTTTACAATTGACAATGTTACACCCAAAAACAGGGGTGCCTTTATAAATGTATACATTTTCAAAATGACTTATTCAATTCTTCCATCTTTCGAAACAATTTGTAGACCTTAAAATTAATTTTCAGTATAAGTTATTCATCTATTGAGAACCAACGAATTTTCATAAAACTGGAGTTTGACAGTTGATAGAATTGCTCAATGACGCCGTCGATCATCTGACTCGCTGAAATCACAATTCGTCGACCCTACTTCTCCGAGCGGGCAGATCCGAGACAACTGTGATTGCGAGAACCGTCAGATGTTCACCATGATCACTTGAGGAAGCGTATGCACAAACATTTTAATCGTTATTTTTATATGAAAATTTCTGACAAATAGAATTATTCGGCAATTTTTGTGCTTATCTCACGCCTAACTCATCAATTTTAGATGATCACCAGAAGCCGTCATGCACTTCCGTTTGTTGGTTTAACTTCGATTCATTTCATAAGTAATGCAAATGCAAGCTAGAATTTATTTCCCCTCTCACAACAGAATTTTGTAAGTGCCGCAAAAAATATGAGGTCTTCAATGGGTATCATAATCACACCACAGGTCTACAATCATACCACAGGGGATGGGACAATTTTACAGGAAGACGCGATGATTGAATTATCAAATCCACCAGAAAGCGAGAGAAGCTGTGTGTGCAAGACAAATAATTGATAATAAACGGAGCCATGTGAAATGATTCACAAAATGCGTGGGGCGAACCGATATAAACTATTAATTCAAATTTTTGCACTATCATTTACAAATTGCCTTGGCACTTCGAACATATTCTTGATGTCGAACTCGATTCGTCAGATTAATCACTGTTTTGAGCGGTGTGCTGAAATATTCAGAATAAGGTTTTGAGTATTAACAATTGTTTCAAACATTTTCCAAGGTTCCAATGCGTCCGGTTTGCTCATCAACGATTATAATTGGGTTCGCTGCCAACATATCAACGACATCGTTCCAGTTGTTTGCAATATCCTCGACGGAAGCGTTTGGAAGAACAAGTCCGGCACTTTTGTAATTTTCTATTTTGCCGTACCATCCGGCTCCAGCTCCATACAAATTCCCAGACTCGTTGAATGACTCATGAACAAGATATGTCATGAGTGGCGTGACGTCCGGCTTCAAATCCTGAACAATGTTTTGCGGCACGTCTTGTGTCAATCGAGATCCGGCCGTCGGAATGACGGCATTACATAGAATTCCGTGCTTAGCTCCTTCGTGTGCAATAGTGTTCGATAACCCAATCAATGCACTCTTGGCGGCTGTATGACTCATATGGTCAAAATTCGGGTGAATTTTCGAATAATTGAACGTGATAATTATACGTCCATACTTCTGATTTCTCATATAAGGCCAAGCAGCTATGGTAACCAAGAATGCTCCATTCACGTATTTATTGAAGTTTAGATCCCAATCGAGTTTTGTCATTTTGAGAAATGAAACTACACGAATGGTTCCAGCATAGATGACAATGTCTACAATTATTGGTTACTGAAAGAGAAGTACTAAGGTTGTGATTACCAATTCGGTCAAAGTAATCGACTGCGGTCTTCACTATAAAGTCGCTGTTATAGTTCGCTACAGCGACACCTCCACGCGATCTGATCTCCGCAACAACATTATCAGCCCATGAAGTGCCCGACGAATTTCTATAAGGATAGCCTGCCATGTCATTCACTGAAAATCTAACTTTGATTTTGAATACAACGCGATAAAACTCACCGACAACTTTTGCTCCACGCCTGGCCAATTCAAGAGCATTTGTTCTGCCAAGATCGCCACAAGCACTAATTACAATTGCAACACGGTTTTTGAAGCTAAGTCGCATATTGCCGGAATCCCGCCGAAATAATGATTCAAATTCCGATGTTCTTCCACCCGCTTTCGAGGTTCTTCCATCCAGATTAACACTGTCATGAACGGTGTGCTAAAAAATATAAAATAAGGTTTTGAGTATTGACAATTGTTTCGAACATTTTCCGAAGTTCCAATCAGGAGTCCAGTTTGCTCATCAGTAGTTCCAATTGACGTCGCCGCCGACATATCAACGATATCGTTCCAATTTTTTAAAATATTCTCGACGGAAGCGTTTGGAAGAACAAGTCCGGCACCTTTATAATTGTCAATTTTCCCATACCATCCGGCTCCAGCTCCATACAAACTCCCAGACTCGTTGAATGACTCATGAACAAGATATGTCATAAGTGGTGTAACGTACTCCGGTTTTGAGTAATTGACAAAAATTCCTGGTAAAGAGATATACCGATATGCGGATGTCGGAATGACAGCATTGCAAAGAATTCCGTAGTTGGCTCCTTCCAGTGCAACGGTTTTCGAAAACCCAATCAATGCACTCTTGGCGGCAGTATGACTTGTATGGTAAAAATTATTGTGAACTTCCGCATCACAAGGGGAGACGATTATACGTCCATAATTCTGATTTTTCATGTAAGACCAAGCAGCTCTAATAACCGAGAATGCTCCATTCACGTGAACATTGAAAGTAGCGTTCCAATTGACTACCTGCATTTCAAGAAAAGAAATGTTTCGAAACGATATAGCATAGATCACAATGTCTGCAATTATTAGTTACAGAGAGAGTAGGAATAGAATTCCGATTACCGATTCGGCCAAAGTTATCGATTGCGGTCTTCACAATATTGTCGCCGTTATCAACATGATCATAGTTCGCTAAGGCGACACCTCCATTCGATCTGATTTCAGCGACAACCTTGTCAGCCAATAAAGTCCTCGGCGATGGTACGGGAAGATCGCCCTTCCAGTCGTTGACTGAAAAATCTAATTTCGATTTTGAATACAACGCGATAGAACTCACCGACAACTTTTGCTCCACGCTTGGCCAATTCAAGAGCAATAGTTCTGCCAAGACCGCAACCAGCACCAGTTACAATTGCGACACGTTTGTTGAAGCTAAGTGGCGAAACTCTTACATTTTGAAGCGACTGATCTTCTGAAAAAAAATAACACTCCATTCTGTAACCTCAAAATATTGCCCGAATGACGACGAAATGACGATTCGAATTCCGAGGTTTTTCGATTTCTTCCGTTTATGTCGTCAAAAATAATGGAATTAGGCTCATCCAAAGCAGCATGCGAATTGTTCTTTGCACTATCATTTGCATCCATAGCATTGGACTTTGGACGGTCAGAGGAGACCTCAATTCCAGCTGATCGCATGTTATTATCAATTTTTCTCAACCCAACTTTTCCGGAAAAATCAGGATCACGTGATTGTTGCTATAATTCATTAGAACTATTAATTAAATTTTGAACGATGGGCTACCTCGTTGCACACGAACTCCTCGTACATGTTAGGATCTCGGCAAACGCGAGGTACACGCGAATTGCAAAACTCATTGAACAACGGTGATCGCAAATGACGCTTTCGATTTTTTCTTTCGATGACGTCTCATCAGAACATTCGTCCAAATTGTTGTGGGTTGTGGGTTTCTGATGAGAAGCTTTCTTTTCTGGAGTCGTCGTTTTCTGACGATCAATATCCTGGTGTCAATTATTGGCTCACAACATATTTAGAAATCTTACATTTGCATTATGTTCATTTCCAATCTTATCACGAGTATTTGCATCCACAGTGCAAGGTGGCTCAGTTATTACTCCATCTAGCATGCTCTCAGGATCATAATCCCTTAGATTAAAGACAAATTGAACATTAATATCTTTCCTTAAAAAACAAAATACATTATGAATTGGATATGAAGCATACTTTAACAATTGATCCTCGTTAATGGGAAGATGTCTTCTAGTATAATGAGCTTGGCTAGTCAATGGCTGAATTGAGTTTCGTTTATCTTCATTTTCATGACGGACATCAACCTCAGTGTTCGTATCCATATTGACTTTGGAGGTTTTGTTCATTATGTTCATTTTTTCTTCGTCTGTCGTTCTTGGTTCGACGAGCTTCACATTCGAACGAACTTCCGGTTTACCGTTGACATTATTCGAAGATTCAGCGGAACGTCTCGAGTCCTTCATATAGTTATTCGAAGACATTTCTTCTAAAAATATAATTTGGGTGTCAATGTATTAGGAATGAATAAATTACTTCAAGTCTGGACAGTTCACTAGCGCGAAACAGTGACGCAATACTGAAATGTGCAGATAATAATTAAACGAGTTTGAAATCGCAAGCTACAAAACACCAAATAAAACGAGAAATGACACCATGACAATTAGAAGTGAATGAGAATGAAGATGCGCGCACAAGAAAAACCGACTTAAACATGTGTTCGATAGAGCGCGCATGTTCAGTTGTTCTAATACATAGTTTGAGGAGATAGGAACGATGCTAAAGACGCCAAAAACTGTGAATAGTTTTGCAAGGTTGAAAAGCATAAAATGTTCATTGGTATACATATATTAAATTGATCTTCACGTTTAAAACAGAAAATTTAATGAATGCAATTAAAAATGAGACACATACGCTGGAAATATCTTGATGATATAATATTTGTCCGGAAAAGCATGTCAGCCAAATTTTTTTCTCTTTGATTAATTTGTCTGCAACAAAGCGAACATTTGTTGAAAGTTCAAATTGAATTTTTTTTTTCAATTTTTCAATTTCTTCGAAATTTAAAAAGTTTATTATTAAGAGAAGACCAAACTAAATGATAATTTCAAATTTTTGTTTGTAACCATTCCACATTGTAAATTCCATATTTTTTCCACATAGTATGGTGGAATAAAAAAAATAAATGAACAATTCCCTAATACGCTCTCGATTACAACACCTGGCCGTTAGGACATACAACTACCAGAATCTGAAGGGGAGACTCATAAGTCACTCCATTAATTTGAGAGATCTCAACCGAAATTCGAGACCAAGCTTTTCGGAAGCAATCGAAAACTTTTAATCCTTTCCAGCTATACCATCGAAGCAAAAGGAAAAACAACAAAATTACCGGAAGCGATATTCAATCTTAGTATAATATGTGTTTGGTTTTCTGTTGGTTTGAGACAACTAGCTGACAGATATACATGTGTTTATAAATCAATTGGCAGTCTTCGAAACTCGGCAAACATCGTAAAAATATCCATTGAACGGCGTCGGATGGCAACATTAGGGTAATAATTTAAAGCCTGCAGCATGGCCGTGTAAGAAGATGCACGTGTTCGGATGGCCGAACGCAATACGCGACGCAATAAGCGTCGCGAAGGCGCCAATATTTTTTAGGCCAATTCATTTAATTTATTGTTTTTTGTGTGCATTTTTTGTTTAATCGTTTGACAATTTCATATGCAGATTTACAAGTTACTACCCCAATACCGTAGGCCGAAATTGAGCAAAATTCCAAAAATCGAATTTCAGATGGATCAGCTTCGATTTGACGGGCAAGTGGCGGCTATTTGCAGTTGTGACTACACACTGTGCGGATCGATTGCTACGGATCTGGCATCACGAGGAGCAAAGATTGTTGGTAAGTGGCAGACGATGAACTTCAAATTCATAAGATTATTTTAAGTTGGCGGAGAAAATCGAGAAGCCGTCGAGGAGTTGGTTGAGGAAATCAAAGATGCGGGAGGCGAAGTTTTTGTCTGTGCTGAAAACATTGGAGCGTCAATTGTTTTGCTAGCACTTGAAAAATTTGGTCGGATTGGTGAGACATATCCCATTTAATATTTGGTATTATTTTTCAAAGATATATGTGTTTCCTTCATGAGTCATGCTGGAGAAGACTTGAATGGTGAAACATCCGAGGCCACATTCAACAAATACTTTTTCAAAACTCTCGAGACGTATTATGGTGCAATGAAATCGGCTTGGTTAACATTTGTAAAGAACAAATATGGACGAATTTTGTTTATAACTGACCATCTTTTGTTCAACTGCAATTTGAAGGAAAGCAGAAACACTGTTGCGAAACGAGCACTTTTCGATTTCAATGAAAGTCTTTTGAAATTGACTGAAAATGGCCCGATTGATTATGACATTAAATGCAACATTTTGGCGCCTTGTTTCGATGTTCTCAAGCCTGCAACAAATGCGACCGGAAACATAACACGTTTGGCAGTTTGCTTGATCCATAGACACTTGAAAGAAAGCGGTGAAATATTCCACGCGTCTGAAAAGACGTTCGGAAAAGTTTCATTATTCAAATCAAAGGATACTTGGCTCCAAAAACCGACAGCCGAGGATATTGCTCAAAGATGGGCTGATATAAACGACTGGTCTGAGGCGGTCGAAGTGGTTTCATCAACGGTAGAAAGCATTGATTCGACACCCCTCAGTCTACATCACGACACTAATAGTCCAATTGCGAAAAGGTTGCGCATTTCATCGCCAAGCGATGGATTGTTATGTTCAAGCTCAAGTGAGCAAAAACCTCGCTCAAGGAGCAGCAGTTCTGATCAGACAAGTGTTCAAACAGGCCACAGTAGCGTGATGACGGAATACACAAGGGTTTGAAATTTAAATAATAAGAAGTTAAAAAAAATTATTTCAGAAACTGAGAGAGATAAGAAAAGAACATGAGGCAAACTACATGCCTCCTTCGCCTCGCCCATTCTACGTTCCGCCCGTGTTGATTGGATATAATATCGTCAAGCGAGGAAAGAAGTTGATTACTTTCAGTAAGTTAGGAGAATTTATTATATTATTCCCATATAAGCGTATTACAGTCTTCGATTTCGAGCGATCTCCTGTAAAAGTCTACACCGAAATCTGTCCTCATGCCTATGATGTCTATGAAATCACAGAAGCCGATTTTTTGGCTGAAATTAAAGAAAAAATGAATGCGAAAGGGGTAAAATAGAAATAAAAAGCATTCACTCAGTTTGTTTCAGATTACCGATGATGAAATGGAATTCCAATGTATTATGAGAATGCTTACTTCAAGAATTTCATATGCAAATGACAATTCCTATGATGATATTTTCAAAATGAAATCGAAAAATGGGCCTCACTAGACTTGATTTATCATACATTATTGTCGTACAACTTTTAAAAATTGTTAGCCCTTCTTAATTATTGAATTTTAACCAATTATCTTTCAGTTTCTTCTCTTTTCACTCTCATTTTTGATTGGTCATAATTCTGTCAAGCTTCTATTTTAATTCACTTTCTTTTTTGTAATTATTATAATCATTTCATAATTTTCCGGTTAGTAATTTTTTCAAACATTTCTTGAAGATTGAAACGCTAAAAGTATCTAATCACATTTTTTTCTAGCAACTTATATGCTAGATATATCATTCTATCTGCCTTTACTGGGTGTATTTTTTTTTTAATCCATACTCTATTAAACTGTAAAATAAACAATTTGTAAAAGATTGAAATTATTTTCTTGAATTATCAACGAGTTCGACAAAATTTTGTCAATCTCATAACATTATTTACATTATCATCATTTACTTTTTTTTATTTATTTTATTTTTTTATTTCTCCCTACTATTATACACATAATTAATGCCGCATTTTTCGGCCATCAATGTGAAAACCAAAACCGCCAATGTGCAGAGCCTAGCCGCTAAAGATTGAGATAGTGTCTGTTAATAAGAGAACATGATCCTTTCTCGTTTGATAGCTCACAATGCACTCTCATAAATACCAGATGCTCACACTGTACTGCTGGGTGACTTCTTGCTAGTCGATATCCCCAATTATCGTTTTTCCGCGATTACTCCGCATTTTAATATAATTGTTTAATATTCAATTCCTAAAGTTAAATATTTTGTTCAAGCCTGCTGAATTTTTTCTTCAGCTCGAGATGAACAGTGCATCTATCGCCAAACATGCAGAATTGAATTTATTTCGTTTTTCACATACTTATTTTCAGGATTTCTGGCTGATCTCTACCGAAATACATCAAAACGACACAGCTAGGAATAAAGTCGAACCTATAACTTTTCCACTCGTACAGCGGAAGCGATTATGGAGTTTCGCCAGGACGAAGCCCCAGTTGATTCACTGAATAGCCAACAACCAAATGAGGTGAACGCATTTAGTTCAATCAGCCCACCTTGGTTGGAAAGCAATGCTAATAATCCTAATGTGAATGTAAATTATAGTTAACCTAATAATTTTAATTTTTTGAATATTAGGAATCGAACCTTGATTTGAACGAGTGTCCTACCGACGCCGCTACGGGACATAAGATTATTACATCTTTTCTCATTACCTTACTCGAATTTTCTCAGAAGTTTTTGAGATCTTCGAATCAAAATCAGACTGTCTTCTTACTTCAGGAACCATTTTTTGGACTGCCTATTAATACTGCGGTGAGCCTCAATATTTATCAAATCAATAATTACCAATGGACAGATTCTGAATAGACTAGTGCAAATGCCGCCATTAACAACATATCTCACGCAATTAAAAAACTCTATTGAAAATGCTTCATCGTTCTCAGTTACGAATATTCCGTATATAACATTTGATCCTTTATGTGGCAGCACTTTGAATGAACCAGTAAGTGAAAATTCAAAAAATTTGGTTTTTTCTACTCTAAATCAATTTTCAGCGAAAGATCGACTTAGAGGAGCTCCGAGAGTTACTATTAACTTCTCTGACAAAGCAACCATTCAATTTTGACATGCACTTCTTTGTTGTTATGTCGGCAGCCTTTTTCCTAACGTTTTCATACACCGAAGATGAAATTCTGGAGCACTGGAAATCTTACGATACCACACAAATGATTCCGAATGTGATGCATGCCAGAGATGATTCTTCTTCAAATTCAAGCGAACGTTCTCAATCTCATAGTAATAAGCCAAATGGTATAATTGAAGTTAAATAATGGTATTTTTTTTAAATATTTTTTCAGAACACGATGAAAAGCGAGACGAATTTATCATGGACGATACCGAGACCCCAATTATGTTGAAGTATGATATCGACATTTTGCTAATGCTTCTCAAGACAACACACGACAAAATCAAGGATCACGTTGGCTACACTGGTAGCAAATTGCTTCCCATCGTTTTTAATGTTTCAGTAAAATTTTAAAAACAAAATAATATTTGAATTTTTAGATCCTCGAGAAATTTGATCAAACCCAGATATACGCTCCCATTTTGTATTATATCACGAATAATGGAGACCGCGATCTTCGACCAACAATCGAGAAGGTAGACAACTGTGTGATATTCAGCAAATTGTTAAATTGTAGATCCGAGGATTTGCCGAGTTCCACATCAACCAGAAACTCGACTCTGGCAAACGTTTTGATTTGTAATGAAATTCAAAAATGCACTTTTTTGCTTTCTCAATGTTTTTTTTTATTTTCTCTATGTTATTTTTTTTTGCTTTCTCTATGTTAATTTTTTTGCTTTCTCTATGTTATTTTTTTGATCATTTAAATTAAACATTTGAATATGCAGTAACGTTTTTTTTTTCATAAAGATTTTGCAATAGGACCCAAATCTCTTAATTTTATGGTTCAATACCGTTGCAGTGTATCTGTCGTTCTTTGAACTTTGTTTTTTTTTTTCATATTTTTTTCGACAGACTATGGAATATCGAAGAAGAGGCATCTCTACTGAACAAACTTCTCGACATGGTTATGCGACGAGCCGAAGAGTCAGCCAAGGTAATATACAATTTCAATAAAAACAAAAAAGAAAATTTAAATGTAGCGAAAAATAATTGTCTCCCTAGTGAATATTGGATTGAAACTAAAATTTTAGAATTTTTCCAATCACCTATACGATAAATTACTGGCATTTTGAATTATTTTACCATTTTGGACAAAGATTACTCAGAAGAATCTTCTCAGTTTTTCAAATATGGAATTACAGTCTTTTCATTTTTCAAAGGTTTTCATATTTGCCTCGATTTCAACTTAATTATTTTTTATATTGCTTAGATTTCAAATTGCAGACAAACGCGAAACAGAGTCGAGAAGAATAAATGGTCACCTTGCAAACTACAAAACTCAAATTGGTGCGAATTCCCATGTTGAGGATGAGGTCGTTCATAAGTTGCATCGTTCATCCCTACTTGACAGCCTTTTGGATTCATTAAACGCGTACGGTTATTCGAATCTAGAATCTGTCAACAACCCTTCAAATTCCAACCGTCGTGATCTTTTCTCGGTGCTTTTTCCCGGGGGACATGAAGCACGAGTCCTTGCAACAATTGCTCATCCGTCAAGTAGAATTCCTAAAGCACGCGGTAATTTTCCTAGATAACAATTATCATACAATTTTCATTTTCAGAGCGATCGCAAGGAAACCAAAATAAAAAGAAAACCTCATCGAGTAGACAACCAATTGGGGCCACTATATCCGAGTCAACTCGTGAATTAATTAGAAAGCGCTTCAGAACCGGAGAATGTAAGAAATCAAACCTTTAATCAAAGTGTATTGATGACTCGATGACCATCTTACGCATAACGAACTATTTTAATTCATCATTATTTTAGTTTTAATTTCCAGCCAAACACGATCATGAGAAATCCCAATCACGCTGTTATCAATCGACGAAAAACTATCAGAATCCATCGGCAAGAGCAGTGGCAGGGACGAAGAGATCACGTTCATCAATTGATTCTGCTGTCTCAAAGAAGTATGGATATCCAAAAAACTATAGCTTCACATATTTTGTTGCAGAAAGTGTATTGACAACAATATTAGCGAGAAGTCTGACTCAGATAGACGAAATGATCGTGTTGAAAAAGTGGTCGAACCCCCTATGAAGGTAAATTTACTTTAAATTTTCAAAATATATGTTTTACGTGATTAAGCAAGTGCCGACACCGCAATTGGATGTTCTGAAAGCAGAAGCGATGAAAAACCAACTGTCCAAGAGTTTGGAAACTTGGAAAGATATCATTGCCCTTATTGAATGTCGTTTTAAATCGATTTACAATGATAAATTGTTTGCACCACAATCATCGTAAAATTTTTCCAGTCTGTATGAAATTGTTTTGCCACTTAAAAAAACCATTGATTTAATATACTGCATTTGTTCTATATTTCATTTCTATCTTTCAAATATTGAGTCCTCTTTCTCTCTTTCGTTCGGATCTGTAATGTTGTTTGAAATTAGTGTTTTTATGTTGAACTCAATATCTTAATAAACATGGTAATTTTTTCAAACGTTTTGCATTGACAAAAATTGGGAGGGAAGTTTTTACAGACTTCGATTCACATGAAGGTTGAAGTTATAGCCTTGATTAGGTAAAGTAATTCAGATAGTTGCCTTGAAACAAGTTAAAGCTCAGCTTCAAAAAAAAAATTGGTTCTTGGACAATTATGTCTGAATACTTCTGGAAACATGCCGTATAAAAACCGCAAGTCTGAGAGTTGCATCGACACACTTTTGAAATCCTCTCTATTTTAATCATTTCAAGGCTTTTACATATGCTATTTTAACTTCTTTATAGTTTAGTTGCAATTGTTGAGAATTTGGATCATCAATATTACCTTTCCATTTGTTAAAAATCTACTATTGTTTCATAACTATCTCTTTTCCTATTTTGATTTTTTTTTAATTTTATTTTGTTTTTCATTTTTTCGTAAATTGAAGTCGTAATTCTTTAAAAATCTCTACTACAAATAAAGCAGAAAATGTGCGTTATATAGTTAAAAATTTCATGTTTCACGGTATTTTTATGCCTTCGATGATCATTGACAATTTTTTATTATTTTTAATATGACTTTAATTATTTTCCGAATTCTTATATCACTATTTTTCGCACATTGCCTTTATTCAAACATCTCCTATTGAGAACCCATTAGCAACGAATATGAGCGACGACACTCCGCTGTGGACCCTCTAGATGGTTATCACTGATAACGCGTCGTTGCTGAGCGCGCGTGTTTTTTTGCACTATCGCGCGCGAACTCTCATTTCTCACTCTTGCGCCGCACGCGTATTCATTTGCGTGCGCGTGCGCCCATGGATGGCAGCGGTTTATCGACCCTTTTCCATTTAAGCGATTAACTTTTGCTTGTTGCAACGATTTCTTCTTAAATATAAATTGCCTTAATAATTTTCTGTATTTTGCAGGCATCAAAGCTCTCGTCTTGGGATTTCTACAGTCAATTCTCAATACACAACGAACTCTTTGTCAACCGACAACTTTGCCGTTCGCAACTCATCGACCGGCCAATACCGTAAGTATTTCTTATATATAATATGAGGGGGTTAAATCATCATGATATTTAATTTGTCGCAGATTTCAATTAAATTATTACATCGATTTTTAAAGGCTTTTTGATTCATTAAAAAAAATTGCGAACAAGATTTCAAAAAATCTAGTGACCCATATTAGCCTTGCAATTTTCTTATTGATTATTGGAAAAATTGTCTGGGGTCATTTACTAGAGCGAGAGACTATGCAAATGAAGAGAGCGCAGTCAAACAGACAACATCCTCGCGGCGCATTGCCTGTTGGCCACTCGACAAACCCGACACGCTAAATTGAGAGCGATGTGTTTTTGGAGTGTGGTACAAGTGATGACAAAACGTTTTGCGGAAATTTTTGAGAAAACACAATGTTTGAACCAAAACCAATAGCGGTGTGTCCTTTACAATTTTTTGAGTTATTAGAGTAAAATGTTTTGTTGCAACAGGAGTGTCTGCCTACTCAAGATTTCAAATTGGGAAATTGACAAAAGCGAAATTTTTCTATATTTTAGACGTTTAAGAGTTTTCAGGTAGCGGTAAAATCATTTTTCGGATCATTTGTATATATACCAAAATCGAATTATTGTGGCCGCTTAACCATATTTCATTTATCAATTCGCACAGTTTATATTATTAATAATTTCAGGTTATTCTACAAAATCTATTAACGCTTTTTTTTGACACCCACGTCGTCCAAAAAACTTCAAATATGAGACCAGTAATTTTATTCGTAATATGCAATATCGAAAATTAAAATTTTCAGGAAAACACTAATGATTTGAAAGGCAATAAGAAAGACGACCGTGCCGGTTTGAACAAGACTCTAAACAAGCCGAAAGTTACCATGGACGATATCATTAAACGTTTAGAGAAACGAAGTGGAAGCATGAGACCTGATACCATCTCGGTGTTGAAGGTAATAGTGAATTTACAAATATGTCAAATATAGTTCATTCCATTTTTAGAAAATGGTAGAACGGAGCGGCAAACCTCGGGAAAATAACAATTCTGACAATATCTCAAACGGCGATGCATCAGTAAACATTGCTGATCCCCCGAATGCCGATGTCGTCAATATTTCATGCATTGTTCTGCCACCGACGATTCCGGCCGCTTCTCAAGCAACTCCAGCAATTATAGAGGCTCCGGCTGTTCTTCCAGCAACTACAGCGATTCCAGAGAATCCGGCGATTCCTCTAGCAACTCCAGCGATTCAAGCGACTCCGGCTGTTTTTCCAGCAACTACAGCGATTCCAGAGGCTCCGGCTGCTCTTCTAGCAACTCCAGCGATTCAAGCGACTCCGGCCGTTCTTTCCGCAACTCCAGCGATTCCAGAGACTCCGGCTGCTCTTCTAGCAACTCCGGCTACACGAGCTACTCTTCCAGCAAGTCCAGTCATTTCTGTCATGACGGCTTCTCCAGCCAATACTCTCTCGAGTCAAATCGAAATGGAGGAAAGTGATTTTGATGTTGATCGCTTCCTCGAGGAATCCGTGATGAATCCGGTTCTTCATTTTACTGACATGGATGTTTTTGAAGCCATCACCGAGTTTGTGATTGGCCAGTTGGATAAATTCCAGAATCCGAATTATAGCAAGGTGCAATGGCTTTCAAAGCAGGTAAAATTTTGTGAAATCGAAAAAAAAAATTAATTAAAATGCGTTTAAAGATATACGATTTGTACCGAAAATCGGAAGACTCGATGGAGCCGTTGCTTGAATTCGTTTACGGAAAAAAGGATGATATGTCTAGATTGGAAAGAGTAAGAATTTGTCGAAATATAACGGTGTAGAATGTTTATTATTTTCAGGCGGTGACTTTCGCGAAAAACGTGATCACATTGAAATCTAGAGCTAATAATGTGTTCGCCGGATATTCTTCAACGCCAAACAAATAATTCTTCGACGCCCATATCCTGAAGAATCAATTAATAATATCCACTGGCCGGTTTTCCGACATATAGGACCATTATTAAATTGAGCGACACAAATGTTCTATTATTTTTGTTATTTAGATAATACCACTAAGAGTATCCCTTGTAAATGCTATTAATAATTTTCTACCGGTCTGTTTTATAACAATGTCTTTGCTGGATACCCAAGCCAATTGGACAGCAAATGTCAGCATATCGTTTTTTAATAGTTCTCACATCACTTCCACATTTTACCATAGACCTCCCATATATAGTTAACACCATATATACATATGGATTACATGAATTTGTCCACCGGCCTGTTTTATAATTTGTTTAAGGCATAAATGGTGCGAATAAGTACTTGGTTCATTCTACGAAACCTATTAACTTTAACATCAGGCAAATCGCCTAAGCTTGATCATTTCCAAGATATTTTCAGCAGATTTCTTGATTTTTCAAGGTATTTGGGAGGTGGACATTGTTCAGACGAAAATTTCCATTATGGGAATGATTGAAATTCTCATACACGCACACGAAGCTCGCATTGAAATTGAACTAGAGCGACATTAGCCATAAATCTGCAATCATTTTCCCAGAATGAAACGAATTAAGCCCGGAGTAGTGAAATCAAACTAGCGCGAGCTTGAAATCTGAAGGCTTGCAAAATCATTGAAATCGTTCAAAAATCAATCCGGATTTTATGCATCAAATTTAGATTCTGAGGAAAGCTCGTTGAAACAACTAGGCAAAAATTGGATGATTCATTAATTTAGTGCAATCATCAGCTTCTTTAACAAAACGATGATAATTCCCTTTGTCTATACGAGAGAATTGGAATTTTGAGTAACCTAGACTTATAATTGGAGTTCGGCGACTGATGTGGTTATTTTGCATTAAATGGCTTAATTGGATCATTTTTTTTCATAATCTTAGAAAATAAAAAATCGCAATTTGACAAAAAACAACTGTTCCGGTAAAAATATGTCAAAACAAGAACAAAAGACGCGTCTGTAAATCTATCTCCATTCCAGACGCCAAATATAGAAGTAATTTCGAAAACTGTAAATAACACAAATCTCATAACGAAAGAGATTATCCTCAACGTTTTTCTTTCTTTTTTAAAAATAGAATCGTACTACTTGGAATATAATTTTTCAGCCCGAATGGAACGTTCTGATAAAGTCATAACAATTGGTACTACTTCTATTTCGTGCATTCAAGAATGATAATTCCTCTAGATCCTTTTATTTTTCTTGGAGTATATTACCTTTCGATATTTGGTGAAATCATTTATTCGAAATTGAACGCCCAAACTTAATAGAAATGCTAGTGTGTGACAATTTTAATGCTTATCTCTTTATTAATTCTTAGCGACAACCAATTTGAAATAATTGTAAATCAATCGATCATCGTCGAAAAGTTTCCATTTGAGCGGGAACAGATGGCATCAACAGTGTAATAATTGAAAGCTCTCACATGGCCGTGTAAGAAGATAGTCATATTCTAATGGCCGAACGCAACGCCTATATGCAACGCAATGAACACTAAAAATTTTTTTCAATTAATTTCGAATTAATTTTAAATTTTAATATTTCAGTATAAAACGTTTTCAATAAATTTTTCTTATTATTTTTTGGGTAGCTATTTCGTCCGATACACAACACGCATTTCTATTTTTGGAATATGGAGCAGCTTCGATTCGACGATCAAGTTGCCGCTGTCGGTAGTTGCGACTATGCATTGTGCAGATCGATTGCTACCAATTTGGCCTCACGTGGCGCTAAAGTTGTTGGTAAGAGACAGACGATTCAATTCGAATTGATACCAATATATACATACAATTTTAGTTGGCGGAGAAATCCTTGAAGATGTCAACGAGTTGGCAGTGGAACTAAAAAATGCGGGTGGCGACGTTGCTGTTTCGACAGAAAACCTCGTTTCTTCAATGACTAACCGCGCATTCGAGATGTTCGGTAGGATTGGTGAGATATAATATTAAGTCTTATCATTTTGATCCTGAGGTACTTTAGATATCGTAGTTTGCTACACGGGTCTTCATGAACGCAAATTGAATTTGAATACGTCTGAACCGACGAACAAGTACATTTACGAATCTCCAGAAGCATATTTTGATCCTGTGTATCCAACCTGGGAGAAGTTTGTGGAACAAAATTATGGGCGCCTTTTGCTTATCACGGATACGATCTCATTTGAAACAACGTCCGCAGGATGTGCGGTCGCCAAAAACGCCATGGTTGATTTCACGAAAAGCCTTGTGAAGGAAACTAATAATCAATATGGGTGTCAAAATGTTAAATGCAACATCTTGGCGCCTCGATTCGAAAACCAACAACCGGAAGTTGACGACTACGAAAACATAACCCCTTTGGCCATTTACTTGTGCCATAAACAATTGGAAGAAACCGGTCAGTTCTACTATGCAGGGGAGAACACTTTTGGAAAGGTCGCGTTCTTTAAATCAGAAATTTGCTTTGACGGCATTACTTCGTGTGAAGAAATATTCAAAAGATGGTCCGATATAAACGGTTGGTCTGAAATCACAGAAGTGTCTTTGTGCGATCTGGAAAACATTGATTCGACACCCCTCAGTCTACATCACGACATGAATAGTCCAATTGCGGAGAGGTTGCGCATTTCATCGCCTGACGATGGATTGTTAAGTTCAAGTTCAAGTGAGCAAAAACCTTGCTCAAGGAGTAGCAGTTCTGATCAGACAAGTGTTCAAACAGGCCACAGTAGCGTGATGACGGAATACACAAGGGTTTGAAATTGAAATAATAAGAAGTTGAAAAAAAAAAAACTATTTCAGAAACTGAGAGAAATAAGAAAACAACATGAGGCAAACTACAAGCCGCCTTCGCCTCGCCCATTCTACGTTCCGTCCGTGTTGATTGGATATAATATCGTCAAGCGAGGAAAGAAGTTGGTTACTTTCAGTAAGTTTAAAGAATTTATTGTATTATTGCCATATAAGATTATTTCAGTCTTCGATTTCGAGCGATCTCCTGTAAAAGTCTACACCGAAATCTGTCCTCATGCCTATGATGTCTATGAAATCACAGAAGCCGATTTTTTGGCTGAAATTAAAGAAAAAATGAATGCGAAAGGGGTAAAATAGAAATAAAAAGCATTCACTCAGTTTGTTTCAGATTACCGATGATGAAATGGAATTCCAATGTATTATGAGAATGCTTACTTCAAGAATTTCATATGCAAATGACAATTCCTATGATGATATTTTCAAAATGAAATCGAAAAATGGGCCTCACTAGACTTGATTTATCAGACATTATTGTCGTACAACTTTTAAAAATTGTTAGCCCTTCTTAATTATTTAATTTTACCCAATTCTCCTTCTGTTTATCATTATCATATTTTTCGATGTCCATTTGTTTATTCAAGCTTCTATTTCATTTCCCTTTCGCTTTTATAGTTGGTATATTCATTTCGAATTCTTCTCAAGTTATTGTGCCCCAACGAATCAAATACTGGCCCGTTAATAATTCATTTCCAAAATTTCTTGAAAATGCCATGTCAGAAAATTTTTATTTATACTTCTTTTTATTTTAGTTTTATCCATCTGAATTCACCTCAAAATGCGCTTTCCTGTTTTGAAATTTCGTTGTGCTTTTATGATTTGATGAATGTTCATAGCATAAAACAATAAAGAGCAAACATACTATATTTATGAATTTATATTGAATTTATTTAACCTTTTCAATTAATTATTTTATTTTTATGGACTTCTGCTTTTAATTTCACAGTTGAAAAAAAAAATTGACTATTTTTAATTTAAAAAAAAACACAACCAATATTAATTACAAGAAAATTTCTCACATAAAAAATCTTTCTTTTTAGAATTTTAAGAGTGAATTAACCTTTTTAGGTTATTAGTTCAATAATTTTTCATAAAATCTCATCAATGAAATTATTGAAACGTTTGATTTTTTCATAGTTGTAATAAGTTTTTTAATCGAGAGATTAGAAAAAGGGTCTCAGAGTAAGAAAAATGCAGATTTATGGCCTCTGTTTCTCGTACTCTCCTCATACGAGAATTTCAGTCAATACACCTTTATTTTGCCTTGCTTAGAAAAACCTTTGGGAATACTGAAGTCTCGTTTTAGTGGCGTCAATTCCAGTTTTGATGCTCCAAATTTCTCTTTCCCTAAAGTTTACACGTCTATTTCATTTCCTCCCATTTCACTATTTCCAGAAGACATTTTCCATTTGAATTTTTTTATGAAAAAAATTACAGAAATTCTACAGCATGCCAAATATTAATTGAATTTTGCGATTTTTGCTCATAATCTTTCATATTAACATTATACTTAATACTGAATCTGTATTTATTAAAATTTGATTTAATGAACATTGCCAAATATAGAAAAATTAGATTTGTAAATTTTAAGATGCCTATTCAATGTAACAGAAAATAGAAAAAATTTTCATTTTAGCCTCAAATTTGACGGGCTAAATACGAGAAAAATTAACTATTTTGCAACATATCCATGAAAAACTTAGCAAAAAAAATCGATTCTAAATGCTTTCAGTAATATCGTTTACGTGTAAGTCATTATTTTTCCGAAACTCTCATTTATCAAACTCACGAGATTTTGCCCGTGCACGCATTAATACATTCTTTCGATAATCTCGTAATCCCCAATAACAGCTATCAACGAAAATAAAAATTCGGGCACGACTTCATTGATTTTTTTGCATTTAGAATTCTTCTTGAAATTCCTTTTCATTTTTTGTTGCCAAACTTGCTCAATTTACTTGGCAATGATTTAATTCGTCGATGTCTCATGAATAAATTACTGAGGTGTTAGATGACGGCAATCTATCCGAATCGCTTCTAGAGTTGTGCCTCGTTTATTTTTCCCTTACTACTCAATGGGTTTGCTTTATAGAATGGCGGATACACCAAGAAGCCAAAAAGTGCTTTCGCACCATAATTCTGTTAAAAGCTTGCATTCGCTTAGAAGCCAGAAGAGTTTACGATCAATGCGAAGCCAAAAAAGTACCCAAAGTATTCGAATATTTAATCATCAGCATGATTCCTATCAAACCTGTTTCGGATGTATGCACGTGAAGGTCAGTTTCTTGGCAATGAGATTAGCAGAAAATGTGAAATTTTTGGTAGATTGTCATAAGCATTCAATTCAAAGACTCAAAAAATGGAAATTTCTAATGTGATTCGACAAATTTGCAAAATGTTTTGGGGTCTTTGAATAAATCGATCCACAATGTGTTTTTAAGGTTCATTTTGAAATTCGCACATTTTCGATATTAACAAGTAACAGAAATATTACATTTTTTGTACGATAAATTCATTCCTATTAGGGAACCTCTCGATTTTCATTTTCAGATTGCCACGTGCGCAATTGGATTTTTCGCGCTCCTCGGCGTTTGCTTAACATTAATGTATTGCGTATTCACATCGCAGGAAGTCTGTCATTTCCTGGGTCAATTTGCAGCCGAATATGCAATTTTCAGCAGCGTCGGCCCAACATGAAATTGTATGCGATTCCCATGATCGTGGTTATCATCGCATTATTATACATGTTCGTTGGAATATTACAGCAAAAGGCGCACTTGCTATTTGCATTCATCGCGTTACAGGTTCAGAAAAGAATATAGCATATTCATATGTCTTGTTTGCAGATTTGCTTGGTTTTCAGCATTGCCATTTTAGTCGTAATTATCTTGATATCCGTGGCATGTAATACTACTTACATTCTTCGCTACTTTGTTGACGTCAATGCTTCTCAATCAGACTACAGTAAACAAATCTCGAAATTGTTAATTGAAGAGACGCGTTTGCTTTCAGCGAAATCGTCGCTGATTGCCCTTTGCGGTTTGATGTGCCAACTTGGCATCCAAACATGGGCGTTGCGAAGTGTTTGCGGCTGTTTTCGATATTTCACAGATCTCAAGAAGTTCGAAGTACGGCAAGCTCAAACCAATTACGTCTAATTTGAGCCGATAATTGTGTTACGGGTTGTTGTTGTTGTTTGTTATTTTCGACGCACACGAATATCTGCGATTTATTTGCAACAAGTTGCTATTGTCAATGTGTACAGAGAGTCATACATATTTCGCGTTAATGAAGTTTCGCCGGATTGGCCCATCATTATCAGCTTTTGGCCGTTTGAATCAACATCCTGAAATTGCGCCAAATGATTCATCAATTTACAGAATAATAAAGGATTTTTAGTATAAAATTATTGTTACATAAAAATAAAAACCTGAATGCATCTAAAATAGCTTCAAATAGCAATGCTAAAAATATCGATTTTATCGTACTTTGGCGATTGTAAAAATTTTAAGCCTAAATTTTAGACTTTTGGTTGTGATGTTCAAAAATTTTTAACATTGGTTGTGATGTTTAAAAATTTTTAACATTGGTTGTGATGTTCAAAAATTTTTTAACAAAGTCTATAAAAATTACCATAAAGGAAAAAAATAATTACATTAATTTTTGAACATTTGTAACACTTTTTTTGTAATTCCAAAGTCATACCTCTGGATTAACATCATTCTGAACGCTGAGCTTTATCTGGTTTGCAATAAATCCTCTCGGACATGTTGATCCCATTTTAAGAACGCACAATGGTTCGTCAAACCAAGCTTAATTGTTAAGGAGAAACGTCAGATTGATTTTTTGAGACTCACGCGCTTTATCCTGCAGTGATAAACAAATTTCGAGAATGAAGAGTAATGCACATTTCATTGCAGCCACTTGTTTGCCGAATGCAACAAAGAATTGAATCATGCATACAAAGACAAACAGTAGGATGTGATCCCGTTTATTCAAGAATCAAAGAGACCGCAGGGAGTGGAACAAAGGGAAAATAATTATATAAATATTAAAAAAATGTATATGTATATTATATATAGAAAATTGTAACAAAAACCTGAAAATAATGACCGAGAAATGTTTGTAGAGTTGGTTGAAACGAACCGTGGGGATAGGAAAGATTTCAAAATAAAAATTGTGATACAAGAAACGTCTAAAATTGTACTTGTAAAAAGGCACTTCGAGAAAGAAACTAATAACTAAGTAAATTAAATTTGTGTATGAACATCCGCTTTTTCCACACTATTAATGAAAAGCTCAGATTGCCCAATAATCTGGTCAATATCAATTTGGGAATACATGACATCGGTGACAGGCACTGGAGCCAACATGCTCCCAGGTATTGTTGTACCATCATAGTAGTCATACTCCAGCTCATCACATTCGCTAAGTGATGATTGCCCTCGAGGTGGTAGTGGGGATTCTGATTGATTATGAGCTCGGATAGTCCTAAAACATAGAAAATCAGCTTTTTTTCTTCGAAAATCTCAACCTCGGAGTGCTTTGAACACTTAATTGAATACCAATACTCCTTTTGGCTACATAATTCTTCGCGCTTAAATGAGTCGTTTCAGTATTGCCACTTCGCACCATTTCAGAATCAAATCTGGCATAATTAAAATTAGAAAACAATATTTTGTGAAGCCGCTTGATTACTTATTATCCATTAAAAGCTGTTCGGGGCTTCTATTCCTTCGAAGACTTGCAGTAATTGAAGCGCACACAACGGGCGGAACAAATATGATGCATATAAAAATGATTGCTGAAATAATAGCCGGCTATAGTACTTTCAAATATTAGATAAATCAAAATACCCATAAACGCAATTGCCATGGTTTCCGGGCAAAATGGCTGGCATGAATTGATTCGGGCGACCGTCGGAAACGCATCAATTTCTGAAATGAACGACCCCTTTTCTTACATGAGTTGCTATTTTTTTGAAGTCTCGATCGTATTCCAAGTTGTGTGAGTTTTTGTTGCATTTTAATTAGATTCTCACTGGGCATTCGGCGCCGCTCGTAGCTGGGCTCACTCACCCCCCACCCCTTTGAGCCATTAACTTGTCGACACCAATTGGTCTCGGGCCCCCATCATTTTTGGAGCAACAAAATGCAGCGCGAAAGTCTCCATTACTTCACGCACTATTTCTGTTTGACACGTTTGATGACCGCCTGTCAGTGCTGACAAGTTTTCCCGGCCTCTCACACAAAAGCCTCAGCTAATGTTGTATATGGAATTGAGTGGAGTTGCTCACCACGGATTGAATATGAAACTGTGAAGCCTTCTTCAATCGAGCCCACAGCGTGGCTAACATTCGTCCTCGTCCAGAGTACAATGAAAATTGAAGACGACATTGGAAGTGAGAATTGGTAATCCTGATGCGAGTCTGATGACCAAACCAACTCCTTAATTAATTGGGTGAATTGAACGCTAGAAATATGTTTGTGAGTCACCTCGTAAGGAGCCCTAAGGAAAAAGAACAATTTCCCTTGCTCACTTCCTCGTTTCAGTATTGTGAAGTCAGCAACATGGCTCATTCCCATTTTTGATAAACTCCAAGTTTGATTTCCATCGCAGAGTTGACTATGCCTAAAAAACATTAAATTGAAACTATTAAAATGTAAATCAAAAACCTTGAAGATGCAAAAAATGAGCTGGCTACTATTGCGAGAGGACACCCGCAAGAGCAATTCGAAGCTAACGTACGCGGCATCATAGCTTCTGAATCGTAACGCATATTTCCCAATAAACTACTTCAATAATACCTGGACATTTGGAAAGTGCACATTCTTGCGTTTCAATCAATGGCCCATCGCAATATTTGGATCGTTTCGGAACCGGCTCGTTGCAGAATCGAACCCTTCGTTGCCTCCCCTGTCCGCAAGTTTCCGAGCACGCGCTCCATTCACTCCACGATGACCACCCGCCAATTTTTCTTTCCACTGCAAAACGTGTATACTAGTTAATGACGGCAATCATAATGATGAAAGCGTTTTGGTTTCGAAGGGTACTTGAGTAACGGCGCGTGGCAAATTAGCAAGTTTTGAAATGCTTGACGCGGTTTGCAGGAAAAGCCTAATGATCAAAACATTGGATTACGGTGAAGCGCTCGAAAATGTGTCGCTGCATGTTTAAGAAGGATTCGACTTTTCCAGATTTGAAAACCCAAATGTGTTAAAAACCTCTCTCGTTACATCTTTCAAGTGCGTAATCCCATATATCATCCATATGAATACATTTCCACGAGAACAGCTCATATTATTGGTACTTGACACACAATGCATCCATATGCTCATCCCGAATAAACATGGCATTGTGCTTTCACCTATTTAGCAACACTCGCCGTCAAAACAAACATTCGTGCCCAAAATTGGCGATCATTAATTCATGTTGTACCTATTGGGATGCGCAGATTTTCGCTTAGAGCATTTGTGAATGAAAGCCGCTTCAATTGAAGTGAAACACATGCATAATTGTCGCCATATTGTCATCTGTCGTGTATTTACAACAACATTTATTAATTCATGAGCAATAACTCTGAGAGTGATGACGGAAACGCTCATTAACTTTAATAGCATTTTCACAATTATCTATAATAGCAGTCGTTTTTTTCTTCGACGCTGCTCTTTATGAATGTTGCTAATGCTCATCCTCTTGACCCTCATGAAGCCGTCAACACATCTGTCTTTTAGCAAAGACAAAAGAATAAAAAAAACATGAACAGGTAATGATGGGCGCGTGCTTAATTATGTAGGAGGGTCTCGCCACTTGACAGATGAACATCTGGTTACTGTAGAGCACGATGTGCAAGTTCCACCAATTCACATTTCCCTTCTCGCAATTCTGAGCTCAGAGAGGTTTTAATAAATTCCAGATAGTCATAATCGTAATTGAATCAGTTTGCGCGAACGGACTAATCATATAAAGAACGCTCTCTCAAGCTTTTCGGTGCCAAATAAAGACAATTAACGGCGCGCGTTGGCGAATCAAATGGAAATTTATATTGCGAAGAGGAAGAGAAACCCAAATTCTTTTGAGAAGCACCCAAATAGTTAGTCTTAAACTTCAAGATTTTCAGATATGAAAATATTCCTGAATATTTTTAATTTTTTACGCGGCCCCGAAATATAATAATTTTTGGTTTCCCATTTTTCACTTAGTATACTCAGATTATCGCCCAACTCCCTTCCCCTCTTCGTCTTGACTGCGCTCGAAAACAAAAATAGGAAGTTGCGGCGGAAGAAAGGTATCGCTTGCACTGGACCCCGACCGACGGGTCACCTGGCCCCATATGCCCCGCTTCCCACGCAAGAATCTCGAATAAATTAGCGATCGCACCTGGCTCCGTACTGACGCACACCGAGTGCCAAGTGTGCGAAATTGACGAATTTTTGTTGACTGAGACGAGCTCGAAACAATATTTCTCATAGATGATGTCGAATTGCGAACAACTGATTTTCATGAAGCTCTCCTCGTTCAACGATATTCCAATCTCTTCTGAAAACTCATCTGTTTCAATCAGTCAGTGCAGATGCAACTCAATAAACAATAGAGCACGCTTGGGACCACTTTGGCGCATGCGTCGACGCGATTCAATTCATTTAACGACTCACCAATATAAATTGCGCCATCTTCATAATTCTTAACACCCTCCGGGACAGCCAAGATCCTTATCCGATAACTCAAATGATCCATTGGGCATTGCGCCAAATTCCATCCAATTGTATAATCGGAGGTGCAATGCGGAAAAATGCTATTGTCGCGTAATCGCAACATGTTCTGCTGTGTCCGATTGACGACAATCCAACGATCTTCCTAAAAGCAGCACTTTAGGTGGACTATTTATTAGTGGCCATCACGTTTTTATGGGCTCCGCGCGAGTCATGTTTCAAAAGTTATGACCCGTTGTTTTTTTTTTTTGGAAAGAGAATCGTGAAACCCCATTATTTTGTGTGCATTGAGCACAACCCAGGGTGTGTTTTTTTTTTGCAGAACCTTTCCTTTCATTGAAGCAACAAAATCTATCAATTTCCGTCCTCTTGGGAATACCCGGAATGCACTTGAAGACCAACATTAAAGGTGATGAAAAATGCTGGCCGGTGTCATGCCGGCGACTCCAACATACATAAATGAGATGATGCCCAAACATCTTGGGTGGTGGTTTTTTTTTTCGCTGCCGGCGTTTCCTTTTATTTATGACCCCCCAAGAGCGGAAATGAAGCTAGGGGTGAGCAAGAGTCGGGCTCATTTTTGTTTTGTTGTTGACAGAATAATTTATGTCATTAGATGGATATCAGAGAGAAATGGGATGAAAAAAAAAAGCATTGACAGAGCATCTTCTTGCTTACTTGGATGGTATAATTAAGGAGAGTGAGATGCACTGAAACCCGATAATAACCGGGATCCGCGAAATGTTTGCAGCCAAACAGCGCGCTCGTTTTCGTGTTTTGCAGTTTTTTCGCCAACGCGCCAATTGGTCTCCAGCTGCTTGTTTCTTCACCGGGAAACACCTATAATTACCATTGATTGCACCTCTTAGGAATCGAACTCGAAAAACAAAAGACTTACTTGAAACGGGCGATATTCGAGCTTGACAACTGAGCGATCAACTCGACACAATTTTGGATCAATGTGAACCGTGAGCTCATTGAGCATTTCATGATTGCTTGGCAGAAAAATTTTCACATTAGGTGCTCCCACAGAAAATTTAGAGATCTAAAAAAAGAGTCGAAAATTTCACAAAACCATTTTGTTTTACACTCACCAATTTTCCATTTTCCTCTAACCGGTAATCATCAGAAACATGCATGAAGCATTCACAGGGTATTAAAGCCGTTTTAAATCGGCAACTAGAATAATTGGAAGCATGTATGGTATAGTTGCTCATTTTTGCGGATTCTATATAAGCCTGAGAGTTTGCTGAAGGCGATTCGGGTTTGATAATCGATCCAGACGTTGGCGCGCCGTCGCAGGGAAGCAGTAGAATAAAAATGGTATAAAACAATTTCAAGCGAGTCATTCTAACAGCGATCGATATTACTTCATTGCTCGTTGTTTCTGAAAATGAGCACAATTAAGCAAGCGGCACAAAATGCTTATTGGCGTGTGACGGGCGGCACTTTCTGAAGCGTTCAAAAATATCGAATTACAAAAAGTTTTGAAGGCGAAAGTGAAACAGAACGGCAGAGTATCAATTTCAGCAGAATGAGTGGATTTCAGGACGAAATCGGCAGTTGTGCAATGATTACAAGGTGCGCAATCGGCGCAGATGTCTCCAAATTTCTTGTTCTTGTTATAATTGCATTTTCTCGCCATGACCAGCTCGCATTTTTCGAACGTCGGCCACGCGAACAACGGCCTCCCGACAGAAGAAAAATGCGGGAAGAGAGGAGAACCGACCGGAAGCGAAACCTCGGATTCCAATGAAATGAGCGCGGTGAAATGAATAGGAAAGGATTAGTTCGAAGCGAATTGTGATGATATTGTAGGGGCTCAGCGAGCCGCGAAATTGTAACAAATGTTGGGCCAGATTAAGTATACGCGCGCGAATTCATCGCACCGCGCACGTTTAAGACACCCGCAGAATAATGAGAATTCTGATGGTGAAAAGCGATAATACGCGAAAATTAAATAGGTAGTTCGGGCGGCGTTGATTACTTTTTTCGTCGAAGGAAAAGTGTGGCGCTGAGATTTCGATTAGCCGCCACATTTCTTATTACATATTTCCATTTAAGGGTTGCCCAATTTCAAGAAGCAATTCAAAAAACAATACAAACAAACCGGATGGGTTTGAATTAAAAAAAAAGACGAAAGCAGCGCAACATTCCTTACGGAGTCAGGATGAGGAGGAGCACAGAAGAGTGGAGAGGGGTGGAGTCCTAAGCGAGCCTTGAAATTGGAAGAGGAGGCGGGCATGAGTGGTGTTGTGGGTCCCTCCACCTTGTTCACCATCGCACCCGGCGCGCGCGATGTTCTGTTATAATAAGCAAGCCGGATGAATCGAGGAATGAATGAGTTATTCATGAATATTCCGGCCAACATTGGGCCCACTGACAATTTTTTTGTTGTTTCTTCGAATTGATGGATTACTATGCCATGTTTTCGAAAATTATGAATTATAATTGAGAGCTTCAAAAATTGCGGAATTTGAATGCAATAATTTGCAAAAAAAATGGTTAGGATGGGAATTTCCAATTATTTAACAGTTATACACATTTTTTGAAAAGCTTTGTTATATACAGTAGGACAATTAAAATGAGCATTTTTGAAAAAATTAACGATGTAAAATTCATACTAGATTTTTTTTCAGAAGTTTTTAGTTTCAGAAGAAAAATTTTGAACATTTTTTTTAGATTGCTACACACCTTGAAAAGGTAATTTGAAACATTTAAGATGCCTGATAGTATCGGAAAAATAAACAAAAATATGCATCAATTTTAAATACTTCATCATATTAAAAAAAAATACATTTTTTATAATTTTGCAATTCCGATAGATACATCCCCCATTTTGGTGCAACGAACAATCCCCAAAGGAATAATGTATACTGTTGGCATTTTTTTTTAATATAAAATGAGACATAAAAATTCAAATAGCTATATTTTTACGAGTTTTCTTGCCTCTTTATGATTGATTTTAAATTCAAATCCATTTCGTGCATTTATTGCTTATAAAACTTAACATTTTAATGTGAATTTGAACGGTTGAAGCATTCAGACAAAATTTCATTGTAGATGATGGTTGCAACCACGAGATTTAAAATTTATATGCGTCTCAAATAGAATTAGTAAAGTTTCGTTAAGGAATTGAACAAATCCATGTACTAAAATTAAAATTTTTGAAAACTTTGAAGTTCGATATGAAGAATATCCATGAAACAAAATTTCATTAACAATTTGTTATAAAAATTCATAATTTATTTCTTTGTTACTACATATTTTCTTCATAAAAATAAATATAATTGTTAGATAGAAAACTCGTGAAAAATTTTTTTTTCTACAATATCAAAACTTTAAATATGTTGTTTAATTCAATTCAATTGGTAGTATACTGGAAAAAATAAACCCAATATAATTAATGTGTTCCTTGTTGCGGACGGTTTTTGGCAGAGATCATTTTTGCTCTTTTAAAGGTTGCCCTTTGCAATTTGGCCAGAATACCTTTTATTGAACCATTAGCACATCTTATCACATTTTGGACGCGCATTCATTCAATCATTCATATTATTCTTTTTAGCATTAATAATATGTAGTTTATTTGCAATTCTCAAAATTTACTCCTTTATTAATATTGTTCCAAAAGATGCTTCAAACAAAAAATTTTTGGAATCAAATCCTGAAAAAAAAAGAAAAAATATTTTGTTGAAAAATAATTGCGCCGTCAAAATTTTTTGTCTGGTCATTTACCAAATAAGATATTTGCATATTTTAAGAAGTGTGTTTTAATTTATTCGTAATTCTCATTCTTCTTCACCACATTCCAAGAGCACATTTCGTATTTCCACAAAAAATAAAAATGCATACATTATCATTTCAAAAAAAAAATCGCCTAGTGATGGGGGTAAAATGGAAATACAAATTATGGCAAAAACTAATAATTTTTGCAATACATTAATGAAATTTTTAAATATATGATTCTATAATAGGGAACTAATAATTCCAGTCGATAGGAAATTTTTAGAAGATTATATGAATCAATTTCGAGAATAATTGCCAATCCTAAATGACCTTTCCTGTAAATGAATATCCATGCATCCATAGCGCCACTTGTCAATGCCCTGTATAATTGATATATAAGTATTTTTTGTAAGATAAATAGTGAATACATCAGGTATTAGTACAATATAAATTTGCTAAAATTGTAATTTTGTACCCAATTTGTTCATTGTAGCCTCTAAACTACTAATTGCTCAAGATGTTTGACGCTATTTGCACACCATCAATTCGTCATTTTTTAAAAGTTGAATTGTTGTCAGTAAACTGGTCTATTTTGTATTTTGTAGAATTGAAACATCACATAGCATAGATCATAGAAATAGAGGAGAGAAGATAATGTGATTTCTGTCCAGCAGTCAGTATAGGTATTGTTAATGAATATTATTCAAATCCAATCCTTGTTTGGCTGTATTATTAAAACAATCGTAATATCCATTCTGTTTATATGACTGAAAACGGGTTCTCCGATATTTGATAGCGCGATTCGAATTGAAAAGGATACGATCGAGTGTTTGTGAAAATTTCGACCGATTTCTGGCATGTTTCCGTTAAAAAAAACAAAATTATTAAAATCTTATCAAAATTTCGCGAACCTTCTCGAGCTGAACCTACGATAGATATATATATATATAAGTAGTATAGTTTTTAGGCAAATTGACGCAACAAATATTCTCTATCTCTTCACCGCTGTAAAATTGGCAACAGGAATTTTCGGTACCACGTGTTTGCTGCTTATGTTGCTTGCCACTCTATTAAAAACACGCTATTCGTGTTTTTCTTAAAATAAATTTTTTGAATGGCTTCTTAGCGCTTCAATCCTTTTTATTCAGTTTTTTTTCGAAACATCTGGGCCAATCGTAGGATTGATAATTCCCTTTCTTCCGCAATCTTTTTTATTTGTTATGTGTGTTGTTTTCCTACGGTACGGGGAATCCCTTTTCTCATCCTACAAAAAAATACGAAAACATGTTTATCATTCCGGGCCAAAGAGTAATATTACAGCGTTGCGATGATAAATTGAATGAACATGCGATTCTGTCATTTCGATGAAAATGCAGAAATCAAATTTTCAAACATGGAATGACTGTTTTGTGAACTTTTATGAATATGAATTATCCATGTCTTATGATAACGTGGAGTTGTGGAATTTCGGCACAAAACTCGTTGAATGCCCATATTTGGCCAATTTCAATGTTTGAGTTGTAGAAACCACTACGTCACCGTGCGCGAGGTGACGTCTTCCCCTTATAAATAGAAAAAATCATATACGATCCATTCTTCACCAATTTTCTACAAAGATCACCGACGCAATGAGTGAAGACGTGCCATATTTTCTAGAATATTCCATCGATAAGAAAATAGAGAATGTTGCATATTGAGAGTAACGCCAATGTCCTGATGGCTCTCACATTGCCCTTGTCTTTCTTCATTCTCTTTCTTTCTCACAGCAGTTTTACGCACTTCTTGTTGTTGTCGCAACTATTTTGGAGTACACAAAATATAATGCGCTGCTTTACCATGCAGCTTATCGATCGAGAGGTTGACACAGCTGATATCGTGAACAACTGACGCGTCTCAAGAGCAAGTGTCCATTGAGAATTTTTTTCTCGGGCGTACTTCATTTTTCCTAGGCACGCGTGGCCGAGCAAAAATAAATATGCCACAATTTTTTTGCCAATGTGATAATTTGATCAAGCCCTTTCAAATTACAAACATCGCAATTGATAACGTCGTATTTTGCATTGATAAGCAACGCATTTTCACATTTGATATTCAGAGGACACCAAAAAAGCAATGGAATCGATTGATCATGGAGATGTGTTCAACCCATCGGGCCATCACAACATCCCCAACGAGTACAATCATGAACAGCTTTTGCGGCCGCCGGTAGGAAGAAATTTGAAAATCTTGATCAATTATAGTTCATTTCTAGAGAATCACTTTGAGAACTTTGAGCAAGAGCGACCCACATCTTGACATTCCTCATCTGCTTGTTAGCCAGGATGACGGTAAGAATAATATTAAAAATATGCTCTCTCTCTCTCTCGCTCTCTGACTCGCTCGCGCGCAAAATCAATATGCCTGTTCGCTTGTTTTTGTTTTCGCAAAACGCGTGCCCGCTGTCTCGGACTCTATTCACATTATAATATTTTTTGGGGCGTTGTTGTTATTGCTATGGATATTCCCAAAGTAATTCGAACAAACGCCATGCGATTCGACTGTAGGCTAATTAAAATTTCTATTCGTATCATATTCAATATCGAGTTTTAGCTCATCCATCGCTTAACAAGATTCTTGGCAATCTTCAACACGTTCATGAAGGTTTGAAGACACCGGTGGCTTCGCATCCCAATCTTCAGGTTGAATATTCAAGCATTGTTATTCATTATCAAATTTGTATTTCAGGCTCTTCGTCAGGAGCACGAGAATCCGGAGAAGTCAAGGTGAGTAATTGTTTATGATATGAATGGCGGGTTCAAAGGATGTTCGTGCATTCTCGAAAGTTCCTGAACCGTTCAGTTTGTTTTCGACGAGTCGAGTTTTGAGACATTTTTCCGACACGGCGAGTTCAAACAATCATTCCTCAATATCTCTAACTCCTATGTCGAAATGAAAAGGGGTTGATTGGTCAGAGTGTGACTGATGTGTTGAGACGTCGACGAGAAGAAAAAAAACTATCTTAACGGGTTGGGCTTAGTGGCAGCGGGCACAGCTGAATAAAAAGCCGTCAGCCGATTTATTGAGCTACATCCGAGATTCTCCAACATTCCCAAAAAATATTTGATTCTGTTATTAACCAATCATTAATCTTTGGCAGCCTTCAATACACGATCTGTAAGTCAACCTAGTAGAAATTGAGGGATAGAAAATCGACAAAGAGAAAAACCCCCGGGTGGCCAAACGCAATAAAACAAAAATCAGTGATCAGTTTTGTTCGGAATTGTTCAAAATTTTATTGCAAAGAAATTCAACATGTGATTAAGAACCGGTAAAAGGTAACATCAAAGAATGTTTATTTCAATGGAATTCAAAAGTTTTTGCAAAAACACCATTGCTTTCCTAGAAATGTTTGAAATTCTTAGCTTGTTTAATTAAACAACATTTCTATGAAAATTTCAATTTTGAAACTCAAACTTCTGGAAAAATTATATTTTTTTTTTCGATACTTGATGGTTAACCTCCAAAAATTCAAAGAACGCTCTCATTAGCTTGTTAATCCGCAGAGCTTTTCAAAATGAATTCATTTTTCTAGAAAATACGCTCCTTCAGCTTTTTTTTTTTGAAACTAATTTTGCTAATAGCCGATTCGTTTGACGCTCATGTTCTTTTGAGAGTTCCGCAATTATATTCCTGCAGTAAACAGGGAAGTGATAATCAGACAATGACCAGGAAGCAAAGCTCTTGCACGGCTTCCGCAGGATCCAAAATAACAAATCAAATTCTTATTTCTCAGTTCGCAGTATTGAAATTCAGCTATAACCATTTAGAGTAGTTTTAAAAAATTTTTCAACCCTTTCAAATATTCTTCATTCCTTCTAATTTTTTCCCACATGATATTCTCTTACAATTTAGATTTTTAATCGAAGGCTATACCATTATTGGTATGTTTGTCCTTCCATTTTTCCAACACTTCCAATACTTTCTAGAAAATTCGTCACAAAATATTCAAAAACACTCACGCCAATTCCATTTTTGGTCTTCACTGCCTCCTCGTTTTCGTTTTTACGCGTTTTCGCCAGCAAGCGCGCACATTTCTACGCGATTCGCCTCTCTGCCGCCGTGCGGTTCCATGGTGTAGCGGTTAGCACTCAGGACTTTGAATCCTGCGACCCGAGTTCAAATCTCGGTGGAACCTATCGTTTTTTGCGCGTTTTTTTTGATCGCATTCAAGTGATCACCAGAATGTCGTAAAGAAGCGATCGTTGATTGATACGCGGCGATGTCAACGAAATTTTGAACCAGTCGTTGTTAGCGAACGGGGCGCCCCGCGCGGAATGTAATAAACATTTCCGGCCCAGATGATTTTCTGATCAGTCATTATTGTGATTGAACAGTAACAATGAGGCATTGTCACTCTAACTTTTGATCCTTTAAAGACCAAAACAGGCGGTGCTCAAAAACAATAATAGGCATTATATGTGCCTGTCAACGAAATTGTGCGTTTATCAGCATAATTCGAAATCGGAAAATCATGTTGACGGAACATATTTTTGTGTTATCATATCTATGAAAAACCCCCATCAGACTGTAAACAAAGTTATCAAAATATCGATTTATTAGGGCATATCAGGTGATCCATGAATCGCCGGAGAGAGATTTTGAAACCTTAGACACAAAGGAATCGAAAGACGAACCACGTGGTCGATGGAATCTTTTGCACCCTTTCAAATAGTCACGTGGTCGATTTTTTTCCCATCGCGTGGCCTTGTCACTTCCGTCCTGGTTCGCTATACACCTAGAATACACTGGAGAGTTTTGTATGTGTGTGTGTGTGTGTCATCGTGCACAAAAACTAGAAGTGACGAAATCGGAGGAAGTGTAAATAAATGACGAGCGCCGACACAAAACGCTCGCATTAGTTTGATTTTCTATTATTTTAATTGAATGGCTTCGACATGCCTTCGCGACATCGGAAGCCATTTTTACAATAATACAATGTATTTTTTCCTTCAACGATCGTATTCTTTTGTTGGAAATCGCACGCGGCGACGCATTCCATCGAATTAGTTCAAATCGAGCTAGTTTTCCAACATTCCATTTTACACTCGACTAAAAATTCGCGTTGCGCCATCGTTCGTTCCAGGTTGTTGAACGCGTTCCATTTTTCCGTTCTCCGTTCGCTTGAAATGTTCCGGAACGAGAACCCGACGAGAAAAAAAAATACCAACAACAAAAATGTGCCTACGTGCAAGCCTCTTTGTTGAAAATGAACAGTTGTTGTCGACATTACTTTTTTCTCTCCTGTTTACATATTTGATTTGTTGAACATTACATATTCGATCTTTGAATTGATTCGATTTCCGAATTTGGATCATATGGTATCACCACGTGGGTGTGCGCAGCATATCATATAAAAGCCGCCGCCTCATTACATTCGCTTAGATTCTTGCAGCATATTCTTTTGCACCCAATAAGCACTTATCGTATGGTCTCTCTTTGTTTGATCGAACTGCCAATCCGTTTTAACTTTTCATCGTTTTCTTTCAATTTTCTGTTATCAGCACTCTTTGATAAGATTTTTGGCGCACGAAACGAAAATCGCGCAGAAAAAAAAAGTGACGCAAGATGAGTTTCTGGAACCGATGGTATTCGTCCAAGACCGGAATCGAGTTTGTCATAATACTTCCGGCGCGCCATCGGTCATATGCTTTAATTTTGTAGCAAATCATATTTTGAAATCAATCAACTGATGTTTGATTGCATCAGATTACATGTTCCAGAAGCGATGTGGGGTGATCGCTAGGTCATTATCGAATCCTGTCCAGTTGTTGTTGTGTCAGTTAGAAATCAAGATTGCGTCAGCCCCACGTGGGATGAGAGAGGCAAAGGAAGTTCGATTCGGCGAGACGGGGGTATTCCCCAGCCCAACCTTTTGACGAAAAACCGTCAATCTATCGGCAGCGACCGATGTCGTCGATCAACTCCACTTTTTCTTGTGTCATTTCGTTTTCGATTCTTTTCCGCATGAGGGCACCAAACACTGTTTCAAACATATCTTACGACAATGTTCGCTCTGCGCCTATAGTCTCTCCCGAAAATTTTTGTGCCGCTTCCCGCACGCTCTCTCAACGTCCTCGGCGGTTTTGCTGGCAGCACACACCTTTTTGATCGCATATAAAACGCGACGTTCAATTCGGTGCCGCTCAGTATTCATCTAAAATGAACTTCACTGATAATAAGCAGATTGAGACGAGCTTGTGTTTTCCAACAAGGTAGGACAATTTTCGATAAGCGACTCAAAAATTGTTTGAGAGTTAACGGCCTCGCTAGTTGTTGTTGGTTTTTATGGCTGCTTTATCAATTTCCCGAAAAGTAATCAGTATAAATAAGACAGCTGATGAATTGATAACAGCCAAATTCGTCTTTAGTATTCTTCAAGCCAATTTTTTGTACTCTTCAAATCGTCGAAGCTAATTGCGACGAGAAAACGTCTATTCGAATTGCGGTCGACCTGCTGCTGCAAACACGCCCCAATGCGAACAAAAAATCAATTCGCACTCGCTGCCAACATGTTTTTTTTCGCTCTCGCTCATTCCAGAACAAAACGGCGTGGTTTGGGTGCACTCTCACACTCGCTTCGATTTTTCTCGATGCCCAACACACCTCTACAATGTCAATGGGGGCAATCGTCTTTCCTTTAGTTTACTTTTTGGCGTCCATTCTCCATTTAATTAGGGCTAGTGCAAGCGTTGTCCCATCTTATTTTATATTGATTTCCAGTTTGTTTCTAAACATTTTGAACTTTGTCGATCTTGACGTAGTAGGTGATAATAATCAAGGTCAGTATGCGCAAATCGGGCCTCATTTTCATATGCAGATTTCACGTGAACGCGCGCATGCACGTGAATATGATTGTTGCACTTTGCCCTTCATTGTTGTACATCTCGGGCCCACCCGTCGGCCGCCTACTACACATTCTGCCTATCATTTTACCCAAACATTCATGTCTGATGTTTTCGATATGAATAATTGTTTCAGCTCGGCGGCTCTTCTGGCACAGGACACCATCCTTCAGCCACCAATTCGCAAATCGTCGTCAGCTATTGATTGGAACGGCGCCGTTGTTGAAGCGACACGAAAAGCATCCAGGGTTCGCAATGCACAATGCTTTAGAATCACATGAGGGCCCCATTAGGGGACCCCTTATAGTCTAGGCCAAAATTCATTATTACTGTTCTCTTGAGAGTACGTCCGTTTAGATTTTTACTAACCCGTCCCGCTTTTTCCCAAAACCCGTCGAAATGCAATCATTTAATCAAATCTTCATTTTTCAGCAATTCGATTGGCAAACCGCCCTCTTCGAGAACAACCGTAAGCCTAGCTTCACCAACCTCGGACTTTTCAACACGTCGACGTCATCGTCGGCGGTCTTTCCACAAGGCCAACCTGAAAGCGTGCCTCAGGTATTTTGACAGAATGGTTCTCGAGAGACAAAATTTGCTATGCTTTAGGGCGGTTTGGTGATGAGCTCATTCGACAACAAGCAAAAGGAAATGTCCGTTGTTGCTGCTGCTCAAGCTCAAGCGCCAACCCAGACGCCTTTCACGCAAACTGCACCATCGTCATCGTCATCGGCCACTACAACTACTGCTCCAGCAACTGTTGCTCCAGCTCCGCCACCAGCACCACAACAGCAATCGACAGTAAGTATAAAATCTGTTGTTTATCAAAAATCGGCGCTGCCCCGTTTTTTGGAAGTAGAAAAAAATGAAGCGCTTCGAATTTTGGTGGCAGTGTAATAAAACAACTGGCCCAATTAATTGAGCCAAAATTTATTTGAGGTCATTATCTCATTGACATTAATTTTCAGGGAATGTTCGGTGGAATGTTCCATAGAGGATTCTTCTCGAAACCGGTGATCCGAAGCGATGAGGAAAATTATCGCTACTTGTTGGCGTTGGACCGCTAAACTCGGACGTCTTCGTCCAATCATCCATTAACCATGTTTATTTTAATTCCTGCTGAATCGATGTCGCCATGTTCCTACATCCAATACTCAATTAGGACACGTATCGCATAGGAATTATATTTTTTTTTTTCAAAAAAAAAAAATACTCACATATTCTCTATAAGAATTGGCAAACTGTTCACTCATTTGTTTCATTTTTGGGCCGTTTTATCCGTTTTCTATCTTTTGGAATTTTCAATCTCCGTAGAATTGTTAGCAAACACTAGCTACATCTACCTGTCACGGGTGACGATTCATTGTAGTTTTCTTCTCAAACCTATTTTGTTCCACCACTATCCTTAACACTATTTCTTTTTATTTGGTTGTATACTATTAAGGAAACAAATGAAACATTGGTAATTACTGTATTATGATGAATTTTTTGAACAACGTTGGGCGCGAACACAACAAAAGCGTTGAACAAGGACTATCGACGTCACCGGACACGGAATTGCGCAGTTGGCGACGCATCATTCGGCGGTTTACGACTTCCAGATGTTATTACGGCCGTCGGAGATCTTCTAAACCTCCATCGTTGATCAGAAAATGATCTCTCAAATTGCCCAATTAGTTGTATTATTGTTGAAGTAGAAGAGTGAACCACGTTCGTGTACAGGAAAAGAAACCATCCAACGGGAACCAAATGACTTTTAATTTCAAAAAAGAGAAAAAGATTGAGAGATCAAACGACAAACGTGCTAATAAAAGATTGATTCGAGCAATATCAGCGATCAGAGCTTCACCGAGAAGCGGAAATATTTGACATATTGTAAATGCTGATGCAACGTTGCAATAGACGCATTAGATAAACATTGAAAAATCTATTAAACAAAACTTACATGCAACATAAACGAATCTTCTATATGAAACGTTTAATTTTTTTGTTTTTCGAAAAAAGAATGAATAGTGAAAATACGAGAATAAAATTTAAAGCCAATTAAAAAAAACATTCTCATCACTAATCACCATTTCTATCTTACTATTGGTTTTCGCAGAATTTGATATTCTAGCGATCTTTGCTCCACGATTTTTGTGACTTGTGATTGTGACAGAAAAAAAACACCAAATTGGAGCAATTAAAACTCACTTTTTTTTAACTAAACGATAACAGCAATTATCACGCCACATTTGAATTGATTTGTTTGTGTAAGTTCACTAACAAAAATATAAATTCCCGTTATTTAATAAAATTTTTTGCATTATGATTTTACAATTATTGTGCAGGTTCATACAAATCACTTCGTACTGCTTTAATCCAAAATTGAACTACTATGTCGAGAAACTAAATATTTCGGTTTGCTACACATTTCGCTATGGTCTCGCATAGAATCAATGGCTAATTCTGTAATTAATGGTTCAATTTGATAATTTTGATTTCTAAAAGAAATACAACGAAACAGCAATCCCAATTTTCTTGGAAATTCTGTTGCGTCTTTTGTTATGTATTTTTCAATTCGTTGAGACAGCGGTTTAATATTGAACGCTGTCCAAACGGCAGGAAACACATTATCCGTCTATCCGACGATCGGAAATTAATTGGAAACGAGTTAATGTCTTTTGCTGTCTATTCGTTTCTTTCAATTTTGTATTAGAAACGCAATAAATTGGCATAAAATTTCCAAGCATGATGAAATGAATTGCATATGGCAAGGCGGGGCTGAGGGTTCCCATTTAATCTTTGAAAAAAATGTTGCTATCAAATAATGCGTTCAAATGTTTGTTAGAAATTCAAAACTCTTAGAAGGCCTTCCATCAAGCTTTTACATACATATTATGTCTATTACTGAAACTTTTTACTATTCCATTCAATATCAAAGTTTTTATTCTTTTTTTTACAATATATCACATATGGCAAAATGGAATAAATAATGGTTACTGAAACACAAAAATTTAAGAAGAGTTGAATTTGAAGAAAACAAAACCGTGCATATCCGTTGCGTTTCAAACGGAAAATGGCAAACACAAGGTACTATTCGGTGAATGACTGACAATTTAGCAAAATTAGACAATATAAACGATAAATAAGACAATTCCAATTTAAAAGTAATATTTTCGATAGGAGCAAAATGTTAAATGTGATGCATGTGGTTTACTTGGGCAAGGGATTGGTTAGGTAGAGCTTCTCCTCATCAGATGAGAAGATCGGGTTCGCCTTGTAGTGGCTAATCAACGAATTCATATTGGAGAAGGTCTTGTTTCCAATTTTGAGTTTGCCATCGATTGCCTGCACCTTGAAATGTTTGTTTCGAACCACACCACGCATTGAGATCGATAAATCACCCGGCTGAAATTGTAGAGGGTAATTTCAAAAACCACGTGTTTTCATGAAAAAAAAAAGCTTACGTTACTCTCGCTGTCACGAACGAGAAACTCGCCCTCGCGGCCAACTTTAAGAAGCACTTCGGCGCGATCACGTGAGATCTTGCCAAAATACCATGGCTCCTGATGCATCGGCAACTGACCGCTTCCCGAATATTCCGCCTCGTAGCCAACGTTGGTGGGCGGGGCGGCAGCAAAGCCGTTCTTGATCACCTGCTCAATGACGCAAATATGTATAATTAGAGACTTGAACATCTGTGCTTACTTCGATATAATTGCAAGGCACTAATCCGACTTGGCCCATCGCATTGCGCGCCATCCACCATTCCGGATCATGTGGCGGGTGCTCAATGATGTCGAGTTTTTCACCTACAAAACTCATAATTTATTATCTATTCAATTTTTTTTGCTCACCTTTGTTAAAAGAAAGTTCTTCTGAAGCGGAAGCATCGAAAGAATATAGCGCTACAACAGTTTCCAAAACAGTGGTAGGAGCGGTATTTTGTACGGGAGCCGCCATAGACATTGAAGGATGCTGATTTTCAATAGTCGATTGATTACCATTGGATGACTCGATTTCTTCAACGTAGTTTGATGGGAACCAACCAGTTGTGCCATTGGAAGCCTCAATTTAACACCATATTTTGAAGAACCATCTTCAACTCACCTCTCCTTTCCACCATCCATCGGTACTTTTTTCAAGAACAGTGACTTGCTCGCCTTTCTGAAGTACCAGCTCATCTTCAAGTTGTGGCTGATAAGCAAACTTTGCGACTGCTTTCGTCCGTGCCGACATAATTGGAATCTATAATCAAAAAGCATTTTATGCGATTCGTGTCGAGATAAGCGAAAAGGACGAGCTACCCTTCGCACAATGCAATGAATTTGGTGATAAGCGATCTTTATTACAGCGGAGGGGGTATTCGAAATGACTGTCGAAGACGCGATTCGAACAATTTGGAACACAGTGCAAATAATGCATTTGCATTGCAAAATGAGAGGATTCACGGCGATTAATTGAAAATTGGAAATTATTTTTTGAGTGGGAACACTCGGTTTTTCAACATTTAATGATTTAACTTTCCAAATACTCGCCGCAAAATTTGAAAAATTGGAGACTTAATCCACTGAAACATTCTCATTTCCCTATAAATTCGCAAACTACAAAATTTGCTTGAAAACGACATTTTTTTGTCGTTCCAGTGACTCAACTATGATGCACACTGTAGTTAGTAATTTGCAGAAATTTTGCTTGTGAGAGAAACAAGAGCGTCTAAAAGTTGTTTCGTTTTCAAAAAAGAAGCTTCAAATACTGCCTATAGAAAATGTAAATATTTGAGAGAAAATGAACTAACTCATTGGATAATATGCACTTATTGTTGATGAAAAAAAAATGATTTTTTAAGCGGAGATTTTGATAACAAAAAATCTAATAGCAAAAAATAGGATTTTTGCAAGCACTTCTCAGCTACCTTATTTGAAGATGGGGTCAATGAGCAATTGTTGTTGGAACTGAAGGCCAAACGATCGCCAAAATTTGTGCGCTCTTCCTGCAAGAAACGAAAATGAAACGCGTTAGATCATCAGAACTGCACGGTCATTTTCAGTGACGAATAATCAATAAAACATTTTTTTTCGATAAGCATTATGAAACACGACGTAATTCTCTAGACGCGGGGCAATTTACATGCAATGTGGTTAGTACATGAAGAAGTACATGGAGCAAAAACCAGAAATTTTTGGTATCAAGCGGGGCGAAAGTTTGCGCAAGCGCGGAAGCATTGGCATGATTAGAGAAGTGGGTGACGAAAAACGTGTGGAACAGATAGAGAGATAGCCAACACAATGACTGAGCACGCGAAATTCAGTCAGAAACGCAAACAAAACTGACTGACGCGCACAAACGTGTGGAACCGCGCGAGATGGTCTCGCCGCTCAGATAATGGCTCGATTGATTGCGGCTGACGAACGAGAAACCCCATATCGATAACCGATTGATACACACTCCTTCACACACTCGCATGCAAATAAGATTGTGGACTGCACAAATAAAACGGTCAGCTATGACGTTTTGGGATTAGCGCTGATGGAATGTTCGGGCTTCGTTCAAAAAAATTTGCACATTTATTGAAATGGTGAATATCGAAAAGCGACCGGGCATGCAAATCGAAATAATTGTGCGGCCTCCGGGATAACTCATTATATCGAACTCATTGGCATTGTATTTAAGATAAACATCGGGCGGCCGTAATCCTGGATTCTCGTTCCTCTATTGGTGTGGCATGCGAGACGCAGACAACTAGGGCGTTATTCAATAAGATTCTTGTTGGTTGATGGGCAAGATCCCGGATTAAACGGAAATGTCGTTAATTTTTACGATAAAAAGTGCATTTAATGCGGTGGGGGGGGGTGTTGGTTTCCTGTTGGCGATGTGTATAGTCTCGAAAATCAATATGAAACGAAAAAAATGTAGCAAACGAAAACTAGTTCTAACAAAGCAAACTGTTTGCATGTACTCGTTGAGAATTTTTTTTAATATTGGAATTTCTGCTCATACCTGATCAATGTCGGTGGAACGTGTTCGACCTTTTGCGAAGCCTTTGATGGTCCCTTTTGCCTTATCAACTATAGATTCGCGACGGACGTAGTTTGATGGCACAAATCCCACGTTGTTGGAATCATTGACAACCTGAAAGCAAATCTATTACGAATTGCATTTAGATTTGAATTTCTTTTCGAAAATCCCCTAACGAAAGATTTGAATAGTGTTTCTACTTGAATGCAACTTTTGAAATCATTAGAGTAACTCATGCGTCATAATTGTTTGAATCTCACCGGTTTCTCTAGTTAGACTAATGGTTCGTCTAATTAGCTTTTGCGTCTTTCACTATTATGGCTATTTGGTATTTGAACCAATGTTTGCTTCGAATTTACATTGAAAAGGTTATATGACGAAACGGTTAATAGGCGTAGGCAAATAATGTAATAATTTGAAAGAATTGTGTTAGATTCAAAATATAAACTGGGTGCAATTTCAAATTTTCCTTCCTGAATTCTAAAAATCTGAATATTCAGCGCAACCGCCAAATGCTTCCGAGTTTCTGGGAAGTCGTGGAAGTTTCTAGAATTCATCCAACTAATTTACATACATCCCGATTTTTCTACATCCTCCTTGCATAATAAATGTACCCTTTGTATATATATATACAAAGTCTTGGGAAATAATATCAAATTCATATATTCTTATGTTGACATAGGCATGTTTTCAATGCTTCTGTATAACAAAATTCCGACAAACAAAGGGTGGACCTTCTTTTTTTTCCTCAAAAAACAAACTGAATTCACGCGTGTATTAGTATTGGGATTCGAGACCGAAAAAAACTTCTAAACAAAATCAAATAGTTGACCTTCCACCAATTCTTGCTGTCGTCAAGAAGTTTGAGCCTCTCATTTTTCCTTATCGTCAATTCCTGGTCTTCTTGTGCAATGTAGTCGTACTTCACAATCACATAGTCATCGCTCATTATTCGCTGAAACGACCTGAATATTGTTTTTGTGATAAAAATCGGGAAACAACATATTTAAAAAAACATACACACACGAAGACGAGTTGAAAGAGAATGAGAGAATGTTCCAACGCGTTTTGTAAATCGGTCAATGTCAATTTGTTTAATCGAAAACGAAATTCATGCAAGGGTTGGCTGGGGAGAGGAACGCTTAATTGATTACGGTAGGAAGGAAATGCGTCGCTAATCATTATCGAGAGCCCGTGTGGTGCACTTTCAAGCTCAAATTCAATCGAAAACAACGGAATTCGGGAATGTAGCACATATTATGACAATCTCCCTTTCAAACACCATCCAACGATCATGAGGCGATTCGAAAAAAAAACATGAAACGACGATGATTCGCATAATGCAGGCTATAAGTAGCGATCAAAAGTAGCATAATAAAACTATGCAATGCATATGAATCATGAAAATGTGATTGTCAAGAGTAATGCGTGTTCGGCCCAGGAAACACGAAAAAAAAGTTCGGGAATGCGATGTGAGGAAAACAAAAGAGAGCGACACATAACATACCTGGCGTGCCGGATTTTTAAACTCTTATGACAAATGTGCAAAACAACCTGCGGTCAATTGATTGCTTCATTCACTGACTATATGGGTCCCAAACATCGATAATTATATGTATAACAAAAGCGTCCGGTTTCTCTTTCGCACATATAAAAGAATTAATTACTATAGTAGGGAATTGGTGGCTGTCTGCACAAAAACGGGAGATGGACAGAGTCTTGGTTCAAAAATCGTCGTGACTACCTTAGAAAAAAAAGAGAGAGAGATACATAATCCTTGTTACTATGAAATGGCCCTAGTGAGCATTTGAACAAAGCGTGTGTGCCATAAAAGGGCACTGAACTTTCCTTCCGACCGCTTTTTTTTTATTGCCTCGTATGAATAATGGAAGAGATTGTGCCTACTATGCGAAATATGCTGTTGGATAATTGAAAACACACTCAGCTGAGAGGATTTCATCGAAAAACGGATAAATGAATCGCTATCGCAAAACCACGATGGAATGTGGAATGATGATACCAAACAAAGCGTATTTGAATATTGGGCGGCTTCGAAATTGGGGGTGGAATAAGCCGCCAGAAGCGAAAAACAAGCTTTTTGCAATCGAACCAACACCCATAATGAATTTTAGTTCGAACGAAGTGACGGCTGGCAGAAGAGGGAAGGGGCGAAAAAAAACAACACCCCCTGACATGGATTTGTTGAAACACTTGAGAATGGAATATGATGGGGACGTTGGGTAGTGAGGATTACTCGGATTAAGGCAAGCTTCGTAGATTTTCAGAGGACGCCGAGTTGGCATTGAAAAAAATGCTGTCGATGATGAACCAAGTAAATGTGTGTGTCTTGTGTGTGTGTGTGTGAGACGGGACAGGTGCTTTTGCGACCCCAAGGACAGAAGGCGATGGGGGCTGGTGGTAGCGTGGAAATGAACGCGCGCGAACGTAATAGTGCAATGGTTTTGGAGAGTGTCTCGCGCGTTAGAACGCTTTCAAACTGTAAATGGCGATAAAGATGACGTATAACCTTATTTTTATGATTCACACACACACACTCACAACTATTTCCGAATTGCGTCAAGTAATTTGGATTATAAAATAGTTGGGAGGGATTAAGCGAGATTGAAGAATAACAATAAAACCGAACCATCTTCAATTTTTTTTCTTTCGAATTAGATGGATTTGACCTTTGAATTAAATTTCATTGGTTGTGTCTCGCAACAATGATTTCAGATTTTAAGGTAATGGACCATAAATAATATTTAGTTGAATATTCAGTTTTAAAATAAAATCAAAATATATGAAATAAGAAATTATTCCTTATATTCAATTCTAGAACGAAATATTTCACCATGTTAATTCAATAAAGCTTGGGTAACATTTAAATAAACAAAAATTCGAGAGCAAAACACGAAATTTTAAAATACCTTTTAAACAAACGATATTAAAAAAAAAACAGGTGCCTTATTGTTTTTTAATATTTTCCAGCAAATCGCGAAAAAGCGCTGAATAATGAAAATTTGTCGAATTTGTTTAATTCAATAGGTCCATTAGCGTTTGTACATCGTGGTTCTCGTTTCCGTTGTGCCAATGACGATATACATCTTTTCTCAAAAGTGTAATCTAGAAAATAAAGAATGTTTTGAAGAATCGCGTATTGCTATATTTTTCATCTGAATGCTCAACAATGATCGCACATTGTCAAATATCAATAAAACATGAGCTCCCTGTAATGAGCAATTTTGACGAGAATTGGGCTCAGTTATGTAATCATAAAAATTTGTTTACTATGTAGTTAAGGATTATGTTGTAAGCCAAATATTGAAACAAATAAAACATGGTCATTAAAATTGGCGGAAAGGTTGATGGACACAAAAGATGGAATTGTCTACAAAAAAGCGTGGCACGCACAATGAGAAAATGAACAAATATAAAGAAGAACAGGGCTCATTTGTCAATCAGAGCCAAATATGGAATGAAACGTGCCGTTGAGCAAAGAAAGAAGAAACGAAAAAAAAATGCAGGAAAGAAACAACACGAAATTGAGAATGATCGCGAATGTCATATGTCAGTGTGTTTTGCGAAAAGATTGATGGCGTTGATCCTCGTTGGTTTGCGCGCCTTCTCGTCCAGTCTCATCCGTTTTTGCAAGAATCCAAGATGCGCATCATTTGGTGGCCAACTGTTCGCGCTGAGTGTGCCAATCTCGTCTCTCCTCGCACGTCTCTTCACCCACATCAGCCGCCAAAACACTCGAGTTGGGCAATTTGCAAATGGTGCGACAAATTGTACGGCACACCGACAAAAAAAAATGGTTTTGAGACGAATCGCAAGGTCATTCGCGCAAGTTGTTGATAAATTACCCGTAGAGCTCCTATCCATTTTTTATTAGGAATTCGCTGCGCGTTTTCTTCGTTTCATGCATGTAAGAGGATGAGAGATTTAAGGGAATAGGCGCCCTCATTCCATTTCAAATAACAAGGCTAATTTGATTAACTCAACGGCTTTTAGGCTTAAACATTCTTTGTAATAAGCAAAAGCTGGGATGAACTGAAATAACTGAAAATTGTTTTCCGCATTTTTATTAAGGGTGCATTTCAGAATGTCAATAAATTCTAGAAAATGTTCTAATTTCATGATGATAATTCAAGAAATTTTCAGATTTTCATATTAATGCTGTAACGAGTGTGAATAGCGAAGTATTATTTCTCGCAAAAGCTTGCAAAATAACATTTAAAAAATTGAATTCAATGTGACAATAATAGACGGAAATGAAATGGATAGCCTTTTAATTGCTGTTACAACGCGCTTTATTAAAATATAATTGAGACCAATAAGAAATAGAAGACGTTGTATTTTGCGTATCTTTTCGCGTCTCATGAGGATTCTTGCCTCGGCGAACCGAATTATCGCGAATCTGGCAACGAAGTATTGTACCAATTGGATTATGTAAAATATATAAGGCAAGGGAAGAGAATGAATGAAAGGAAACGAACAAAAAGTTGGGAGGAAGCGAAAGGGGAAATGCAATTTCGACGGGGGGGGGCGTCTTTTTCCCACGTTGAAAAGTGCAAGTTTCTGTTTCCGGCCAAAAGATTGAGCATATCCCGGTTTATATAATCCTTCGACGAACACACGTGAGTGGCGACTGGCCAAGCCGTGAGGGTCCAGAATGTTTATGTCCGAAACCTTCGAGGAAAGCGGCAAGCGCGGAAGTGCAACAAAATGGCAAAGGAATTGGGGGGAAAAGCTGGCGTAGCAGGGGGGGGGGAGGGTGTTGACCCGTCAAGAGCTGGTGTAGATGGGCCCTGAGAGTTTCGCAACAAAAACGCGTTTTGCATTCAATCGCCAGCACCGCTTGGTCGTCATTCAAGATTCCGGTTGAAAGATAACGGATTTTCGGCAACGAGAGAGAGAGCAAAAAATTGTTCGAACACCATTGGGTCAGATGTCGCCAGTTGACATTGATTAATCGCGGTGTCATTGTAAATGCAAGGTGGTAACAACACGAGAAGCTTGTGAAGTCATTTGATAAAGATATTGGTTTTGAAAAGTGCTCTACCCAGGGGAAAAGGGTGTTAAAGCCAAATAATCCATATTGGGCGGATAATTTGAAAATAGAACAAGTTAAAGAAATATTAGAAATGAAAGAAACAATTTTCTATTAAATCACTAGGATGAAGCGACACTCAAAATATGAGCAACCCTTAATTAGTTGAAATTATTGAAAATTATTACATTCTCTTTAACAGTATATTTTATAAATATTATATATTATCATATTATATTTGAAGCGGCTCATCAACACAACAAAGTGTGGCAGTTTACACGCGCATCAACTCGAGTGTGATCACTTGAAAACTTTTCTATTTCATCGCGGTGTAAATGAAAGCACTTATCGCTCCCGCCTCTGCCACTGATACATTGTAGATCTGCATACAAACAATATTGTAATTCGAACCGGAACTAACATTGTCTCGCGCAATTATACTCAAGTGGTCTCGATGATGCTCACATACCGCACCAATACAATATAAATGTACATACGTAATCGAAAAATTGAGAAAATGGTTTTCAAGATGACACCGAAAAAAATGACAACCTTGAAAAGAACGTCTCAAATGTGATCTACGCATTATGAGCGATTACATTTCTTATTGTAGTCTAATTGGATGCGTTGTCGAGCGAAGAATAAATTATGAAGAAGGAAGAAATTGAAACGAACAATGGAGCTTAATGGTGTAAAACGAATATACCTAGAATTTCATTTATCATTAAAAGCCTTATCATGGTTTTTATTCGCCATTGAAATAATCAGAGGGAGATATGGGTGCTATACACAATTGAAGACGTGCTGCAAACTATTTTAACTGGAATAGTTGGAATTGGTAATGTAAATTTCTAGATTCAAATACAGCAGGATCTCATTCAAATTTGTCTCTTGCGGATTTATTGTTTTTGCTGGGCATAGGAGATTCTAGAATTCTTGAACTTGAAGTCGATCAAAAATATATATATTGTCTGAGTCAAACTACTAGACGAAATTTAAAAAGGATTATTGGCTATGTGCTAATGTGTCTGTCTCGAGGCAGAGAGACTGCGTACATTGCATTATATACGTGCATTAAATATTCAGTCAACGAAAAATTTAAGTCAATACGGATTTCGGGAGGCTCCGCATCCCTGTAGTCGTTTGACGCCGATAATATATATATATATATATATATATATATATATATATATATATATATGTATATTTATTTATTTATTTATAGTACGCAGAGCACATTTTTTGTAAGCGAGTACATTTTTCAACATGCGTCTTTCGCTAACACGAGAAGTCATTTTACCTCCCGTTTTGGAAATTTTTGTCACTCAAATTAGAAGATCTTCTGAGTGTGTTCACAAAATTCCAGCCTTCACTGGGAGGCGGGGAGTTTCAGACGAGTTATGGCCGTCTGAAAATTCAAGGCGATTTGTAAAGTCTCGCGAAAACGAACGGATTCTTTTGTTTCTTTGCAATAAATGTGTTTTGATAATTTTTAACATAATCACACTTAAAAGTGACTAGACCATAGCTAAGGAACATATACATAAATCTACACGCATACACCAGGAGTCGCCGGACGCTGACACTGACTAGAAGAACATTTATTAATTGCTGGATAATTAGTATTTAAATGCCTTAAAATTGTCGCAAATAACCCTATGAAACTTTTTGTAAGTAAACTTCACACGATTGATGAAAAGACTTTGTTCAATTAAGTTTTTATTATTTTTTTTGCCAAATTACGTGGAACCACGATAATTTCTGACAAAATTCAAAAGCTATTCGGTTCCAAATACTTGTTTTTGAGGTATGAGAAATCATATCTCTTAAAAGTTCAATTCTTGTTTTTAACACTAATCAGATTGAGAAAATTCAAGACAATATTCCACTTTTGCAATTTTCTTTTAAATAAAAGGAAGCCGCCACAAAGATTGTCAATTTTGAGAAATGATCTTTATCCGGCACTTCCAGTTAATTCGCACTTCAATCCGAAAAAGAAGAAGAAATGTTTCGTGTTTCATTCGTTTCTCCATGTAATGGAAAATCTCAGTCTAGGTGTTCTTCATCGTCTCTGTTTTTTGTTCTTCACCCTTTTTCTTCTTCTTCTTCTTCTATTCTTCAGCATCTTCAAGCACCTTATAGGGTGCCCCCACAAAAAATTCATTTCAAGACGCTCGACGACCCGGGTCACACTCTTATACTAATTGAATTTTGTCATTTTTTTGTTGGTTAGTGACATACCCTTGCAGAGCACGACGTGTTCCACGGCATTCGTTTCAATCAAATCTAGCTCACTTCGTGATTCATTTTTATGTTGGTGAGTACTTCTGTATTGTATGTTCAAATTATCAAGTTAGCAGGTTTTACGAAAAAAAAAACACTCAAAAAACCAGTTTATCTATTTTTTTCGCATTTTGCATAGGGTTTCCAGAATCTTCGAGCGATTTTAGCCGGGGTTTCAATTTTTTCTGAAATCTGCATGATTCCATTAAAGCATTGAGGAGAGCTTCATATGCTGGTTCAAAAAAAAGGTTCAATTGTCCGTGTTAAAATGATTACAAATTAATTTCTATTAATTTACAATTACCCAGAGAACTGTGAAATGCAAAACAGTTTTCTTTTTCTTTAATGCAAGTCACACTTGGAATTCTGTTTTTGAAGCGATTTCGTTATGAAAAAAATGAAGAATTAAATCTACGGTTAAAAAAAACAAGTAAAATTTTAATAGAAAAAATTGTTTCGCACAAGAATTCAGTATTTCTTCCTCGTTGGGTCATTCGCCTTTTTTCGATTTTCGTAATCGTTCTTCTTGATTAATTATTGAAGAGTAAATAAAAAAGTTCATCAGCAAAGATATTAAAAAAACATACAATAAGAATTCAAATTTCTGTGAAAAGCTCCACATGGAATATTTTATATGTAGTTGATGAACAATTTATTGTAGTTGCAAATACATTCTAACTGAATACGGGGCTTTGATAATTTTGAAAATACGGTAATACGATCTCGATTTTCTGCAATATGTAGTTGCCTCCACAAAATTTGAAAAAATATGGCCAAATCGTCACAGTTCGCTTGGTTTCTGGTGCGTTCCTTTGCAAAATTCAATTTCCGAACACGTTTGGGAAAAAAAGAAACGCCTTGTTCATTTATTTTTTGTTTTCAGAATCGTCTCCGCTACATCTTTACTCGTCATTTGCTTCTTACAAACATTGGTGCGAGTTGCGCGCAAATCGGCACTGCTGACATCATCCAGCAGCACATCAATGGTGACGTGAAGGAGAATGGATGGGATTGGCGTCGGACGTGTTAGTTGTAATAGTAGAAATAGTAGTTGAACTCTGAAATAGAGCTCGTGTGCCTCTTGGGAAATTAAAGACAATTTTTTTTTCTAAACGCGCTTACTTAACATTGATTCCATTTTCGCAGGTCGAATGGCAGCCATCGGGCTCGTTATGGCGCCGGCGCTTCATTGCTTCTATCGAATATTGGACAGTCGCAAGTTTAAAGGGACAAAACAGCAGCAAGTTTTGAAAAAGCTTGCCTGGGACGCCACATTTATGCCATTTTTCTCTTGCACATTCATTACAGGTTCTGAAACATTATCGCTGGAGTCATCAGTCAATTCATTTCAGTGGGCTCACTATATGAAGGAAAATCGTTCGCCGCCGCATTTTCCGAGTACCGCCGAAAAATGTGGCATATATGGAAAGTCGACTACACCCTTTGGCCTCCCGCTCAGCTAATTAATTTCTATTTTCTTCCGCCGGCGCTGCGTGTCGTTTACGTGAATTTAGTATCATTGGTTTATAATTGCATCATGTCTTATATCAAGAATAATGATTTGCATCATCGCACAATGATGGATTAACAATTGGCATTTTTTTTGGGGGAAATTTTTGAAAAAATAAATATTTCTGATAATTGAAATTGAATGTGTTTTATTTATCTGGGCAATAACCATTAAGTGCTAATTCACTTCTCCCTTTGTTCTGTGTTCAGAGTTTTTTTGAAACTGACCAAGAAAGTAAATATTAAATTAAAAATTGAATATCATTGAGTATTATATTTTGCATGCGAAACGGCAGAGCGATTATAAATTTAAAAAATCTTTTTCAAACACAAGGATGCAGCAAAAATCAAGCAATACCTACACGAACCTAGAAAAAGAGAAAGCTTCGTCTTCTAGTATACAATTTTAAAACGATATTTCCAACAATTATAGAAAATTGGAAAAGTGTCAAAGCAAATTCTATATCTTGCAGAATTCACTCTGTATATCCAAAAAGATGAGTTTCTAAAACAGGACACAAAAAATCCCAATTTGACAGGGACAATTTATTTCTCGTTTCAAATTATCAACGGAAAATAGAAATTTTGCAATCTGAACAATTCACCTATAAGGGTAAAATTGATGGGATTGAGGCATTATTTACATTTAATAACTAGGGACCTTGACCAATTATGGTTTCGTTTTCATTTGACATCAATAAATAATTTAACGCTAGTGTGAAGGTTGCGCAATTGAGCAATTAATTAACGGGACACAATTTAACAGGGCTAAAGATTAGTCATTGAGGGTAATAACAGAGGATGCTTAGAAACTGGCAGCGATGAGCAAACTCAAAAACCAATTGAATTTCAATGGAATGAAATAGGTAATTGTTAGATGAAGTCATGATCATCACACAGGCAACTTGTGAAAATCAATAATAAAACAAAGGAAAAATATATTTATACTTTTCATTGAGCAGCCAAGATTTGCGAAATGGGGAAGCTCAAAAGGAGCAAGTTGTTTGTAGGTTGAGCTAAGAGCCAAGATGGATGTCAGTTTAAGGTCAAATTTTGAAGCGGGTCGATGTCTAACTAGACTGAAATATATTTCGATTATATGGGTTAATGATGATAAATTATAAATTACCCTTTCCTTCGCTTTTGCCACAATCTTATCGATAATTTGAGCCGCGACGGCCACTTCCAGACAATAATCCGATATTCTGGGAACGTGCACCGGATCAAACGAATATACCGAATTTGGCAAATATGGAAATTTGAGTTGTGTCCAATTGCTGGCAATGTCGCGGATTTTTGAATGAAATTTCATCTGTAAAAACTACTTTAGTGGTTGGTTGATTTAAAGCGAAATCAACTTACGCAAACATGCGACAGTTCGGGGAAGAGAAGAGAAGCTTCCAAAGCAATATCAACGAGTTTCTTCAAAAAAATCACCGTCTGATATGTCGAATTCAACAATTCTTTAAGTTTCCGGATATAGTTTTCATCGCCCTTCGTATGAACCAATTCATTTTGAAGGCGGTATACCAAAGGATATTTCTCAGCGATATTCATCATATGCTCTTCAAAAATATTGTCAAGCTCCGCAATTGGCATGTTGCGTAGCAAATTCTTCTTAGGATCCATTTTCTAAAATTTTATGAATTAATCAATTGCGTGGTAAATTTGAATTACTTTATATTTACGACTACCCATGAATTCCTTCCAAACGCGCCGATAATGGGCCTTGGTTTTTTTGTTGAACATGGGATTGTTGGACAACGGGTAATTCAGAAGCGTGTCGTTGCGATAGGGATACGCATAGCAGCCTCTCCTATAATCTTCTTTCGGCTTTTGCATCTAAATGAATCATATTGTAAATTATTAAATAAAAACGCCCAATCTTTAATACTGAGTTAATTTTTGAGTTCTTCTACCGAATAAAACTTTAATTTCATATTTTTTTTCTATGACACTTCAATTTGTGTTTTGTTCAACAAAAAAAATTGACCGTATTATATTCGCTATCAGATTGAAGCTCTCCAAGGCGCTGTGAAAATGGCAGCCTTAGGCTTTGGCGGAATGAGATGTCCAGCTTTCTTCGAAAAGTCAATGGATCATCTTCTTCCATTCTGAAATTAATTTCAATGGTTTTTAGAATAGTGAAAGCGGTTAGAAAATTAAGAAGCCAAAGCGTAAAGTGATGACTAAAATTAAATTCGAAAAGCATGCTTGTTGGATGGTGGGGGAGGGGGATCAGTGGCATTAGAGCAGGGTTGCATTATATGAGCTTGTGGAAGAGATGAAGTCGGCCAAGGCTCTCAATGCAACATTCAAATGGTGTTTTGTTATAGTTTAATATTTAAACAGAATTAGAATAAGCAAAAACTGAGCAATTGGTTACCATTTTAGAGATTGGAAATGAAGATTCAATGAAAATCGGGATCCTCACCATTTTCACATAATGTATTGCAGAGAACAGCAATTTTGGCACACAAGTTCATAGATAGCAAGTTTTCTAATAGGAAATGGTTTCAAATCCTACTCATTTGATTTTGAACACTAAAAAAGATATTTCATAGCATATAAAACTATTGCAATTCTAATGAACAAAACATGTGAAAATAAAAAAGTTTGTCAAGTTTTATTACTAAATTATACTCTGGCTGAACGGTTTTTTTGGAATTTCAATAGATAGACCCACAAAATTAATGAAAGAAACATGATATTTGAAGTGGAATGAAAAGAAAAATTAAGAGATCTTATGAAGAGGTTTTCTAAATTAGAACCCTTGAAAATAAATAAAAATTCAAATGTTCAACATTTTTCCAGTCGCTGTATCAAATTGATGAGCGCCGATTTTATCGACATCATCAAGATGTACCAGTACTTGATCGATCAAATTGATAATTGACATCAAATAATATTTGTAATCCAGAAATTCTTGGATAATAACACCTTCGTTCACGTCGATTTCTTCTCCATGCATGTATTCTGGCCTCCGCTCGCAATCAATTTCATATCGAACATCAACATTTTCACCGAAAATCTCCTAAAATGGCAATTAATTAATAGAGTTTACCAATTTTCGTCTGTTATCAACTTTTTTCTGCAGCACAACCACCCGACAAATCTGCAATACAGTTTGAATTTTGTCATCAAAACAGTGCTTTGAACGAAATCGTCGATTCATATAGAAATTCTGCCTCTCATCCGGTATACACTCAAGATCACACTGAGTGTCTAAATAAGTCGCAAATAGATTTCTGTCGGATTTGAGGAAAAACGCGGCGTTTTCCTTGTTTTCTGGCAAAGCCCATATATTAACATTCTATAATATTATACCGCTAAATTAAAAAAAAAAATATTTGAATCAATACCGCTTGAATGCATTCATTTTTCTCTAAAACTAAATTTCCAAAGTTGATAACGTCAATGGCATTCCATACTTTTGTAAATACTGGCCCTCTCTCATGAACTCGCGGAAATTTATTCTGTAAACATTTGAATTAAATAAATTTTATGAGAATGATATTGTACCGAAATAATAGTTGAGTAGGGGAAGTGGTTGAACGTGAAGACGCTTATTCCCGCTGCTGTGTAGGCGACTTTCATCGCGTGGCTCAAAATTTGCGCAACACTTTCTGTTGTCGAACATCTCTCATAAGCCGCCGCGTCGATTCTCAATTCTTCCGAGATTTTTTTGAATTTTTTCAGTTGTGGCGGCAAGTTGCTTCTAAGTAACTTTTATGGTACAATAAAACAATCAAAATGTTCTCACTTTTAACATTGCCACTGAGTTGTAAGGATTCTCAAATCGGCTAATCATTGGATGAAATTTCTCCATGATAATATACGTGTCGTTAATTCCAGCAACTAAGCCAGTCATTTGAATTTTGAAATCATCATTTGACTTGGCGAGCACTATCGCTTCTTGCCATTTGAGAATCTCATTAGCTTTTGCCTCCAACACTAACACCAAATAAACCATTTCCAGCTCTCGGTTTCTCACGACGTGGGATATAAACGGTTGAAACATCTCATCAAGTCCTTTCTATGAAATTGTCAATAATTCAAATCTTCAAATCAGAAACTGAAGAGTCGCTACCGGCGCCAGTCTATCCAATGTCCATTTTCTCATTTCCTGTTTCGCTTCTATCTTCAATTCAATAATTCTTTCCACTGTAGGTTGTGCAACCTACAAATAATTTCAATGGTTTGCTTAAAATGATCGCTTTGCACCATTTGTCTCATTGGTTTAAAATTGCTTTCGAGTCGATTTTTCAATTCATTCTCATCGTGGTCGATTGGGTTCGAATCATCTCCCAACGCCTAAAAAACAACTTGTTTTAATGCATGTGTTTCAATAATTACAGGTGCTGCTTTGCAATTGGCAACCTGCGAATCATGCAATTATGAAAAAGTACATAATAAGATTCAGGAAGAACAATAACCTCGCATGCGGCTCTCTTCCTTTTTACGGCCTTCCAAACTGCTAAAATAGGATCTTGTCGTTGGTCTTCCTAAAATATGCATTTTTAGCTGCTAAATTCGATTACCTTTTTACTGAAGCATGGAAATTCTTTCAACTAATTTTGATACCTGCTGTCAGCTTATTTTGTATTTTTTGTTAATTCTAGTTAAATATATAACTTTTGAAATATATTTGATTAAAAAATCAACGTTCATTGAAGGTTTTCAACTCTTTGATATGATGAAGACAACACCTCGCATTCCTTGTTATTTTCCATCTCTGTTCTCATATTTGCACTTAATATTGGTGCTGCATCCATAGATAGTGATTTTTTGCTGATATGAAGCTGTTAAAATCATTAAACATCAACATTTTCAGTCGTCGATAAAAAAAATGAGCTTTAAAAATATTAAAATTAAACCTCAATGTCTTCGTGGAAGTTAGCATTTTCAATTTCATATCTCTGTTCTTCCTCATGCTGATTGAAAGCTGGGGCAACTTCTTCATCCACATCAGACTAAACTCAATTATAAGTTATTTTGAAATAGATATCAGCATTTCTAATAATAATTATGTTTGTTATGCATCAAGAGCAAAAACCACAACGAAAAAAAATCTTATTGTTTGGCATTAACTTGCGCTAACATCTAGAACATTGAAAATTTCGATCCAAAAATCAGGTAAATTTTTGATTCAGTTTATGGGCATGTTTGATCTTGTAAAGCCAGATGAGAGGAAAATATCTATGCTATGGAAAACTTTTGTTCAACCCCTCCTAACCTCAACAATTCTTTTGCGAACATTTTTATTCGCCACTCGATAGGATCTTTTCGGAGATTATAGTAGCACAATCAGGAAAAACGCAAATTTCATCCAAAAATGGCCTCAATTGCCAGGCTCCAATTCATATTTGCTCATTGCATTAGATTTCTTTTTTCAATTTCGGATCACTGCAACCAAGTAATTTTAAACTACTCATAATTTTTATTTGACGAAAATTATACCCCATTATATTCCAGCTTACCATTGATTAAATCTATCAAATATCAATAGTTTGAACTAGTATTAATTATCTTACAACGCTCCAAAATTCAACAGTTTAGTTTTTTAACGTCAATTGGCTCCGCCGGGATTGGGTTAGTGAAAAAATGCGTCCTCCATTTTTTCTCTTAATTAAATGTTAAATTTGTTTTAAAAAATTTTATGCTAATTTTTTTTTCAATAAATGTAAGCTAGCAAGTTTTTGTCACAAATATTCAACTACAAGTCACTTTAAATTTGGGTGAAAACGTCAAAAATCGAACCTTCTCTTCCTGGCCGAACATTTGTTGAATTGACTTCGGCCACCACGATGCTGATAAACCTTGCCCCATTTTATAGCTTTGAAAATACTTATCAGACTAATAGAAGCAGTTTTATCCTCTCGAAAATGGATAATTTCAGTAATAAATTAAAATTAATTTAGGCCAACTACTGAAGTAACCAAGTTTCGCTGTGAGACCATTGACCATAGAGCGCGCATGCTTTCGACGTTGCACCAAAATATTGATTTTCAGCTTTGAAGTATTTTTCAGAGCTAGATTTCTGAAAGATTGTCTGAATTTCGTCCGACATTTGAAAGTGCGAAATTAGGATTCATCGATACGATAAATTGATTGATACGTCGGAAAAATTGACCGATAATGGGTGCCCATGAAAGATGCGCAGGCGGCTAAGGAGGTTCAACGCGTTAATTACATTATCGTTTATAATTCTTATAACGGACGATTGATCACATATAACACAAATAAAAATTCATTTAACAATTATAGATTATAAAATCTTGAAGTAGTGCATTTGGTCATAGTTTCGATAATTTTAGGTTTTGTAGGTGTAGGTGTAGGTTTTTTGATATCAAAAAAAATTAATTGAAAATATGATAGGAGAAGCATCTCTTTTCAGAAATATTTTCAGCGATATTATATTCACATTGGACTAAAAAATATTTATTCACAGGATTGAGAAAAACCAAACAATTTGTCCCAATGAAATTTAAGAATTGTGTCATTTCTGAAACTACTAATATAAGTTGCTCCTATTAAACGTACAGTAATACGACCTGAGCAAAAACCGTGTTTAGCATGTTAAATTACCCAAGTTATCTATGCTTGTTTTTTTCAATTCGAAAGAGACCGAATAAAAATTGTTTGATATAATTGATCTCGATAAATTATTTGATGAAGCTTGATAAATTCGGCTTACTCAATATATATGTTAAAAATGCCTCAGATCGGACAGACCTGATGTACACCAATTTTTTAATGTTTATGTCTGAAAAGTACATCCGCGAGAGAATTAATCTTTTTTTAGTCGAATGAACAATTTTTATTTTTAGAAGACCTCATCTGCTCGCTAAAACATTTCAAAAATCAAGTAATTGAGAGTTGAGGTAAGTAAGGTTGGAAATAAATATGTTTCAGTACAGTTTAAAACAATTTGAAAATTAATCAGATACGAAGAGGAATTAAATAGGCTAATTTTCGATTATTCGACGCACTCTCAAAAAAAAGTTGAATACAATTTAGTTAGTTTCAGTTGTTTTATGCCTTTCAAGTTTTATTTGTTTTCCGTTGATTTTCAACTTTCAAAATTTTCTACTTACGAAATAATATAAAGAAATTTCGCCAATACAAATGTGTGAGAGATATTGTACATCTACAATATAGCTACACAACTATTTTACAAATGCACTACCTTTAATCGTTAAAAATAAAGCAAAATTGCCACTTAACAATAATGACTTAGACATGAACCTTTAATATTTCCGTTAAAACTTGAAGTATTCTACAATATTAGTTATTGTGACTTAACTGTAAAAGCTTCAACCAGATATATTGTTTAAAATATCTCATTCGGGACTCCAAATATTCAAAATGTTCAATTTGTTGGAAAATTACATTATCACTATATGTATCGTTTTCAAATACCGCTCCCCCCTTTCTATTTATCCATAATCGTCAAACCGTGGCCAGAGTTTATTGCCCGCCCAGCGCTCATTCCGTTACGGTATTGCCAAAAGACGATGATTGCAGGTCAGGCAGACAGGCCCGACGGTGTTTAGTGAGGGAAAAACACGCAAGGTCATTTTGAGGTCGCGCGCGCGATAAATGCAATGTGACGGTCGAGGTGGTCCGACGGCGGCGGCCATTCGACTTTGCGTCGAATCTACCTGTGCACGGTGACCTCTCACGATTCGCCGTCTTTGCAATCCACCAGCGAGCCAACGCCGAACCCCCCCCATCGTAGCAGCGATTTTCCTCGCAACGATTGTGCATGCTGTGTGTTTGTTCTCCCGTTTCTCTAGCTTGCTTCGACGAAGCGTAGTGGGGGGATTCATAGGTGAGCGGTTGGTTGGATATTTTGTTTGTCTGCGTCTTTTCTTACCTGTCACAATCCAAGTGGATCTTTCGTTCGCCTCATCATCGTCTTTTGCCTCGATTCGGACAACACAAACACGTGCACTGAATATATATATACACATAGACAGACACGCACATACAGAAAACTGTTCGAGTGACGCGCCGAATCGAACCGACAATGAACACACAGATGACCTCAACCTTTTCATTTTTCTTTTATAGAAGTGTGACCAATTCAATATTAATCCGAAGGCAATAAGTTCCATTATTCTCAATCCTTATTATCTCTATTTTTGTTGCACCGTTACTAGTTTTTGTGAATCGCGATTAACATCGATCCGAATGAAAAATGATCAGTGAATGTTTTTTCGACATTGAACAGGTGTGTGTTCACTTTCTATCTCTTTCTTTCATGTTGTAACAAAAACAGGATTCCGTGTCAGCTCTAATTGATAACCTCATGCAAAATGTTGCAAATTCGCATTTTTTGGTAATTGCTTTAATTGAAATTCCCATAATTCCTAACTACTTCCGTTTTGTTCTGCTCATAGGCATTCACGTATTTCTACCACAACTTCCCATGACCTTTCGTATTATTCTAATAATCATTGTCGGCATACGATAAGAGCCGATAGGCGTGCACAAGTGCAACAACAACAACTTGAGCAAATCAAACAGTCGAGTCTTTTTGGCAAAATCGGCTTGTTTGAAATGCGCATCGGATAATCCTTCTCTTCGCATTTTTTTTTTCAAAATATTTTATTTGCTTGTACAATTTTCGGAATGTCTCGTTCTCTATTACTCGGCTCTCAGTTATAATTATTCCAGCTCGCGTACGCTCCGTATTGCACCTGTTCTCTCTTAATTAAAGAGATTTACTCAACAATCCATTTTAGAGCATTGTAATTAGTATTTAATTATTTTTGTATGTCGCACGAATTATTGAATATTGATTTTCGGAACGCCCGAGAATAATGTTGAAAAATGGGGTGTGGAGGAGACGGCGAGGGCATCGCTGTTTTCTATATGTATATTTTAGTATACAGGCCGCCGGCCGTTTTTATGGCTGGTCTTGCACCGACTTTTCGGTTTACACGCATTATCATTGTGTCGTCGTCGTCGCCGCCGCGCATTCGGCGCAAACACACCTTAGCGTCGTATCGCAATGCAACGTGGCAAACCGTACACAATTTTTTTTGGACCTTCCTCAATTCTCGCATTGTTCAAAACATTGTATTAAAAAAAAACATACAAACTGCAATGATGACTCATCCTGAAATAAAAGCTAGAATGCTCTTCCTTGCTTTTCAATATTTTTACTCTGTTGCCCGTCCATGATTCGCATCGTGTCCATATTGCTTCGCGATTTTCGTTTCGTCTAGTACCGCCCGTCTTTTGTAAAAACGACAAAAACGTCCTTGCCTAACTAATTTTTTTATTGTCAATTTCTTATTCTGCCTGGTATAGTTTTGATTACCGGCTAGCCCGATATGTCCTTGCCCATCTATATCTGATCCGAAGAAAAGATACTAATCTTGACTCACACACCACTTAGATATTTATTTCTACCTCACGCAAACCATTACTTAACTCGCAATTTTTATTATTATTATTATCGTATATGATTATCGTTGACATTATATCTTAATTTTCCTCACTCACTATTCCAATTTTTTAGAGAACTGATATTGAACACTGGATTTGAACGCATTCACGAGACATGCTTCCAACTCGCAGCACTGGTAAATTTTTATTTCGATATCACTTAAAAGGATTATTAAAACCACACAAAAATCTTTTTTACTTAACCGGCAAAATTTCCATTGATGGAAAAGCTGGCGGTTGACATACATAAAAGTTTGATGAGTCATGCATGACTGTTTCAAAAGAAGAATACAATGATATTTATTTATAAATGCGTGCGTAAACATTGAATAATGGCGAAAGGCCGGAAATTGTGTATACCATCCTTTTTTCGCACATTTTCACTTTTGAACATAGAATGTCCAAACAGCAAAACGAGATTGACGTGTATCATTTTAGAAGCGCATCATGCTTTGGAGCTTATCGAGGATTATCACGCACAACTAACACGGCATACTGATGAGGAACTTCGCGGAAACTTGGAGAAGCTCATCAATAGCTTCAAAACAAATTTGTTCAACACGCTGCTGGGTATGCAAATCCTTCTTCAATCCCATATCTGAACGCATTTCTATTCAGAACTTCATGAGTTGTACGAAGGAACATTGTTAAATGAGAGAAAAACATATTTGCAAAAAATTGCCGAAGTGAAGAGAATGGTCGAGAAATTGGAGTACAACCCTGGATTCATTCATAAACCAGTAACAACTGCGTCGACTTCCAATTTGAACTACACGAGCACGACTCCACTTGCATCTGATTTTCGCGATCGCGGAGGATTCTCATATTTGAACGGATCGAGTAGTTTAGGAAATGGGGTGCTCGCAACAAGCTCTCCGTATACTCATTCCTCATCAAGCCATATTTTGCACGAGAGATCTCGTCAAACGGTAAGTAGAAGTAGATGAAGTTTGTTCTTGAGAATTCATCGCTTCAGACTCATGATGGCACTTGGAAGGAAACGACAACGAAAATGGTCGACACACCAAATGGCGTTGAACGTCGTACTATCGAGGTTGTGGCAGTCATTCAAGCGGTTCTCTATTTTCTATATTACAGCATACTGGAATCATCGACGAGTTTGGACGAAAATGGGAATTGGAGAACGTTATCCTCGAGAAAGGTCACACAGGACTGGGATTCTCGATAACGGGAGGTTTATTATTGCCCAATGTTAGCAATGATAACGATAACATATTATTAAGGTACTGATCAGCCGACGGAAGATGGTGATACTGCTATCTATGTGACCAATATTATCGATGGAGGCGCCGCATTAGCTGATGGACGAATGAAGTAAGATATGATAGGAATGTGATAAACAAATATGGAATTTCAGGAGGAATGATATTATTGTGAATGTGAACGGTATCAACTGCGAAGGCGTCAAACACGAGGTTGCCGTCAATGCATTAAAAAATGCGGGAAATGTGGTATCTTTGGTATGAGATGGATACTGGAGCAAAATGAAAATCTATTTATATGTTTCAGACATTGAAACGTCGGTGGGATGAGAACACTGGGGTCGCTGCTCCTCTCTCAATCGGAGGATTTGGTGGATCGACTAGTGCACTTCGTAATGGATTAACCCCATCACTTAGCGCTGGCAACTTGACACATGCAATTCATTCGCCAACTATTCCTCATCATCCGCCGCCTCCGCCGCCACTTCACCACGGATCGCTGAGCCAATTGTCAGCATCGCATTATCGCAATCGTCCAAATACTCAGCTTGTGGAACTTTACAAGGGTTCCACCGGATTGGGTTTCTCGATTGCTGGAGGTGTTGGCAACGAGCATGTACCGGGTGATAGCGATATATTTGTGACAAAGGTCATCGAAGGGGGCGCTGCTGATCTTGACGGACGCCTTAGAGTTGGCGACAAAATTTTGGAGGCATGAATACGCTTAATTGAAAATTGATGTAATTTCTTTTTAATTTTAGGTCGATAACACACCTTTGAACAATATTTCTCACGAATATGCAGTGGACGTGCTTAAAAATACTGGAAATCGTGTCCGCCTTTTGATCCAGAAAAATAACGGTCCGTTCGATACGTCCGGCCAGTCCTACAATCCGACAACTTCAATTTTGAGACGTAAAATTTCTCTCAATATTTCGCATCGCATAGAAAAATTTTCAGCAAGCTCGGTTCAAGACTTCAATAGATCATATGATTCTCAATCACATCTTACATATCCTCAGAATACTCGAGTTGCAATTCCGCTCGAGCCTCGAGCGGTCACCCTTTACAAAGGTCAAAACGGATTAGGATTCAACATCGTTGGTGGAGAAGACAATGAGCCAATCTACATTAGTTTTGTTCTTCCTGGAGGCGTTGCTGAACTCAGTGGAAATGTGAAGACTGGAGACGTCCTGCTTGAAGTCAATGGTGTCAACCTACGTGGAGCTACTCATCGCGAAGCCGCTGAAGCTCTTCGAAATGTACAAAATCCGGTACAACTAGTTCTCCAATATCGACCAACAGGTAAAATAGAGAAAAAATGTTTTAATAGAAAAAATAGTAATAATTATTATTGTTCTCAGATTATCAAATATTTGAATCGAAAATTGAAAAACTTCGGAATGATGTAATTTCACAATCAAGAATGAGCACACTTCCAAGACGTGAGCACTATGTAAGAGCGTTGTTCGATTATGATCCTGCTCGTGAAAACTCCGTTGCTCCGCATAGATCAATGGCATTCAACTATGGAGATATTCTTCATATTATCAACTCGTCCGATGACGAATGGTGGACGGCGAGAAAAGTTGACTTATTTGGAATCAGCCAATATAATATTGTTGTTAAAGGTTCTGGAAAATAATGAGGAAACGACGGAAGGGGTCATCCCGTCAAAGAAACGAGTTGAAAAGAGAGAACGACTTAGAAGAAAGCAGGTTAACTTTAACGCTGGATCACAATCGCTCGGAAGAAACTCATCTTCCGGTTTGGAGCACCGTCGCGGAAGCCGAAGTCAGCTCTCGTTCTCAAGAAAGTTCCCGTTCGTCAAGAGTACTGATCGAATTAATGATCTCGCCGAAGAAGCCGCCAACTTCAATGACGAGCCAGTGTTCTCGTACCAAAACGTTGAGCCGCAACACATCAACTATGTTCGGCCAGTAATTATTCTTGGAGCACTGAAAGACAGAATCAACGACGAGCTGGTGACAAGAGATCCGCATCAATTTGGCAGTTGTGTTCCACGTACGATTCGAAAGCAACCGATCAATAGAGTCATTGAATGATTTTCAGATACGTCTCGTCCACCGCGTGACAATGAAGTCGATGGACGTGATTATCACTTTGTGCCGAAACACAAAATGGAGGAAGACGTCAAGAACAACCTCTTCATTGAAGCAGGACAATTCCAGAATAATTTATATGGAACCAGTATTCAAAGCGTTCGCGAAGTGGCCAATCAAGGGCGCCACTGTATACTTGACGTCAGTGGAAATGCAATTCGAAGACTTCAAAATGTTGCCAATATTCAACCAATTTCCATTTTCATCAAACCATCGTCACCACAGCAGATAATGTAAGCGATAATGATTGTTTTATAAACATCTATAATATTGGTTTCAGGGAATTGGACCGACAATTGTCAAAGCCACTTCACGATGAGCGACCATTCCTGGAAGATGAGGCTGCCGCACAATTCCAGAGATGCCAGAGAATTGAGCAAACCTTTGGAGACCTATTCACACGTAAGAAACATTGAGTTAATACCAAATAGCGTTTTTTTTTTAATTTCAGATGTGATTTCAAATGCTCACTCGGCAAATGAGGTGATGAGCCGCATCTACCAGCTGATCAAGCGAGAGTCGCAATCACCAATTTGGGTGGCACGCAACTAAACATCGATTATTGGAACAATACACTACTACGCATTCCTTATAAATTTTAATGTTGAATCATTGCTCATTTTATTTATTTCAAAACGTCTGATTATTTACCGTCACTGCCACTTGATGATTATTTCTCGAATATTTAATATGCTGGAGTTCAAACCAAACTCACTTTTATTTAATTTTGTGATACTTTAACGGTGATCTCCACGTTAAAATCTGATGTTTCTCTATCGCTCTTACGCAAATGATTCGTATATTAAAATAGACTTTATTTATCTACTATTAATAATAAATATTTAACTTATTCATATAACAGTCTTTGAACAGCGATGCAACGGAGGAGTGTGGGTTTTGGAATTAAAAAATTAGCGAATTCCAATAAAATGTATCCTTAATTGGCTTTTAAGAATAAATATCGTGATGGCGGTTATCGATTATATACCTGAAGGACTATGTTACTTGAAAAAATAGGTATACCTCTTCTTTACTGTATGGAAATGACAGATTGTTTCCATTCGATCAAAATTAATTATAGTTAGCACATTTATTCTGCAAGAACGGGGGATGGGGGGCAATTAGTTTTGAGAAAACAAATATGAGTAATACACATGAGCACACATTGACGGGACCATTGAATCAATGGTTATATCGGCATACAACAGCGACAGCGAAGATGTTCGCAAGTTGGCAATGAATATTGCCAATCCTCGTCGCCTTAACCATTTTGTGATTTGCTGAGATCGGTTGCATTCGGAAGTTTAAACAGAAAATGATATGTTGAAAAAAAGGTGTTTGCTGTGTTTTAATGTTAAATGTTCATTTTGTCTGACGAGGAAACTGTGTAATAATATGCTATTGTCGGCAGCCCATTTGGTTCTACTATGTGTAATGAGCAGCTCTTTTGATTTTACTGACAAGAACGAAGATAGACTACCTATAACTGTTCAAAATTGAATACAACTATTTCGATTTAAATTTGTGACAATTTAGCAAGGTACGTCATCTACTATAGGTAGTCAAATTACGTGTGTCGGCGCTCCAAACTTTTATCATTTTTGTATGTACATATAAACGTTCGGAAAACTTGAAATTTCACCGGAAAATATTTTTTCTTTTAAAGATGACTGTAGTTTTTCAAAGGTTCATGTGAAAAATTTTAAAAATAGCACAAGCGTAAAAAAATTTTTCAAAAATCTAAAAAATTAGTGTGGAAAAAAACTGACTTTTGAAATAATTGACACACAAAGAAATTCCTCCAATTTTTGTTTTTTTTTTGTAATTTCGTTTATCATTTTTTGTTGTTGAAATGAAATTTATTTTGAATTGTATTTGATTACCTTCAATTATAATTTCTAATTAAAAATTTTCAAAAACATTTCCAGGTCTAGTTATAGAAAAATCGCCTGAAAACAATTTTGCATAGTGAGCAGCGGTTATTTTATCAGAAATAATTGGTCGGTGCAATTAAAGTTCCTTCGTATTAATGCTGCAATTATGCCGAGTTGCCATTTTCAAGAAGCTTATAACTATTCATAGAACCTGAATGTCAAAACGGACATTACCAGGGGAAAATTGCATCTCTTAGAATAGCCACAAAAAAGTGTCTTCAGATTGTTGTAGAATGTTGTCATGTGATCCATCTTGTGACCTTCCGCGTATTCATTCCACTGTTCAAAACGTCGTTGATCTTCTGTAAGGAGACAATTTTTTAAAAGAACAATCTTGATTTCATCTATCATTGAAAAGAATAGCGGATGGGTTAGTCAAAATGAAACCAAACAATTTTAATGATTTGTTGAAATGATAGATAATTATAATAATATTTATGATCAAGCCTTTGACTTTATACAATACCATATCAATTCGTTTATACAAATGGTAAGCAATATGGCGTATTAAAACAGAATCACGGAGTAAACACAAACCAAATTATTGGATTGCCAGCCTCTTCTTGAGATTGCGGCGATTTCTCATGCCGGCGTTCTCATTTGGGCTCTTGTTGCCCGTGTTTTGATTTTTCGAGCTGCGATTGGAATGGCTGTTGCTTGATATTGTGCCGGGTGGAAGCAGCAGATTACCCGAACTGGTACTTGGACTTTCGATATCCGGATAAGCCAAATAGGCCAGACATCTTGGCACCGGTTGTCTACTTGCTTCGAGAAGAATCTCATCTTCCGGAAGATTAAGATTGTAGCTGAAAATGATAATATCAAGTTATTTGAAACGCTTTTTTTTGTTTATGAGCCTACTTAATATGATAGAAGCTTTTGATTTTCATTGACAGGACGTTGTTGATAGAAGAGTTGATAGTTTTCCTGGAATATTCCGAATTCCAATGAATCGAGACAATAGTAAAAACATACTTGGACATTTTCACTGGCCCATTGATCCATTCAAGGCGATTCTTGACTCGAATCATCAACGCAATGGCATGCTCCAATTCAGCTTCAAGGTCTTCAACATTGTCCGCCTTGACGACACGATAGCGACGCGTCGCCATCGTTTGTTTTCAACTGACTGACGGAAACGAACAACAAAGAATGACAGAAATGGGAGTTCCCCCCCTCCTCTCTTTTCGTGCCGCCTTCTGTACACTTTTTGCTGCAATAAAATTTCACCGAATTGTTATCGAATTAACGTTTTTTTCTAACTGTCAAAACGACTAATTCGATAGCGATTTTCATATGAAAAATGTTCTCCGACTCGCTGTGTACTGATTGATAACGGGGAACCAGCCGAATAGAGAATTCTTGAATTAGAAATGACGCAACAAATTGCTATCGATTACAAGAGATCATTGTAAAAGCAGAACTGTTTCAGAGAATGCCTATCGAATGAAACTCAATCTTCACCAATTCCAAATTTTTGTCGAAAGGTTTCCCGTGGTTTCATGAATGGTCTTTATCAGTTTAGGGAATATATGAATACATGAAGAAAGCATTCTATTGAAAAAATCAAACATCAAAGAAACTGGCCAAACTAATTTGGTGGTATCATGTCTAAAATGTAACAGGTTCACACGTATCTGTAATTCGCTTGAATCACTCTCTTCCAATTTTTAAGTGTTTCCATTTTGTAAACTTTTTGGTAGATATAATTGTTGTTCGTCGAATTGTGTTCACAGCTTGTTGAAACGGAAATTGCGGGAAATTATCATTTGAACTACGGGGACACAGTTCGCGACGACCTTAGACTAATTATTGTTGTTTTTATCAATTTCGGAAGAAAATGTCTCTTGATTGGAAACGGAATAGCGTTTCCCACATTTATCGGTTAGTTATCACATTTTCGAATCACAAAGTCCAATGTTCTTGATTTATCAATGGAATTAATTCATAAACAACTAATGTTTGTTTAAGAGCGAATTCAAACGATTGAGATACACTTTCAATTAATTTGAGCCAGTTTATCTCATTAAAAAATCTTTAAAAAATAAATACTGGATTAGAAATTTCACAAGAAATGAAGAGAAGAAAAAAAAACAAAAAAACAACAAGACAAATCGAAATAGACGAACAAACAACATGAAGAGAAGACGTGATTTAGACGAAATCATGAATATGGCCTCCAAATAGTCACAGTTGGTTTCTTTGCGGCGGGCGCTCCAATTGGACTTTTGAAGCGCTTATTCCTTGGTGGTTCAGCGGCGCTCGAAAGCTCCTCAGCATCCTTTTCATTTTGCTCGCCTGAAAGATTATATGTAATTTTTCTAATCTAAATTGACAACCTGCGGTGGATGTTGAAGGGCCTTGCTGTAGTGCGGCGTTTAAAAGTGGAACAGACTGCACTCTTGAAATTTCCGTTGTCTGTCCGACATTGGCGGCCGCGAAACGACTTTGTCGGCTTTCAACCGAAGCCGTTCTCGACTCCAGTGGATATGACGGCACCGTACTTGGGCGGCTCACCGGATGCGCCGCGGCATCAAACGGAGCTTTGAAATCGTGGACCGAGTTGGCTGGAAATAAATATTCATCATATTGCATTTCGAGAAGCTCACGTCTCAAAAAAGCCGAATTGCGCGATTGTTGAAAGTCGATATAACCATTATTCTGTTGCAAAAGTGCGCCAATGGTTATGGTCTCGCTTCGACGCTCAGTTCGAGGTTGAGTCGTTTCCACCATGCTTCTTTCCACCGCGTTCGACGTCTCTCTCGAATTTTCATCTTCAGACTGCTATAAAAAGAAATTGTTGAAACAAATGTTTTTTTTTTCAAAACGTGTCAATTCTTACCGTTTGACGATGGGATCTTTCCCTATTGTTCTCCGTGTGTTGATTAGTGGCCGAAACGGTTGTCGCGATCACTCCACTTCCACCATTCAACTGCGGAAAAACTCCACCTTCTGGCGCGATCGCCATGATTCCAAGATCAGTCGGAGTTAACGCGAACGATGTCGTGAATGGCTTACTGATGAGTCCGGGATGCTTCTCAAATTTTACCAACGCCTGTTTAACCTCGATAATCTTCTGAATGTACGACTTCTTGTCATTGAACAATGTTCCCGTACAAAGCTCGCGAAGGTCTGCCAAACAAAAATTGGTCAATGTCATCAATGTATCATACCTAAGAGCGTATAAAAAAGATTTGATTTAAAACAATTGATGAGCATTTCCAAGATTCCTCGAAGCTCTTGCACCGAGTTCCGTGTCAATTGTCCATGGTAGTCCTCGATAAGATGAAGAGTATGGTTGAATTGTGTCAGAACTGAAAATATTCATTTGAATGATTACATAAATTGTATATTGGACATCCTCTTATTCATTCTACAGTTTTTTCAAAGAATGATTGTACCTGGTGTGAAAGCAGAACCTTTCTTCGGAGCAGGGGACGACATGGAGATGGTGAGTTCGGTCGAATTAACTCGCTAAATGAATGGGCAAGGTGAAAAAAAAAGTGGGTGTAAGATTCGAGATAGTATCTCGATGGAATCAGATATAGACGAGCAAGGACACTTGGGCTTGCAGTCAATCAAAACTTTTCATTTGCCCCCCCCCCCCTGGTCGGCAAAATGGTTTACAGTAAAATGTTTGACAACGACGTGATGAATTGATGCAAAATGCGAACTCAACTAGATGAAAAGATAACTTGGTGCGTTCTTTTTTCGAAACAATATTGATTGACCTAAACGGATAGTTCTCTCTCGTTCGTGATACTGACGTAATGAGGTTATTGAAACAACGCTGTTGTGGGGGGTTTCAAAGATGGAAAAAAGCGATGCGATACACGCACTATATGAAGATCAACCTAGAGCCATCAAATGTGAATCAATTGATAGGAAATTGGCGAGCGGAATTTTATGAGAATTGACAGTGAACATCACAGTGTATCAAAATTATTATAAATCTGACCATTGCAATATGCTCAATTCAAATATCAAAAATCGTTGTCTTGAAAGCGATGATATCTCTAAATGTTCATTTTCGAACTAACCCAATTTCTTCCGTGAAACTGTTCGCACATTGTTTGATTTTTACAATTCAACATTGGTCTATCCCAATGCATTCTCAAAAATCTCAGATATTATCGGTTGTTTGGAATATAATTCTTTTAATACAATGTGATCCATTTCGAATTTCACTCTTAATTAACGAGCAGAATCTTTCAAGAGCACAACCCAAATCGAATTAGAGATACAAGGTGGAACCGTCGATCAAATGTATATATGAATATTTTACGACATATCTTCAATTTATTTATTCATCATAATTTTTCAAAACAATCCCAAATCTACTGATCTAAAGTAGAAAAAACGTATCAGATTCAGGCTTCTCTAAACTATAAAAATAATTATTTTTTTAAATCCGCAAAATATATCTATTTTGAAATTAAGAAAATCAATGGTTCTTTATGAAACCTTTAAATTTGCCATAATCTGTTTAATCCTTCTTCTTTTCATTACCTTTTTTTAATCTATTGTAATAAATAAAAAACAAATCAAATAAATTTTGTTGGCTGTTTGGGAAATTTTTGTGTTGCTGAAAATTTGATGGCTTGTTGAGACAAGTTTATGCTAGAATTTGAACAAAACAAAAGTTGATTTTGTTCTTCTAAGATTAACGCTGGGCTTTTAAGTTACATTCTAGTTCAATCGTTTATCACCAAGTGTTTGAACAATTAATGCGACAAATCTGAAAATCCAAAATGAAATATTAAAATGGAAAAAATGTTGATTCCGCATTATGTTTTTAAAAAACAAACGTTGACTGACGCCACATTTTTTGCGAATTGCACAATTCGATGCGTCGCTCTCTCTCCTTATGTACTGTCATGTTTAATTATTCAACGCCGACTCATTGCAATGAGATGAGAGAAACAATAGTGATTGAAAAGGTGACAAATTGTATTTATTCAAAATGCTTCTTGATTCGGATGATTCAGAAAATTTAGAGAAATAGCCGAAATAGTTTGGCGAAATTGATCAAAAATTAAATATGAAACTTTAGACAGTGGTTTTAAATCAAAATTTTCAAATGTTTTGAAAGCTTATAAACCCGATATGGCATCAAAAAAGGAAAAATGAAAAATCAAATTTTTGAACCTCGAACGTACCCAATCCGATCTGCCTTTACCATTAATGGAACCAAGGGTCCCACACAGTGCTAGCAACTCTTCAATTTGATTAGAGCTTCAAAATAATTTTGAAAAAACAAAAAATTTATTTAATAATCAACGAAACATGAATTCATAAGGCAATTACACATATAAAAGACGAATCTGTTCAAACATTTGTTCAAATCAACGATGAATGAAAGCACAACCATTGGAAAAGACGATAAAACAAAACCTGGATTACAAATTTTGGTAATACAATAGAATCAAATATGATTGAAACAAGCTTGAAACCGAGTTGAGCAAAACAATTAAATTTGCAACGCGAGCGCAGTAACAATATCGAGCGAGTTCGGAGAGATGTCGGCTTGAAGGATGGCATCAACCCATCGCTCAAAGAAATAATAATTTTCAGCGTGGAAAAAATATTTGTGCGATCCGTAAAAGATTTTAAAGCAATTTTCATGGTTAACATTGTCATCAATCGTTGGTAAACCGATTCCATAATTGAGCAATGATAAATGAGCAAGCGGTTCTTTTTCCTTAATTGGGATTTACATTGAGCTCAAGAATTAAACCTAGATACCTTATGATTCCTATAAAAAAAGAGAGTGTGGCAGGAAAGTACAACCCATAAGTCCTGCCATCCCGTTGAGTTCCTCAGCTTTCGCTTCAAATATCCGCACATATTATTAGTAGCCATCTGAAATATCAAGACTCGTCTAGAAAAAATTTGATTCAAATCAACCTTATTCACATCTTTACGTCCAAATGAGCATTTTCGATACCAGGCAACTTGAAGAGGTGTCAACTTTGTTGTGGGCACATCATCAGCCATGAAAACTTTTGAAACTGAAATAATTCAATTTTTGTACTCTTTGTGCATTTTTCTCACTATCAATGTCGTTTTCATCCTTTTTCTCGATTACTAATGAAGGAAGGTCAATTTTCGTTCTTGCAGCGTTCTTAATTGCAGTGGTAATATCCTAAAACCAATTTAGTTTTGTTTCAAACATGAGAGTTGATTACCTCAATCCATAACGCTCGATCTGGCGCTGAAAGCACAATAGAGCTATCAGCATTATGAAGAGTGATTACATTATCATCACCATTCATTACATTGTACGTATCCCCTTCCTCGACCTGGCAAATAGCAATGGATTTTTTTTTGAGATTAACATTTCTGAACAAAGAAGTTTTATAGACTATCTGAAAGATGTGCCGCTGATTTTAAGAGATGGATGAATAAAGAAATTATCGTTCGTTATTCAGCTGATTAAACAATATAAAGCTGTGAGCTTTAGGCCATAAGAAACAAAAATGAGTCCAAGTGACTTTAAAATCTTCAATTAAACCTAACTGCGTGATTTATGTTTAAAAAAATTATTATAAGTTTGTAAAGGAATCGCTAAAAATCTAGTTTTATTGAAAAATTTTTTAACGTTATCATTGATTTATAACATTTTGACATTTCTAAGCATATTTTTGAAAAATTTTACCATTAATCCCTTCAGTTTAATTTCAGCATGAATTGTGAAAATATTTCCGTCGAGATTTTGTCCACGATGGCCAAACAATATTCGATCCGTGCACAAAATCATAATGCGATTGCAGGGAGCTCTCCGAGCCCATCTCAAAGCGTAACCAAACCGAAGAACTTTCTACATGAAAAAATATGGGTTTTAGGCAAAACAAAATGATTACAAAACCCTGTTTCGATTCGAAAGAACTCCAACCAAACCAATATCGCGTTCGAGTTGAAGCACAGAAACATATTCTTCGAGCGAATTGCGAGCAGTTTTAGTTTTTTCGGAGAATTCGATGAGTTTGTCCAGCGCGACTCGAAAACTAGTTGTTTCAGATTCAACACCGCCTTCTGATAGTTGAACTTCAATTATTCTAGCAATGACCTGAAATAAAATTATTTTCATGTTAATGTAACTATTAACTATTTTTCGAAAATTTGTAACGCTGGATGTAATGTTAAAACAACTAACAGGCTGCCAGTTGACCATTCTGCTCAAAATCTTGACAAGAATCCAGTTAATCGGTATATAGCATTCCTTTGATTGCTCGAACATTCTGAAAAAATGTTTTTTAAATTTTACAACCCTTAAGGAAAATGCTTACGAAACTTCCGTCCGAAATGAGACTTTTGACCTTCCTAATTGATCAAGTGCGGCAATGTACATTGGATATTGTTGAATGAGCGAATGATACATCGGAATCAGATTGTGAACGGCGCAGAGCAACACTGAAGCAACAGTCGAAGCCATAACTTCTTCTTTTCTAAAATATAATTGCTAGTTCGTATTCGAAAAATTATTTTTTTTACTCTGAAACAGCTTTTGTCAATGCATCCATCAAGTCTTGATGAGGTCGAACAAGTTCCCGTAAAGATCCAAACATTTCCTTTGGAATTCGACAATTAATAATATGGTTTTTAATTTTTTCGAAAAATGTTTCGGTGATTAACAAAAGGTCCCTTGTGAAGACAAGCTCTTTCCAATAAAACTCTTTGACGATGCTGCTCAATTCCGGTTTCGTTTTAGCGAAATCCTTCAAGTTTCCAGTTAATTTAATGAGAAATTTTGCACAAATACCTTTCGAGTAATGTAGTATTCATCGCTATTACTTGGCGAACTATAATTCTCAACATTATCTACATCAAGACAAGATTCAATGTCTTTATTAAAGCCAAGACTTCCAGAACTCGGGGATGACTTGAGCAAGCCATTGATGCTGTGCGATTTGGATCCTAAATATTGTAAAATTCATTCCAGAAATGTTTTATTATTAAGATCTACCAAGCCACACAGATTCCGCTAATGAAACACCACCGCTATCACTAGATTCAGCTCGCGTGAGTTCTGTGGTGTCAGTGGTGCTCCGAGACATTCGCGTTCGGCCCTTCTTTCTGCAGGAAACATAATATGCAACACACACGTCAAATAAATGGGAAGCTTCGAACTTTGATAACTGAATGATTGGCTCAGATGTGCAAATCGTCTCAGCGGAAAACGTCGAGTTGATGCCAACAATCACATCCTTCTTCTTGATTGGCGTCTGATAAATGGGCTCTGAAATTTGAGTAGTGGTCTCTGCCCCCCACACAAAAGATAACTGAGTATGGTGAACAATCTATACTAAACGTGAACAATGATTTTAGAGTTTATTTATTTCAACACAACAATAAATACAAGAGATCGAAATGGTTACAAACAAACAAAATAGTGAATATGGAGGGGACTTGGAGAGGAGTGCTCTAAACATATGAACTAAATATGCTCAAATACATTGTTAATCAAACTAATAATGTGCGGATTTTCAGAGTTTTCACGTCGCTTCTAGTTAACTCTAGTTTATTGTGTAGATATTGACCGTATGAAACACTTTATTTATATATTTATGAATATTTGTTCGATAAAAAATACGATAATAATAATAACGCATAAATCATATAATCAATAATGTGTAAAAACATAGTGAAGCCATGCATCGTGCATAGAAGTGATTTAAATGATATTTTTGGTTGGTTTGAGTTTAGAATAAAAAATGATATAAATCATAGTAGAAATAAGAAAACTAGAAGCGAAATGATAGAAAATCAGCTTGTATTGAGGGTTCGAAGAGGAACGGAAAAATAAAGCACAACGAAACACACACACACACACATTGAAACCCAGACTGATAACGAATTGCAATCAAAGGCACTTAACTTCATGGTTAGTAACCAAATTGAAATAAATTATTATAGTTATCATAAAACATTGAAAATCGAAACCCGCATGCAAATTATTATTCTCATAAACCATGAAATGTGCGAATCTCTTGCGATGCTTCACTTCCGTCTTTTGGCGAGTCATCGATAAATGGCGGCGAGTCATTAACGTCCGGATAGCTTATTGGTCGGCCAGCGCCCATCGCCTTCATTTCAGCAACCCTCACAGAAGCTGCCAATGATTTCGGTGGTGGCGGCGGTGGAATCGGTCGACCACTTGTTGGCGGTGTGACGCTCTTCTTCAAAACTTCGTCGGGCGGCGGTGGCATCGCGTCACTTTCTTCTGAATCTCTTCGCGATTTTTGAGAAATAAACGACGTTATGGATTGGGTGTGCGGTGTCGATTTGTCAAGTCGATCCATGTCCTCATGCAAACTTCTTGATTCAGACACACATTCGTCAAAGACGTCATCATTCAAGAGGCTGATGAATGGCGTCGATCCACCGGCTGTTGGCGAGCATGGCGATGGTGGCAGGTCGAAACGCACTGGTTGGGTTTGCCGTCTTGGATCCGTCCGTTTTCGCGACTTCAATGCTCCCGATTTTTCGTTCATCAAGCTCTTGCGCCGTAGTAGGTATTCCAACACATCACTGTCTGGTGTCGTAGGTGAAATAGTATGATCCTGAGCGCTGAAGTTACCAGGCGACGGTAATCGCTTTCTCGGAACGAGATCCAGCGATTTTCTTCTTTTGAATTCGGGACTTTTCGAAACTCTCTTCAATGAATTGGATTCATAATTCTTTTGTCGTAAAGGCACATCTTTAAATGTGGAATAAGGCAGACTTTGGGTACTTTCAACATTTCGCATCGTCAGTGTATATGGAATATCGCTGTTAAATAAATGGCACTTTTGAACATCGGGATTGTCTTCACTTTGAACCGAAATCAGTGCTGGCCTTGAAAGTGATGACGACTTCCAATCTTCAAATTCTAATGGGGCACGAGAGAAAGGCACGTCTTCAACCATGTGAACAAGCGGATGACTAGAAGCCCTCTCAGCACGAATTTCCTTGACAACATCGACATTGACAACATTTGTAGTGGTTTGGGATAACGGTTTTGGCGGCGGACTCGGCTTCGGTTTTCTTTCCTTCACACCTTCAGGTGTTATCACAATGTTATCCTTGCTGATCACCTTTCCAGGTAAAGGTCCAACTGCTCCATAGGTGACCGTGTTCGATTCAGGGGAAACACGTGGATGTGTGCTCTCAGTGGAGATAACCTTAGGCTTCATTAAAACCGCGCCTGAGCTTGTTAGAACTTTGGTAGTTGTGGAAACTGTTGTTGTACTTCGTCTAGCCGACAAATCAACATTGGGACCATCAATTTCAATTGGGACAATATTAGCAGTCTTAACGAAAGGGTACTCTTTAACATGGCGGAATGAAGCATAATCGGATGCATGTTTCAAATTATTGTCTTCATCATCGGTGCCACTTTTTGTTTGGGCAACCACTCGCTTGACAACCGTCGCTCCCGGTCGTCTCGACACAAATGTTGAATTGAAGACAGTGGTTGCTGCTTGCTTGGAGCCGACACCAACCTCGGAACGTGTGCTCCTCTCATGATCAGATAAACGGTATGAGTCTTCGCTGACATTATCATAGTCTCTACTGGGTCGACGCTCAAGGAAATTGTCGCCGGAAACAGATTTCGGCGGCTCTTTACTTTCTAGCGCAATCTCTTTACAAGCCAAATGCAAGTCCTCACTACGAACATTGGGAAGCGACACCGATAAATCTTGCGGTTCGGTTTTTGCATTAACAGGAACAACAGTTGAACAGTTGTGGTTGCGTGAAGCGCGCGGTTGGCGTTCTGCCGACGTTTCGACATCGGAAGTACACCGCTCGCCGCGCTTCAATTGTCGCGGTCTTAGCGGCGGCGCGCGTGGGCAATATGTTCCAACACGTGCGTCTAAAGTACCTGAGAACGTGGGATCGACTTGATGGGACGAAACGGATGAGAAATGTGCAATATGCGGCATCGATGAATGTGCATTGTTGTAGGAATCGTTGGAGCTTTGCGCAATTTGTGGATCATAAAGTGAGCCATTCCTTGCGGTTCGATCCGATATCGGTCCATATGTTGCAGCATAGCCAACAGTTTTTCTAGTTGATACTGCTGATCGTAAAGGCCTGAACATTTTCAGATTGGGAAGAATCGATTTCAGCTGATGTACCTTGTGAAGGGTTCCCTTCGTTTGTGATGTTCCCTAACATAATCAATCAATTGTTTCTGTGTCCTTCCATGATATCTAAAACATGAATTATAATTTTAATTTTTCAAAACGAATGAACCTAAATGAAGACCCCTTGCTGATAAAAAACTTGGCTTCTTTTTTCGGCTCTTCGGCTTGAACACATCGGAAGAATGCGTGATGCTCGACGCATTTCTTCCAAAAGTTCTTGCATTCATCCCTCGTATCAAATATGAATTCAACGGTCTCTTTGAGGTATTGCTAAACCATCAAAAAATTGTGCTAATTTGGGAAACGCGCAAAGCAGCTTACGTAGCTATCCGGATGAAGCTTGATTAATAGCTTTTTCCTTTTAAAGCTCAATTTTCGAATTCTTGCCCAGGAGAATGTCGTGTCAAGTTGTAATTGCCGGAAAACTCTCATTCCAAGGTGCATCACGGATAGCGCCGCCTCATTTCCATCAATATCCTAAAACAATTACAGTATTATTCGGGCCAATTTTTTTTTTTATGTCGAACAGCCTACTTTTGCTGGATGAAGCTTAACACCATAGAAGTCACATCTTCTTGCAACTTCAAGCATTGCCAAATCACTCTCCCCAGGTGTCATTCCGCTAAAATGGATGTTATTTTATTTTATTTTTGCTATTTCGTTAACAATTCTTGTTTATTGCGCCAATTTCGCAGTTTTTTTCCTCCTATTTCAATTCGTTGAAGCGGAATCGAGAGCCGACGGCATTGTAAACAATTTTTTTAATCTGGCTTACATGAAATTTTTGTGGTTATCCATGACTTTTTTTTGAAACTCCAAAGTCTGGTTGGGAATGAATCTGGTGTGCGATAAGTAGGTGGCATCTGGATAATCCTCAGGCGAGAAATCACCGCACTCCGACTAAACACACATTACTCTAATTAACAATTACATATAAGTTAGTGTACCTGCACTAAATAAGCCGATAACAAGGCGGCGGTGTTCTCACTGCAATGCAGTTCGCCAAGAGCAAGATCCCGTTTCAATTGCAACGTAAATAAATATCTGCAATAATTCATATGAAGCTCATTATTTATTAACCAATGCTACCTAGTGTACTCCTCCTCAAGGTCGATGGGGTTCGGCGTATAGAATTTGACGATGAAGTAGAATTTCGCGTCGACAGAACCGTTTGTGATCTGCCTTAATATGGATTTTTCGCGATCCAGCCAGCACTAGAAATAAATGATTATGATTGATGTGGGACTTGGAGAGCCAATTGATTACATGATTTCCGTTTCCGTCAATAAAAGAGAGCCCAAAATAATCACTTTCGAGTAGGTTTAAATGGCGGCAAACTTCGTCAATTAATGTTTGTCCCAGAGCTTTGTGCTGCAAAAGACAATTAAATTAACACGATGGAAGGCATTCGTTGAAGAATTTCAAAAATAAAAAGCTCGTCCAGCCCAGAATTCGCTGTCGATCTTCTTTTACATCCACACAAACTATGTTGAATTATTCCGAAGTTAAAGTTTCTTTACTTTTTTGAGTGACAATCTTAAGCATTTAAAATGAAGGCATGAGCTTCTTAAGACGAACAATTTTGAGCTCTGATCAGTTATGCGTAATTTATGCGTAAATAATAATATATATTCATAACTTACCCCAAGATGGAAAACAGCGACGGTGTCATCGAGCATTCGCACCTTGATGCACACCAGCCGTCCACGCTTTGCCGAATTCATTCCCGGGGGTGGTGGGGCACCCACTCCCCGTGGGATGTTGGTCATATCGGATCTGCAACAAGCATCTTATCAAATCTCGTACTAATCAAATCGCATAAAGTAAACATTAAAACGCAAATAATAACTGCAGGAAGTGGAAGGGGGTGTTTCAATGTCGTCGCAAAGATACATATGCACTCCTTCCCATTTTTTTAATGCTTCACGACATCGAAAAATACGAAGGCCGGAAAGATGGAGGAAATGATAATCGGAAGAGAGGTATCAAATGAATATCTCAATTTCTTGACGACGATTGGTGTAATTCGATATAGGCGCCCGTAACTCTAAGGTTTGGTGAGGAGGTGGGGTCGGGTCGTACAATGTGAGCACCGACTCGTAAATGGCATTCGAATAAGAAGCGAAACAAAAAAACTGCGAAGAGAGAACGGAACGAAGGAACGAACAAAAAAAAAATGTCGAAAACAGACATTATGGAGCACAAAAAAAAGTAGCCCTTGAGGAAGCGGCAGAACGAGAAGGAGGCGAACGAGAAGAAGAATGTCGGGGAGGGGAGGGTGGCCCGGGGGCTCTTTCACAAGCAAAGAGTGATACGAATTGCCTGGATCGCATTTCCTCCGTGATTTTGTGTGTCCGAGCGACAAGCAAAAACTGCGATGAGCGGAAGAGACATACACACACACACACACAATCGTTGGCGTGGCGGTCTGTGCCGATACCACTGATTTTTGTGATTTTGCTGAAGATGTGTAAATTGATGATGATTTTTTGTCGGTGGGAGATGTGTGGTGAGCCAATGTGTGTGCGTGTGTGCTTCGATAAAATTGACAGGGGGGAAAACGGATATCGCATTATCATTTTCATGACAAATTTGAAAATTTGTGCCACGCGCTGGAAATGATGTAATTCGATACAAGACCACCTCGTCCATTAAAAATGTCTTACAACTCACTGAACAAATCAAGTTTGCGTCATTAATAGGCTAAGGATGGTCCCTAAATAAATAAATGCGTTTAGTAAATTTATATTGCAAGATAAATCTATTTGTCATCCATTATCTACAAAAAAAAGAAAGAAATTTTCTAGTCGATTGTTTCATGGTTTAACTATTCTGCTCATTGTCATCATCTCTTTTCCACTCTTTTAAAGTCTTTCCGAAACACATGCTCGGGTTTTGTCTGGAAGAACAACCGATTTTATAAACAAGTGAAAGCAACGGATTCGAACTAAACAATTCGGACAATTGAACTCGAAAAAACCGCAAGACGATCGGACAACGACGACAATGAATAGAGTAGGATTTTGCGCGAAATAAAATAACACCCAATAATTAGGACCAATTAAAACATCGTTTTTATTTGCCACCGTTTGGCTGGCTTTCCGTCAAAAAGTCGTCGACCGCGTTTCTTCATCAAAATTTTTGCATTGTTTTGAATTTTCCATCAATCGTGCTACGGGCCAAGCATCTCAAGATTGACATTTCTAGTATAATAGATATGCCTCAAGGGAGCCATATTTTACCAAGTTGGATGGGCCCAAAAAAAATTTGCGACGTTTTCACCTTGCAACAAACAGAACAACAACAATATGACAAAACGGAATTGAAGTCGCCCGACGATTGATGTTTTACTTTACTTGAGGATTCGTTTTCTTTGTTGTTGTCGTTTAGTACATGGCTTCTGACAAGAAAGAAATAGAAAGCTGGCGGTGCACATCAACCCGAAAGAAAAACGACAAATTGCGCTTCAATTAGTGGAAACGTTTAGCAAGCTTTTGTTTCGGAATGAAAAAAAATCCCCGAAAGTTGCGTTAATCTTCACGCCGGAAACAATATGGAGACATATGCGTTACGGAAATGAAACTTCGAAACAAATCTGGTGAAGGCGCTGGTTTGAAGCGTGTGAAAGTAGGTGCGTTGATCACTAGAGGGGCCGTCTCGGAGGAGCAAATGTACGATTTTCATTGGTGTGTGTTGCTAGGCAATTTTGAAAATTCCAGATTTCGACAAATTGTCGGTTTTGTTGTTTATAAATAGAAAATGTTCTATTTACTACAGATAATTAGGCAAATTAAGTAGAAGCCAGATTGTTAAAAATATCTGAAAATATGAATAGCTGCTGACTTTTGAAAAATATAAGCGAATAGTTATTATAAATAAGAAATATAAACTTTTTCGCGAAATATGGGCACCTTGAGTATAATATCTTGTTTATAATTGTATGGGAATTTTTATGGGAACATTTATTGGTTAAAATAAAAGAATTTAGATTATTTCCTACGATTTTCCGGCTTCAAATTTTATTTCATCTTCTAGCGAATGATAAAGGTTTGCCGAAATTAACGGGCACGAAGATTGCAAAATAATAGGTAATAAACAAAAGTGCTCCGTGCGGCTCTTCAAAATCATCCAACTGTTGCAGGAAAATGTCAGCGCAACAGCTGACTGGCAATTTTCAAAAACAATACACCAATCTGCAGCTGTCGGAAAAAAATGGAGCAAAAATGAGAAATGGCACAAACCTTCCATAAGCGTAGTCGAGTCGAGCCATCACATGTCTTGATCTTCTTCACTATCGCCCCGCTGAAATTACACAAATGAAGAAGTATTGGGTAAAGATGATGAAAAAGGACAAAAAAAAACGCAACGCTTAATTGTTCCCTCAGGGAACTTTAGAAGAGCTCATTGAATTGAAGTGGGGCTGAGGGGGGAAGATGGAGAAAGAGTCGAATGAAAAGTATTAGATATTTTCGCACGAAACTAAATATGAGGTTCAATAATGGGATGACTTGGCATCCCATTTCGTACAAAACGGCACACAAATAAAATTATGGCAGCAAAATTTCAAGCGGCAAAATCATAAATTACGGAACACTCATCGGCAATGGGCACGTTGAAAAATAGAAAAGCATCCAACAAATAAATTATTGTTGGTTGTGCCGCTCGAGATGAGAAACAGCCAAAAAAAAGTGTGGTCCAATTGGTAGTGGACACGACCAGCAAAGAAGAAGAAAAAAACGGGCTGGGGGGACTCCTTTGCACCAGCGCCCCCCCCCCTTCCTCCTCCGACAACAACACTAAAGTAAAGCTTATAGGGCCATGAAATCGAAAATGGACAACGGGCGAAAACGAAGGCTCTTTTCCCTCCTTTTTGCACTTATTTTCTTTCTTCGTCCGTCGTCGTCTTCTTCGTCTTCATCGCCTGTCGAGTCGCTTCACCCGAAAAAATGTCGTCGTCGCCCAATTGCATAAAGTTCTTTTTTTGGGTCGACTCCGACGCTCTTGTAATAGGCTGGACATTGGAAAAAGAACAAAATTGTTTTTTTTTTTTCAATTCAACATCCTAATGAGCGGCGAAACAATTCGAGGTTTTCTCACGCTAACATTATCCGCGTGGGCTCGCAATTTTTGCCGAACCGCTCTATTTTGTTTGACTTGGTATGTATGCATTTTGAAGAAGAAACAGGAATCGGATATTCGTTAATGAGAAATTTTAAAGAACCGATGGTTCGTTGAATCGACTTTTTCTATTTTCTCGCTTATCGAGATAGACCAATTTTGTCTGCAAGACGACATACTTGCACTTTAAGATGCAATTTTCCGAATGCGCACGTTTGTGACAACATCTGAAACGTTTAAATGACTTATGCGCATTCCTTATAAAAAATGTTAATGAAATGTTGAGCAATGGCAGGGAATGATCCTGTTTATAATATATATATATATATATATATATATATATATATATATATATATATATATATATATATATATATATATCTTGCTATATATATATATATATATATATATATATATATATATTAGCCGAGCTCTCCGCTACCTCACTTTATATACGCGAACACACTGAATGCGTCCCGCTCAACCAATTGAAACCGCTATCGCCGAACAAATTGCACGTTTTTTTTAATAGTTGCGGCGAATAAATTGACAAATAGCGCGTCCCACAACCACCGTTGAATTGAAAGAGTTCGAGAAGCACGAAAATCGTACAATTATCGATAGATTGAACATCGTACGAAAGCTAACAGAAAAAAAAACGTTTTTTCGTTAGATGGGAAACCGAAAGCTGCAAAGAATGCATTCAAGAAGATACAATGATTCAATTATCCTACGAAATGCAAATTTTGACAGAAACCAAATTAGGTATACGAAAGAGGCGAGTAGAGCGAGGATGCAAAATCGGATAAACTAATTTGGGCGGCACTCATGAACTATTCAATTATATTTTCTATATTAGTAAGACGTTCTCGCCCTCATAAAGCGGTTCGAAGAAGGCTCTTCAAAGTTTTTATGAGCACTTGAGCATTGCGTGAAGCTTGACGAATGAAAAAAAAATTGAATGCAACAAAAGAAAATAGGTTTTAAACACAATGTTGGCGAATTCAATATGAAAGTCGCCAGGACTAAAGGAAAAGAATGAGTTGGGTCTCGACAGCGTTTTATTATCTAATAAATTCAAAAATTATGATGTGAAACGACTGATGATGTGAAATATACGCAAATTCAAACTCTGTTTGATATCGCTGACTGGATAAACCTTCGAGGATGTCATGTTAGCACACCTAATTGTCTTACAGTTTTTTCAGCGTCTATTCAGAGAATACAAACGTCGTTTAACCCTATTTCACAGATTGATCGTTTTAAATAAAAATTTGAAATATTTTTTTTCAATAATTTAATTTTTTTATTTTTTAAAGAAAACTCTTAAAAATAGAGTCAACCGCATTTCAATTTCTTCACATAATAGTAATATGTTCGAAATTTTCCATCATGATTATAAAATATAAAACAGGGGATCAGCAATAAAATGAGTCGAACGATATGCAATCGGATCGAAAATTTCTTTAAAAAACATTTTTGGTGCATTTTCGGCGAATTCTTCTTGGATAGCAGCAATTTAACATGCCAAATGGTATAATATTTTACTTAGCACATTTATTGTATACTTTTTGAAATATGAATGATTTTTATTATTTCAAAATGCGATATTCAAATTTGACAAAAAGTGTTTGTCAATGAAACGATTTTAATCCCATTCGTTTTCTTTTTCTGGCCTTGAAGGTGACGACCGATTTTTAACAATTCTATGGTTCCAACATGCGTGTTTAATAATATATTCTTCAGTTTTTTCTTCAAATTTGAACCAAATTTAAATTTTTATACGAAAAAATACGCTAGTCATCATTCCAGGATTTTCAATTACTTAAAATGGTATTTATGCCATCAACAATAGAAGATCTACGGTTTTCTAGTGTAATTAAAAATCAGCTATTGTCGAGGATAGACAAATTTAATGAGCTGAAATGGTTTGCCATTTCTCACCTTCCTACAAAATGAACAATTTTTTGCCAGTGCCACTGATTTATGTTTCTATCATTTCGTATAACTTAAAAAAATAGTGAAACGATTGAACCATTATAATTTGAATAATAAGCAACACCAAAAAATCCATATGTTACCCCTATTACAAGCTTTATTAAAAATGTAGGACATTTGCATTTTTCACTGCAATCGATTGTCGCATTCACAAAAATGCTTATCAGTATTCGGTCGAGTTCTCAGTGATTTTATCGATGCGATGTTACACATTCACACAACTAGGAGAATTTTTTGAAGAAGATGGCTGTCATGGCTTATGTCTATCACGCAGCTGTTGCGAAAAAAACCGGATTTGCAAGAATGAGTGCAAGTATTCAATTTGGAGAACATTCTTCGTGAAATAATGCCCCATTCGATTGTCACGTTTTGACAAGTCCGATAAATTGAAAGCAATGATAAGGGGAACACATTTTTGTAGAAAATAATTGATATTCCAATTGTGATTGTTTGCCTAATATTGTGCTACAAATTTCATGGAATATTTAACATTTTGAATATTTATATTTTATTATTGATGACTGATTTAAATTTGCGCTTGAAATAGGCAAAATCAGCGTATAAGACGTGTCAACAAAGCGCGGCAAGCGCGCCCTATCGCTCAACCGCATCACTTCTCTTTTCAAACAGATATCTTATGTCATCCTAAAATGTCAGCTAAATAACCACTTTTTTTTAATTCCTTCGAAATTTTATCATTTTAATTTTTGTATCATTTTAAGCCAATAAGTGATTTTTATATTTAACCAATTGCTCTTTTGAATCAGAAAATTATGCATTAAAATCAGACGTTTAGAATTATTAAAGAATTTTCAAAAAAATTTCAAATTATATTTCTTTGAAACCTTCCAGCTGATATTTAATGTTGATTTCCTAACTTCGATATTGAAATTTTTAAAAATGCAACTAGATGTCGTCAAACGAATTCCTGCAGATTGAACGTCATCCATCGATCTAATATGCTTTAAGTGTTTGTCATATTTGTATAATATAGATATCATACTTCAGGTAATCGCATTTTGAGCCAAAAACCATCAGAAATGGCGTCAACTACTCCAGATGACTTGACCAACGTCGATTCAGTAAAGGTAATTTTAATTTTTTCCGCAAGTTCTAATTTACTTCTAAATATTTAGGATGACTCGAAGGTTGAGAGTTCGGCGGATTCTGGCGCGACAAAACGCTCAATAAGCGCAGCCGAAAATGAGCTTGACGATGAGTTGGCACCGCCGAGCAAGAAGAACCGGGTAATTATATCGAATTCTATCAAATGTTTGAAAATTTTTTAAAGGATGTGACCAAAGCTGAAAAAGAAGACGACGATAAAGAAGATGATGAGGAAGAAGATGTTGAGGAGGAAGAGGAAGATGAGACTCCTATCCCGCGACAAAAGAGAAAACAGCCTGAAGACGACGACGATGAGGAGGAGGATGATGATGATTCGGAGCCCGACGATGATTCTGAAAAAGATGATGAGTCAGAAGACGAGGCGGAAGAAGAGGAGCCAGCTGCTGAGGGACAAAATGATGATGACGAGGAGGACGAAGATGAGGAGGTCGAAGAGGAAGATGAGGAGGACAATGAGGAAGAGGAGGTAGAAATTCCCAATAATATCTGTAAATGTGAACATCAATTATTCAGGCGACGGCGGAGGCGTCCAACGATAACTGAAATAGATGCTGATTTTTCTTCGGTTCCAATTTACCGATCTCTTTTCTTTTTGTGTTGATTTCTATAATAGTTTTTGAATGAATTTTGTCCAATTCGAAAAATACATATTAATTATCAGTCAACTGTACAAATCATTTGCCTGTATTTTTGTTTTTTTTTTTTAGCTTGTCAAGTTTCCTTGAAACTAATCGTTTTTTTGCGTAATATGGAGGTATTCTGCCTAGGGCCAAACCAAAAATTTTGAAAATTTAAAAGTTTCCGCTGAAGCAAATTCATTAAATATATAAAGTCAGCGTCCGGCGACTGCTGTAGATTTACACGCATGCGCCTTGAACGTGTGAACGCTTATTTTGCTGTTTTTTTTTCATGAACGATTTATTTTTTCTTGTTGAGTTCGACATTTTTTGGAATTTCTAACGTCGTTCGATTTGAAAATTATCGAGCCGATCCATTAAATGAAAAAAAAAACCAGTTTGTCCGCGCGAGACCCAAAGAAAAACGCGTCCCCGTATATCTACCCGCGTACAGCAGTCGCCGGACGCCTAGTATATTTATGTGGCTGATAAAATTCTAAATTTGGACTTTAAATATTTTTTTTCTTCTAGAAATCTGAAAATATGTAGAACTTGGAAATATAGTAGGTTAATTTCATTAACTATCACTCGAAGAAAACCGTTCTATGATATAAAATTGTGGTTATCCACTGTAATGATATCACGATAAAATTGGTATATGTGGTCATTTCTTAAAAATGAAATACTGAAACTATAAGTGTACATAATATTTTAAAGAACTAGTTTATATCCAACAGTAAGCTGGATTAAAAAGCAATTTTCCCACTATTTTCTATGTTAGAGCATTTATTCAATATCATAGAATGCAATAAATAACTACCCTGAAGAATTGGTGAAAGACGTTCAATCACCGAGTTCATCTACAAAATGCTATTACAACATATATGCAATTATGCTTTGATTTTCACAAGTGACTTATGCGAAGACTAGACAATGACAACATCACTAATAATGCACCCATAATACTGTACAAAATCGAATAAATTAAATCAAAATTTTGTTGTCACACTGAATGCAATCGGTGTGGCGAACATTTCCTCTGGTAATAATGGGTTTTGCCCAGGCGCCGGCGTGATTTGTGGACGAACCCGAAATGAGCCTTCCACGAGAAAAATGAGCTCGAAGTCGACGCTATATTTTTGAATGTCTTCATTTTTCTGAATACATCCTAATCTTGAATGACTACTTATGATTAAGCTACCTCTACAAGAAATGGTGTCTTCTTCGCTCCCGCAAGAATGATGTAGTGGGAAGCATTGCTTGATCCTAATTGGTGCGAAATTTCCTGCTCACAGTCTAACGACAAAATTCCTTTAAACGGATCTATAATATTATTTTTAGTAATAAAAAATCGGAAATCGACTCAAAACCTGGTTGCGATGATATTATCAAAACCTTCACGGTCACGGCTTGCCCAATTCCAACTGAGATGTCATCCTCACTCATATACGGATTGCCGTTGATTATGAAATCTAAACTAATAGCCGGAAGAACGAGCTGTTTCAATAATGACACCGAAGATAGCAATGACCCTATTGGAACATGTCCCTCAAGCTGAAGAAAGAAATCACCGTCTATTTGTTTCGATATTCAAAATGTACCTTTAAAGTTGGAATTGACCATCTAATATCAAAATGGCGTGCGACGTGACGCTCAAGAATTTGCCGCAATCGCTCGGTTTCAATTTTCTGCATCATCGAGCTGCCCTTTTGTTGTGCTTGATAGAAAGCACCACAAGCAATATCCGAACAACATGGGCACAGTATCGGAACTCTACAACAGCTTTGACCAACATATGAAATTATTTAGGACGACCCATTCAAACCTGCAGGTCTCTTTTGGAAGAACGTTCATCCTACGATTACCGCTGTACACTAACTCGGCATCATGGTCAGTGCTATTCGTGACATCGACGACAATATATCTAAATTTTCAAATAAAAAATAAATGGTTGTCACATTGAATCACTCACCTTGAAAAGGGCGTGTCTCCTGGAAGAACATGCCATGCGGACACAGTAACCGCTGGAATGATGGCCACCGCAATCGGCAATGTTCTTTTTCTTTCGTATACTTCATGCCCAACATTTTCAATGTCGGAATGATAGCGAACCGCAAATTCGCACGTTAACAATCGTCCCGTATACGGAATAGTATCCATATCAGTCGGCTCGAGGTCCGGATTCGGAATCGCCTGCGTTGATGCCAAGGGAACGACACTTTCGAGAACCTTCTCATTATCGCTCAAATCGTGCGCCGTCGCGGTTGGATCGATTCCAAAAATGTGGAACTTCACAATGCGCGACTCGCGGGGCGCGAGTGGAAAACAGATGTTGTCCTGGGATTCGTCATTTTTTATAAACAAATTCGAATCGAGGTCAACACTGTCAAGACTAATTAGCGGAGGACCTCCTTGCACCAATGGCTGCTCGAATCGAATCTCGCAAAATTTCACTGGAATGTCACTGTCGTTGTAAATGGTAATGGTATGGTCAATTCTGAAAAAAATAGCAAATCATGAGAAAGAAGAATTAGCTAATACCTTTGACCTGAGAATACTCGAGCTTCTGCTGAAGGCTCGTCATCATTCTCTCCGATCGGCGCTCTGGGAAGTGTGCTTTCCATTCTAACTTCAGCGAGTTTTGGAAGAACCCTCACTCGAATTCGATTTGGTTTTTGATTTGATGATTGAAACTTGCAAATGTTGATGAGACCAAACACATTGCAAGAATAGCCAGTTATGAACAAATCTCCTTCCTCTCTAGAATGTTATGTTATTCATATTACAAAATATTTGAAATATATACCTTGGATATCCTAATAATCTAATAACTGCACCATCATGATCATTGTTTGGATCGGATGGTGGAAGAATGAGTCTAGCTTGAACCGGCTCGAATCGGACACCATCCGCCAGCAAGCACAAATCGCGCATCACTAATTCTTTTGCGCACAAGTTTCTCACAATAACTTCAACTTCACATGGGCAATCAGCTACCCAGAGTAGAGCTGAAATTGTCTCTTTTATAAGTTGACTTTCAAATTTTACTTACTATCACTCTTATCAGAGAATCTAGGTGTATAAATGAAAATCGACGATTGCGAATGACTGACAATTTTTGGCGCGAAATGCGTTGGAAGAGAGACCACCTTCGGATTTCTAGAAATCCATTATTATATAAACAATCGAGAATACCAAACTCACTGAATAATTGGGAACCGCGTAAGTTGCAAAGGAGGTATGAGGATTTTTCCATCTTCAATTGATAATGAATGATTGAGGTGGTGAACAGTAGGACTTTGCTTCACTAGGTTGTCAAGATCATCGAATAGTCGTGTAGCCATTGTTGGCTCGAGGTAAGGAAAGTAGACCTAAAAAAATATGAAATAAAAATAAACTTCAAAATGTGAAAAAAAACGGGTTTAGCATAATCTCACCTGTAAGAGAAAGCAAAGATGTCTGATTGCGGCATCTCGATGCCCCGCACGATTTGCCGCCGTGAAAATTTCATGGAGACATTTGATTTGGAGTTTTTCAGGTCCAAGCTTTTTGTCGTGAAGGTCATGCATAGAACCTAAACTGATTCCATACCCATCAAGTGTTCTATAACAAAAACATGATTATAATAAATTTTTTCACAAGAAAAAATTTGTACTTGAATAGCACCGGATAGACATTCTTATAATCGGTCGCTGTTCTTTGTCGGCCATCAGTTATATGAAGTTCAAATAAAACGCTGAGCCTTGCGTAGAACGCTTGTTTGCGCAAGAACCCGATCTGTAGCAATTATTAAAAGTTTTAATAATACTAGTAGGGTTGATTAACCTCTTTGTACATTGTTGCCGAGTTCAGGCAAATTTGAGCCTTCATATGATGGTCCATAAACGTGTTCAAATCATCGAGGTATTTACCCGTATAATCTCTATGAAATTGCTGAAAAAAATCACCCATTCTTCTTAAAACTTTGCTAAAATTACCTCTAATGCGATATAATCTCTTTCTAATATTAAATAAACTATTGCCCGCATCACTGTTTCATATTCAAGCCAACCCGCAAATGTGAACTTTGAATATTCTTCAACCGCGTTTTTGAATGTCCCTATGATTTCTTCTTTGGTTTTCTTCTCGCGCGATCTATGAGTTCCAATTATTTTCAATGTTTCCGATTAGATTTTGATCTCACTTTTCTCCTAATAGACTAGCAATTGGGTTCAGCACCTTCTTTGGTTTTGGCACCTCATCTTTCAATGATGGACTTGAGCCATTGCTCACTATTCCGCTTTCATTTCCAAACGATTCATTGTGAGTCCCATTTGAAAGCGATGAGCCCGTTCTCACGTGCTCATCGGAGTGATGGCGTTTATGACCGTTGGGCGACCTGCAAGTGTTTATAGAATCATTTCTTTTTGACCGATTGGTTTACACACGTTGCTGTGTTGTCATTCGACACACATAAACTATCGGCACCACGAGACTGCAAAACGTGACACGATTCAACGGCTGGAATATTGAACATCGAATGCATGCTGGCAACTCTTTGGAATGCTCCAAAATTCATTTCGCCGAGTTGCTCAGCGTGCATTATGCACACACTTGACGCCCACCCATCATAAGCAGCTGAAAAATGCTAATATACCGAGAAAAACAAGTACCATCAAGTGATACCTGCTAGCCATAAATGGTCTTGAGCCGCTTTCAGATTCTCTATAGCAGCATCATAAGCTTCCACCGCTAGTTGAGGAAGGCCAGTGAGAAGGCAGAAATCAGCATGCTGCTTCCTACAACGTCCAAGACACTTTTTCCTGGAAAATGATGAGAATTGAAAATTTTTCGGAATCAAGCTTGTCTTACTTGTATGTCTTACTGGCCTTGTTCTCAACACCAACCTGCCATCGAGACTCATTTGGAAGCGAGGGGCAATGCACTGATTGCTGTAAGACTTAGGTTTAGAAATTTTGTAGCGATGTGAAGAAACACAAATCGAAAAAAATTAAATAATCCAATTGCCCCTAGAAAATCAATTTTTTCATAGAGTCATTGAAAATTTTCAGAGTCTCATGACATAATCCAACAAAAACATTTCGCCTAAATTTCCTCATTTCACTAAAACGATACCATTGTCGATTTTCGTATTTTATTATCTAGCGCGCTCATCTCAAAACAAATCAGATCTTGGGTACAAAACGGATGCAAAAAAATACCGATTCTATTACAAACATCAAAACTGATGGTTTCCCATAATCCAAATGATAATCGCTTACGTTTCTCTCAAACGCAACATCGACTCTTTTCATTTCAATCACAATGTATATCGCATTCATCAAATCGCGAATCGCCTTCTCCAATTCAATCGCTTCATCCATACTTGGATAGCAAATTCTCTCTTGATGTTTTATCCCGCCATAATCGTCCTGATTTGCGCCAATGATAATGCAACGTGAATCAAAAATGCTCGAATATTGTTGTTTGAGCTTCTCATAGGATCTTGTGATTTCTTCTTCCTCGGTTTGAGCCGAGTCAACCGATTCTCGCGATGACTTCAGATTGGTTGGCTGTTGAACCGACTTGACAAAATCGGCGGTGAACGCCACACCAACGACAGCATAAACGCGACGATGGAGCTGAAATATAATCAAGAATAAATTACCTGCAATACAAGGAACAATAACTACCTGAAGTTCGCTGAATTCTGTGCAATTTGTCGCCGAGACGAATGAACATCGAAAAACTCTACGCGGGTTATCGGAAACTGAAATCAATTTCATTTTTCCTTCGTCTCAAAACCAAATCGTTTCCGATTTTTACCTTGTATAACATTCGTCCTCGAACACCGCTCAACAATCCGTTTGAACGTGGGAATTGATTTATTCGGCCCGATCTATAATCCGCCTTTCATATTAATCGATCAAATCATTAGCAAACCTGTTTGATAATAATATTCACTGTTTGTACATCCTTCAAAAAATCATAAGCGCTATTAGACATCTGAAAACAAAAACAGAAATAGGTAAAACCAAAATTTAAAAAAAAAAGGACAATAATGGCAAACGAGAGATGCGGAATCACATAAAACCACCAAATAAACGTTGGTGCTCGCCAGTCGGTGTTTGCAGGCGTTGCATCAGATACGACGCGCACGCTTTGTCGCGTTTGTTGCGCGCGCGAGCGCGGCAGGTTGTTCGATTACAAACATGTTTTCCATGGTTAATTAACTCGTCGAATTGAATCGATTGTGAAATATTTAATTGTGATGGTTTCGTTCAACCCAAAATACAACCAAATAAGCACAATTGTTGGTCGAATTATTTATAAATTAAGTTAACATGACATTTAATGTACCGCCACTAAGCGGCTTGTGCGCAATTGTCTGTGTCAGTGTTGGACGCTGATCGAACAACGTCGGCGCATTGTAGAGGAACCAAATATTGGCGACCATATTAATAACAATGTAAATGATTAGAAATATCCTATCGATGACTAACGACATTAATTGCCACTCATCAGTGATCTATAAGAATTAAGAAGTAGGATCCAACATATAAATTAAAAATAGCTTACTTTGCTTTCCATTTTAATATTATGAAAATGCGCAGAAATAACCCGCAGGTGACCTGAAATTTTGCGAAACAAATCCACGTTGTCCGCGGCGCATCGTTGCTTTAAAGCCTCGTCTAATTGAACTAAACTAAGCAATCGCATACGCTGCGGTGGGAGAATTGGTGAGCTATTGGTTGCCGAGTTTTTATGAGCCGCTGACACCGAGCCTAAATATGGAGCAATTGATAAAATCATTTTCTGATGAATATCAACTTGTTCTTTGTGTTGTTGTTTCGCTTTCATTCTCGTCGTCCTCGAGTGCTTTCAAACGAAGAAGTTTGGGTAGCCTTTGAACAAACAACCATCGCTGCCAGTTTGACATTTCCGACGAAAATGCTTGTCTAGAATAAAAACCGCAAGAGTTATTCAAGAAAAAAGAAAGAAACGAATTAAGCGTACTTTCTATACATATTAATAGTAACAACGGATAATATAATTGAAACTGAAACCATAAGTAATGTGAATAATAAGTATACACCTGAAAATGTTGGTATTTTAGTTTCTCCAATTTGAAATATTACCGATAAGTGACATGGAAATAGATGTTGGTGGGAGAAGCTCGATAAGAATCAAATAGAATACAGAGAATGCGACCAGCACGGATATCGAATATGTCATTTTGTGCTCGTTTGGAAGAATTAGAAAGACGAAAGGTGTAAGATTCGCTGAAATTTTCTCTATGTGATCTACGGTTGTTACCTAGAAGGTTACCGATTAACATGCAAGGAATGGTTAAGGTATATGTAAAAAAGATAGCTTTTCTTCGGATTGTTATGTGATACCTAAAATATAAGAAAAATCCTGAAAATTGTTTAAGAAAAAAAATGACTTGATGTCAATGTAATATTGCTGTCCGCAGCAGCCTGGATAAACTTGTGCGTATCTAGCAGATGTTGTGCTAAGCAAATCCCATTCAGCACTTCTAAAAATTTGATATTCAGATCAATCTTGTCGAAATGTTCTTACTCATGGTAGAAGCTCAATCCGAGCCCCTTCTCCAAAAAGAGATACTCTTGTCCGTCCTCTTCAACCTCAGTTCGAGGAACATCATTGGCATCAACCGGAATTTGGAAAAGCTCAACTTTCTCTCCGTCGTTTGTCCATCCTCCGAACTTCATCATACACTGCTGATAGTCATAGGGAAAGTACTTGATGTCAATGGGGCAAAAGCTTTTATAAATTGAAGGCGGCTGCCAAATCACCCTTCCGTCGGAGTAAACTTTAACAAAAGTTGTGATTGTGATATGCGGCTCACCATCAGCACTGTAATATGGTTTTTGGACAAAATCGTGGCGGGATTCAAATTAAAATTTTTTGAGCACGCGCACCCAAAAATAAAAAAAGCAAAACATTTTACTCACTTATTGTAAAGCACAATATCAGGTACCCAAATCTGATCTGATGGTATATAAATCGAATCGACACCTCCCCAATCTTTTGGTTTCCAAACCAGTTTTTTGTCCCGCCATTGCTAAAAATATCAAAAAATGAATAATACATATCATAATTAAATTTACCATTTCCAGCCAAAGACTCGTTGTTAATACCTGATTCACCTCGTCCTGCAAAATGTTCGAAGATATGATTTGAATGGAAATGTTTTACTATGTACCACATCTATAAGCCTACATAGATTAGCGCCAAAATAAACTTTAAGAGCATCTGAAGCGTTGTGAACTGGCCTCACACTTCTATTATAATCGGTTAATAAGGATTCCAGTAGCTGTGAGACATGCTTATTGCCCTTTGTTGTGAATATTTCTGGAAACATTCAACTTGTTTTTTTTTCAAAATTTTACGAGGGGCTCGCATACTTGTAAATAATAAAACTATAAGATAGAAGCAACTAATTCGTTGAGGTATCCACATCAACCTGAAAAAATCACGAATTACGTTTTTTTTAAACCAAGAAATCCCGAAAAAATGGGTATCAATTTGTATTACATTGATGAGAACAAGGCCAGCGAGTAGCCGGCAATCAAAAAACAAAATGAATTGCTATGAGCCAAATAACACCTGTTGGAGATTTTACGGGTCTCGCTCATGTTAACAGGTACCCGATTTTTTGGAGGGTTTTGGACAAAAAAAAAACATTTTTTTCGAGAATCGAAACGTTCATTGGGTTTATGTTATCTGACAACAGCTGCGGCTGCAATTTTATACAATTATGTGGTTTTTTATATCGAATCCAATGAGATCGAATTGGTTTTTCTCGCCAACTTGCAGAAATAAACAACTTTCTAGTGCACAGAGTGAATTTTTCGCTCAATTTTTTAATCGCCAGCGGGTCAATTTTTGCAGATTTCAAGCGTGTGCTTGCAAAATTGAATTTGTGCAAAAAGAAGATCAATTTTCTCACTGATCAAAACTGCTTCCTTTTTCAATGAAAAGTTTCTCGATTTGAATGGCAAGTAAGATAATCAAATATGGGAAACGAGAAAACAAAATTTATCAGAATTAGTTTATTCTGCCAAAAATTACAATATTTTAAGCAAATTTTTAATTTTTCGAAGAATTGTTTTTTTTTTCAAAGTAACACCAAAAGGAAGTTTTCGAAATCATTGGAAAAACTGTTATCATCACATCCTATTCGTGAAAATGTGGACATTTTTAGAGGAACAATTTTACTATGTGTGTTTTCCATTGTAAAAAAAATACAAACTAATTTTTAATGGGAATTAGTTGATCAGATATTGAGCTCACAATTATTTACACCAAGGCTCTGGGGATTTTTTAATGCGAATGTTATATAAATCTGTATACAATATGGAGTAAATTTAAAACAACAAGAATATAAATGTAAGCATTTACATATTATAAACATTCAACCTAAATTTCTGAAAAAGTAATCAGTGTAGAGGAATTAAAATATTCTGTGTTATACAAAGCGCAAAGAAAAAGGATAACCTACTATCGGCGGCATTTGTTTGCAAATTTTCTCATGTTTTAACATCTTTTTAATGTTATCCTAGTCGCGTTTTAGTCAATCATTTCACGACACATGAACGATATCATATTCACAGAAGCATGACAAATAATTAAAGCAACATGATGAAAAGCAATCAATTACTCAAAAGAGCAAGTCGAGCCGAAAAATTATGAAGATGAGGAGTTGGACAGGTGGCCGCGTCGGCCGCGTTCGCATTGGCTACTGGATATATTTTCTCTGGGAATTGACTTCTCGAGGGGTCTGTCAACGCTCTCATTCAACTGTTACACATGTCGTCTTGATGGGCACCACAATGTATGTTCGGTAGCGGCACGTCAATGTTATCTTCGTAAAAAATATTTTTTTCTCACCAACGCTGTTCAGGTCATTCGAGTTTCAACTTTTAGCCGTCACAAAAAAAAAGAAGAAATCAACGAAACGAAAAGACATGAACGAAACTATTCCGAATTGTAAGAAAGGAAAAAATTGGCTGAAGAATTCATGAGATTAGTCATAAGCTTGCGTTTTTTTGAAAAGGTCAGCTGATGAAGCTTCACCAAACACAAAAAAGTTTGAAATCAAGATTTATTAGTCTACAATATTGGCATCAAAACAATTTGTTAGTAAATTTTCATTGATTTGAATTTTTGCGTTGCAAATCGACTTTGAAATGAATTCAAACATCAAATCGCAAATTATTTTTTTTCCGCGGAAAAATGATTATTGAAATGTAGGAAGATGCCTGAGCTAATATAACTAGTACAAAACGGAATCTGGAGCGTGGGTCAACAATAAAATGTCCAGGCAATTGGGAGACGATGATAATTGGATTTAGACTTTTTGTCTCCAAATTTCGGGCGTCTGCAAACCAACGACATGTATTCGCAGTAGAAATAAGTTAACACCGTTTATTTTTTTTTGTTTTTGATTTTTTTTTCTTGCATTGCATTTTTTGTCCATTTGACAACAAAAATGATCAAATTCGGTTTCAAATCACAGGTGACTTTAGTTAATCATGGTGGGAGACATTGAAGCGATGGAACAATGAAATTCGGAATGAAAAATGATATCAGCATGTTTTCTTTTGCTCAACACTCGGCGGTAGCGATGGTGGCGGCTCAACGATTTTACACACGTTTCTAGGATGAAGATCAGTTTCGTAAAACGATCTGATGAAGTCGACAACTGCCAATGACATTGCTGAATAGGTCTTGGAGAGAATTGGAATGAGAATGCATTGGTGGCCGACGGCGATGACACGGTAGGCGCGAGACTGGAACGGATCCGAGACGGCTGGACACATTATATTGTTCAGATTCACGCGCGTCATCTGAAGTCACAACATCGAGCGAAATTTTCAAAATGTGATCAAACCATTGCTCCGCATTGAAGAACCACAAAGTGGTACAACGAGAAAACGGAAACGCCGAAAACGGTCCAAGCAAAATCGTGCGATTTTTCCGGCTCGAACGATCCTTGTATGTACATTAGATAAACCGGCACGATGAGAATAGCGATGTGTTGCGCGTAGTAGATGAAAACTTCTCCAGGAAGCTGAAAATTGATTTTTCTTACAATTTCCGTCTGCTGTTATAATCTTCAAAATTTTATGTAACTTCAATTTCTATGAAACACTAGGTATTCAGTATCACATAATCAGGTTCAATGAAAAAAAATTGTTCAACCTGATGATTAATTATTCTACTACTATCATATCATTAGTCAATCGAAATCTCATATGAATTTTAATGTTTTGCGTCGTTTGCTCAATTTTTTCTATTGGACACGATTGCATAAGGATAATATAGTTTTATAATTTTGTTTAAAAAATTTTTCCGCGTTTTTTTTTTCATAATTCTACTATTTTCAAAAAGCAAAGTCTCAATTTCTTATCATTTCTGGATTATCTGCACCTGTCAATCATAAGCTTTTCGCTTATTTCAGTTTATCAGTGAAATGACCGCATAACAAACTACATATACTATCGAATTATGATAAGATTGAGTGAAAATTGAACAATTTATTCCCTACAGGTTTCCCATACGCTGGCCGCGTTTTTTCCCTCTAAATTTGTTGTTCCTTCTCTGTTTGAATAACAAAAACACACATAAACATGTTTGCCAATTTCATGAAAAAAAAAGAAGGCATGTAATCCTCGTTCTACTCACATTTCTCGTGTTGAGAATCGGAAACGCCAAGGCGAACCAAGCACCGGGCATGAAATAAAGCATCAAGCGAAACAAGAAACAAGCAAATTTCGATTTTCCTTCCATTGTGAGCAGTATCAATTGCATTGTGGTTGTTACATGGCAAGGGTTTAGCAAAAAGACGCCGGTACTGAAATACCGAAATTTGGCCGATGATTCGCGTGCCTCAACTAACCTGGATATCATTTTATAGGCAAGCTCAGCCCCAAATATTAAACTGTACGCGAGAAGAATAGTGTATCTTGAAATGGTTTTTGGAGGGAATCGAAATGAACAATCAAGGGGCAGAGAGATGTATGCAGAGTACAATGACAGTGGAATGAAGATGACAGATTCCAAAAATCGTTGCCAACCCGGAAGATACTGCAATTTGAGACAATTAATCTATGGTTCAAAAAGTTTCTGAAACTATTGAAAAAAATGTTTTAATTTGATTAAAACTAGAAAACCTCTGAACTAATTAAAATTTCTCAGGTGACTACATTCCTTTAGCCAAAAAAAAAGACATTACATTCATGCATTCTTCTCCGCCATTTCCTTGAATTGAACTGTCAATGCCACCAATGGCAAGCTCACGAATCACACCCAACATTACCGACGCCTCATTCTGTAATAAGGAAATGAAATCGAAATGCATGGAGAAAAAAAATATATATATAAGTTAAACACCGTGTCAAGGCTAGAAAACGGCATAGAATGTTTGTTATTTTTAATTCTGTTCTCCTCGACCGAACGGAACTTGTTTTATGTCAAAGTAATTGTCATTGAATGCAATTCAACAGAGCGATACAACAATTAATGAAATAGGAAGAGGAGAAGCAATATTCAAACTCTTGCAATTACATATCAACCCATGGGAAATGATATTGTTTTTAAAAAAAAATTCATGCAAAAACTCACCGGTCCACTAGCAAATTCAACCGAGGCTATCGGTTTTATTGGAGTTTTAGACATGTCATTCAAAAAGCGACTTTTTTATTCGCACCCTGGAAAACTGATACAAACTTTTAAATCTATTCAAACAGATGTTTCGATGGTGAGACTGAAGTGGAGATTCGCTTTTTTTGTTTTTTTCAGACTGCTTTGGGGGGCGGCGCGTGCGTTGTGAACAATACGAACGCGATAAGACGATTAACTGATTACGAAAATATTGCGTATTTTCAATTTTACGAAATCAGAACGTGCTATGGACATCTCAGCTAAGGGATTTCACACTGAATGCTTGCTCCTTCAAGCAGAATGAGGAGAACCTCTCTCTTTCAATGTTGCCATTCGAAGCTTACAGGGTGTCATTTAAGTTCCCGCACAACTTTGAAGACGTATATTTCTGAAACTAAAAGTCCAAATCAAACGAGACTCAAAATATTTTTTATCTATAGTATAACAAATATTTATCTATTAACTCTTTTTGATTCGGCCTCCTTTCGCAGCTATGACTTCACGGAAACGCTTCGGGTAGGATGCGACTGTGGTACGCAGGTATTCGATGGAAAGATTGTCCCATTCCGCCAGTAATGTCTTCTTCAGAGCCTCTACACTTGAATGGGGTTTTGCGTTGACCTTCTCCTGCAAGACCCCATCACGGGAAAGTCAAGCGGGTTCAGGTCTGGGGAGCAATCAGGCCATTCGGATGACTTGATGAAGTCGGGAAAATGGGTCTGGCACCACTCCTGAGTAGTTTTGGCAGTGTGGGCGGCTGCTCCGTCATGTTGAAAGACCCATTTCTGCCCACCGAAATGCGTTTGGGTCCAGGGCATCACATGCTTCTCCAAAATGTCCCGAACGTAGACTTCTTTGTTCACTTTCACCCCCTGATCCGCGAAAACCAGGGGGCACTTCCCGGTTGAGCAGATGGCAACGAAAACCATCATGCTGGCAGGATGTGAGGCTGGATGATATGTTCTTCTTTTCTCAGAAGCTTGCTGGGATGTCTGGGCAAGTACTCAATGGTTTTGTGAGTTGAATGCCGTCTCCACAGTGAACAGCTTCTCGTCGGAGAAGACAGTGACGAGGTGTTGTCCAGACCGCGTGCGAGCAAGAAGTCGTTTTGCTTTTTCGAAGCGTCTCTGCTTGCTGACGGCCGATAGAATTGCCGCTTTTTGGACACGATATGGGGTCAGTCCAAGCTTCGTTTTGACAATTTGTTCCATAGCGAAGATGCTCATTCCCATGTCTAACGCCATCTTTCTCATGCTCCTGTGGGGGTTTCGCCTGATCCTCGATTTGACGGCGTTGATCTTCTGAGGAGTGGTTACTGAGACGAGTCTTCCTTGTCTGGGACGGTGACTGGTCGTATTTAGCTCCTTGAAACGTTTGATGGTGTCGCAAACCGTTCTACGAGGCACACCGACCCGTTGAATGATGTCTCTCGAGCTCACATTTTGCTTATGAAGTTCGATAATGGAAGCGCAATGGATGTTAGCCTTCGCCATTTCTCGGAAACACATCCGAATGAGGTGAAACTTGGAAAGTAAGTAAAATATACCTTATTTAACAAAAATAAATTGTATTGGTGCACGAAAAGTGCGACAGCCAAGCTCTTCATGGCGTCAAACTTTTGTGCGGGAACTTAAATGACACCCTGTAATTAGGAAAAAGAAGCCCAGGCCATGCTACTATCCATTCATTTCTAATTGGGACCCCAGTTTTCGTTTCAAACTTATTTTTTTTCGCAAGAATGTTTTACTACATTACAAATTGGGACGAATTAGCTCTTGACAAATTGGAGGCGTCTAATGGAGCAATAACCAGTGGCAGGTGCAAAACGGGTGCTCATTGGCCCTCGAAAATGTCACAAAGCTAACCATGTGACATAATTAATGTTCGGTTTTTATTGGAAAATTTAAAGTCATAAAAAAGCAGGTAATGAGACCTGAATGTTCGAGTTTTGTGTTACATATGTTCGTGATTCTTTTTTTCATGTTTATGAAGAAATTGAAAGAAAATATCCATAATTAATTGATGGATCGAATGGTATACATAAGATTTCGAAAAAAAAAACCTCGAACGAATGATTGAGAGCTAAAGGGGCACTTATTTTTTGTGTGTGTGACATGACAAAAGAAAAACCTTTGAAGATTTCTTTTATTGCTCTCCGGAAGAAGACAGAAAATTTTTTTAAGGCCAACGAAAACAACTCTTAAATTCTTTTTTTTTCTCATCGTGGTGCTCACGAACGAAAAACAAAACGGCAAAACATTGAGTGCAAATGCAACACACAGTGAGCAGTCGAAAGGTAAACAATGCGTATACGCGAATCCTCCCCCCCCCCACGCACTCCCAGACATTCTCCATATTTGTAGTGCATACTTATCGACTTTTGGTGAAAAAAAAACGTTCGAATATGAACCGAGAATAAATCGATAAGACGGCGAGATTCGCAACAAGTAAGTAAGCAAGTGAATGATGGAAAATGGGTTTAGCGCGCGACACAAGCAAAAAAAAGGGGGGGGGGGCGGGGTGGAAGCAGTCAAACGCCTATTTTCGGGGCACAGAAGACGATGAAGAAGATGTGGTGGAGACATGAGAGAAGCCGAAGAAGCTCGAAAGGGGGGGGGGGAACTCGGCGCGCTCTCACTAAGCAACGCATTCGCTCAATAAGCACCGAATTGCGAACATTGATTAGCGGGGTAGGAGGGAGGCGGCTTAGTAATCGGTATGAGAGACGCTTATTATATCAAAGACACTACTATCAGAATTACTAATTAAAGATGGCAAGACCCTTTGTAAGAAGAAAAAATAAAGTTTCTGACGAATATCAATAAAAAAACCGATAGTGGGCCAAACGCAAATATTTGCATTAAATTTACTATCGCACTAAAAAAAATACAAACAGGATAATTTGCGATGCATCTGGCGAGCACATGTGTGTGCCCATCCTGTCTGAAAAGCGTTTCCGTCACGTTCGTCCTTCTTTGGAGCAACAAGGGAAAGGAATTTCGCGAAGTTTCTAGAAAATTCAAAAACGTGCTCCCAGTGTGTATAATAAATAAAGAGAGTGGCTGATTGATTTTTCAACTTTCTTCAATTCTATATATATATATATCTATAGATGGCTAATTGAAAGTTGATGAATGAGAGCGAATGAATATTCAAGTTAGAAAAATTTTATGAGACGATGCGCAAACAGAACATGAGATATTCATGAAAAGGGCAATAAACAATTGGTTTTTCGAATAAAAGGTCGCCAAGGAAAACATTCTAGGAATTGAAATTGTAAATCAAAAAATATTAACCGATAGTTCTATTTGGAAATATCATAAAAATATTTGGCTTTCTTATTCTCAATGTAGTGAATAATATGTGATTTATTGGCATCATATTTCCGGCGGGAGCTAACCATTCGAGTTTCCTTTAAAATAACATTCAATTTTTCAAAGTGCTGCAATCTTTCACCTTTTCGCAGCTGTCGGGTACATGTGATAGGCATTGAAGTGTAAATTGTCATTTCAACCCACGTTATGACACTAATTAACGAAAAATGTGATCTTCGATGATTTTTATATTGAAGAAAAAATACTAAATTATTAGAGATTATATGTTAAAGCCGGTTTTTACTCAAATTTCAATTTAATAAATAATCTTTTAATAAGCTTTTGCCTCATAATATCCCCATAATGGACTTTTAGTACACATTTATTTAAGTGAAACGAGAGAAGCCATATTTGGCTATGTTTTAAATTTTCTATGAAAATTCGACTAGTATTCAGCTAGATTAACAAGATTTCAAAGAAATTTCCTATCTCTTGCTCAACTCTTCATAAATACAGAATTTTTAATAATTGATGGGTGGGTTAGAAGCCGGAAGGCCAATATTTGTCGAGTGATATCAACATTGATGAATGAAATTGAGGGGCGAAAAGAGCGACAATATTAATCCGCCTCTTCTACATTAAAAATAATTGGATTTCGCAGAACCAGATAGTGGTGCAAAAACTACCAGCAGGCAAAAAAAATCGTCGAGAGAAAAGAGGCGGCGAAAAAAAAACAATGAGAAAAATGAAATTGAAGCCGAACGCGTCGAAACGAGAGCCATCATCTCCGTGGAAAGAACGCAAAAACACTAGTCTGCAGGTCCTATTTTCCATCAAATAAGCTAAAATTATTATTGTGCACATAATTTATTCATTCTCTTGCTCATCGTACCTAATTCAAAACATGTAAAAATAGGGATAGTGAGGGGGGGGGAACAAAAAATTAAAAAAAGAGAAGACAACCTATATCAAGAGAAGTCGCAATATACACGTTATGAACAATGAGTTATTAATATCAATAATAAAAAAATATAGTATAAAAATACCAAATAAAAGCAAAAATGAATGACAATTAAAAGTTTTGTTATTATGTTATTTTGACTATATTACATAAATATATTAAAATAATATTTGTGGAGAAAAAAACTGGGAAAATTTTGATTATTATGTATAATTTTGGTGGAATCATTTCGTGAGGATGGCTAATATCAATTACATAATGTTACATGACTTTTTCTTCTTGATCGGCTTTGGATTAAGAATTGAGCGAACTGCCTCTTCGAACACCTGAAAGAAAAATACTTTTTAGAGAATATTTAATATCTTTTCATCAGCGATATCCTAATTAGTAGAGCTTGTAAATTTGAGCTTCAGTTTTCACTTTTAATAAGTATTGGTATAGTTTCTATTTATTTCAAGACTATTTATAAAAATTAACATATTGTTTATATACATATATGCTAAAATCAAATTTGCTTATTCGTTTCATACGCTTTCATATGAATCTTGAATATTCAAGAAATACTATTGCTAAATTCCTTTACATTGTACGGAAATTCAATTTGTAAACGCCCCCATGCCACAAAAATTTTTTGTTCTGTAATTCAATATCCGAACAGATATACAAATAACCGGTCCTTCTCCCCCCCCATTATTTAGAAATCCTATTGACGTCACGGTACAATAATATTTTTAAACTATATTGACCCTTTTTTTACTAACGAATAACACACTATTGGTGGGCAAAAATTTGTTGAAAGAAAACCTAGTCCTATGGTATTGAATTTCTAATTGTCCTTATACCAAAAGATTCACAGAGTCTTGCTAATGGATTTTGTTGGAGCACTTCAACACACATAAAACGAACAAATCGAATTGACCAGGTTTATTTTCTATTAACCCCCTTTGATATAAATGAAGCTCTTCAAAAAAAGTCAAAATCCGTCCCTCTTATCTTTATAGTACAATATTAATACCTGAGTCAATCCCGATTGTGTTAGCGCTGAGCATTCCAAATACTTCACCGCCTTAATTCGCTGCGCCATCTTTTGCCCTTGCGATTTCGTGATCGGCGCACGCCCTTCGGCCTGAAGCTGCCTTAAAGGTTCGGGCTCATCGCGTAAATCAAGTTTTGTGCCTGCAAAACGTAACGTCGGCAATCATTAATCACGCGTAATTAATGTTTTCGACTCACCGACTAAAATAACGGGCGCGTCGGGGCAATGCTGGCGGATTTCCGGAATCCATTTCGTCGCAACATTATCATATGAGACCGGCGACACAACGGAGAAGCAAAGAATGAACACGTCGGTTTGTGGATATGACAATGGGCGCAGTCGATCGTAGTCTTCCTGACCGGCAGTATCCCACAATCCCAAGTTGACGATGTTGCCATCCAATGTCATCTGAGCGGAGTAGTTGTCAAATCTGAAAAAAATGTTTTTGAACTTTAATATGTTGAAAGATTTTATTCTTATCCTATTAGGCGAATGATTGGGTTTGAGAACGGTTTGCTCAATGACCCCACACTTTCGATTCAAAATTGAACATTTCACTCTTGGGATTGCACAAATAACTCAAATTTTCCATTTTTTGAAGCACGACTATGAAGGCTCCGAGTTAAATATGACTGCACTTCAGAGCAGAACAGTTGAGCTGGACATTGCAAAACTCAAAAATTTTCGAACTTAAAATTCTCGATTTCGCAATAATCTTTTTTTTTGTTTTAAGAACGATCGAGGGCAAATCGTAAAAGAACCCTATCGTTCTAAATGTCAAAACGAGCGATAAATGAAATGTGCTCTAAATGGTATTCAAATTTCTCAATGTTCTGATGAAGAGCTGTGAACCGACCTCAATGTATACATAAACCACACGCAGTTAAATTTAAAATTTATTGCTATTCTCGGCGGAACAAATGAAATATGTATGTTCGCACACGAAACCCATTATTTCGGCATCATAAACAACGCCGGCCACTTTATATGGATCTCAAAACGACTTACACAGTTGGAACGTATTGCACCGGAAAACTGTCAGTGGTGTACGAAATCAGCATGCAAGTTTTTCCAACAGTACCATCGCCAACCACCACACATTTGATTTGGCGGGATGGTGAAGACATCGCCTATAAATATAAATATTTTATGCAAAAAAAAATGAGCAACGCGGTTTGGTGTAATGTATAGATAGCGTATGAGTCAACTATTGGTCATTGCACTCTAAAGACAGAAAAACGGGAAAAAAATGCCTTTGTTGAGAATTGGAACAAGCTCTAGAACACAGGGTTTAAAAAAAGTGAGTCAGAGGGCCCTACATCCGTTTTCAAAATAATTTGAAAACGTAACATGGTCGCGAGAGAGCGATGCAAGATTGATGGGTTAGACGGGTGAAATTAGATAGATAAGAGGTGGAGAACCGTACGAATCTCCACCCAAAATCAATATGCATAGTTTAGACTTGGTTCAATGAGTGGCCAGAGGGGGGAAAGGGGTCGGAGAAGGAATGAGGAGAATAGGGTTGTGGAAGAACATCAATTGATGAGTCACATATGCCTCCCAGCCGAGTGAAAGTGAAAACCAGTGCAAAATGGGCTGAGGGGCGGGTCACTTTGGCTCTCAACTAATAGCAAACATCTGGAGTATCAATGTAATAAATGTTCGACTCCAATTTTTCCCCCTCTCTTTCTCTCTCATTTTGCCTTAGTTTGATTTCGGTGTGTATATGAGTTGGGCCGCCACCGTTGGAGAAGAATGAAGTTGACTCCAGCGCGGCGTTCAAACTGACGAGCGGTAGCAATCAAATATTTGCCAACGAAAAACTGTGGGAATCCGTGTTTTAAAATATCACAATAATACATGTTGAAATGTTAAAGGATAAGAGGTTTCGTTGGTGAAGTGGGCATAAATCCACAAGCTTATTGACCCTTGCGTGAAGTTGGCTCAACATTTTTTTTGGTTGAACAAAAGAAATTGGTCTCTTGGAAAACGTTTGAAGGCATTGATATTCAGCGAAAGAAGAGGCCCAAAGTAAAGAAACGTGCGAAAAAAAATGGGCAAAACCCATCAGAAAGCTTCTTTCGAGGTGAATGCTATACAGAAATGACCAAAAAGGGGGCGAGGTGAAGGTGAAACAAGGCAAGAACATGGTTAACGACCCAATGCGTTTTTACGCGAAAATCGACGCTTATAGATATCAAAAACACCCATTAAAAACCAAACACGAAATATCGTAGGCGACAAAAATAAAATGCCGCCTCAAAAAAATTGTTCCCACGATTAATGGCGTTAATAATGAAACATCATTCAATAAGGTTAAGTGTTGAGAATTTTGCGGCAAAATGAGGAATTCCGAGGAATGACTCATCAGCTGCCGTAAAATGATTTTGAAATCCCCCCTTGGTTTATTTTTGTTTCGAATCTGAAATTCTATTTCCACTTGTTCAAATGAGTTCGCTTGAAGAAGTCAATCAGACAAAAGAAGAGAACACACTTAAATTTTTCTATGCAAATACGTGACTTTTGACATTTATTCTTTTATTCAACAATAAATATTTCGTTTCAACGGTGATTTAAAATGTTCTATAATTAAAATTACACAAATTTAGACATCAATAAAAAAGAAACAAAAGCTGAACCTCAAAAAAAGTGAGTCATCTCATAAAACCGCCATTAAAATAACTGTGCAAACAGATATTTGAATGCCACACAGACAGGATAGAGATGACGCTCTGGCTATAGAGCGCGCTTGCCTCATTATTGATTGTTTGCACTCTGTTGCCTCCCATTATCCGATATGGTTCCCATTCAAACTAATTTACGGCCCCAGTCAAAGTTGTACTCGATTGTATTAAAGAATTCCTTTCGTTTCCTCAGTTCTTCATATCTCAACTATTTCGCTATCTATTGCCTCTCTCTCGCTCCGTTTTTTGTTTCCTTTGTATGCATCCCTCTCGTTCTTTTGTTTCGTGCCTTACGCAGTTTTTCCGTATAATTTTTCGCGGTTTTAGGAATTGATTTCTTCCAGAATGTGTATTTATTGGACAAAGAAGTGAAAAATAGTCAAAGGTTCTTCATTCTAAATAGTAGAAGGATGATTTTAACGACTAAAAAAGTGAAAATTTGTACGCTGAATAAAAATACTCCACTGAATGAGTTTTATCGATATTTGATTGAAAATAGATAAGCGAACCGACAAATCACAAAAAATATAAAAAGAAAATGAAAAATTTTTTTCAAAATAATTGTTCACCCAGTAAAAAAAAACATTTTTTAAAATAACTTTCTTATAACGATTCACCTGAATAAAATATTAGCTTTAAATTAGGCTTTAATTTTTTAAGCATCGATTATTGTACTCTGCTGGTTTTGAAAAAAATCTCTTCTAAAGCATCTTTGTTAAATTCAGAAAATCTGCTATTATCAAAAAATTTGGCATTCACATAATAAATAAAAAACGGGACCTATTTTTCATTGCGTTTCTAACGGGCAGCTTCATGTTTCCACCCAAATGAAGAGTGTTTCTTCTATATGTTAGCATATGGCTAGAAATAATAAAATTTAATGCTTAGCGAATCATTCTATATATTTCTGCGTCATTTCGATTATTGCTGCAAAATTTAGAATAAAAATATCTGTTCAAGTCTTATGCGCGTGACTGATAAAGAATTGCATGGGTTTTGCAGAAATAGACAATAAGTAATAAAATAATGTTCATTTACATTATCGAATGCACATTTTTCTTAAAATTATTTTTTGCTTAAAAATATATATGTGAATTCATGCTCATTTAAAATCATCTTATGTGATTTTGCAAGTACATAATATTGCGCTTATTAGATTTTCGGTTTGATAGTTTTTGCTTGGGACTTGCTTTTTTTGTATTATGATAATATATTATTAGAATTCAGTTTGAAAACTTAACGAGCTAAAATTTTTCAAGGAAAAATGACTTTTTCTGAGGTTTCCCCCCAAGAACCGACGCACAAATGCAGAATGTGCGTCTTAAATTTATATTTGTGATTTGGCGCTGTAATCGTTTTTTTTTTTTCATTTTTTTCTACAAGAAACAACTCAATCAAACCAAAATATATTGCACCGAATCGTCAATTTTTTATTTATTTATAGGATAATGCGTATAGTTAAAAACGTTTATATTGAATAAAATTATGAATTTGAGATTTACTTTTCTTCGAAAAAGTTTCTATTGCACATATTTGCTGAATCCGAGATCTATAGAACTTCATTATTATTGTGTTCAAAAAGGTTTTGCCAAAGATCACGTCATTGGATATTTCTAGGTTTGTCATTCTAAGAATGTATTTGAATCCCATTTTTCGATTCCCGTCAAATATGTCATTTAGGATAAAATTCCTTTAAATAATATCTCACTGATTTTATTTTTGTTTTTTTACCGCCATCAATGAGTGAATTTCCTTTATTTTTATGGAATAATGGAACCATTGGATAAAGAAATCTCGAAGGCAATATCCATGGAAACCCCATACAATTTTTTTGTATGAGATAGACCTCGCGATTTTATGAGGTTTCTCATCCCTCCCCCTCTCTTTCCAGCACAATACATTCAAAATAAATCCGATTCGGCATTTACAACCCACATATTCTCTCTTTCAAATAATTAGCTTTGTAAGAGTGTTACTCGGAATCCTAAGAAATCTGCACTTTGTTGGCAATAGAGCGCGATTACGCAATTATTGATTTGTTTTTACCCTGCCGTCTCTTCATTTCTGTAGTCGACTCATTGCCTCTAATCTCTTCTCTCACTCGCCCCCATATTACTATCATCATCGTTTGTTCGCCAACACGTTTAAAATCTCTTTTTTCCTGTTAAAGCGTATAATTACTGAATTGAGTTTGCAGATGTATCGCGGCTGGGTAACATTGTTTTGGATTTTTTTCATATTGTACATCATGGGCAATAATAAAGGTAATTATTAAAAAAAGAATTATTATTGTATAATTGTAATATGAAAGAAAATTCAGCCCATGAACATCACGAGGATAAACACGATGTGGATGAGTTTGAAGCGGAATTTGGTGATGAGAAACCAGGAAATGAATTCAGGTAAATTGATAGACGGAAAAAAAATTTCAAAAAAAAACCCAACCTTAGCATTGTTTTGGTAATTTTTATTTTATGAAAGAAATGAATTGAAAAGATTGAAAAGAAAGCTTGCCTCGACAGGCACATCAATTAATGAGCCCGCACAAAGAGCCGTAAAATTTGAGCTCTTTTTTTTTTGAATTCGGAATAGTACGTTTCGCAAACAAGAATTGTGTAGACGAATTGTTTAGAATAATGAACATACCCTCATTGCGCCTTTATAAAAGGGTTAACTGCGCTCGGGAAATTTGATGATAATGCGTTTTGACAATTATGACCTCGTGAAATTTGAATTAAATCGATTTTTGAAAAACTATTTATGTAACTAAAAAAAAACATTTGAAAACTTGATTTTTGATACGAGGGAAATTTTTTGAAGACCCTAAACATCTAAATTATTTTCAGCGAAGGCACTGAAGAGGACCACATCGAACTCCGCGAGCAATCGGGTTTTGTAAAGCCGAAAGCGGTTCATAATGCCAAGGACCTTCCGCCACTCAACTTTCTCTATTGGTATGCAAATTGAATAGATTTGTTGTAAAACAATTGGCTATTCAGCGTTTCATGCGGCTACAAGCAAGCGTTTGAGCAATTCTCTCAAGTGGTCCGCGACAAATATCCAAACATTCAAATCGAAGGATCAAACTATCCGCCAGTTCTTTGGAAGGCCTATGTCGCTCAGGCGATTAGCATTTTGAAATTGGTGGTACTTGGTATTATAATTAGTGGCAGCAACCCATTCGAGGCTCTTGGATATGGTTATCCATCTATTCTTCAACACGCCCATGGAAACAAGGTAATATGAAAATGAATAAAAGATTCAAAGAAACATTTTCCTCTTGAAGCTTTCTACATGCATGATGGTGTTCATGTTGAGCAACTTGGCCGAGCAATCGCTTATTTCGACTGGAGCTTTTGAGATTTACTTGGGAACTGAGCAGATTTGGAGCAAGATCGATTCGGGAAGAGTCCCATCTCCACAAGAGCTCATTCAGGTTTCGGCACACTCTCGATTTTCATACAAGTGATTTTCAGCTAATTGATGCTCAATTGGCGATTCTTGGAAAAGGCCCAGCGATATCTGAAAGTTTTGGTGATTTCTCGAACAAACTTTGAGAATTGCGCTAATGTTAAGCTCATTTTTCGACAACAACAAAAAAAATTAATTTTTCTGCTTTATTGTCTATCTTTTCATGCTCAATATCATTCCTCTCTGAACGCAGCAAATGGTTACCGATTAATTGTTATGAAGTCTCTCTCTCTCTCAAACACGTGTTCCATTTTTCCCTTTTTTATGGTCCCAAATCTTGTCGTTAAGCGAATAAAGTTTATTGAGTCACTTTATAGCGTTTTATTGTCGAGTAATCAATTATGAAGAAATTATGATATTTGCACCTAGCACGGAGGCTGATGGGAATAATGAATCCCTCAACGACGTCGAAACACATTGCGAATGCGATCTGAAATTGGGGAGATTTCGCTAGTTTCAGACATTTTTTGTTTACTCCAAGCGCGTCGATACCACGGGGGACGGACGGTATTTTTTATGTCATTCGCAACACGTTTTACATCACGCTCTGCAATGAAGAACATATGTGTAGTAACACGATGTCGATTGAAGAATTGATTCTTCTGATCTTCACGATGTCAACACGAATGATATCGTTGACACCAAAGAATGATCAAAGATATATCGAATACGTGGAGTTTCAGTTTTATCGCATCTCTCAACAAAATACTCACCAATCGACATTTTATTTGGCAATAATAGTAGCGAAAAAAACACACACACGAGTAGTCAACAAATAATGACTTCAAAATCACGATGCGCGTTTTTGTATTGATGTTTTGTGTAACGTTTCGGGGTGTGGCGAATTCTCAATAATTCATGAATCGATATGTCATGTCATGTGAATGGTAAAGTAGGACCGGTTTCCAAATTAATATGGCGAGTCAAAATAATGTCAAATTTACATGTTCGGTTCAGGAAGGGGGAAATCAAATGATAAAGCCAATGAAATTATTCAATGTGTGGATGAAGTTTGAGGCATTTCTTGCTCGATTCCACATTAAAACCTTTGAACTGTGAATTGAGTGGCTCGCGTCGTTGGCGGCCTAGATACCTGTATGGCAATTATCATTACCATCGTTCAAAGGCCATTCACCAACCCGACTAATATACTGGTTTTCATAATCTCGGCGGCGTCTCTTCCGCATTTCTCTTCGGCTCGCGGAAGAACACATTGAAGCACTTTGTCTAAAGCCTCACATTTTTCGCCTTCAATGGCGGCAATTTCTCGTAGAGCTCTTTCGAACGATGATTGAATGTGTTCTTTCAATGTAAGGAATTGGTCGTCGTCCTCCTCCAAGTCCTAGAAACGCAAAAATTCTGATGACGAAGTAAAAAAAAAACGAATAGCAATCGCAATGAAAACTAGAATTTTTCATTGCCGACTGAATTGAGAGAAAAAATTTGATCTTCAAACTACATACGTACCTTATTTTTCGTCAATTCTGCAACTTGTTTTGTTGCCCTGATATGAATTCTTGCGATGCGACGGCCACCAGAGTATCTGGTATAATTATAGTTAAGCATATCCTAAAAATTTTGCATGATTATGCGTAAACGAATACATATAATTACCGCGAAACATGGCTTCGTGTACTCTTCGACATGTCTAGCGAAGCATTGATAGTCAACTAAATCAGCATCAATATCCGGACAATGGCGATCCAATAGAATTCTCAAATTTCCATCGGAATTTTTTAATTCGTCAATTCGCCAGTAAATCGAGGTTCTAAAAATGCTATTAAAAATAATCGACTTGAGAAAAATGGCAACCTTGAGTCACCAAAGCCAAGCTGACATTGCAACTGCATTTCATATTTCTCGCACAACTCCCTCAAACCTTGACGGAATCTGTCCTCATCAAGAGTTATAAATCTTGCAGGGAATGAATGGAATCCCAAAGTCAGGAGAAGCTTAAAAGCAAAATTTTGAAGATGTTGTTATATTAGCTGTGATACCTTTATATCCTTCGTGGGCTTGATTTGCGAGACAATTCTATATACATCGGCCGCTCTTTCTTGGCCAAGATTGTTGCATTCTTCGAAATAATCGTCATAAGCCATCATTCTCTCCCTCATCGTTGCATTTTCAGTGTCAAGGAGGAATTGTTTGTAAGCTGAAATGAAAGGAGAAATTTAATCTGAAACATCTTTTCAGTCATACCACTAGCGCCATAGGTTTGTGCTTGTATAACAGCCTCAAGAGGCAAATGTTTATATACAATACTTGATGTGAGTTTAGCATTGCTTAATGACAAGCAACAAGTCAGGAACAATAAAAGAAAGTGACGCATTAGGCGCGAATATCGAACTGATATAATCGTTATTGTTGTTTGAGATGAGTGTTCGAAATCAAAGTAAATAAACCAGACAAATATAGAGTGGTATCAAGGCGGGTTTTTTTTCTCTCAACTCGCAATCAGAAGCCAATCACTGTACACTTTTATAATTTTTTGAATCGTGTGGTTAGCGCATGGCGCAGTTTATCAACCTCTGCGCAGTGTCGGCGTCAAAGAAAAATCACAAGAACTTTTAGAGATGAGAGATATAGAGAAATTATTTCGAAGATGTCGGCGATATCAAATCACGATCTCCTTAAAAATAGCGGAATCGGGAAAAAACAGTTTTTGATCGTTCAACGACAACGTCCCGGATTGTTTTTTTTTGTCGCGGACTCGATTCGACTACAACTCATTGAAATTTTGGAAATAGCTGCTTAGCTGCTTCCAAATTCTTCCTCTCATTATTGTAATTAAATTATTTTTTAAACTACCGTAACCCTGTTATCAATTCAGCTACACAAAGAACGATTTAAGAGCGCTGGGTTCACTTTAACGGCAATTAATCGCATTTCTCGCTCTTTCCAAATATATTCGAACCAATCATTTTGTTCGAGTAGGCTATAGTCGTATGATAAAGTTGCAAAAGTATGTTGAGTGACGTCGTGAGAACACTTCTGAACCAATAGACGTTCTGGAGGGATGTGTGAAAGTCTTGTGATCCGCAGATTGTAAAAATAACACCAATAAACAAAAATAGAACAGTTCATTGTGTTGTGATGAAAAACAAACAAATTCTGAAAAATAATTGTTCAGTTATCCCAAGATCAGACCGACATACTTATCATTTCTCAAACGCCACATCGAGAAAAAGAAATTAAGATTTCACATGATTGGGAATTGAATTGATTCGCTGAATGTGTTGTTATCAAGCTAGGGAATGTAAACGGAATCACTGAAATAAACTTTTAATAGTCATCTGTGACTTACGCTAATTGGGAAGAAAAATGAGGAAGTATTTTTTGACATGTGAACCATTTAAAAATTGCATGATTCATAAATGTATAGTTAGGGATTTTCTTTTATTAAAATACAATTTTTCAGAACATTTTATAACCATTAGACTTATAGTCTGAACTTTAAAAAATTGAACTTTTGAGATTATCTTTTAACTGTTTCTTTGCTAACGTTATCTTATTTCTCGCACACTTTTTTTTTTCAAAAATTCCAAACTTCACAAGAACCCATTTCAATCTGCAAATGGCCATGATTGTTTTGATTTAACAAATTTTGTGGACTTCAACGAACTATCAAACCGATCATACGGATATCGAGAAAAGTGTGACATTGATTAAACAAGCGAGATTGACAAGAAAACAGAAATCGCCAACGTCACCGAATGAACCATACTGATTGGCAATGGAATCGATGATTTACGATGAAATTCTTGAAATGAACTCTACTCATCATAGAAAAAAATTTTTATTAGCAATATATTATTAATATTATTAGTAGTACGGGAATTATGAATAAATTACACTGTTCACAGGTCAGCGATAAGTTCCGGAAGATCATCCAAGTCGGACTTTTCAACAGACTTCTGCACATTTTTGTTTTTCTTCTTCTTATTTTTCTTGTTCTTCTTCGCTGGTTGCAAAGCTTTCTTCTCTTCCTCAGTCATCACCATCTCCTGAACACGCTCCTCAACCTTAATGTTATCATTTTAGTAAAATTTCAGTTGAATGGCTGAAATACCCCTGGAATTTTATTGATGACATTGACAAAATGTTTTTGGAAAGCCAACAATCTCGACATTGCGTTATCCATATAAAACTTGGTTTGCGATGCGAGGAAATGATTTGGACCAAATAAATATTCCTGTAAATTTCATTTTAAGACATGAGCACTTTATTCAATTCGTGCCATTATCCTATGCGCTTCAATCAGATATCGAGCGGCCTCTTTTCCTTGCCCGAGCTCCAAGCTCAATTGGCCCATTTGGCTGTAAATAACGATGCCAATCATTCATACTAATGAGCGCAATTCTTACAAGAAGTGCATCGCTTTTGAAGGATGCGCGTAACGATACACGTATCTCACAAATGGCTCGCATTTTGCGTGCAAATCGAGAGACGCGATACACTTCTCCTTTCGTGTCATACTGGCACGCTGGACCAACGGGATCATCGCCTACAAATGAAGCAATTAGGGTACACATAGGCACATGGTAACTAGCCGCAATGAGTTGACAGAAATATGAATTCGACATTGGAAGAATGTTCTCATAATTAATGAGGGCACCTTGGTAGATCTTTATCAACTCAGTTGGATCGCTCTGCAATGATGTTTTCCATTTTTAGGATTGCTTCAAGAAATTCTTACAGTAATTTCAGGAGATGTATCTAAAATCTGACGAATCATTCGCATTCCTTCAAGAGCGGCAAACACATATTCCCGTTCAAGAGTTGAATTACAATCGTTGCATACGATAGCCATTGTTTCAATATTCGCGTACGCCTCTTGGCCGTGAATTTTCAATGTTTTCTTGGTGTTTCGCTGAAAATATGAGCCATTGCCATAAATTTGGCCAATCAATTATCGCGAGAAACTCGTTAGAGAAATTGTCCCGTTTGCATAGAGCACACAAAACCAAAAACAAATTGAGCCAATTTCATATTGGTTTAGTCATAACTCACCGATACTAGACATTTTGGGCAAATCACACTAGTCAGCCAATTATCCACCGGATCGTCGCATCTCTCGCAATGACAATCAAAATACCACGTTTCTCGAAGCATATGCTTTCGCTGGATTTTGCATCTAAAATCACGATTTTGATAGGAATTTTAATGCTTAAAAATCTTACGGGGGAAGCTCGATATAAGTGTAATGTGTTGTCTGAATATTATCAATATCCACATTGTCGTGAAGAGCTCTTAATGTTGACACAATACCGTCACAGCTATAAATCTGGAATCGTGAAATGCCGATAACCTTATAAAGAATTCAACAATTGAATTACCGCGTTTGGACGGCAAGAATGATCATATCGACATAAATCAAGATATAGCCCTTTCGCAATTTCTTTCAAATAATCGCGATTCGATATACTGTGCCGATTGATGTAATTTCTGCAGTGTAATTGGAACACTGTTTCTTTATCCATTAGGTATTCGGGCTCACAAGCCTGCACAATGTTGTTATAAATGTCTGAAATATATTTTTTTTTCTCGTGGGAAATCCGATTGATTTCTATAATCTCTCGTACTATTGAATATTTTCATCGCATGTTCGTCATTCTTCATTTCACTACAATGCTCCCAAATCTCCATTACTTTTCGCTCACTTTCGCGATTTTTGTAAAAATCTGGAATATTTTTGTCGTTTCCATTGGTGATATCCTTAAAAATACAAGCCGAATATTCGAAATTTCAAGTTTTTCTTTCACCTTGTGACGTCCAACAATTCGAATAAGCATGCGTTCTTCTACACTTAGATCGGGACATTTTTTCAAAGCCTTGCACTCATACTAAAAATTAATTTTAAATATCGCAATATTACTTATTATGGTGGAGCGCAATTGCGACCCATCTCGGCGGTTATTCAAAAATTTTCAACCTTGTGGTCCAGATTTCCCGCTTTTTCGCATTCCTTTGAACAAAACTTTGCTACATCGCATGAATCGCAAGTTCTAAAAAATGCAATGAACGAATTAATTAATTAAGAGTAATTAAAACACTTACTGCGCCACTTCTTCTGCTAAACAATTCCAACAATGGCTCTCTTTTGTCGAGTCGAGTAGAGCATAGGCGAACGGGTAAAAGTTTTTAGATTTTGGCTTCGAGCCAATCTTCTCAATCCCAATGCATTCTAAGGGTGCATCTCCAGAGGCCATGCTGAAATCCTAAAACTAGTCAAAGGCGACGAGTGTGAGAATGAAAAGGAAACAAAAATTATTAGGCGTCGAGCCGCTCAAGTATAGGCGTATATTGATGAAGAAAATGAGCGCAAGAGAGCGTGTGGAGAGGGTAAAAGCATCGCAAGCAGTAGTTGTGGTCGTCGCGTTGTATTTGCCTTCGGACAGTGTAATGCTGGCTGCCTGGGCCTCCTGAGTCGTTTCGCGACACGGCGAAATGGTTAGGTGGAAAATCCTGGTCGGATAGAGGATAAAACGTTTATATGAATATTTGAGTTCGATTGATTCAAATATCGGCGGAGGCGGTAGGCGAGACGGAAAAATGAATCAGCACGACGCTTTTTTGAAATAATCAACAAAAAATTGTGATGGCCGTCGATTTGGAATTGTTATGAAAAAAAAAAAAACAAACAGTAGACACGAACCAATATATGACACTGTTCGAGAGAACCATTCTTCGCAAATAACATGTTCCAAACAAATGCAAACCGGCAAACGAATCCCTCAAAAAATATATAATTGCAACTTATTTCTCCGCAATCATCATTTCTTTCCCTTCTTGTGTGTTCAATTACGCCCAAATTTTCCAGACGTTCCACTAAATTGATAAAACGAGTGATTGTAACAATTTTACACTTTGATCCAACTCTTGCAAGCATCATTTTTTTTTAATGAAAAGCGCCTGCCCGAAAAAAGTTGCGGCGTTGCCGCTAATGTGTCAAATGCGCTCCATCGTACAAAAAACCAAACCAGTTGTCGAAATTATTTCGCCATTCATAATTGCGTTAATGCTCGTTTATTTTAATGAGTTTTGACATCATACCCCTCGAGTTTTCGCCAATTTTCCTCTCAAATTATAGCATCATTTTTCAGATCAAAATTGAGCTCTCAAATATGCGCAACGCCACGCTGGATTCAGGTAAACTGTCAATTGTTTATTCTTTTATTTAAAAATTGATAATTATTCAGAACAATCCAACCCGTCTCCAGCGAGTCGCAGTGCGCGTTTATCATCATCGTGCGCATCTGAATCAGAAATCGAAACATGTGATGAAAGAGCAGGATTGCTGGGAAACCGTCGAGTTAAAAAGAAGTCTATGCAGGAGAGATCGAAAAATGAGCAACCCGCGGCTCTTCATAGGTACAATATTTCATAGTGAAAACTTGGAATTCCTCTATGAGAAGTCGATATTACACAATTGATGGTAAAAACGTGGCGTTTCACTTTCAAAAGCGTGACCAAGTATGACGATTGATACCTTTTTGCTACTGGTTATGAAAACAACCAGAATATTAGATTGACCTGCCATCTTGTGAACCCAAAAAATCAATATTGAAAAACAATTTCAATATTTTATTACTGATAAACAATTTATCCAAATAAGGATACATTTCAGACCAATTTCTAATGCCAATGAGGCCACCAGTGAACATGTTGACCAACAGTTCGACCAGAATGATAGTTATTCGACGGATGAGGAAATGCAATCAGGTTGTTTAATTCATTTTTACTTCTTCATAAATACAAAATTTTAGGAAATGAGATGTATGGCTCCACTGTTGGCGCAACAATCGCGTTGAAGTACAATGAAGCTTGTCGTGCGATTCACAGCGGACATTTCCCAGAGCGAATCGCCCAAGGTTCCAGCGGAAGTTATTTTGTGAAGAATATTAATAATGTATTCAATTAATGCAAAATTGAAACACACAATATATTTATTTAGGAGATTATTGGTGTTTTCAAACCGAAAAACGAGGAACCTTATGGCTCGTTGAATCCGAAATGGCTGAAATGGATGCATCGCGTGTTTCTTCCTTGCTGCTTTGGACGCAGCTGCTTGCCACCTAATCAGGCACGTCTCCTATTTTTTTCCGGTCAAAATATTTATTCATGTCCAAAACTTAATAGATCATTACTGAAACACTTGAATGAGAGAAAGGATTATCAGGGAATGGGAGAAGTGGGGGGAGAGAAGGGGGCAGTAGCAAAATATGAAATACATTGGTTAAGTATAACATCGGTATTCATATTAGAAAGCTGCGGTGTGAAAAAAAGCAAGCTGAAGGATTCTAATGAAGAATGAGAAGCTACTGCAGAAGAGAGAACAAAACGAAATAGATTAGGGGCTAATGTAATGTGAAGCTAAGCGTTTAAAGATCTTCGCGAGCGCGTGTAAGAGTTTCGATGTGCGATGACTGCATGACATCCTCATTCGATGGGATTTCCACGATTGACGGATCTCGTGGCTCGGTGTCACGCGAGATACTCTCACCGGCGCGAGACGCATTGTCGCCGGCGCGCGAAATCGAATCGCCAGCGCGTGTGCCGAATGACGAATCGCGACCGCCATAGACCGAATCGCGGCCTCCATAAATCGATCCTAGAACGAAATTTACTACTCCCATTTTATACTAATTTGGTTAAGCAAAACCGCCCAATGAGTAAAGAAAAGCACACACACGGTTAATTTAGTCACTCCCAAATCCCAAGCATCGAAAATGAAAAATAACGACGAAAAGAAAAACCAAATTTATTAATGATTGTGCACAATGTGAGCCTGCTTAATTTCTTCGACCGACGTGGTTGTCTCGGTTTCGGATTCTTGGACTTTTTTATGATGCACACGTATCACCGGAATGTGCTCTCTCACAGAAACACTCGTTGGGGAATAGCTTGTAATTCTGACATCCATACCAGTATCGTCGCCGCCAAGATTGCGACGGAAGCTGCTACCGGCGTCGACGGCGCTGCGGAAGTCCGAGATTTGCGGGCGGTGCGTTGGCGTTGAAGTGCCCAATGGCGGCGTCAATGGATTTGAAGCATACGTTGATCTTGGATAGAATCTGAAAATTTTGCCTAAAAATTTGACAATTGGTTCGCTGCGTCTCACCCGACAGAGCGGCTTCCACCTTGAAGAAGAGCATCAATGTTATTATCTCCGTAGCTGCGAATTCCAAGGACATTGCTTCCAAGTCTTCCAATATCGCTGACAAGCGATCGATCCACATATTCCCTACGACGGCGACGTTCACTGTCTAACTGATCGCGAAGAATTGCAATTTGATCTTCAAGCTGCTTGATTCTATTTCGATGAGTTCGCTCGCGATTCTCAATAACTTTCTCGATCTGGAGCTTCTCCTGACGCATTCTCGTCAACTGACGCTCTTGCTCTTCGCGCTGTTTGTTGGTGAGCTCAAGAATTCTGTTACCATTTTCCATTTCGAGTTGGGCAATTTGCTGTTGAAGTTGAGCGCAGTTTTTGTAAAGCTCCTTATTCTCACGCTCCATGGCGTTGAGCGACTTCTCAATTGCCTCGCGTTGAAGTGCGGTCTCCCGAATGGCGGCATCAGTTCGCCGTTTGTCATTCTCCAACATCTCAATCTTTTTCAACAACGTCGCCTTCTCCTTCTTCCAGCTATCAGCTTGTTGAGAGTTGTTGCGACGATCATTCTCAAGTTGACTGAGTCGTCGCTTGAGTTCCTCGAGCTCTTTGATCGCCGAGCGTCGATCATTTTTGGCGCTCTCCAATTGTTGGCGCAGCTCAGTTTCGGTTGCTCTTTGAGTGTTAACCACCTTTTCAATTGAAAGAAGGCGGTCTTCAAGTCGATTCTTCTCAGAATTAGCGTCTTGCAATTGACGCTGGAGATCGGACACGCGATTGTTCACATCATGGACTCGTTGTTTGTAATCGCGCACTTCGCTGCGAACATTGATGAGCTCATTTTCAACTTGCTGTTTGCGAGCATTTGCAGCATTGAGCTCATTCTGAGTGTTCAGAAGTTGATCTTTAAGCAGTTGGTATTCGTGCGAAGTCTTGCTCTGCATATCGATGCTCTTTCGGAGCTCATTCTCAATGCTTTCAGATTTGGCCAAATCACGTCTAAGCTTGTCAGCGTCATCCTGGAAAACCTGATTAAACATATTCACATTTTTTTTGATTACCTTCATGTCTTGGACCTTGGCCTCGCTGAGTCTCAAAGAACCATCAAGTTCTTTTATCTTTTCGGTCAACGTCTGTCTCTCGCTTTCAAAGGATGCGATTTGCAATTGAAGTTTGTTGGCATCAGAGTCACTCTCGCGGATCTTGGTTTCGAGTTGGAAGCGAGTGGCATCCCAAGCTTCCTCCTTGTCGCGAAGAGCTCTAACATCAGCATGCGCATTGTCAAGATCAGTTCGAAGATTCTTGAGTTGTTCCTGAAATGTAATGAAAAGTATTGCAAATGTACTTTTCTCGAACAAACATTGAGATGACGAAGTTGAGCCTCCTTTCCACGAGCCTGAAGTTCAGCAGCAACCATCTTTGACTTCATCTGTCTTCTTTCTTCGTCACGTTGTTTTAAGGCTTCTTCCTGGGATCGCAGAAGTGTCTTTGCTGATAATAGACGAGCCTCCAATCCTCTCTTCTCTGAAAAATCTGCCTTATTTGTTCTATTGCATTTTATCAATTAACCATCTTCAATATCCTGAAGGTTATCCTCAATGTTTCTATAGCGAGTTTCGTGATGTGAGATTGTCGTGGTTGATTCTGAAGTCTTCTTCTTCAGGCGAGCAAGAGTGTCTTTGAGTTCATTGCGTTCAACTTCAAGCTTCTCAATCTTGTTGAGCAAATTTTGCAGGGTCGATTCAAGATTGTTAATGTCGAACTTATCATTAACATTGACTGTTGTGGTACCATCAATGTTCGAAATCACACGACCACCAGCTGAATTGTATTATTATTCATAATAATATAAATTATTTCAATATCATACCCGAAGCAACACCTCCTCTGTTAGTGCTGCTGTAATCTGTTGCCGGCGGGAATGGCACGGAACGAGGAAAAGCGACATCATCCGAGTCGCCGCGACCTATTTCGATTTCTCGACCGAAATCAGATTCGCCTGGTCCTCCAGTGTTTCCGCCGCCAATTCCGCCGCCGCTCAGAATATTGATGTCAGTCTGATGGTAGCCGGCGCCGGCTGGACCGGTTCCATCGTATGGCTTGGTGTCGGGGAACGTCGATGACACTCCACCGTCAACGAATGTGTTGAAGTTGATGACGCGATTCGCTGATGCTTGGAAGCGGCGAAGTGCGTCGGCAAGAAGGTCGCGCTCAGAGTCAGCCTTGATGTAGTCTTGTTGGAGAGCGAGCAGACGTTGCTCGGCGCTGTCAAGGCGCGATGTCAAGTCGTTGATTTCATATTTGCGGGCCTCTGAGAATTCGTTGATTTGAGAAAGTAAAGCATTTATTTTTTCAATTACCCAATTCTTGAAGAGCATTGAGCCTTCCATCTTCCGATACTCGGTGAGCATGAGCCAAATCGTCAATTGTTGTTTGATACTCATCAGATTTGCGTTGGATCTGCTCATTTCCGAATTTCAGTTCTTGTTGGAGCTTTTGCAGCTCGTTGCGAAGTGCGTTTCTTTCCGAATCAGACGAGATGAGCTGAAAAGGTTGTTAACAATTTAGATTCAGAATAAGTTTCCTCTTACCTTGTCACTGGTCTCTTGCAATTCTGAGCGAAGTTTGGTGAGTTTGTTGTCGAATTGTGAAGAGAGCTGATTAAGATGATCAGCTTGTTTGGTCTTCTCGCGGAAAGCGTTTTGGAGGCGTTCCTTTTCAGTCTTGAAATGACTTAAAGCATTCTTTGACTCTTTAAGCGCTTCTTCAACGCTCTTCAGCCGATTGCGAAGGCGATTCAGCTCGGTTTCAAGGTTCGCATTGGAACTCTTGAGAATATCATTTTCTCTAAGCGCCGCGTCCAAGTCGCTTCTCCATTTGCTTGAATCACTTTGAAGAGTGCTGTATTGCTCTTCCAAAGACCTCAATCTGTTTTGAATGCTTTCCAAGTCCATATCCTTTTGAACGAGATTTGCTTTGCTGTCGGATAATTCGTCTTCAAGGCGCCGAATTTGAGATGTCATGTCTCTGATCTTTGCGGTTTGATCATTGACAGTCTTCGTCAAATGATCAACGCGATCGGTGGCAGCTTGAAGTTGAGCCTTCAAACCAGTGTTGGCAGTTTCCAACGCTTTTGTCTCTGATCGAGCTGTGTACGCATCAGTCTTCCACTTTTGAATTTCCTTATCCGTTTCATTTCGGAAGTCCTCCCAATCATCGCGAAGCTTCTGGTTTTGTCCGTAAAGGCTATTGATTTTCTCATCAAAATTGCGCTTTTCGCGTTCCAATTCATTCTCACTGAAAATGCTTTCAATTTTGTGTCAGTCTAATTTGAATAATACCGATTGAGAGAGTCAGCAAGTTGCTTTTCGAGGTTATTGATTTTGTCACGTAGGTCATCCTCAACATTCTTGAGCTGATCAACAACCTTATTGTACTGCTCCTTCTCATCGTCCAAATCACTGAGATGCTTGTCATGCATTGCACTGATTTCACTCTGCAAAAAAAAAAGAAATTCCCATATTCCCAAAGATTCCTTTATACCTTGAGCTTATCAATTTCCGCAGCATGTTTGCGTTTCAACTCGGCGAGATCGTTTTCTTGTTTGTCGCTTCCGCGACCGATTCTTGAAAGCTCATCATCAAGCTCTCGAATGCGACGCTCCAAATCGTCTTTTTCATTCTCGAGACGTTCGAGCTCTCGCTTCCAGCGATCATTGATCTCGCGAATCTTGTGTTCAGCCAATTCGTCATCATGATAATGATCGATGATGGTCTTTTCAATGCGCTCAATTCTGTCGCGCGTGTCAGTGCGGCTGCTTCCGCCAATCGGACCACGACCATCGGTTGTGGTGCCTCCGCGGCCATCAGTGGTACCGCCGCCGCCACCATGAATGTTGATGTCAATATTGTCGGATGATGGAATCACAATCTCATCACCATCACCAGTAGCGCGAGTATCGCGTCTACCTCCGTAATCAAGCTCTTCAACATCTGGAATGCGAACATCGCTTCCTGGACCACGTGTATCACTTCCAGTTCCTCGAGAATCTCCCCCTGGTACAGATCCACGAGATCTTGAAGCACCTGACGTTGAGTCATCAAGACCTCCTCTTCCTCCATTGGTAACATTGATCGTGGTGCGTCCTCCACGTCCAACATTGCTCAAACGATCGCGAAGATCGCGAATCTCATCCTCGAGTGATTTGATCTTGTCTCCAGAATGTTTCAAATCCTGTTTAGTGTCTTCCAATTCTTTGTTGAGAAGGTTAGCACGATTCATGTGCTGTGTTGCCGCATCCTTGGCGCGAGCTTCTTTTGCGATTAGTTCGCTGTTTTCTTTGCGAAGTTTCTCAAGCTCCACTTCAAGCTTACGAATAGTCTCTTTCAAAGCTTGAATGTCTCCATCAAGCTTGAGCTTCTGGTTGAGTATATCTTGTTTCTCTTTTTGCAGGCGTTGATTGAGATCATTGATTTTCTCAATTTCTCCATTTCTTGAATGAAGCTCATTCTCCAACTGAGTGATTTTTCCTTGAAGTCCCTTGATGGTAGTGTCGAGTTCATCATTGTGACGACGCAATAGGTTCACCTGAACACATCATGAAATATTATCAATAAAAAAGAATGAGTACTTGGCTCTCATGGTCGCTAATTATCTGCTTCAATCTTTGAATTTCCTCATTATTTCGGTTTCCGTTTCGTTCAAAATCTTGACGCGACTTGATCTCCGACTCAAGTTTGTGACGGATGTCAAATAGAGCGCGAGCGTTTTCATCTTTTTGCTTCCTATAAATCTATCTTTAAATCTTTCAGTAAAGGTATTTCGTACTGATAATCGTCACGTTGGATCTTGATCTCTTTCAATTGTTGTTCGGCAAGATGAGCAGCTTTTTGAGCATGTTCCAAGTCAGACAATAGCTTTTCATTGTCGACATGGGCGCGATCATACTTTTCTCGAAGATCATCCAGATCCTTTTGGATGTTTTTACGCATATCATCCGAATAGCGCAATTGGGTATCTTTCTCCTCGATTCTTCGTTGAACGTTAGCAAACTCATTTTCCAAGTCGCGATATTTGTCCTTCAACGGATTGACTTCCGATTTAAGACGATTGTTCTCGCGGAGGAGATTCTCAATTCTTCGATTGAGATCATCAATGCGAAGTTTGAACTCTTCTTGAATCGAGTTGGCCTGCTCATCCATCTCATCGCGCAACTTTCTGACGTCATCAGTCGAAGCTTGCTGGAAGGATGCTTGAAGTTTGGCAAGCTCTTCCTCCAAGAATTTGCGCGCTTTGTCGGCGGCAATTCTCTCGGCTTCCGATGCTCGAAGTTTGTCTTCAGTGCGCCGGCCATTTCTCTCGAGTTCTTCAATGCTCTTCTGCCTAAAAACCCAATAATTAGATCAATTTTGTTAGCAGTCGTTTAGTTTACATGTTGCTAATCTCGCGTTTAGCATCGGCAAGTTGTTTGTCCAAACGACGGCGAGCTTCATCAGCATTCTCGAACTTGTTCAGGAATTCTTTGACCTAAAATTGAGTACTTCATCAATAATATAATCATAATTTATTTACCTGGTTTTCAGCGATTTTCAGCTTTCTTTCAAGCTGTTGAATATCATTATCCTTGTTGCGGAAAGTGTTACGAACCGCTCGAAGGGCTTCAGCAGGTGGAAGTGGGGTCTTTCCTGGTGACAACGATCGCGTTCTAATCGCTCCATCACTGCTTCTCTCGCTATCCTGAGCCATTTCGTGAATCTTCTTTAGAGCATTTTGCGATTCTGAGAGCTTCTCTTTATTTCTTCTGAGTTCTGCCTCAAGTTCGGCGATCTTTCTCTGCGCATCGTCACCCTTCGACTCAAGCTCAATGTTTCGCTCAATCGATTCCTCGTATTTCTTAATGAGCTCTTTGTGAAGCTCGGCATCACCTTCAGAACTGCCACCGCCTCCACGAACGCGGCGAAGCTCCTCAAGCAATTCGAGGTTGTTAGAAGCAGAGGATCCAGTGCCAGCCACCTTACGGATCGTTTCAATCAAGACCTTCTCATAATTGTTTGACGTACGGGTGACATTGCCTTCACCATCATCAAAAGCAATTCCACCAGCACCACCAGATAGTCCATCACCCCCAACGAGATTGATATTTCTCGAAATCGTGTTGACATTTCTTAGAGCGCGAGTGAAGTCCGACTTCTGTCTCTCAAGATCTTCTTCGGTCTGAGATTTGAGATCAGCGAACTGTTTGCGGACACGCTGAAGCTCAGTCCAGAGGTCAAGCATCTTGCGTTGCTCATCGCTGAGATATTGAGCGAGGTTTTTCTCGCGATTGATATACGATTTCTCCTTATCCCTAGAATCATTCGCATATCTTTCAAACTCGCGGCGAAGTCGTTCATTCTCATCCTCCAATGCCAACGACTTTTGTCGTTCATTTTCCCATTGCATACGATATTCATCGGCACGACGGCGCTCCTCGTCGAGTCTTGCAATCATTTCATAGTTTGCGTTCGGATCACCGGCGACAGCGCCACCGCCACCGCCAATGTTGATGACATCGCGTCTTCCACGAGCTGGACTCCAAAGCTCAACATTGTGATTGGTGCTGAAAATGACAATTTCTCATTAGGCTTATTACGGGTCAATTTCCTACATAAAAGTGTTGCTAGCTGGATCATAGTTATCGAAAATCATGACGTTGGTCGATGGATCATCGAGAATTCTTCCACGAGCTCCAACCATGCGACCTTCAAGCTCCGCGATATGCTTGCGGTACTCAAGAACTTTGTTTTGAAGCGCAGCCATCATCTCGCTGTACTCTTTCTGTTGTTCCACGTTGTTGTCAATACGTTGGCGGAACTTGTTCAAATCATCCTAAAATGTTCAACACTCAAATCAGACTTCCATCTCGATGGCACCTGGGTGCGATCCAATCGCGCGGCGGCAACGGAACGCGACGAGTTGTCGATTTCAAGCAGCAAGTCATCATCGAACGATGAGGTGTTATGGTAGTTGTTCTCGCCAGAAGTATCCCTGGAGTACTCATCCCTTAATAGGAAAGAGCAAAACATGCAACACGGCAAAGCCAGCGCCTAATTTGTTGCTTTTTGTCAATATCTACGGGGGCGTTAATCGAATTTCAACGAGCAAAATAATAATTTGTTTTAGGACGGTTAATTTGATATGCGTTACGGTTTCGCTGTAGTAGTTTCGGCGAGAAAAAACTTACAGAACCGGTGATTCGCGTTTCAGCATGTGAATGGTATACTGAACCGTTTTGCTCGATTCGCTTTCTCTCTTTTTACTTAATAAAAATTTTGATACAAATTAAATGACCCAGGACAAAAAAGATTCCCCCAAGATTTGAGACAACATAGGTGGCGCCTTGGTAATGTTTGTAAGCTTCATGCGGACTTGTCAGAAACGCAACATTAATTTTTGGGATGAAGTGACCAGCCAACACATAAAACCAACCAGTAGAATTCTCCATAGTTCGATCGCGAACCCGGACTCTCCGGCGTCGGCTCTTTCGGGCGAATGCTTCTCGTATCTTCATCATTTGAGGGGATATGGATTGTACCATCCGAACTACGGGTGTCGTCGTGGTCATCCATGGCTCCTGCAAACAAGGCTAACTAGTAAGAAAAACCCCAAATTTCGTATTTCACAGCAATACGTGAATGTTGATGGTGGACAACAGAAAAAAAACAACAAAAATTGAATTGAATGAAAAGATTGAAACCTTCTTGGTTGCGTCGCTGACGCTCTTGCTCTTTCTGTCTTGAAAGCGCGGTTTCGGCTTCGGACGGCGTTAGCGGTCGAACCGAGATTCGGCCAGAAATATGCGTCCACTTGCCGGGTACAATGCGTTCGGCTCGAACTGACGGCGAACACGAGCGACTAGTATCACAACTTGAGGTAGGTGCTGAACAGGCGACAAGATTCGCCGGCGGCGGTGGCGGTGAGATCGGAGATAGAGTTCGAAGCGCTTGCGACGGCGGATCGCGCAATAGCTCTTCGGGCACTGATTCACTGACAACTAATTGGCGACCGGTCGAGCAGCTATTTACGCCACAACTGAAGAACATCCAACGAGGACGTCAATCATGCTGCAATCAGAATTGCAACATTTTTGTGGTTTCCATTGTCGAGGGCATGTAGTATGTAAGAGTGCGACGTATGTACAGGGTGTCATTTAAGTTCCCGCACAAAAGTTTGACGCCATGAAGAGCTTGGCTGTCGCACTTTTCGTGCACCAATACAATTTATTTTTGTTAAATAAGGTATATTTTACTTACTTTCCAAGTTTCACCTCATTCGGATGTGTTTCCGAGAAATGGCGAAGGCTAACATCCATTGCGCTTCCATTATCGAACTTCATAAGCAAAATGTGAGCTCGAGAGACATCATTCAACGGGTCGGTGTGCCTCGTAGAACGGTTTGCGACACCATCAAACGTTTCAAGGAGCTAAATACGACCAGTCACCGTCCCAGACAAGGAAGACTCGTCTCAGTAACCACTCCTCAGAAGATCAACGCCGTCAAATCGAGGATCAGGCGAAACCCCCACAGGAGCATGAGAAAGATGGCGTTAGACATGGGAATGAGCATCTTCGCTATGGAACAAATTGTCAAAACGAAGCTTGGACTGACCCCATATCGTGTCCAAAAAGCGGCAATTCTATCGGCCGTCAGCAAGCAGAGACGCTTCGAAAAAGCAAAACGACTTCTTGCTCGCACGCGGTCTGGACAACACCTCGTCACTGTCTTCTCCGACGAGAAGCTGTTCACTGTGGAGACGGCATTCAACTCACAAAACCATTGAGTACTTGCCCAGACATCCCAGCAAGCTTCTGAGAAAAGAAGAACATATCATCCAGCCTCACATCCTGCCAGCATGATGGTTTTCGTTGCCATCTGCTCAACCGGGAAGTGCCCCCTGGTTTTCGCGGATCAGGGGGTGAAAGTGAACAAAGAAGTCTACGTTCGGGACATTTTGGAGAAGCATGTGATGCCCTGGACCCAAACGCATTTCGGTGGGCAGAAATGGGTCTTTCAACATGACGGAGCAGCCGCCCACACTGCCAAAACTACTCAGGAGTGGTGCCAGACCCATTTTCCCGACTTCATCAAGTCATCCGAATGGCCTGATTGGTCCCCAGACCTGAACCCGCTTGACTTTCCCGTGATGGGGTCTTGCAGGAGAAGGTCAACGCAAAACCCCATTCAAGTGTAGAGGCTCTGAAGAAGACATTACTGGCGGAATGGGGCAATCTTTCCATCGAATACCTGCGTACCACAGTCGCATCCTACCCGAAGCGTTTCCGTGAAGTCATAGCTGCGAAAGGAGGCCGAATCAAAAAGAGTTAATAGATAAATATTTGTTATACTATAGATAAAAAATATTTTGAGTCTCGTTTGATTTGGACTTTTAGTTTCAGAAATATACGTCTTCAAAGTTGTGCGGGAACTTAAATGACACCCTGTATGTATATGCATTTCGCGGAAAAATGAGCGAGCGGGCGGCAACCTTGGACGTCAAAAAAAAACTAGTCGCATTTTGAAGTGCCTTGCAAAAATGGCAACCAATAAAAACATTGAAGTTTCCAAATAATTTTTCTAGGGGGGAGAGGAGGGGACAATTTAAAACATACCAATGCCGCAACGAATAAATGAAATAGACTTAACGAAATTGCCAATGGAATAGATTTTGAAAGCACAATGCTCATGAGAAAAAATTTTTTCCTCAAGGATCCGCTCTCTCACACTTTCATTCACTCATCTCTTGTAGATCAAATTACAAAAGGTTACTACACGCGCCCGAGTTGTTGATTTTCTCGTCGCGATTCGTCCTCGTCACAAACAAATGTGGCGGTTCAGATGTATCTGCTTGTGTATGTGAGTGTATGTATGTGTGTCACCTGACTGCGCGGTTTCGCCATGGCAACCGCATTGCGACTTCGAAAAAATAAAACGCATAGTCGTTCGTTCAGAACAAGTCAAAAAGCCGCTAAATAAGAAGCGTGCGACAATTTCGTTGGGCAATCCATTCATACTAGGAAAAGAAGGAGAATAAGAAGAAGACGGCGAAAAAAAAACGAGGCGAGAGCGAAAAATTGGAAAATGGCACCGGACACGCCTACAAAACGGACTCACAGGCCTCCCTCCAGCGTCAACAACGAAAACAACAACAGAAGACAATTGCCAACCGAGTGTGAGCCCACTCCGGATTGCATTTTTCTCTAAACATCGCGATTCACAAGAGCACGCTTTCCGCGAAAATGTTCTGGACGCGTGCGCGACGCCATGGAGAACGAAGATGGCCAAAGAAGGAGGAAGCACGCGGAGCCCCCGCCATCGCCGTCATATACTACTCCCCCTCTGCCCCTCATTCCTCGAAGAGGCCATTCGCGAATTTTACTCTCGCGTTTTGTGCTCCCTCCAGCTTTGAGATACTATGTATTCTCGCTGGACATTCATGGATATGTATGGCAGATGATAGGCAATACTGATGGCTGAGACAATTGGCAAGATGGCACTTAAGACAATCTCCCATTAGACACAATGAGTCAAGATGGGAAATGGTTGTTTAGTTGGTTGGTAGATTGTGTTCGAAATTGAAACAAACTGAAGATGGCGGCGAATTCAATATCGAATTTATAGGCGTCTGATTCCAGAACGGTTTTTTTTCATCGTTCTCTTCTTCTCGCGCGACAACCGCCCTATCAAAACATTACACTTTGTCTGTTGTGTCCATATAGGGATGATGATGATACGAACCCGAATCGCCCAAAAAAAAACTTGGTCAAATAATTTATAGTGAAATGACGCGTCTCTTTGACTTTGGAAAATTTGCCGGCAACGCCGACAATTTTTGTTCCAATTGTTCTCCGCTGGTTGTTGCACAAACACGATGGGCGTGTTTGTGTGTATGTGTGTATGCTCATTTTATTCCTATTGTAGCATCCGCCGAGTGAATCGATATTTTCGAGCCAACAAACATCCATGGCGTGTCGCCAAGAGCACAACAAAAAAAGTGCCAATGTTGTTCTTTTTTTTTGCATGCGACACACGAAAATGGGGGGATGACACAAGAGGAAAAACGACTTGGGAGAAGTTGTTTTGTTGAACAGCATTTGGACCCGACTTCCTAGAAATAGAAGATTAATGTCGCGCGTAGCGGAACAAAACAAGTGGTGGGATATCAATTGTTATTTTTTTGGCTGATTTCGATTATACGATTGATTTATGGAGATCAGCATGAATAACACATGAAGTGTGGACTTGATTGAAATGGATACGGTTAAAACATGACAAATAGTGCAAACAAACAACTTTTTTTGATCGAAGCGGACTTTTTTAAGGAAATCAGATAATGAAACATTGAAACATTGAAACAACCAAATTTTGTTTGCCAAAAAAGCAAAAGATCTACTAAAAAAATGTTTTTGATAACTCGCTCACCGGATTGACCAGAAGGTTCAGATAAACAGTGTAAATCTGAACGGCAACACAACGGTTTATAAATGTTACTAGTTTTTGAGGTCGCGCCACGTTTTACTCTCCCTCTATTCATTATACAGAATCGCATCGGTTTCGAAAATGAACAACCACCCACCATCATTTCGACCAATGAGAATATCCATTCATGCGCAAAACCGCGTGCTGAAATAATTATGTGCCCTCGGCGCGCTGTAGGTGAAAACGGGCGGAGAGGTCGAAAATTGTGTTGAAGTGCATTCAGCGCGCCGGTGTAAATTATTATATAAACGCTGCCTTTGAAAATAAATCCAAAAACTGTCGACCTTGAAGACATGCGCCATTCGACAACCATTCAATTTTCAGGGTTACTTGTCCGAAGCTGGCGCCTCGCTTGTGGATCAAAGGCTTGGGCTCAATATTGTGCCGCCGACAGGAATTGTCAAACTCGCCGCGCCCACGTTTTACTACGACAAAATTGATCGCGCAAAGGCACGAACCAAAGAAAGGATTCAATCGAGATATCCGAGCATTGGAAGAAAATTTCACCGTATTGGATTGCCCGAAAAGGTAATACTGGATTGGGGAGGGGGGTTGCAGTACACAACTCAAACCTCGAAATCGCATGAGTGATAGAAATGAGATGTCGTAGATTATGAGGAGTTTGACCTTTCAATTTATAACCTTGATTCAAAACTCAATTAAAATTTATAGGGCGTATATCCAAAGAAAAATTTCACTTCAAGAAATCAATTTTTGGCTTTCATGGTCCAAAAAAAGAATGTTATATTAGGCATTATTAAAGCTCTTATTTATGCCAATGAGACGAATTCTTGCATTATGAATTCTCTTGGGCATTCTTTCCATTTTTTTTTGACAAATCGAATAGTGACCCTTCTCTTTTTTTGGTTGTTGGGGGGGGACTAAGCTGCACACACCATTATTGATCGCTCTCTGTTGTTGACGATATATAATTTCCGCGAAACTCGTAAATCTTTGCTGCTCATGCTGGTTTTTTTGTCTTGTAGCCCGATGTGCACTTCCACTTTTTTTTTCGAAACCACGTCAAGATTTTCGAATCGATAAGAAGCCATATGCGAGAAATGGCCGAAGAGGGTGACAGGGCAGCTCAATTGGCAGGAGCGCCGCCGCCGGCGACACTAGTAGATAAGCTGAGCCCCCCCCCCCAATTCATTTGACATTGATGACGAGTCGAGGCGACTCGGAATTCTTAACAAGCACTTTACGAGCGGTGGTGGTGGTGTGAGATGGTGTTGGGTGCCGCGTGCGCAGCACAACAATTACTCGTCGGCTTCAATTTTTTTGTGCTTCTGTGTGTGCGCGCAAGCATCAATGGAGCCACAATTTCCTCGGAAATACTTTAATTGGAAAATGGAAGCAATGAGCTCGTCGAAACCAAAAAAAAACGCGATAATGGAATTGAAATTGTTGAGTGGGATGATGAATTGAAAAGGGAATGTAGAAGTTGATTTTATCGAAATTTACTATATTGGTTTCTTAAACTTCTTTTAGAAATAGAAAAGATAGTTCTGGAAACTACCAAATATGGGCCTACTGCATTGCAAATTGAAATTATTTACAATTTCCAAAGTTTTTGTGATTTTAAGTTAAGGAACGCGGAAAATTGAATTCTGTGCCAACTCTGATGAGGCTCATTCTGTTGACTCGCCGAAACAAAATATGAGAAACTAGGGTTAGCATTCGGTTTTGGTTGGGGAGGAATCAAGACTAGAAAATGAGGGAAGAAGAGAAAAAAAAAGCATTGCGCAGGGTCGAAATGAAACTGAATTGGTAGTAGAACATAAAAAGCGTTGAGCCGATGGCGAATTTTGTTTTGTTTTGTTGCAGACGGGAAGCTTTCAACTATTTGTCCACGGCTACCATGATGCTGCTTATTGGCTGCGCACATGGGCCACTCAGCCAGAAACCGCTCCTCCTCCGGTCACCCAACGCGAATTTCAATTGCAATTTGAGAAACTGGTCGCACTGGATTACATTATCCGCAACACTGGTAGGCAAATGCAAAAGAAGGGGGGGGGATTGAGCTTGTCGAAAAACGACACATTTATTTTAAGATCGTGGAAGCGATAATTGGCTAATCAGATATATACAAGCAGATGTCGTCGAGAGGGCGCCAATTCACGAAAATGTGCCATGCGATCCCGCCAACGCAAAACCAGAGGTAAGAAAATAGCAACGTCAAAAGAATGACGAGATGCTTGAATATATATCAAGCTCGTGAGAATCACACGTTGACAAGAACTACAATATGAATATTCAAATTTTTCTTTCGGACGCAATATTGCAAGAAAACTCATATACATATATAATGTTTGTATACTTTCATATTTTGGCGAAAGGGATAGAAACGTTTGGTGAAGATAGATGGCTCATTGCCATAGAAACCCAACTCAAACCCAACCTTCTCATTATGATTTATGAAATTGCGTGTTAGCCATTATTTTTCAATGGAAAACAAGGGATAATTCACAAGGGGTGGAATTTGCAATTTGAGCTTGAACGGTGGAAAAGAATGGTAAACAAGAATTACAAACATAATATATTTAAATAGACAATTTGCGCATACAATGCATTGTTCCTATTAATAATAATATAGTGGGATGCGCTATTTCTGTTGAAAAATACAGGGTGTCATTTAAGTTCCCGCACAACTTTGAAGACGTATATTTCTGAAACTAAAAGTCCAAATCAAACGAGACTCGAAATATTTTTTATCTATAGTACAACAAATAATTATCTATTAACTCTTTTCGATTCGGCCTCTTTTCGCAGCTATGACTTCGCGGAGACGCTTCGGGTAGGATGTGACTGTGGTACGCAGGTATTCGATGGAAAGATTGTCCCATTCCGCCAGTAATGTCTTCTTCAGAGCCTCTACACTTGAGTGGGGTTTTGCGTTGACCTTCTCCTGCAAGACCCCATCACGGAGAAGTCAAGCGGGTTCAGGTCTGGGGAGCAAGCAGGCTATTCGGATGACTTGATGAAGTCGGGAAAATGGGTCTGGCACCACTCCTGAGTAGTTTTGGCAGTAGGGGCGGGTGCTCCGTCCTGTTGAAAGACCCATATCTTCCCACCGAAATGCGTTTGGGCCCAGGGCATCATATGCTTCCCCAAAATGTCCCGAACGTAGACTTCTTTGTTCACTTTCACCACCTGATCCACGAAAACCAGGGGCACTTCCCGGTTGAGCAGATGGCACCGAAAACAATCACACTGGCAGGATGTGAGGCTGGATAAATTGTTATTCCTTTCTCTGAAGCTTGCTGGGATGTCTGGGCAAGTACTCAATGGTTTTGTGAGTTGAATGCCGCCTCCACAGTGAACAGCTTCTCGTCGGAGAAGACAGTGGCGAGGTGTTCTCCAGACCGCGTGCGAGCAAAAAGTTGTTTTGCTTTTTCGAAGCGTCTCTGCTTGTTGACGGCCGATAGAATTGCCACTTTTTGGACACGATATGGGGTCAGTACAAGCTTTGTTTTGACGATTTGTTCCATAGCGAAGATGCTCATTCCCATGTCTGACGCCATCTTTCTTATGCTCCTGTGCGGTTTTCGCCTGATCCTCGTTTTGACGGCGTTGATCTTCTGAGGAGTGGTTACTGAGACGAGTCTTCCTTGTCTGGGAAGGTCACTGGTCGTATTTAGCTCCTTGAAACGTTTGTTGGTGTCTTAAACCGTTCTACGAGGCACACCGAGGCGTTGAATGATCTCTGTCGGGCGCTCATTTCGCTTATGAAGTTCGATAATGGAAGCGCGATGAATGTTAGCCTTCGCCATTTCTCGGAAACACATCCGAATGAAGTGAAACTTGAAAAGTAAGTAAAATACACCTTATTTAACAAAAATAAATTGTATTGGTGCACGAAAAGTGCGACAGCCAAGCTTTTCATGGCGTCTAACTTTTGTGCGGGAACTTAAATGACACCCTGTATGTATCCTGTATTTAAGCTTACTTACAGTAAATAAGAAGTTGTTACAAAAATTAAAAAATTTCAAGCTCCAGTTTTTTTCTGCTATAAATAAACAAGAAAAATTGTTGTATGAAACTAGATTGATAGTAATTATATTTATAAATAGAATGCGCATGCGAATTGGTAAACAACAACATGTATACTGCTCATATAATGAAGTAGTTTGAAGCTGAGGGGTGTTATTTTTCAAGAAATAATTTTTTAATTTCTTTTTTGATTTTAAATAATATGTTGCATTATTTATGGGTTTACAAAGGTTCATAAATTTTGACAATTTTTTTCGGCCTAGTGAGAAATACTATTTTAATGGTATATCTTGGCATACATATATTTTCCATCAACATTCAAGAATTGCCAATAATGAAATAATAATTTTGCAGGTACCTGCTGAGGAGAAGCTGATTGACTTTGCCGATTCGTGCGCGACTGCCGAGCGTGTGCCAGATGGTGAGTGGTGCGGTGCCGCCATTTGCGGTTTGGCGTTCAGCAAACGTTGGCCGCTTGTCGACGTATCGACGCCAGAATCACTACTCATGAATGAGTAGGCTCGATCGCGAATATCCGGTTGTTGATGGTCACTCATCGCTGAAATTTTATTGGGGAGCTTAGTTTTTGAAAAGTATCGTAAGGTTATCGGGGTGCGACTGAAAATGAAAATGAAAATTTGCGTCGGACACCGCCATAGTTTCAAAATAAACAAGTCTCGTATCTTTTCGCCTCTCTGAAGTTTAGTATTCCTAGGTTGTTTTGAACATCGCCTCCTGTTATTCGACGTGCTTACAGTACGCGTGCATGTTTTTTTTTTGATGTGGCACGCCACGCTTTCAAAAAGTAAATGTTATTCAGGCGGCCCGACGCGTTGTTGTGTTCCTCACATATGTTTTTGAGTACTTATTGACAATGGATTTCATTTTTTTCTTCATTTCTAATTTACGAGAGAACAAAAAATTGGGGGCTCATAACAATCAACATTAGGCGAGAGCAAATGGCGAACAGATGTTGAACCGTGTAAATCGGAGGTTTTGAATTTTTAAACAAATCACGAAGAATTGGAACACGTCAGCCAGGTTTGCAAAATTGAGTAAGGGACAAGAAAAGAGATTAAAATATTTTTTGAGATTCTGATAACTTATAAAAAAAGTGCTACTTAAAATAGTATGAAGAATATTCGTTAATCAGATCTTTTCAAAAACTTATCGAAATTCAATAAATAAATAAATCGTACTCTATGAGATTTTCTGCAATTAATTTATAAAAGTTTTGAGATTCTTTAAAATGTAAAATTTTAATGATGCTTTTTGAATTTTTTTTCAGTAAAATCTAGATTTTATAGATTCTGTTTGAGCATTCAAAATTCTATTATCAATATAACCTCGGGTCAAAGTTTATGATTTTCTTATCACCTAATTATGAAGACGCCTTTAAATCAACAAACAATGTATTCCTAAAAAAACTTACCGCTTATCGAGACCGAGTATCATCAATTCTGATAGCCGACCTACCAACGATCGAGGCTGCGGGGGGGGAGAACATTTTACCATAAAAAATCCTGTTTTGTTATTCAGTTGTTCACTGTTTATTTATGGGCATTCCGATCATTACAATACATGGCATTTATTCAGAGACTCCGCTGTTCTCCGATGATCCAGCCGATTGGGCCGATGTCTCAATTCCGACAGTTGACATTGCTGCCATTGACAATGGTCTTGCGTTTCCATTCAAACATCCCGATGAGTGGAGAGCATGTAAATCATTTGGGGAGCAAATTTTTGAGCTCATTTAAATTGATTTCAGATCCATTTGGTTGGGCGTTGCTGCCGCAGGCTCGAATCCCATTCTCCGATGAGACCATTGAGCTATTGCTCCCAAAATTGGATGACACCAAATTTGTTCGTAAACTTTGTGAGGATCTTCGCCAACTCTTCAAGGTAATATTTCCAGAATTCTAGATGAGAAGCTTATCATTTTTTCAGAATGATAAAGGATTCGACAAAAAAATCTTTGAGAAACAGATGTCGGTAATGCGTGGACAAATATTCAATCTTCGCGAAGCGCTTATGAAAAAGAAGAGCCCTTATCAGCTCATACAAATGCCACCGCAATTGATGGTTGAGGTGAAACAGAAGAAAAAGAAATCCAGAGTTGCAAACAATGCTGAATATGAAGAAGCTCCGACGTATGATTGTAAGTCAAATACTTTTCGAAAATTTATTTCCCAACTATACGAATCTCAAAATTTTGCCACACTTTATTGTTTTTGTATGTACATTTGGTCAAATCGTAAAATTTTTCGATTTCAAGTCTCCAAAAAACCGTTTGAAACAAAGACATCATGCCTTCAATGTCGGAGATTACGTTTTGGGAATTCTTCCAAAAAAATCAGTGAAAGCCGTTTTTTTTTCTTTTGTCGACCTAGACTATTCTCGTTGAAGTTGCGATAATGAAATTTAGCGAAAGAAATTGAAACTTCCTTAGAGAAATTTTTCAAAAACGAGGCGTAAACAAGTTAAGTAGTAGCAAAATTTTGGAGAAGAAGGAAGTTGAAGTAAAATGATTGGCAATGCGACTTCTAATAGATAAACTGTTTGATGAATGCGGAATTAATAAAACGATTCTATGAAATTTAATTTGGAATAAAAATATTTTTAGTTATTACTTCATTTTTCATTTTTGAACATTTTAATAAATATAGGGGGAAAATTATTGTTTAAACACTTGTGATCATTAAACCAAATTTCTTATTTTCAGCGGATGCCACTTTGCAACCACCCACCGACATCGATCAACCCGGACCATCTACGGGACCATCAACTTCGACGCAATCTCCGGCACGAAGCGAGACTCCCGGATCAAATTCTTGGCAAGCAACTTATAAGCAGAAAGTGCAAACCAAGACCCCATTTTTCCGTTGGTGGTGATCATTTTTTGTTCTAATATGAGTCAAAATCACATTCCATTTTTATTTTGAATTATTTAATTCTCGTTTAGCTTTATTAGCCAACAACCCTGTTATTCTGATGATCATCTTTTTGCATTGTTTCTGTGAATGGACAATTTTTTTTATTTTGTTGTGAATCGTTTTATCATATAAATTTATCATGGTTCCCAAATTTGGGCCAGTTGGTCGCATTACGATATAACAAGATAATCAAAACATGCTGACCCCGTACTGATCAGCCAAGTCTTTGTTATTAGGGTCATCAGTGCGGCAGACCATCATCTCGTCCATCCCCGACGAACACGTTTTAAAATAAAAACGCTGACGTGTCGTAGAGAGACACCAGATGTGTAAAAGAAGTTTCGCGAAGGTCGCCATATCTTCGAATTGTCAACGTGGTCGTTCCTCCTTCTTCTCGGCTCAGCTAATCGTATTTAAACCATTTAGTAATTTCATAGTTCAGCAATTTGTTTATTGAGGCCATTTCATAAACTATTCCAAGCTTTGTTTATTTTTATTCTCAAATGGACGACGTGCAAATCAAAGAAATTTCACAATATAATTTTTCATGTTGTTCACTTCAAAATCAGGATGCGAATTTTTCTTTTCTCCCAAAAATCGATTGTCCCTGCTTTGCTCTTATTGAACAACATTCTTTACTACATAGTAAGAGTGGACACGTGGCGAAAAAAAAAGTGGCGCTCAACGCTGCACAACGAACTCCCCCCCCTTAATCTCGAACGTCTCTTGCCGCTGCGTGGTGTCTTGGCGGTTTGCAACTGTCTTTCTCTAGTTCTCCTCGCTGGGCAGCGGCGTCGACGCTCCGCGTTCATCAAACGAAGTCACCAATCGCTCGGTTTTTCCTTACTTTACCAGTCGGCCAAAAAAATTTTTACTAGGCCGCGCATTAATTCCTAATAATGCCTTTCCTCAATAATCGAACTTTGGTGACCATTTCGGAAACGCGTGTCACGTCGGGACGGCTTTCCGCAAAAAAGCTGTCAATACGGCGACCGAACCGCGATTGACAGTTCGCTTCGATGGCCAACTCACACTATTAGTTGCCCCCGTATAATCTATATAGGAAGCGTTTTGATACGCTCACTTTCTCTTGTTCTCATTTTCATCGAAGCCTGTATATGTGTTGTTTTTTTTATTCTAAAATAAAAGACCCTCCCCTGACCCAATTAACATTCCACGCCTATAAAAGGGATGTGCGCTTCATGATCATCAATCTCGGCTGACCTCATAATTGATCGAACCTCAATTTTCAGGTACATTTACCGAATGAAGACAGTAGTTCTGATTGCCGCGATTTGCGCGATCGCGCTCGCCTCGCATCATTCTGCCGATCCATCCAAGGATGGCGAGCACTTCAAAGGAAAAGAGCACGACGCCAAATACGATCACGAGCAATTCCTTGGAAAGGACACCGCCGCCGAGTTTGACGAGCTCACTCCAGAGAAATCGAAGGAAAAGCTTTCGTAAGAATTCAAGTGAATCGAACTTAAATCATGCGCGGCAATATTTCAGGAAATTGGTGCCGAAGATGGACTCCGATGGAGACGGCTTCGTCGAGGAGAATGAGTTGAAGGATCACATCAACTTCATGCAGAAGAGATACGTCAACAATGATGTTGAACGCACCTGGAAGAACTACAAGTCTGACAAGATTGTCGATGGAAAGATCACCTGGAAGGACTACAGGTTTTGCTTAATCTTTGTAAAACGTTTGATATCACGTCCTTGATTTACAGAGAGATGGTCTATGGATCCCCAGATGGAGCTGGACAGGAGCTTTCTCCAGAATACGCTAAGATGATCGCTCGCGATGAGAAGCGTTGGGCTGTTGCTGACTATGACTCCAATGGAGCTTTGGATCGCACTGAATATGGCTGCTTCATGCATCCAGAGGATTGCGATCACATGCGCGACATCGTTGTTGCTGAGACCGTTGACGACATTGACAAGAACAAGGACGGATTTGTTGATTTGGAGGAGTACATTGGTGATATGTACCGACCAGAAGACTATCCAGAATTGAACGGAAAGGAGCCTGATTGGGTGCAATCCGAGAGAGAAATGTTCAAGGAGCACCGTGACAAGGATGGCGACGGAAAGCTTAATCAGGAGGAGATGCGCGATTGGATCATGCCAGTTGGATTCGATCACGCTGAAGCCGAAGCCCGCCACTTGGTCGGAATCGCCGATGACAACAAAGATGGAAAACTCTCGTTGGAGGAGATCGTTGCCCACTACGACACCTTCGTCGGATCTCAAGCCACCGATTACGGGGAGCAGCTTCAGAAGCACGATCCAGCCGAGCTCTAAATTCCAAGAAAAAAAACAAACAAACAAACACTTAAAGTGCCTACTTATATTTTTTGAATAATTCATAATTTCTATAATAATTTAAAACTGGTCATTGTGTCTTATTTTCTATGTTCTCAATAAAAGTATTATATAATACGTGGCCTTATTGAAGCTGATTGTTAAATCATTTGAGTGATGGCGAAAGATGTGAGAAGATACAAATGACCTGGAGGCCGCTTTCATCGACGTACAACACATACATGCATACATAGATATTCGCCCACTTTCGCGCGACGCTCGCCGTCCTCAAAAACCGTCAGACCTTGTCCCAAATACGTCGTTCCCTGCATCCTTTACTTTGTCAACGCTGATGAATATCCCGTTTCATCGACTAGCATTTCTTATTCTAATCGCTGATATCGATCGGTTCGCCGACGGATTTGATGTGCCGTGCTCGCGTGAGATGAGGCACCGTGTCAACAAATAACCGTCAGCCAATTGTTTTAGAGAAGCTTATTGGTAGCGATTGTCTATTTGATGAGGAATGCTATGGAATGAACACGGTGTGCCGTAACGGCCGATGCACATGTCCGACCAATTTTGAAGAATATGATATCGATGAGCGGACCACGATATGCAGATTAGGTTGTGGTATTTTTTTTTGCTAGTCGTGATGTCATTTCAGCTAGTGACTCAGAAACACGTTTTTTATTATAAATAGTTTCCGATGTAAATGAATTTTTGTGTAACATTCAATATTGAATCCCCCAAGCTTTCTAATGTATTCAATCAAGCTAGTTAAGAAAGCAAATCAAGCTAAATGTCGATAAGCTTTTGTGCCAGATGCCTTGATTATATCACATGAATGAGCATGGATTGAATTTGTCAAGCGATTCCGTCCCTTGTTTCATTCATCATCACATTGTAATAATACAACATGAAGTATTCTGTAACTCACAAATCCTGCGAATTAATCGTCTTAAAATTAGATTTTGTGTCATAAGCAATGTGAAAATTGAGTAAACAAGTTAATCGCAGATTATTTATGAATAATTTTCATAGAATTACTCAACAGTATGCATACGTAATACGTTGTCGTATAATCCTAACTGAAATCAAAAAAGTTGGTTGATTATAAAACCTAATTTTATGAAAAAGGCCATGGCCAAAATACTTAAAAAGAATAACAAATTTTGATCTATCACATTATGATGGTTAATTTAAACAAAATTCGCTTCTAAGAGTTTTTTTTCTATAAGAGTCCCAATTCGGATATTAAAATAGAGAATCAATACTATAACTAACTACATATACAATTACTACTAAATATATGTAGTTCATATTTTTATAGCAATTAAAATATTTTAAATTGACTAATCGATTTTTGTTTTCAAATAATTTGATTAATAAAAATTAGCTTCATGACTTAATGATCTCAATGCTTCAGAAGATATGGTTTGGTTTTCTTTAAAAGAGAAGCAATATATGTTTCAATCTTTATGCAAGACTGATCAAATTTAACCTAATCTTAAGGAAATGGGTGTTTTTAAAATATTCTACTTTTTACAGTACAATGCAGATTCGCAAAAAAACTTCATAAGCCGCTTAAATATCATCAAGAAACATTTCTTGAAACCCAATTCGGATTTCGAAAAAAACATTTTTAACCGAATTTTCGGGTTTTTTCAAATCTACAAGGCACCATAAAAATATCGAAAAATAAACCATTGTTCACATTTTTCAATCATTAGTAAGTGTTTTTTTTTTTCAAGTTAATGCCATGCTTTGTCTTATTAGTATATTCTCCTACCTATTCCTGTTCAGATAAATTATTTTGATTAAGGCATCTTTTGTCTTGAATTTATCACCAATAATGTCCCTTTTTAATACATTTTTTAATTACTCCTTATGGTCATTTTAGAAGAAGCATGATTCATTAAACTCTTCACACAAATGTCTCCAGAGTCTCCCTTTTATTTAAAATTTCAAGATTGAAAAAATTGTATATCATATTTTTGTCCCCATTTTTGCAAATCAAAAATATTATTTTGAATGCTTCTGGAAATTGTTTATAACTAGATGTATACAATGAACGTAAAATTTTTTGCCAATTCAAAATTAATGACGAATTTTTGACGTTTCTAACAATAATTTAGCTGCAAAAATTCAACAAATTGGCAAAACCAGCGCGATTATTTTGAAAAATTCTGATTTCAAAATTTTTTGATGAAGAAATAGTTGAATAATACTAAACTAGTGCTCCAGTGTTAGAAAAAAAATATAGGATGACTGTAGTCGGAGAAAATTTAGAATTGAACTAAGCTTCCACCATGAAACTTCTTATGAAATATGTATTACAGTTATAAATTTGGAATATTACTTAGAAACATTTTCTTAACTAATTCGCCATTTTCGAACAAAATTTTCAGCTCCTGCAAAAATTGGTGATTCATGCCAACGCGATTGCAAGCCGCCATTACTTTGCCGCGACGGAAAATGCGAATGCTGGGGCGGAAGCATCGTTGATGGAAAATGCGTTGTCCGTGAGTTGAACAAAACGAACAGCAATCACGATTCGACAATTGTTTAACAATTCAGCATGTCCAGCTGGTCAGCAGCTGTACGGCGTTGAATGCACTAGAGTTGCGCATTACATGCAGCCGTGCGAGAAAGATAGCCAGTAGGGAATGATTCGAATTTCGAAATTCCACACAATATGAGCGTTCAGATGTGTCGATCCATTCAACGCATGCATCGCCGGTACATGCCAATGTGCTCCTGGAACAACGCGTGACACCGCTAGGGGATTCTGCTATGCAGGTTTGGCTCCCCCCCCCCCACATCAAAACCACCTTTCCTATTTAAAATCAATTGTCGAGAAAACGTTCTGCATTTCCAAACAGAAACATTTCATATGTGCATGTCAAACATCGAGCCTGAGAAAAGCGACATTTTTTATTCAAAGGAAACAAAGATTGCAAAAAACACCGTAGTCATGATGAATAATGGGCGCTGAAGCCCAAACATGCTACATACATACGTTTATGAAAGAAAATGGTGAACATCGTTGTGATGAATGACCGCCGACACGGCTTATGAAGTACAGTAACCTTGATTAAAAGGAACTGGTATTGTTATGAATTGTTACTAGGCACAATTCAAGACTGGTTGCTTTTCAAAATAAATTAAATGTCGATGAATCGAGTTTTAAAAGAATTAATTTGATTGGAAACTGAAATTTCGAATATTCAAAATTCTGGAATTTCCTTATTATCATTTCAAGACTCCACAATTTAAAGTTTCCCTGAATTACCGAACAACATTTGTTGATGACAGAAAAAATCCTTTGGATTATCTTGATTCCATTCATTTCCAAAATATCACCCCCCCCCCCAACGCTCATTCAAACAATTTAATTTGATTGATCACCGCAGTAATATCGCTCGTGCTGGTTCAAATTTCTCGTCACTAAAAAAAATGAAACTTGCTGACAATAAATCGGCCCCCACACATAAATCATAAGTTTAGTATGCCCGGATGGTATGCATCCACGTCAAACATGCCGCCGTCTGTTCATCAACGATATTGATATGCTTGAAAACGCCGCCAACACAGATAGCTGCCCGTTGGGATACCGTTGTGTTACATATGGTAGCCCGTATGTCGGACACTGCTGTCGGCTGCGTTGCCCATATGGGGAGCCGGATTTGAGGTCAGTGTTTGCAGTGTTCGCACCCCATCCCTCTCTCTCTTTTTTCAATCCACATTGGTTGTCAACCGACCATTTTTGACGTTTTTGCAGCCAGTCGTGCGACGCCGGCGCATCACCCGACTCCAAATGCCGTCCACTGACTCACTTCTGTTTTACTATTAGCGAACCGGGGTAGGCACAACAGCCGCGCGCGCTGCTGTTTTTTTGTTGATAAATGAGCGGGTTGTCCATTTTTTTTTCTGGCTGTGTTCAGATGGAAATCGTCGCTGTGCTGCCCGCGACCATGTCGAGACCCGACGCCGCTTTATGTTAATGGACAATGCCTCTCAATTGCGCATAGGGGAGACCCATGTCAAATCGACCAACAGGTGCCCGAGTGTCGAGCGACATTTTGAATTTGAAAATCGTTGTATTTAAATTTCAGTGTGAGGGGGGCATCACAATGTCATGCAATCTGGGAACCTGTCAATGTAAATTAGGCTACCATGAGGTATTGAAAACCCATCAGAACATTCTTAATAGGGCTAGTCGATTCAGAATAATGATGATAGATTCCCGACATGCACAAAGGATTGTTCCCTAGAGGAGGTTGCCAGTACCGATAGATGTCTGGCAAAAACCCAACTCGGCAACCGTTGCTTCTCTAATAAGCAGTGCCCTAGTTTTGCTGAATGCCGATTCGGTGTATGCCAATGTTTATGTGGATATAAAAAAGTCAAGGTTTTGCCCATAATAATTATACATAACTGTATGCGCTATCTATTCATTCAGGATAATCTTCTTGGCGTGCGCTGCACTAATCCAGATGATCCGCTAAGTCTTTCAACAATTCTAGACGGCGTCGGGCAGTTCTTCGGTAACCGACGTGGAAATTAGGAACCATTCGCACATTATTTATATAATTATTATCCAGAAAAAAATCTCCGTTTCGGGTTGTTACGTTTTTTTCCGTCATGTCGTGATTGTAAATAAATGAAATTGTTGAAAACGAGCAACTGTTTCATCTTCTTCAGCTTCACGCATAAACAAAAGCGGTTGTCAACAAAAAAATGTGAAGAAAATTTAATTATTCCAGTATTCTCGAAATTTGATATGCTGATGAAATTGTGCGCGTTTTTCACGAACATGTATAGTTTGAAGATAATTGGTTTCGAGCAATTCATTGAAAGTTTTGAGCCTTTTTCTATATTCAATAGCTGTTTGTGTAGGCTAGACTGAAAAGGAGAAGCTAGAATTGTTTTTTTTTTTTTGAGAAAAATGTTTTGAAGGAAACGAATGGTAATTGATTCAAGTTAAAAAAAAAACACAGGAATTACTAAAAGAAAAAACGCTTCAATTAAGGAAGGATTTTCTTTATAAGACTCAAAGTCTCCTTACGGAATCAAAATATCAGTGAACATTGAAAGATGATGTTTACGGTCTTCATTAAAACGACGCAACTCACAAATCTATATTAATTGGAAGCCATAATCTTCTAGGAATAAATTGCAGCTGCACGAAATGTACTATTAGTATTACATTACCATGTACGAATACATATTGTGAATATAATATTCTCAATGCTTCTTTATCCTCCTCCACGAAACTCGATACCTTCACTTAAAAAAAGCGCTGAACGCCACGGCATACATCCTTTCGCATTCCAATCTTTTTCAAACAGTCTCAAATTGAGTTGAGATTGTATTAAGTCGGTGAAGTGGTACTTTGAAAATGGATAGGAAACTCCATTTCTCGAGTGGTGACTTCTCTTTTCATCTCATGTATGTGTGTTTCCTTCATTCATTCGAACGCAAGTTTTTTTAAACAAATTTCAAATCATTTTATTCAGCACCATGGTATTATTGTTAAAGTGTTGGTATTATATTATGTGGTTTTGTTTTGGATTGGCAGCAGTAGATGTCAACAAAAGCTTCTTGCATTACGAGCCCCCTCAGCGCAAAATTTCAACAAAATCAACCCTAGTTATCCGTTGCCTACATTACTACCGTGGTAGTATCGAACAATTACATAAGTTCAAGTTAATATTGGAGATTATTTTGGTTGAGTGGTCTGACAATACAATAAGGTGAAAATTGATCCACTACTACTACACACGAAACGTACAAGTAGGAGAAGATTATGAACACGAAATGACAAAAAGCTGTAGGGGTGCGAAAACAAAAAGAAATCTGTTGTTGAGCGTGAATTTTTGAGACAATGTGAAAATTTGGGTGTTGGTTGGTGAATGGGACTCTTGATGAATTTAGAAGCATTTGCGGTGGACAATCGATGGGCCGGACTCGTCGTATTCCTGCTTGGAGATCCACATCTGCTGGAAGGTGGAGAGGGAAGCGAGGATGGATCCTCCGATCCAGACGGAGTATTTGCGCTCTGGTGGAGCGATGATCTTGATCTTCATGGTGCTGAAAGAAATGAAACATTTGGTTTCGCTTCCGATTATTCCGCTTGTTACCTTGGGGCGAGAGCGGTGATCTCCTTCTGCATGCGATCAGCAATTCCTGGGTACATGGTGGTTCCTCCGGAAAGGACGGTGTTGGCGTACAAGTCCTTACGGATGTCAATATCGCACTTCATGATCGAGTTGTAAGAAGTCTCGTGGATTCCGGCAGATTCCATACCCAAGAAGGATGGCTAGAAATTATGATTTTAATTGAGATTGATGTGTTGACAATTTTCTCTACCTGGAAGAGGGCCTCTGGGCAACGGAAGCGCTCGTTTCCGACGGTGATGACCTGTCCGTCAGGAAGTTCATAGGACTTCTCGAGAGACGACGACGAGGCGGCGGTGGCCATTTCTTGTTCGAAGTCAAGAGCGACGTAGCAGAGCTTCTCCTTGATGTCGCGAACGATTTCACGTTCAGCGGTGGTGGTGAACGAGTAACCACGCTCAGTGAGGATCTTCATCAAGTAATCAGTAAGATCACGTCCGGCCAAGTCGAGACGGAGGATGGCGTGTGGGAGAGCGTATCCTTCGTAGATTGGGACGGTGTGGGTAACACCATCTCCGGAGTCAAGAACGACACCAGTGGTACGTCCGGAAGCGTAGAGCGAGAGGACGGCCTGGATGGCGACGTACATGGCTGGGGTGTTGAAGGTCTCGAACATGATTTGGGTCATCTTTTCTCTGTTAGCCTTTGGGTTAAGTGGAGCCTCAGTAAGAAGGACTGGGTGTTCCTCTGGAGCGACACGAAGCTCGTTGTAGAAGGTGTGATGCCAGATCTTCTCCATGTCATCCCAGTTGGTGACGATACCGTGCTCGATTGGGTACTTCAGGGTGAGGATACCTCTCTTGGATTGAGCCTCATCTCCGACGTACGAATCTTTTTGTCCCATACCGACCATGACACCTTGATGACGTGGGCGTCCGACGATAGATGGGAAGACGGCGCGTGGAGCGTCATCTCCGGCGAATCCGGCCTGTAAAACGTCGCGATGCACAAATGGTCAATTTTTTGGGAATACACATTTGACGGAACGCAATGAACTTCACCCACATATTAATGTTTGCATTCAATCTTCTCTCGCTGCCCTCGCGGGCCCGAAGTTAAAAGAAAGAGCAGAGCAAACAACGGTTCTTTCACGGTTCAATGCAAAAATTTTGTCAAGGCATAAACCGTGCCTCGTCCCCGCCCGACCGTTCTCCGAGATTGCGCATATATACGCGCTCAAACGCATTTATATATTTATTCCTATCAATCAATGATGAGGGACGCCGCGGCCTTGACAGGAGTGAGCGACCCTCACTTGAGATTTGAATCGGGACTCATAATAGAATGGACGGTGGCGGGAAGGACGATTCGAATTTCTGTGCGAATTTACTATCAAAACTAGAGAACATTTTCGATTCAAAATCGTTTGAAAGGGGGATTATGGAAATGTGTCATCGCAAAAATTTGAATTTCGTAACACTTTTGAATTTTATGATGAAATTTATTTGAAAAAAAAAAGAAATTTTTGCTGGAATTTTTTGAAGCATTGCTTAAATTGGACAATAATATAAAAAGAGAAATTTGAATACCTTGCACATTCCGGATCCATTGTCCACAACAAGAGCGGCAACCTCGTCGTCACACATCGTTTCAATTCAAAGTGTTCTACTGCTGGTGAGGCTAGTAAAAGGGGGCTAGTGCACAATTTCCCTCCACTCCCTCGCTTATATACCGGGACACGCGACGCGTCCGCGCCGCGGCTCTGCCAATGGCCCGCCGCGCGCCGGCCCGACCCGCGACTCCGCCCACTTTTTTTGGTGTCCGTTTTTTTTATGCGAGCGTGTCTCTCCGTGTTTTCTGTGTGTGTGTGTGTGTGTGGTGAGAGTGTGTGCGAGCGCCCCCCGCCATCGCGCCCCGCTTTCGCCCCATCTTCCTCATTGTCGACGCTGTTTCGTTCGCGTTTTTTCTCCCCCCCCCCAATGCGTCCCCTTACGATGCGGACCCATTCGATTGTTACGGTGGTTGACATGAAACGGAGAAGACATGACGCGTGGGTTGTTCGTCTTTGAGGCGAGAAGAGGAAAATTTTGGGGCTGGCTGAGGAAAAAGACAAGGAGGATCGCTTCGACGCGAATACAATTCCAGACCTTCTCGCCCATATTTGGAAATGTACGATCAAAGAATCAAATTGTTTACACCGCGGAAATAGACGATTCGCCGGGGGGAAAAACCACAATGTTCTCGATGTTCGTGTTCATGAGAAATTAGGCCTATTCATAAGCGTATGCATAGGCAATTTGTCACTCTGCGACCACAGATTTCTTAAGAATGTTTATCGACCATTAATCCCTGGCAAACAATATCAGATTAAAGACAAATTCGAGGAACAGCGATTTTAGACAACCAATTGTATGAGGGGCTTCCTTGAGATGACGTCGTGAAAAACAAAAAAACTTGAATCGAAATTCTGGCAATTATATGCTTAATTCTTTACACCTGATGTTGATGTATTTTTTAAAAGCAAGCTCAAGCAAGTTTTCCACAGTTCTCCAAGGCCGTCGCAATTTTCCCATATATGACATCATTACTCGACGGATTACAGTAATCTTGCGCAATTCAAGACACTTTTTCCTGTCCACCGAACCCCACCGCCAATGTCGTGCCAACAACTTTCGCTGCCTGGCGTAAACGAGGCAAAGGGAGGATGAGGGCAGCACAACTCGCGAAACAATGTGCCGCTTTCAATATTATATCTATCAATTGTTTCTCCGAAATGAGTGGTGATGAGTGCGCCGTTTTGTTACAGCGGCTCGTCTATCTCTTTACCTCTCGCCTGCTGCAAACGACGGCGAGCATTGCGTTTTTGCGGGGGAGATCTGATCTGGTCGTGGCCAAGCACCAAACGGCAAAAAGCGCATTATTTTTTTTCCCCTGCACTGACCCCAAATTTCTCAGAAGGGGTGATTGATCTCGACGCGACGAGGAATGCGCGAATCACTATAAATTGTATGATTTATCAGGAATTGTTCGTCATAATTGTTTTGGCAACACAAAAGAAAAACGTTTTTTTTTTGTTTCATGGAACACCGCCAAATGTCAATAAAATGAATCAGCCATTTTGTTGTTTCAAAAGAAGAAAAAAGCATTTGTTCCGAGTGGAAATAAAAAAATGGAACGCGCATGCATTTTCAAGCAAAAGGTTTCCGTCATTGTTGCTGATGTTTCCAACGAAAATTATAAATTGACTACATGTAAATGTTCCTCGGATAAAAAAAAAAGGGGAACAAGTGGTTTGTACTCAAGAAGGAGTGGATTGTACTTTGGTGTGACTTAATTACATTGCAATTATTTATAATATATTTAGATGTGGTTAGGATTATGAGAATAATGGGATTTTAAGTGGATATGAACCCCCAAATTCTTCTTAATTCTTGTTGGGAAGTTTGAAACAAATTGTCGGGGACAAAAGGAAGTTTTAATAAGATTTAGACCGCTCAGGATTTTTTTTAACTTGGAGAAATTATTTTTTTAAATGTGCTATACTTGGTCAAGGACGTTAATATTTCTTGCCCAACATTATTTTTAAGACGTGCGGTAATCATAAAATGCCTTGCAATTCACTGTCTCATTCCTATTTTTAGAATTCTCTATCATCGACATCTCCATAACATCTTTTTTTTTGCAGATTTTGAACGTTGAACCCTGATTCATTGCCAGTCTTGTGCCAATATCGCGATATTGTCATTTTCTTTTCGTAGAATTTGTCGCCTGGTGGGGGCAATAAATTGAATCCATATGTATTTCAGGAATTTTATTTTTTCTTCATGTGATCTTTAATTGAATTCTCGCCATCGCGACAATATGATGTTCAAGGTACAACGATTTGGAATCGTCACATTTTCGGAAAATCCAACGCTTCGAATTTGGACCACCAACTATTAAAATGTGTGTATTTTTGCTAAGCAAATATTTGCCAATGAACTTGATACATTTGAATCAATTCGGTGAATTGTGATCGCTTAGGCCCCACCTGTTTTTATAAAGTAACTGTTTCATCCTTGGTGACCTTTGTGAGAAAAAGATGAATGTGTTTCGAATTGGTTGATTCAAAACATGTGTGGGGATTGAAGGGGGGTCATTCATTTTCCCGTCGCCGCCGCGGCAGCCAATCCAATTTTCAATGTTTTCCTTCATGATGGCCAATGTGATTCCAGGAATCGGCGCTCTCGACGGACTCCACCATCGTTCACTCATTGATGCATCTCGATCTATCTGTTTGCCAATGTGTAATGCTCTTGTTTTGCTTTGCCACTTCTTTTCCCGCGATGCCTTCTCTTCCCATGGCCCTCGCATTTAATCTTCTTCATTACATTTTTTTCTCTCTGCTGCCCTGCGGGAGCCAAGTCGCCCCATCACTGCGCTGCTGTTGCTGCATTGCTCGGCGCGTGTTGGCGCGTAGTAAGAATCGGCCCGGATTCCCTCCTCGATTTTTCCCCGCATCACCCGCGAGAGAAGTGATGAAATGCGACTGAAGAGTGTTATAATAATGAGACTTGTTGTAAGGATGCGATTCGTGCCAACTGCGCTATTTCCAATGAGCATTGGCATCCTTGCAAAAGGGATCGGGATATCAGTGTCTTGAACTCCACGCGGGGGGTAGCGATCGACTGGGAAGAAAAAGAAAAACAACATAAATAAAGGGGACTCAGTGATTTCAATAATGATCAAAAGGATCAAGATGTGATTCCGGGATTACCACAACCTAGATTGTCTGATCTTCGTTGCAATTAAGTTGACTGGAAGTTACTCTTTGATGAATTTAACCTCACAAAAATCAAAAAAACTAGGTCAATATAAATAAAAAAAACAGACAATGGTCTTCATACGAAAAATTCCCCTTGGAACCCTCTAAAAAGTTAAACATTTTCTGAAAAAAATTTAACTAACTAGCTAATAGAATTGACCGCCAAAAAAGCGAACTAATTAACCGCACTTTAAAACTTCAATTTTTAGAATTTTCGAATATCGTCTTAGGTAAATGAAGAAAGAATATTTTCACTTATTGAAACTCAATGAATTTATAACAAATTTTAAAGTCTTTTAAGATTTCCTTAAACGTAATGAGCAAATTCTAAATTATATTATGACATCTAATAATGCTAAATTAACGTTCATTGAGAAAAATCTAAAATATCATAGATACACGTTAGTCTCTCAAGGAACCTTTAAAATCTCTTTGATTCGGTTAAGCTAAAAGAAAACAAATATAACTACCCGAATCAAGAAATAGTGATTTTCAAATAAATTCTGCTGTATTGTCGAAATTTCAAAAAAAGTGAATAATTTTATAAGACAATTCACTTGTGGTTTTTGTTTTTCTTTAAAAAAAACGACGATGCTAATACTCTTCCTCTCCGACATATTTAAACAGCCTGGAAACTCGGCACATTGTATTTAAGACGACCGTTGTCATATTATCTTGTATTTGTATTTGTACTAAAAGAACACATATGTCAACTAAGTTTGTGACACGTAGAAAACCCACGTAAGTAGTTGGTAAAGTTGAGTGGGGCTTGGAAACACGAACATATAAAATTGTGAAGCAACACAAATTATTATTTTTTTTTCTTCATAAATTAATTTAAACTGCCCATTATTTTCAATATAGGTTTCGTAATATCCAATGATATTTTAAAAATTCCAAAGTCCAGAAATCTCCAGATGTGATCGCCATCTGCATTTACACTCGATCGACGCTGCAGGTGTGACCGGCCGATCGACCACCGTGACTTTAAAACGCGGCCGATGATTTTGCGAGTTGAATAAGTCGATAATTGCTCGCGAATTGTGACTTTCAATTTTGTTTCAAGGCTTTATTCACCAATCAAAATTTACATAAATAAGGTACATGAAAGAAGAAAATGCGGGGGGCTAAGTATTTATGGAATGGAATGAAACTCAAACAAGGGTACACGCAATTCGTTCAATTAATTTGGTTTTTCGAGAATATCTTGATATTGATTTGGAATGATTTGACTAGTCCAGACATGATTAACCGTGCAATGAAATGACTAGATAGGATAGGATTGTTTTCGGGAGAATTGGATGTGAATGGATCAATCAATGCAAAGATACATTATCGTTTTCCCTTATAGCTGATAAATTCCCCGTAATTGGGCAAACGTTGCCAAATTTCAGAATATCGTTGACTGTTGATGGAGCTTTTTAACGCTCATCGTTCGACGATGATGTTGAACGCATCCAAACGAAAGGAGATCGCGGAAGCAGCGACGAAAATCGCCATTATACATTGTATAAATAATCGGGTTCAAAACCTGCAAAAATCAAAAATTAACAATAAAATTGATTGAATTTGTCGAATCCCTGCATACCGAATTTGAGTATCCCAGCCAAAGGAAAAACTCGGAAATAACTTGGTACACTTTTGATTCAACCACTTCAACGGTTATGAACACTTCGACAAGGTACATAATGAAGAATGGCATCCAGCAAATGATGAATCCAAGTACAACAATTCCAATAGTTTTGAGAGCTTTTCGTTCTCTCAAGTACACCATTTTCTCTTTTGATCCACGCACGGCTTTGCCAGGTCCATTTGTTTGATAGTGCTCGTGAGCCTATATATAATATACATGCATATATATATATATATATATATAATAACAAGAGGAGACTACGCTTAATATAATACCTTCATCAGAAGATTGCTTGGTTGCAGACGCGAATTCTGTTGTCGCGCACGTTTGCTCAATGACGGCGCAACGCCGACTTCGGTGTTTTTGCGTATAGGCGTCTCCTGAAAAATGTTGAGAAATTCTTCGAGCAATGATCATTGTAGTAGTAGTACCACGCTGTTGACAATATCGGCCAATGAATGACATTCGCGCTCCATTGAGTTTTTGCTTCGCCGCTGTGAGCCATTCGGCGTGTTTGTCTCGTTCACAAGAGATGCGGAAATCTGAAAATAGAACGCTCAAATGGGTTCTCCGCCATTTCTCACTTTTTTCCAAACATTACGTACGTTACAAGTGGTATTTGCTTCCAAACTATCGCCGTTCGGCGGCGAATCCTCGCAATCAGTTGAATCGAACCGCTCTTGGCCGGGCCGCAGTGAGTTCTCGGATCGGCTGAAACAATTGTAGTTAACCCCTCTGCTCAAAATTTGCAAATCTTTTACTTTGTGTATTCCATCGGTCTCACTGAATAATTGACTCGACCACAATTGTGATTGACTTGGACCCTGGTCCGCGAGTGAGGTGCGCTGGCGGTCCTGTCAATTATTCATTTCAATGTTGTTTGAATGGGCCCAACTTAGTTAATGCATACATTTATTGAAATGTCCGGGGTTTCTTATTCGTTGAGACCCCCCCCCACTCACTTTTCAACTTTTGGTCAAACAAAAATGGACAATGACGTCAATTCGAATTTACCTCAAATTATTGCGATGATTTTTCTGTTGGGTTTTCGCCAATCGATTGCTAAGGCGACACGTTCCCACGGATTTTCGCATCAATGCCTCGCGTTCAGAAGCCACTCGGAAAATTTTGAAATACACGAAAAGCATCACCTAAATTGACATCATCATAAATGGTTTTGGTGATTGATTCTAACGAATAAGGGAAGGTAAAAGCTTCCTAAAGCACTGTAAATTCGATAGTATACTGATGGTGAATACCCGCAACGAAAATCAGGATTCATTGTATCATTTGCCTTAAAAGAAAATGATAAAATTTGATGAGAGGTGAAAGTTTGGAGATACCTTAAATTGAGCATCGGTGAATAGATTCCAGCTAGGAATTATCCATGGTGGGCTGCACACGATGAACGAAAGCAGCCACACTGAAGAAAGCAGGCCGGCAGCCATTTTTCGAGATCTGAAAATTTTGCAAACGTCTGGAATTGCATCGCTGACCCCCATTTAAATTGGATGCTTGTTGGCGAAAGATTGTGTCGATACTATTCGGATTTGGTGTGCCGCGGGGGGGGGGACCACGTTTACCGCTCTTTTGTCCAACATAATGCACTTCTCTTATTATGTTACACATGTGTGTCGTTTTTCCCATTTTATTCTCGTTATGTAAATGATTTCTTCTTTTTTCCTTATACTATCTACTTTTTTTGATGCTCTCGTTTCTAATTTGAAACACGATATGTCAAATTAGTCTAATTGGGCCCGCCACGCTGCTTCTGCATCGTCAGAGTCCACGAAAAATGTGATTACATCGACTTTCACGCATGATCAATATATGGTAACGAACTTACCTAGTGCGCGGATATTTCAGAGGTGAAGTAATTGCGAAATAGCGATCCAAACTGATAATGCAAAGATTTAAAATGCTTGCTGTGCAGAGAAGGACGTCAGAAGTTGCCCACATTCGGCATAGGAATCTCCCTAAAAAAATTTTATTTATCAATTTTCCAACGGTGAGCCCTACCAAGAGGCCATCTATGGTTATGCAGGAGGTCTAGCAATGACATTGGCATTACGACAAGTCCCACAAGAAGATCTAAACAAGGCTAATATCAAATTGTAAAGGGATTTGACCCACCTGCAGTTGCCAAAGATGTCAATAGAATATTGGTAAATGTCCGCATTCGTTTATAAACAAATACTGATAGAACAACCAGCACATTTCCAAAAATGGTTAATAATATAAGCATAACCTGAAAGTTAATCGGACTTGTTCTCATTTCCTCTAAGTCTCATTTATTAAATTTTTCTCTCTCATGATGGAACGACAGATTTTCGATGCTCAAACACTCAGTTTTCCTCTATCTCACATTGAAATTTGAGGCAAAAAAAGAAATGGGCAGTTGTCGCTTCATTTTTGAGCATATAAATGTTGGAATGCTTGGCACATTTGTCTTAAATCTTACTATATACATATATATGAAATGTGAGAGATTTGGCCTAATTAATCAAACCGCACGACACTCAGTAGAAGTTTAGACGGAAGGCACGTTTCGCAGAATCTCTTCTAATTTAACATGTCATGTTTCCATATGCATATTGGATAGATTTTAATCCGGATTTGTACACGCTAGCTTCCGGCTAGTAACAATTAATAATATGACGGTGAAAGAAAGCAAAATGACTAACAACCTAGGGATTCACTGTGTTTTCTTTGTTTGGATTCTCATCATATTTATTACAACACTAGGAAAAGTCTTACCAGAAACAGTGCGATGAACACATCATGCAGTCCCAGACATAATTTAACCGGTATGAATTCGGACAGTGATCCGCTGAGGGTGTCGACGGCCAATGGCGGCTCCGGCATTAGTGTAGTCGATGATGGTGTCTCGGCAGTCGGTGGTCCCAAGCTCGACCAGAGTGAACCTCCCAGCGCTGCCTTAAAAAAAAGATAATGATAATCGTCTCATGTGTTCTTCTTGGAAGTAATGAAACACAAAAAAGGAATTGAAAAAAAAAACGAAGTTGGTGCGTATTTAGGAAGTGCATACCACCTCTTTTTTTCCGGAAACATTCATTAAGTGTAGAGACAACAAGAAAATTGGGTTTAGTCGTCTTCAATTCAACATTTTTTGTTCTCGCAACGAGCAAGAAAATTGTTGACGTTCGGGAAAATCACACTCATAATTGGTGGTTTAAAAATTGGCCAAAGTTTCATGCAGAAATTTAAAACAAATTGCCGGCCAGTTGTCGCAAACTGAACGGGGGCAGTGCTCAATGGCTCGGATTAGGAAAGTTTTGGAAAATGAGAATCGCAAAAAAACATACCTGGATATAAATTAATACACCCCACGCCATTACTATGGTTTCAAATGATTGCTCGCCGCTTAGATTGCGGGAATACTTAGCCATGAGTATTAGTTACCGACATATTTTAATAGGTCGCTCACTTAATGTCTCGTATAACTTTTGAGTGTGGAAATTAGGCAGAAGAAGCGTTTCTCGTGTGTGTTTTTTTTTCGCCTCACTCAGCGCGTGTGAGCCCCTCACCAGCGTTTGTCGGAAGTGGGTGGAGCATGGTGTGCTTTCAAGCTATGCTGGAGCAATGCTGAACCCATTATAATATATTTTACGCTTGCAATCACACAAACATTGCTCGACGAGCAAAAAAAACTCTCGAAACATTGTGGTACGATGATGGATGTAGGGCCCCCCCTTTTTTCATTTGATTCCTTATTGTTTCATAGAACGGCGGAAGCACAGCTAAATAGGAAAAAAGGCAAAAAAAACGGAAAATTGGAAATAAATTAGCGGCACAACAAAAACAGAAAATTAAACTAGTAGAAGCTCCTTTTTTTTGTCGCAAAAGAAACCTTACATTCAGTAGAAGCGCAAAAAAAGAACCCGGGAGAAAAAAGAAGAAGCTCGAAGAATTGGTTGAAGTTTGAAGTATGAAGTCATTGAAATGAATCGACCGGAAGTTTGGTATTTGACGCATTTGCTGTTGCAAAGATTTCGCTTTCTGTGCCAAGAAGCGAAATTCGTTAAAATGATAGCAATGGGCTCAAAGGGGGGGGGGAGCACCATTTACGATGTCAATTTCAAAGAAATTGAATATTTTTATGACTATACAAAGTAGTGGGTGGGGAGGACAATTTTCAAAAGGTTCGCGAATATATGACCTTCTCTCAACAATTTTCGTTGGAACGCGAAAATTGGATGAATGTAGCGAGGGAGCATCACATCGCGCATTTTAGCTCTCAAAAGTCAAGTCCTAGACATGACCGTACCATTTTTTAAATCTCGAATGGGTATGTAACATGTTTCTAGACAACGAGCCGAAGTCATGGCTCCCATAAATACTGAACAAGCATTGAAAGTTGAATGCTGTGGTCCACGGCCAACGAATTTCATTTAGAACCTTAAACATTTTTTGATAGTTCAATTTCACTGTAGAATTAAATACGTGAAAATTCGCAAACTTTCAAAGTTCATTAAATGTCTACGAGATTTGTTCCGGAAGTTTGATATAACGCGGAAATTTTTTCAACATAATTCGTATGATATACAACGTGTGCATGCACCGCGCAGTAGGGCATTTCCTAATTAGTCAGAGAGCTGCCTAACGAAATTAGCCATTTCCAGCAGAAACACATTGTTTTTATTGACTAGAGACAAAAAAAATGTATTTCGCGTTACAGTAACCGCTTTTGTTTGTTCAAAATTTGAAAAATCGCAGCAAAGTGATGAGGCATTTCCGGTAGAGCACTAAAAATAACATATTCTTTTTAATTTCCGGTTCCACCGATAAAAAAAAAGAATGAGAATGTTGAAATTGTAGTATGCAACGATTGAGGGACTGGTTAATTGAATTATATTCAGCAGAATTCATATTACTCACCATAGACAGATGGTGGGAGTATGATTAGATGGTGCCTCAAACCAGAAATTCGCCAGATCCTCCAATTTTATCAAGGGTTTGATTCTAATCGTTTCGTCGGAAACCTGAAAACTTGAATATGAATTTTTTTGAGTTGCTTTGGGGACGGCGTATGTTAATTAATTGAACAGAACGTGACATGATGACATGTTTCTGGAAGAAGAAGGAGATGGGGGGAAAAAATGCTCGCGTCCCTCAACGTGTGAAAATCGCCTTTCTTTTTATATTCAGGAATTCCTTTTTTCCATCGGTAATTTTGGTATTATCAATGGTAGGGAGACAATACAATAAGAAAGTGACTAATATTTGATTAATTCTCGCGAAAGCACCAGACCAATAAATTGAAGGAAACTATTGAATGTCTGAAAATTCTAATTGTCTACATACATTCATCCATATTTGGCAAATCTCTATACCAATAATTCAACAACGAACGTCATATATACCGAAGCGAAGAGTTCGAGAAACCCTGCCCCGGGGGCAATAAATTATAAGAAATAAAAAATATAACTGAAATTGTCAAGCAGTTTCGCATCATGGTGGCACTGAATTTATATCCGTCCCGAAATTTGCGAAAAAAAAACCGGATCAATTTTGGCTGGATTTTTCAATGAAGATTATTATAAAAAATTGAGTAAAATAATGATATTACAATACGGATTAATAACATCATTGCGAGATCTAAATAGAATATTGTGTAATTATGAAAATGTCGATTATGACTACATAGAGGTCTAGGATACGGCTGAAAATCAGAAAGTCATTATATTTGGAAAACAAATTTTCAGTGGAATATATTGCTGAAAACACAGACAAATTTCGTGGTGTTGAACTTCTTGCCTGGCCTTGGGTTGGCTGAGTATCAACTGGAAAATTACAGTATACAGCAAAATGCCGCAATTTTTTTTATTTGGCGTCAAGAATTCAATTAGAACATGACCTTAATTATTTGAATTTCCAATAGTTGTCTGTCAGCGGCAATATTATTTGCAATTTTCCAATTAACTAAAATCGTTGCACGACGAATCAGGATATGATCCATGACCCACTTTCTGCAAATTATTTCAAAAAAAAAATGTTGTGCTCACCTTCTTAAAGTTTTTTAAAATGTCATATACTATATAATTATGATATACAGTCCTTTGAATGGCGCGATGCATTTATATATATATATATTTGTATAATCAAAAATTAATATAACAAAGTTTTGCGCTAGATGGAGTCAAATATAGAGATAGCAAATCTCTAATCTACTCATTCACATACACATCGTCAATCAACGACTTATCCGATTTGGATTAACGAAACGAGAATAATCCTGCCTAATCGATATCTCATAATAACTCAAGCAATGAGAAGGAAACAATTGAGGCAAAACGAGCACTTTATGAGCAGGAGCAGGCACGGCAACACGGTCAGGAAAAAAATTCCAATTTTAAGTGAAAACCATAGTGATGAGTGCATGTAAGGACAAACATTCAGGCAATGAATGAGCTCTGGCGGTTGGTTGTTTTCATAAAAACAATGATGATGAAAAACACTTGTGATTTTTTTTCGTATTGCAAAAACAAAACAAAGTTGAAACGTTTAATTGCAAAGGATTCGTATCTCGTTTTTTTCGAGCCTTCTTGAATGCAAAAGAGGCTCCCAAAAATAGGCGCCGATTGTACCATTGTTTGAAAATGCTCACTAATCACCGTGTTTTTGCGAGCTAGGTCATTTAGCTATTTTCTAGTTTTATGAATGCTTGGAAAGTGTTGGTTACAGAAATGTTCAAGATTGAATTGAATGGGCAAAGTGAGAAGCAGAATGACGTCTAGCACCAATTTGGAATGCCCTTTCCTTTTGTGGCAATTCGAAAATCATTAATACAAACATCACTACAGTAATACAATCCATTCAAGAATAATGCTGAACTTTAAGCCTGAACGACCAAATAGGTACATGTGTAAACAAACTGTAATTTAAGTGAAAATTAGAGTTTGTTTAAAATTTAATATTTCCATTTTTTAAGCTTTTTTCGAAAATTATTTTAAAGAGTGATCTCTTGCAAAAAAACCTGAAATTCTTTGCATTTTTATAATTCTCGATTTTATTCATCTAGTGCTCTGAAGACAGTACGATTTTGATTTATTTTTTGTCTGACTCGCGAATATCTCTGAGGTCTCCAACTTATCACCGTCCTCGAATTTCAATGTCTTCTTGTTTAAGTGAACACCAAATGAGAATCATCGGACCCGACGAAGCAAACTCAGTGTTAACAATTTTTGAAAGCTAAACGAGACAAACCGGATGTTGATGGCACGAGGCCAACTGAGCAATGATTGCAAGTCTTTTTTAGGCAAGAAGACGAAGCGCCAAAAAAAAGTTGAGAGAGTCGAGCATCAGAATATGGAAATGGAGAAGAAGATGCTGAACAAGAATGAGCTCAAGAAGCAAGAGAGTTGACGACAAAAAAACGGATAAAGAGATGACAAATGCAAAAAAAGGCAACACTCGCCGAGCTGTTTAGGTTGGCGAAATCAGTAAGCGCCTAATTTTGCGCCGCCGGCTCCATCTCGAATTGAAGAACATGTCAAATGTTGACGACGATTTTTTTTTCTTGTGTGTATGTGGGCACCAAAAAATTTTGAGGAAAAAAAAACGATTTGTTACAAATTTGAACCATGACAAAATAATAACAAACAAGAAGGGTTTCAATTTTGTCGTATGTCGTCGGACATTCTGGAATATAGAGAGAAACGCGGGACACACACACACATACGCACACAGCCGACCAAGCTAAGAAAAACATATTATTGTTAATTCAATTTATTTCGCACCACATGGGCAAGATAAAGGTTTTTCTACTACGCCAACCCTTCCATGGAGAAGAAATCAAACCTAGACGCGAACACTTCAAATCTCAAAAAACAGACGGGTGGGATTGAGGAAAAATTCAATTAACATTGAACATGTGTATTTAATTAGAGTCTGAACAAAAAAAAATAGCAAAATCAATAGGATTGAAATCTAATTGCCTTTCGGTTTTTTTTTTCGTCGTTGTTATTTCTTTGAGATTTTTGTTGTCGGAATTTCCTCCTCTCAAGGAATTTCAGCTAAGAAAAATGATGCAAGGTTTAAAATTTTTTTTCATATGATTCATTATTCGCCCTTTTCAAAAGCACTTTTGACACTTTGAGGTCATACACAGGTGGAAGAAAATCGTGTTTTTATTGATGTGAAAATCATCAAACTGCAATTACGGTTAACTAAAGTGTAAATATTCCAAAAAACCAGAATTTCTCGGAATTTCAGATTAAAAAAAAAACAAATTGTGGCTCATAGAGATGCTGACTGTTAAAATTCTCTACTTGTTTTCCCTTAAATCCAATTTTTTTAAATGATCATAACATTCTAAATTTGTCAGGGCCTAAGCTATAAAGATCAATTTCCGCCGAAAAATACATAATACCGTGGCAAAGAATCCCCCGAAATCTTGAAAATCTTCTCGAGCTGAAACTCATTTTTTTGCCAGTTGTTTCCTTTGCTATGAATAATTCATAAGTTGTGAAGTTGTGTATGTATATCCTGATCCATTCCCTAATTGGGACCGTTCGGAAAAACAGGAAGAAATGATGAAGAGGGTACCCACCCAAACGTCCGTTTCTAGTTTCAACATTTCCAAGACGGAATTGGTCTGGGCAGGAAGTGCTTAATGAGAAAAAAAAATAACAGTGAAGAAGGGCAATCCTCAGCTGAGGCTGCCTAATCTGTGACGTACTCAGTACGCACGCCCTGTGTATGTATTTGTGTGTAATGGAATAGAAGAAGCAAAAAAAACGAGGTCTTTGCATGTGTTGTAAAGACATGAAATAACAAAGTGATATAGATTAGAAGGGAGCAAACGCGTCAATTGAATCATTTTAGGAATCAGTGGTTGGTTGTTGTTTGTATGGAAAAAAAAGACGAAGACGAGGACGATGGGAAAGAAAGAAGGAAGACGAATAGAAGTCATTCGAGAAGAAAATAAGGGAAAATGAAAATGGTAGGTGAAGGGAAGGATGATGTTTGTAAATTTTACTACAAAAATTTACAATTATGATTCCGAACCAAAAAAAAGTTGTTCACTTCATATTTCATTCAAAAGCCAAGGAAATCTACGATTATTGCCCACACGCCTTTAAAATTGGTTTTCAATTCGTTTCCTTTAGTTTTTTATTGTTTTATGTGTAGGATTTCCTTCCTCACGGAAAATAAACCTTTCTTGTCCCCCCCCCCTTTTCCAAACTCGTAATTGACAACACTATATAAATCAAGAATAAAATTTGAAATTACGTTTTTTTTGGTGATGTTCGCTGTTCAAGCACGACACGCATATGCATAAAAAATGATTTTGAAGACGCATCAACTTTTGGTCGGAAGCTGAAGAGAGTGGGAAGAAATTTTGCTCCGATTTGAAACATTATGCAAAAAAATTGTGAGGTCAAAGTTTGAAATTTGTTCAATTCCTTCAAAACCCGCAATATAACAAAACAAATAATTATTATGAATACATAAATTTTGAATAAGTAGCAGTCCATTAATAGACAACTCATAAATACCTTCCAATAGATTGAAGAATATAATAATTGCGTTTTTAGAACTCATTAGATTAATGTAATGAGCTAACGAGAGTTTTCAGTTTTCATTAAAAATACGAAATGAAAAAAATACCACTGGAATCTCTGTGATAATATTTTCTTAAAATATCGGCTAGACAGCTGCTTCGTGCAAGAAAAGGACAGTATTGAATATCACCTATGATTGTCATATTTTTGAATAGAACGAAGGTGGATCGAAAAAAGTGCATCAATGAGTGAGCTCACATTTCAATTATTTTTAAAATTATACCAATAGAATGACGCATGAATACATTTTCAAAGAATTAATAACGTAGTTTTGTAGATTTTGCATAAAGAAAATTTCAAACTCGCGGAATAAATATTTATTCGAAAAATGGGATGATGATCAGCGTATCAAAAAAAAAGAAAAAGATGAAGCTGCAGACAAATATCGATTTTGATAATGTGGAGAAACGCTGGCCTGAGGATATTATAGCAATTTTTAATTTTTAAGATTTCAATATCGACATGAGCGTGAATTGTTGAAAGTGGAGCTTATGCGTAGAGTTCAAGTTTTCAACAGAAAACCTACAACAAATTAACTAAACACCATCCTCAAGTGCATCAATTTGTTTCACGCAATAGCAACATTAGAACATATTCACGTTATACGTCTCGTCGGCTAGCGAAAGTTCCTCAAAAATGCAAATCACCGCGGCCATCCAAACGCGGATAATTTTCTTTCATCGCTTGTATGTGTGTAGTGTGCAAATGCAGGAACATTGGATTGCAAATGAGAATTCATCGTTGTATTTGTGAATATTAATTCTTCTTGGTATTTCCAAACTTGACGAATGGCGACTCATTTAAATAATAGTAGTAGTAGCTAAACGTCATCGAGGCGAAACGCAGAAGCTAACAATCAACGCTGCGAACAGTGTAATCTGTCTAGAGCGGCCCTTCGCCGGAAATCAAATCAAATTCAAGAGCAAAAAGCCACCAAATTGATGTATTTCGCATTTTTTTTTACCAAAGTTTGCATAGCCCTTTGAACTTTAACGAAAAAAAAAATCAGTACACTTAATCAATCAATTTAGTATTTCAGGAGAGTTTTTTTGTGATGATGGGCAAAATTTTGCTTCAAATTGTTTTGCCTTACTTTTTTCACTCAAAATTAATTTGTGAATCAACAAATCTGTAACAAGAAGAAGGGAAATACCTAATTTCTTGAGACCACAATTTTCCTCAAAATTTATTCAATTATTTTTGTCATTTATGTTCAGCTGCTATTAAATAATAGTAATATCAAATAAGATTTTATTTTTTTTTTTTACAAATTAAAGCATTAATGGCTGGATAGTAGGTTTCTTTTTATGATTCATTGATAATAAATAAATAGTGGAAAATTGGACATTACTAATTAAGTGTTGAAATAATATTCTGCCAGAAACACCAGTTGGATTCTAATTCGACATTTTTTCAAATCAAAATCAATATCAATTACTCCACCATGAAGGAAAAACTCGAAATACCCTATGTATATTGAGAAAAAAAGTTTGAATCAGTTTTTTTTTGATTTCGCCATAATATGCACGAAAAAAACAAGACAATCGAACGATAATCTGACAACAATATTTTTATAAGAATTAGTTGCGGATTTTTTTTCATATTTGGATTGGTCTGTGCTCATTCAACTCTTCAATATTTGGAAAAAACCTTAAATTATTCAAATCGTGATCCTACTCACTCATTTAATTCGATTTGAAATTGTCGAATTTTTCAGCAAGTTTGTTGGTAACACAGACGCATTTAGCGAAATCTGCATGCGCAGTGGTATTTATATTTGTAGTGAAGCGGTAAAATTACAACGAGTTTGTGAATTTTAAATTGAAAAAAGAATTGAAAAAAAAAACGCAAAACCGGTGTCAAAAACATAAAAAATAGGGCGACAAGTGCTGAGGAACGCCTATATAACAAAGAGGTTGGTGGGATATAAAATTGATGAGCTCCGCGGTGTCACCATTTGGAATTGGTGGGAGGCACAAAAAAAGGGACGCCTCTCAGAACGTTTATAAATCAGATTTTTTTAAAATCGAGAAAAAAAAACTACGGAATTGCGCTGCGAGGGAGGGCACATTGCGACAGGAAAACTGCCTCGAAGCAGTCGAAGAAGAAGGAGGAAGAGTAGAAGAGAAAAAAGAATGAATGGAAACGAGGATGCTGCTGTCGAACACGAAGAAGAGCAGGGAAAAAAGAACTGCCCAAAATTGAATTGGTTTTCAAAGGCCACTTGATACTTTTTGGGTCCCTCCCCCCATCCATCTTCCTACTACAGCTCCATTATCGTCTTGCTTTTCAGCACCGCGAACATGTAGCTGGTTAATAAATAATTTGTGAACAACAGCACTTTCGAAAAAATCCCAACAAGCCCATTTGAATAAATCCGCAATTTTGCCCTACTTGAAACTTCTTCAGACCGCTCCAATGCCCATAGAAAGAAGAAAAATGACAACGCATATGCGAAAAGCAAAATGTTGCTACAGTATATCATAATTAATTTAATGGAAAAAAGTGTTGCCTTTTCTTTTTCAGGAAATATAACACACATTCATACATGTTTCATAAACATTCTCACATCCATTGTGCTTTATGATATTGGGTGTAAGGTTTCACGATTTCAGTCGTCTCCATTCTACGGAATAGGAAATGTGTTATATGCTGAATGTGTTTGTGAGTCAGAGAATGATTGAACCAACAGAAAAAAGAGTAGGAATCGCGGTAAAAGCACAACATCTCTTGGGAATATCGTATCACACAAAATAATCTATGTGCTCGCCTACCTGCGATTCAGCGCGATTCCTTTGAGATTGGCCGGAATGGAAACCATGAATAAGGCAAGTGAAGAAGGAATTGAATTGCCAAGCTTCTCTCCACTCCTTTTTCATTGAACAGTTTATTTATAAAATGAAAAATGCGGTTTTTTTTTCAACAAATCTCTTTTCTTCTATTATTATGAGTGGTTTGCTTATCTAAAAATTTCAATACCCTTAATTCAATTGAATGAATGAAGTGAAAAAAATGTTATAATGCCATGAGCCTTAGTAAAACATATAACATGGTAACAATATAGATAATGATGGTCAATTTAATGGTGTTTTGAGTTTTGTGAAAAAAAAAATCAAGATTCGGCTTAAAATCAATTAAAAACTTTAAAAACTTCAGGAAAATTGCATAAAAAAAAAACTAATTTTAACTATTTTCTTTTTCAGCATCATAAGATTAAAAAGATCTCGCTTTGCTTTTTTTATTTGGTTTGAAATAAATGTGAAATTTGAAATCTTAAAGATTAATGATCAACCATTATAACACAATCAAATTTTAAAATTGAAACATTAATGAAATTATTTTTAAAGCAATGATCTTGAATGAATTGTTAGTCATCTAATGTGCAATCATAATTTGCACAAAATGAAGGCTGATTGAATGAAAATTGTAAACTGAAAATGATGTTTAATGACCAAGATCGTACTATTGTATCGAATTAACAAATTGCAAGCAGCGTATCAAATATCGTTTAATATTATTGAAAAATACAAGACTTATTTGAAAGACTATCGTATCTTCACTATTAATTCAAAAAAAAAATGGAAATGTTTTTAAAAAAAATGAGGGATTTTTCAGAAACACTAGAATTTTATAAAGACGAACTTCAGACCCTTTATAAATGCGCGTCTTATACCAATGAATAAAGCCATTTGCAAAATAAAACAACGTAAGAGGATAAACACTGAAAACGATAATATTCGAATTTTTTGTTTTCTCGAGCAATCTTAAAAATAGATATACATAGCTGTTTGTTGAAAAAAATTCATATATAGACATTCGGCTCTCAAACTAAAATTTCCCATCTTCTTAAAGATTAGTCGGTTTAGAAATAGCATTTGTGAGGAAGGAAATTCGCGGGCGCGATTATGATACATATAAGGATGAGCGTAATGAAATGAAGGATTTTATAAGAAAATATGAGAGCACCTATATATCTATATATTCTAATTATGTGAATGCACATGGGAAATGTTGGTGTAAAATTTCCATAATCCTTGACACACCGTCTTTAATGTTTGCGGTGGCTTTTTGGCGTATCAATTTTATTAAAAGGTTTTGATTAATCATGCAGACGGCGAGGATGACAGCGAGGCACTGTCATCACAAATGTATGAAAAAGCTTTGGCATTTATGAATGGAATGTGTACTTTCGAAAATGAAAATATTAGTCTAATGGGGAGGGGATAGTCTAGACAAAATAGTTATTTCATGGTAAATACTATGGAAATTCTTGGAAATGACTTTGAGTCTGAGCCGGTAAAAAACCCATTAAAAATATGCAGATTTGAAGGAAAACTGGTTATAACTAAATGTTTTAAACCAAAAATTCCGAATCTGCGTAATACGTTATTTAAAGGTAATTACTCCTATCCTATATACATGGTTAGAAAAATTACGAAACAATTGTTACCCATGATTTTCAATTTATCTCGTATATATTGTCGGATTTTAGGCCGAAAAATACATGTAGCTTGCCGGGATAATTGGCAAAAGAAAGCATTCTACTGTCTTCTTTGTGCAAACACGATTTGACATTTTTAAATCAAAATTCAAATCATTCATTGGACACCATTCGAATATTAACAAAACATTCTGTTTATTAATAGAATAGTCACAATGGACCCACAAAAATTGTTTTATCGTGAATGAATGTATAAAAAATTTTCGAAAATTGATTGAATCCACTCGATTCTGAAAAGAACTATACTGAAAATATAAAACTTAAAATAAAACATTTCATTCAAAATATATAGCTAAGATTTATTTTTCACAGTTTTTTTTTTAGATTTCTGGCTTTTGGAACATTTTCTGGATATTAATGTTACAGAACCCCCCCCCCTTTCCAACCCCTTGCGGAATGCGCTTTTGCCGCCGCGTTAAAACGCATTACGCAATTGTGTGCATTTGCCGCGGTAGTCATTTTTTTATGAGCTACTTGGTCGCGGCCAAAAAATTTCATAATTTCTGCTCATTCATTGTCAAGCTTGTTTGTAAGTGTCAACGACGTTTCGGCACACACAAAAAAAGAAACCACTCTTTTTCCAGTTTCGACAACATTTTAGTGCGAACGGGTCGTTGGAACACACACACACATACACATTTGTAGAAGGGATTTTATGATGAAATCTCTGGAATTGGGATTATTTTGATCAAAATATTTTATTACGTTCTTTAGAGCCCCGAAATATGACGTTGAATGAAGCTCGATGAAATCGTGAGATCAATAAAATGCCCAAGTTTAAGGTGCACAATTATCGAACTCAATAAACGAGCATGTATACATCGTAAAAAAAAAACAAAATGAGCACTCGAAACGATTTCTTTTTGCAAATGTGAATCGCCATTAATGCGAAATTGTTCTCCGATTACGATTACGAATAAAATGAAAAATTTGAAGAATGAGAAAACCGATAGTGAAAATTACACATAGCAAATCAATTCCATGAATAGCATTATACGCATACAATAAATCTTGATAATCTTGAAATGAGAAGAAGAAAAAGACGGATTAATGCCCGATTTTCTGAAACTAGCAGTTCTCACGTTGCGCCGGAAATTTGAGAATTCCGAAAACATGGATATTTGAGAATGTGAACTTAATAAAATACATCAATTTTTTTAAACGAAATCAAACACTCCAAAATCATCAAAAATCTTAGTTGTAAACATTTTAAAGTTCGCTCTAAAGCTCAGAGTTTGAACAAACTCCATTTTGATTGCAATCCAGAAGTGCTATTTTTTAAAAAGAAACTTTAAAATTGCTATACATTGCAACATCTGAAAATCGACTACTTCCTGGAAACTATTACACATGGGATATGCATTAATAAGTCATACTACTCAGTAGACAGGAGTCAGAACATTAATTCTCTGTATTTTTGAAGTTCTTGCAGAAACTATTTCAGCCTGAAAGAAAAAAAGATGTTGTATGTTATTTTTAGCGCTTTCATTCATTTCGGATTCCTTTTCAGTTTTTCCGCATTCCATATTTTTGATTCTTCTATTTGCCTAGGTTTGTTTTAATCATCAAACAAATGTCGGAATGGCGATTTGATACATGACTTTTCCCAATTCGAATTCTCGGATTAGTACGGTAACACAAAAACCGTATAATAAACACGTGTGCCAAGTACACACACAATGCAACTAAAGTACATCTGCACGCGCAGGCGACGCCGGTTCATCGGGGCGTAACGCACCGGAAGCCAGTACCGCGCCGCGCTCGAGCTCGTCGATCGGTGAAGAGATCGCGAGTGCGACGAATGACAGCAAAAAAAACGGTTGCGGCGGCGCGTCAGAGAAGCAGAAAGAGAGGCGTTGGCTGCAGCTGAGCCACCCCAACCGTGCTTGAATCACAAAATATCGCTGAATACCGAAGAGACGGTCGGCTGTCAAATTTTCCGCTGCCGGCGGCACTAGTTGACTACCGCCTGATTCCGGCCTAACCCAACTATATTCCGATTAGTGGCATATTCAATACTGTCGAGTTATGCATAGGGCTTATGACCCTGGCCAGACAATACGTGAACGATGTCTGAGAAGTGTTGAACGAAATGATATGAGCAGGTACTCCACCAATAATGCCGCTGCTTTTTCATTATGAGTTTTATCTGTTTTTACGTTGATTTTCTCTCCTCAAGTTTCATATTTTAATTTTGCATATTATTTTTTTCACCTACTTATGCTCTTTGTACCTACTTGCCTATGATACCGGTTTCCTCGGTACTCATCTTTTTGTCTATTGATTTTAAATAAGCGGAACGCTAGTTGGAGCATGTTTCAACTCTCCAATACCACTTTTCAAAAATTTTACCTCATTTCACAGTTGCAATAATTTCAGAGAAATGGAGAGTGGAGTGTCACGTTCGTCACTCGTCCATGGCACCAAGACGAATCCAAATTCTGATACCTGGTACGACACTGATGCATTTCTCTTGGTGAGTCTGACCTATTTTAAATTTTCGATCGGTTGATTTCATCTTATCTGTTTTTGCAATTTTCTGTTTGATCCGAGGCGAGAATCATATCGAGTGTTTCTCGACTTTCGATATTGTCGCCACTCTGATGTTTGTGCGTGTGTAGCATTGTGCGTTTGCGCAAAATTCCATCAAGCTCAGTTTGATCAAGTGGACGATGCTTGGTGCTGCTGCTCAGGGAAGGGGATATATTCATTCGAGAGCGTTGGGGAGAAAAGGAAGAACGGAAGGATGGAAAAAGAATACGAGGGTCATTCAACACCCGTGAATGGTGTGCCCCGCGGTTTTTTTTGTTTGATCGGTTACGCGGAATCTCTGCAATAAGCACACAGTATCAAATCTCGAATTTTTTCTCGAGGTTCGATTACGAAAAATTTGAAGGACTAGTTTTAAACGTCTAACATTGAGAAAAAAAAACAAGAAATTCTAGTGCCCAAAAATGATAATCTGTTGGTTGGTTTGTTGTGATTGCGATTTTTGAAAATTTTGACAGCGCGTTTTCAATGCAAAACTTTTTTTGAAATAAATTCTCACACAATTTAAAGATTAAACTTTTAAAAAAGGAATATTTCAATCTACAAATTTTCCTATTTAAAAGTTCTTCGGGAGCACGAATCGATTTTCGATTTTTCTTTGAAATCATGATTGTTGTTGACATAAGTTTCAATTCATTAGGAAACCCGAACCGAACACCGGTTGCAACCCAATTAATGTGTGCTCATCGATTAGCGACAATATTCAACACCGCGTTGAACAATAGCATCAGTGTCGTTGTTTTAGTCGGCATCAAACAGTACTCGCTCTCCGATTGGTCCCCCCCCCCTCCCAACCTGCTACCTTCAATTCGCTTGCCTGCGCATGCTTCTGCCTTCCGAGAGCCGTTGGCGCCCGTATAAACACAAACACACAAATTGCCGGCCACACACGACGCAAGTGGCAGCTCACGCAGCAGCTGTTTGCTCGTCGTTTGGAAACCGGCTTCACGCAGACCAAAAAATGAGTGCCTAAAAAACCATTTACACCGGCTCAGCTGCCCCTGTCCGCCATTTGTGTACAGTTTACGTGAGGAATTTGTCGCGAAATTAATGACGGTTTATTAGTGATGGGGGATTAGTTCGCTGTGAAGGGAAAAATTTGATTAGTTCCAAATGATTGATAATGGGTGGAAGAGAGTAATTAATTTTAATTATATAATTAATGCGATTATCGTTGAGATTCTCTGTTTTCAAGATTTTTCCAACAAATTTTCTGGAATGAAATAGCTATCTGCAATTTTACAAAGCTACTTTCCATTTTTTTTTCAAATCACCCCTCGGAACATTGCTTTTGATGAATGACTCATGCACTGTTTGATCTATTGTATCAATGCGACTTGATCTTCACTGTGTCGAACATCGAACATTTCTCTTCAAGGGTTTTGGTCTTGTTTTGAACTCACGTGATTGCACAAAAAGGAATGCGAGACATTCTTGCCACTTGACTTAAACATCAACAATCATTACCGTGTTTTTTTTTTGTTGTAGGATCAAGTCAAAGAAGTGTTGAACAAACTCAACGATGGATCGATAGACGATGAAATATGGGGAAAAATTGTGATAATGGAGAGGTAGAGCAAGCAAGTTTCAGAGCAAAGTATATGAAGTTTCAGATGCAAGCGAGTTGCAAAAGCATACCTTCGTAAAACTACCGTAATCATTGATGGTTCTGAAGATGAATTTGATGGCAAAACACTTGGATTCAATCATTTTGAAAATAGTACACGCGATGAATATACACAAGAGATACGTGCCAAAATCAATGATGTAAATAGTCCCTATATGATTTGGTACCATTCCAAAAAAAATATGAACGTTTTAGGGTGTGATTCTAAAAATGGATTATCAAGGAAATATCAAGGGAATGGCTCGCGGAGCAACACCAATCATATGCCAAGGATGGAAGGACACGAGAACTAATTGCATTTCGGATCGGCTTGTAAGACTTCATGGAAAATTGAATCATGGCGCTTCGGAGGATGAGAAGGCTTATAAAGTGTTTGATATGAGAAAGTTCAAGCACTCATTGGAGAGAGAAATTCATGACGGAAATCCGGATGCGAAAGCCTTGTTGTTGAAGACATGCGTTCGAATTGCTCTCGTAAAGGTGAATAGCAAGTTTCGCGTTTTTCGAAATGTTCAATTTGTAGAACAACAAATAAATAACGTTTTTCTTTAGGATGGTGCCGATATGGCTCGTACACCGTGCTGGTTCGCTGTCGTCAATTTGGTTGCCTTGGATATGCTGAAAGAAAAAATCCCCGACCTTTTCTCTATTTGTAGGCAATCGCAATCTTCTAACATTTTCAGACATCTTTTCAGTAAATGGAAGTACATTGAGTAAAGCAACTCCAGTTCCCCAAGACTCTTTGGACACTCAAACGTTGACGCAGATTATTGCAGCGGCTGTTACTCAAGCGAATAAAGGGTAAATTTCAGATTTCAATGATTCGATCGATTTTGATTGAATTTCAGATTGGCCGTTCCTGCAACACCAACAAGCCTTTCAATTTCGCCGGAACAACTTGCTCAAATCGCGTCGACTATTAGTATCGCTCAAACAAATACCATGAGAACTGCGGATTTGACAACAATGAACAAGAAGGAGAGAAAGTGCGTCTATATTATCAATTTTTTTTTTCTTTCTCTAATCAAATACGCGTAGGAAAACATATCACTGCTCAACCTCCTCGCTTGACTCATCCGGCGAGGACTCATCCGGTCAACGCTCGGAATGCAATCCTAAAATGAGGGTGAAACGTTGGGAGCAGAACAATTTGAAAGTTGAGAAAAGTGATATGGAGAAAGTTTTGGAGGTAAATCCAATTCAAGATACTATGGGAAAGCTTGTTTAGAAAAGTAGAGTGGTTCGCCCTCACCGCCCTCTTCTGCAAGATGTTATCTTCACTAGAAGTCATTCCATCACTAGTGACTATGATAGTAATAAGGAACACTTTGATTCTGGAAGTTGGAGTTCAACTCAGTCAAGATCGCAATATAAAGTTAGCATAGTTAGAATTATCAATACTACGAAATGCATTGTAGGGGAGTCAATCAACCGCATCCTCGGTGGTGTCAGATCATGAGATATCTGCCTTAGCGCGTGAAGAACTCAAGGAATCCAGTGAGATCAGAGAAGCCAACAGCACATCAGAGGGTATACAATATTTGGCATCAAAAATTATCGCTTAATATTCGACATGCATGTTGAAAAACGTATCACGCACGAATCGTTTTTTATTACAGAATCCAGTGTCGAACCCGCGACACCATCACCAGCACCCTCTGTTAAACTTGCACCAACACTACCTAGAAAAGATTATGAATCCGCAATGCCTGAAGAGACTGAAATTATGCGAACCCGTCATAACTCGATAGCGCCATTGGATTTCACGCCGAAACTTGAAGGGCCCAAAGAATGGAAGCCGTCATTGAATCACACAAGAATTGATCATTCCCCACCACCACCATTGCCCAAAACACCACAACCGTCTGGTATGATCTTTCAGATTAACTCTCACCCACTGCAGTAACCGTAGATAGAATGAAGCCTAATTTTTTCGGTTAAAATAATTTGCAACAGTACAATTAATAATAATTTCAGACGACCGCGCTTTTAACGCTTAAAATAACATTTTCAGGCCAGCCAATACATCAGAACTATAACACGTAAGTTGCTTAGCATGCTTCCATTCGCTTTTATTAGTTATTGTCATTGATATGTAATATTGCTTTAGCTTTCATTCCAACCCCAGCTTTTACGACAGCCATGACGATGTGGTGAATATGGTTTGTAATGACATGAGAGTGCTTGGGTTTTTTTTTAAATGCATTTTCTAATGAATGTGAAAATGAGGAAAAAAATTAAATAGTAATATTGTTTTGGTTCATAATAGTTTTAGAAAATTGTTGGTTCAATTAAAAACACTCAAAAGGTATGTGAAAAAATTGATAAAAAAATTGATGGCCCCAACTCAAAATTCATTTGAAATTTCGACAAGCTATCCTCATGTTTCTGCTAGAATCGTCGTTGCCGTTTGTGTTGTTTTTTTGTTGCTTTTTTTCTGCGCTCACCCTTTGCCAACATTGCTAATTTTCATCTATCAATTGTTTCATTTATTGGAACTTTTTGTTTAACATTGTGTTTTATTGTAAGTGGAGTGATGTGTGAGTTTTGTGTTGTTGAGGCGTTGCTCAGAACTTTTGAGCATCAATTTTTGGATGTGAGTGAGCCCTTGAACCTGTTTGCGGTTTAGAGTGTTGCTTACATCCAATTATGTTGTATGACATTGTCGGTTTCAGCGCTCCCAGCTTCGCTCGAGGAACGGCCCGGAGATGGAAATTTACTTCGGCAGAGTCGCCCGACACTCCTCCGATCTCTTCCTTCCAACGCAACAACATCAGGGACGAGCCAACCCCTTCGTCAGCGAACTCCGACAAGTTGGAAAATTCATAAAATCAATCGAGCGTCTAATTAATTTTCATTAAAGGTTCTCGCAAAGCGTACGAATGGATTGCGAGTTGCCCGCAACCACTCACAACCAGCAGCAGCTCATCCCAACTTGCGACAATTCACCAACAATTACCAAACAAGCACGAACGGACGATGCACACCACCGGAAAGAGCACAGTCGCAGCTCATTGGATGTCAATACCCACGCGGGCTTCGTCGCACAACGAACATGCAGCTTCAACCGAGCCACCAACAACCGCAAAGTATCAATTATGGCCAGTCGATTCTGGTAAGTGGAAAAATTCGATAAAACAGGAAGAAGTTGGTTTTGATTTTTCAGTGCCGCGACGAAAACTCAACCCGAGTCAACAGAACCGGATCACTTCCATGGGGACAATGGCAACATATGAGAAGAACGCACATGTAACCACTCTTCACTTATCTTAAGTGAGAACGCCTATCTTGTGAGACTGCACAAATCATATAGTGTATACTCGCACTAGGCTGACAAATTACTGTTCAAGCCTTTCAAACATTTTTCACCAACCAATCATTATTTCGGTTCATTTTTCTTAAATTTGTAGGACAATTATGCAAATTTGCAAACGTGTGATTTCCAAAATATCAACAAAAAAACGTAATGTATGTGCGAATCGAACTGCTCAATTGTATTGTATTATTCAGCATCGTCATTATTATTTTAATCTAATATTTAATATTTAATTATGATAATAATGTGTAGCCAATCACTTCCCGGTACTTTTCACTGTATGTGTGTATCTATTTTTATTATGAAAATAAATAAAAAATGCATTTTTGATAATGAAACAAATTTATTGTGAATTTTTTTTTCTGGAAATAATTTCTTCCGGCCATTTCAGGAATTTGAATAACAATCACAGGGTCTTAGAATTTCAGACATCGAAAATGGTAAGATAGCTATGTGAGAAAGAATAATATCCAACGAAATATATATTAATATTGTATAATCCTTTTTCTAGACCGACCAAATGTTGAGCAGAAATTATTTCTTTTTATAAAAACTTTTTTTAAAATAATTTTGAGATTTTCGCTTAAAAAATGTATTCAAAATCCATCAAAACGTGATATACGGTGTGCAATATTTGTATAAAAACTTCACCGGATAAAAAAAATGAATTTCAAGAATGCCAAATTTGGGTGACAGATCACACAACACGCATTTTTTTCAATCTATGCACGTAACCAACACTTTGAACATATTCAAAAGTTCAATTAGAAACATTTATATGTTTACATGCAATTTTAGAGCCACGTTAATCATTAGCATATTCATATATATATATATATATATATATATATATATATATATATATATATATATATATATATATATATATATATATATATATATATATATATTCATTAACTTTATGATTTCAGCTCAGATTTCGTTGTCTTCATAAAACAGGTTTTATTCAAAGGAGTTTTTCTCAAGATACGGTAGCCTTCAACTCCCCCTCCCCTCCCAAATATTTTCCCTTCGCATAATACATTTCATATTAATCTTTTTCCCGCGGTAGTGCGGCTCTCCGTTTCCGGTGCTTTCATCGTCAGCATGTCTTAAAATTGCTAGTCAAAAAAAAAAAAAAAAACACAAGGACTCATTGAATTGTATAGTCAAGGGGCGAACATTTTGCAAACTAATGAAAACGTTTTCTTGATTCGCGCAATTTTCTGAAAACTTCGAATGATGACGTCACAAAACGCCCTTTATTTGTTCAAATTCTAATATTGTGCAAACGGGAATATTAATGAAAATAATGTGAAAGATGAGAAATGCTGAAGAAATTGAAATTGTACTCCAAAATATTTGAAGCTCGCTTTTTTTTAGATTATATCTCGATGGAAAAAACAACAACACAAAATCTGAAACTTTCTCATAAATCATCCGATTTCAATATATTTTTATTCAATGGTATAACAATTTTTTTTAAAGAAATTTTGTTACGCCCATTTCACAAGGATGAGCATAGAGATGTTGAGAGCACCGAGATTTTGTTCCTTATACAGCGAGTGTGAGTGAGCGTTTTTCAAGACACGCCCATCATCCCTCTCATCCAATTTTTCGGCATTCAAAAAAGCGTCGTCATCTTCATTCCTGATATTGCCACTACTCGTTGAGCAGAGGCTTCAAAAATTTTTTGATTCAACCATGAATCGCATGATCATCATTTGCTTCATCGCACTAAGCTTCTTGCTTCCATCCGTACAGTTGCTGGAAACGCAACCAAGATTCAGGTATACCAATCATCGATTAATGGAATGCTGAAATTAATTCAATTTTCTATTTTTAAGTGTTTTCGAGGTGTGGCTCCAAGTGGGCTTGAAATTTAGTAGTATTTCTCACAAACAATGAGCATCAAAATAAAACCATTGATTCTTGAAATTCGGGTTTTTTGTCGAGAAATTGCGGTGGAGCAATTCGATTTGCTCAAATTCAATGATACATCTCAACAATTTGATTGTGTCGTCTTGACGGCACGAAAAGTCGAAGACCTCAAATTTTTCTTTCGTTTCAGTGCAAATATGATACGTCATCGTTTCGCAAAACCATTGATGTTCTTCAATAAAGACCCATTGAATGATGAAGTCCGCGATGCCCAGGAGCCATTTCAGCAAGTCAAAGAGCCAATAATCAAGCGCTTCAAGCCATGCTACTACTCGCCGATTCAATGCCTTATAAAGAAATAGATCGTCCTCCCCGACACTAGCATGAGCTTGTACATTCCTCTCATTTATTGATTGATTTTTGACATGCGAATAAATAATGTTGAATTGTGTTGAATGCTTATTTACAAATACACAGTATTGTTGACATCAAATCACATCTCTGAGCGTATTAACAACGCAAATCACCGAGTACTGAACAATTGAAATCTGATTAATTATCTCACGGAGCCGTTTTGGCGTGGGTTTCGAATTATAGCTATCAATCTGAATGTTTAAAAATTTGTCGAGATACTGAGAGAATCAACGAACCGCATTTGCAACGCCAGCCATTAGCGAATTCGAATAGGAATCTGAATCGCTGACGGAGAAGAGGACGTGACGCGCTGATGGATTGGTTGACGACACGCCACGCGGATTAATGAAGCAGCGTTCGGTGCTGAAAAATGAATTGGATTTGAATAAAAAAAACCATTTCTCGCGAGAAAACGCCACCTCATTAATCTGTCATTGACCGCGTTAATGTGCTTCGAATCATATGGGTTTTGCGAGAAGCTGTGCTCGGTGAAATGGATGGTTTCTTCGAATTTGCGCGACATATGAAGAAGATCCTGAAACATTAGCGAATTGCGGCGGAAAATTGGATTACTGATTAGTTTCGGCATGACTTGACTGAAAACATGACGTGACATCAAACAATTGAATCAAATCGGATTTTCTCGTAGAATTGTGACTGACACAGGAAATTTGAATTTCGCCTCAAAATTTTTGAGACGGCATAGATTTTGCTATGCATTTCAACAAGTAAAGAATTGACACAATTGCATACCTGCGATGATTTTGATAGCAATGCGTATTGGTTTTTGATATCGTCAAACTCTTTCTTGGTCACATTCAATCCAGAGAGTGAAGATTTCAACTGCGGAAGGTAAGACTTTATAAGGCTATTTGCCAAATTAGTAACATTCATTGGCAGTATTACATCATCAGCAAATGTTCTAAAAATTTCATTTTCTCATATATTCATTTTTTTCGAAATTTCATTGAATACCTTGCCAATTCCGCCCAATATTGCCCAATTGCTCTGTGAACAGCAAGGTTATCCGTATCCATTAGATGGATATTGGTGAATGGTGTCTCATACATTGTATGATATAACGGATAAGTATCAAATGTTGAGTAATTTTTGTAATTGAAATTGATTACCGGAACTCCTAAAACTGAAACATTGCAGATTCTTGATTAGTTCGTTTCGGACCTGCGTAGTTCAAAAATGGCGCGTGATCTGATCCGCCGCCCGGAATCGGCATTCTTGGCATTCCTGTCTTTTTATCCGGAAAAACTTTCATCCATGTATCATATACAGTAATCCGTCCGCGCGATTTCTCACGTTTCGAAGGATTGGGAACACGCTTAGAAGCTTCCACTGCAATATGCTCCATGGTTGGAATCGTGCTAACATGCCTAAAAAAGAAATATTAAAAAAAAAGATTTGCCCGAAAAAAATGTGCTTACAAGCTCGCATTTCCTTGAATTGTGTCCATATTAATGTAGACCACAGCACGTTTTTGGAGGATGTTCACAAATTCCTCAACAAATTCTGTTGATCCTATTAGCCCATATTCTTCAGCATCCCACGCGTTGAAAACAATTGTTCTTGCTTAAAAAAGAGACAACAAAATTTCTATGTGAATGTTGGTACGAAAATATTTTACCTGGCCTCCAACTAGTCTCATTGATTGTCTGCATCATGGCTCTCGCAACTTCCGCTAGCACAGCGGTTCCCGAGTTGGGATCAATTGAACCATAAACCCAGGCGTCGAAATGATTGCCGAGCATGACATACCGGTCTGGCTCTTGTGATCCTCGAATATATCCAATAACATTTCGAATGCGTCTTAATCATAATTGTTTGATTAAATGATGCTTATCAGATCAACTTCTTTTTCAACTCGCTATGCACATTAATACTGATCTTCTCATCATTTGTAAATCCGGGGCCAAGACGGTATGTCAAATTATAGCCAACAAGTCCTTGCCAATCTGACGGCACTGGTCTTCCTTTCATTCTTGAAAGAATTTCATAAGCAGTGGTGTAAGATATCGGGAGCACCGGGATTGTTGGGAGTACGTGATCATTTTTAGCCTTAATTTCAAGTTGATTAATAAATAATTTGCAGTATATGAATGCACTTCTTCAACAGTCCGCGACTTGAACAATTCTTTCTTTGAAGGATAGTTGGGACTGAGCGGATCACCATCTCCATGCATTAGCGAGCCGCGTTGAACTCCTTCATTCGGCATCCAGATTGTGTTCGGGTATACGTTTTCTGAAATGACCGCAACGTATTATCGCAATACCATAAACATACTTGGAGATGTTCCGTCCAAAGCGACATCAGATGGATCGGAAAAGAGAATTGCACCAATTGCGCCATTGAGTTGAGCCTTGTAAACTTTATCACCTCTGAATCCATGACCATATCGTATAAGAGCGATTTTGCCCTGAAAATTATTTCATAATATGATTATATATTATAATATTGAATTACTTTAATGTCAACTCCCATAAGTTTTAGATTCTTAAAATCATTTGCAGTCCCTCGATTACAGTATACCAACTCTGCCGAAACGGATCCATTTCCAGCATAGGCGAGCCATTGATGTCCAGCATCTGAAAAAAATTTCATTACCCTTTCTACAGGATGCTGATTTAAATTATTTAACTATAATTTTTATTAATAATGAGTTTGTTTTTTTAATCGTCATAGCTTTAAAATCTCGTGACCAATTCATACGCTTCGAGAAAATGATTGAAGAATTTTGAAAAGTATCACTATTCCACATTGAACCAAATGAAATGAAATTTAAATAATGAATGAACAAATATTTTTTAAGTTGTCCAAATCATCATATCTGCTTTACTATATGTATTATTAGGCATCAATTGAAAGAAAATTACGTTTTCCGCTTTGCTCATCTTCAATAATGACCGGCGATACTCCTTTGCTTCTAAACAATTCCTTTCCATATCGGTCTTGAATTATGACAGAATTTGGAATGTCAAAGTCCGGATATGATAGGAGGACTTCGTAAGAAAGTGTGTGAACATCATCAAGACCCGCTTCCGACCAGGCGTTTGCAATTGCATAGGCCACTTTTTTATTCGCGTCGGAACCCGCAAGATGAGGCTCCTGCGTGAAAATCCTCAAATACTTTTTGATGTTTTCCGCATTGATGTTCTCCAAAAGAGCCTCCGAATCGAAGCGATGAATGTCTGTAAATCAATTAGTGAACAGTTGTCGTGGCGCGATAACCGGTCGGCTAAACCACAAACAAATTCCGTTGTTATCAAAACCTATCTAGGCAGATAACCTCTCACACAATTGTTTACCCATTTTGTAGGATTGAAACACTCACCATGGATTGTCACCTTCTTATAATGATTGAAGCGTCGCTCGGAATGATGAAGACCGACAGCAGCGACACAAATGCAGAATACCAAAGAAACCGCGATGGCAACGTATGCTTTCAGCATCGGAATGCCAACTAAACTCTGCGAGCCTGAAAATTGAGAATGAGCGTATGACTGGTTCGGTGCCAGCTGTTCGGGTCATCTGCTAGTCGTTTTTTTTTGTGCATTGCGATATTCGAAAAATAGAACTGAACCTTGTTGTGCTCCAATTCCGACGTACGGCATTTTTCCAACACCTCACACACCATAAACTCTGCAAGACCAGTTTTCTCAGGACAACAAAAAGAATTGGGGCGAAACACAAGAAAAATGTGAAAGAGAATTTGAAAAACGGCAATCAAATGCACACTTAAATTTATATCAACGCACCTCCCCCCAAGCCCCTCGCCCCAATATTGTCTCTGTTATCGAATGTTGGACAGTTGTTTGATACTCCATCATCTGGCAGAGCTTCCCAAACATCATGTAGTATGTTCTCGACGGAGGGAGATTGGTGGATAAACAATTCACTTCATATTTATAGGTTTTATTATTTATTACATTTCCCGTATTCCAGCGTGATGGCAGTACATAATAACATTCCAATTATACAAACATGTGACATCTTCTTTGGTGATTCGGTCGATCGCGGTACCCGATGGATCGCACATTCGGAGGCATCTTGAGCCGACCTGAAAAATTAGTTTTATGCAGATTTTTCCTACGTTCATTTTAAATATTTATGCTGATAAGAATGTACTTTATGTTTATCAACTTTAGGCACAATCTTGTATAACTTTTTAACTCCAAAAATTATTTTTGAACAAAGGTTTTGATAAGAAAAAATTGAATGACTTGCCACTATGAATACGTAATTATTTAGGTGAGAAAAATTAAAAGATTATCTCAAAATCAGTTTACACTCTGGTAGGCATTTGCGATGGATATCTAGATGACGCGGGCAAGATAAGAAGAATTTTGCAGTTTTAGCTTCTCTTAAAAAATCAGCTCTCAACTACACTCTAGTGTTATCATTTAATGCCCCCATTTGTCAAAATTTGCTTGATTTTGATAGTCACCTGAAGTTGTGGTGCGTTCAAATCCAAATCCAGGCAACATTTTCTATTGTCCCGATTTTGACTGGCACAATACAGAATCGACGACAAGTGTTTGATGCGACATTGGCTGTCCTTCCGCAAGTTGACAAGCTGTAAATCATCATTTAATGTAGTGACGGGTGAACAAGTGTTGTGACACCGCGAATCGAAATCCCCAACCGATTGGAATCTTGTCAAGCGGCAAAAAAAAACTGCTGTTCGTTTCAACGCGATTGGGGGGGGGGTTTGAGCAGAAATTTCACCGTTTTGCAATTTTTAAACAAGAAAGATTGATATATATTTAATTAAAAATATCTAAAAAAAAAAAACAAATGATTACCATATTTCTTGTAACAGTTTGATCGGTCTCATATACGCACATGTGATGACACTCCTCAGGAACATATAAATGACAGCATGCCAAGAACAGCTTATTCGCAATGCCTTTTGACGTGCATGGCTGATAATTGACCTCGGCAGTTCCGCATTTCCCCTGAATGCCAATTTATTGTTTTAATTGAAAGTTATTGGTTAATACAATTGGTATTCGCGGTGCTAATCGCCTATCTTTGCTAATTTTACGAGAGTAGACGGCGATTTTTCTGTCTGGACAATTTGCCATAATGTAATTGTAGCATTGTCTGGGTAATCGGCAGCCAGGTTTCAATGCAATATTACAACATGTTCCTGAAGTGAAGCGATGACAAAAAATTGCATTTTCAACGTGAATACCTCTTTTAACAGCTGGACACTTCTTCTCGCCGGCTATGGTGTATGGTGTAAATGCTAATAGTATAAATAATGGATAAAGAAGCATCTGAATAATATATGAATTGGTATGAGGTAGTTAACAAAACGTTGCAAAACTTAGGGGGGGGAATGCTTGATTAAGTAATAGAAAACGAAATGAATGAAATTAGGCCAAATTGTGGGGGCCGTGTAGTTGATGAAGACGAGAAAAGATGGTGGCCAGAGATAACTTGGGGAAGATGATCTTCTCCATATTGTGATCCCGGCGATTTTCATTTGGCTATCTTGAATTGATTTCACCAGTCACGGCCCAAATTTGTCACTATTAATTGCGGACGGCCCGACGGTAGCGTCGAAACCGTTTTAACACGCTCGTAATAAATGTTGCGCACGTACACCGCGGCGAACAAAATTGCATTTCCGATTGACACCGTCGGTGCTTTGCTTTTATTTCATGCAATTCGAAAATCTCGAGAAAGAGACAATCATCGCGTTACTTAGGTGGCTGAGAGAAGCTTCTAGTTAATTAGTTCGTCGGAAACCCGACTTGGCGACAGCACACAATCTCAATCGCATGTTAACGAATCCTAGAACATACACATATGTATGTAGTTTAAGAAAATAAAGAAAGAGGTTTGTTGGTCATTTCGGTTTCAAATTTTTTTATAGACAATTCAAAATATCGACCACACTGCATACAATTACCGAACATAGCGCAAACCTCACGTCAATCTACCGCGAAGTCCTAGTTTATGGCTGTTTCGCTTTTTATACAAGCCTTGATTATCTCATTATAAGCTTTGCAATTCTAAATAAAGCCCAATTGGGATACAAAATTGATGCTAATATTCATTTCTCGCTATACACAGTCCCAAAGTTGTCATTAATTAGCAAAATTATTTTGAATCGTGTTAATCGAACAATCAAGATTCATTGAAAATGGATACTTATATTTATAACAAAAAAATTATGTTGTTTTCTTGTGATCATTTCCCAACAAAAATGTTGAAATAAGGATCATCGCGATGGAAAAGACAATCAGAAAACCTGAAATTCGCTTAATTCAAAGCTAAGTTTTATAAGAATTTTGACATACTTCCGACGCCAACCGCCACCCAGCAAATTATCTTAACCGTTTTTACCGGGGTGAACAATTGCGAATTTAATTGGTCTTCGGTGTTTTTGTCCATGTAGAATGATTCATTCAACCAGACAAGTGGATAGGCTCCCGGTCGCATGACAGACAATGACCTGAAGACGGTCAGATAGCAATGTTGAATGATTCTGGCGAAACCTGATCTTCTTGAATTGATTGACAAGCACATTGATTTGAAGCTTCTTTTTTGCTTGCAGTACAGTTCCAGTGTTCTACAATTATAAAATTTGCTGAATTTTTTTTTGAATCTCACCGGCTCGATATCAATTTGGGTTTCATCATCATCATAATTTGGCTTGAATCTTGGTACAAATCTCTCAACAAGATGATCGGCTTGATAGAAATGCGGTTTTGATATAATAATAGGAGCCCCTTGATTGCAATTGCTCACATCTAAAAGGCCGCTTGGAAGGCAGGCAGACTTTGGTGGATTTTCGTATGCTCCATATTTCAATGGAACACAGAAGCTGGAAATTGGTGTGATTTTTTTATTTTCATATTGATCACGATACCCGCAATTTTCTTCCAATGAGTAATCAAATTCGCTAGATGGCAAATTAAATCGATATGCGGAAAATCCTTTAACATTTACATCTCTGTCGTAGGTCAAAACAGCCGATCTTCAAAAAAAAAGACATGGAATATTTTTAAATTAATTGGCAAAATATAACCGGCAAACATCCGAAATATAAACTGGAAGCTTGTCCTCTCGAGTGACAAAATTTTTGAAAAAATCCGCATCTTAAAAAGGAGTATTATAGAAGCTTGTTGTAGAATGGTCCCTACTTGTTCCCTCAATTTTCAATGCATGCTCGGCGTCTTTACAAAATGTCAAATTTGCCGATGGCCACCAAACACTTGGCAATTGATTCCCATTACTTGGAATTGATGCATTCGTCATATTTGTGAAGCCAACTATGTATCCAGCTTTAAGAGGGTCTGATTTTCCTGTTAAGACCGTGTAAATTGTGTCACTGGACGCATTAAGTGCCTTAATTAGCGAAATTATTTCTGTTGATTAATCATACTACGCACATTTAAGGCAATTGGCGGTGATGCAAATGGCTTCAAAAGCGTATGTCCAAGTATAAAGTCGAAGATATCAACCACTTCATTCAAAAATTTATCAAGGAACGGTGTTGTATAGCCAGAAAACAGCAGCTGGTCGACGTTCTAGTGAGCTAACTTCAACCTCTTATAATTTTAACTTGTTCCTACCACAGTGACGAATGGAGATACGTCGAATAAGCTTACAAGTACACCGAGCTCAGCTTCAATAGTCACTGCCAATTGTTGGCAAGCTTTTTTAGGATCGTCAACATTTCTTTTTTTCATTATAAATTCACAAGCCATGATTGCGGTTGGATTTTTGAAAAGCGACTCAACTATGGAATCCAATTGATCCATTCCTAACTGGAAGCCGATATCGGGAATCAGTACCTTATCCTTATATGGATCACAATCTGAACGTCAATTGGAACGCGGACTAATATGAAAAGATGAAACCTGCACATGACTTGTTCGGATTGAAGACGAATGTCTGCACCTTGCGAAATGTCATGTATTCGCCATCTTCGGTGAAATTAATATTATCCATTGTTATGATTTCACTAAAATAATGAACTGTGCTTAATCTCTTGTGTGAATTTTACATACTCATAGGCATAAGGCCCTTTTTCAACAACATCGGGAAATATTGCGCGATTCATGATTCCAATAGTGTTTGTATAATTGAAAACCCAATATTCCATTGTGCTAATATAATTGTTGTTAGCCCAACTGTCAGTGAATGAATTAAGTGTTCCATCGCTGTTTAATCCAAGCACTTTTTGCTATAATTTGTATTTTTATTGATTAAAAAAAAACAATGTTAATAACATACATCGTTAATTTGATTGTGCACAATATTTGGGAAAACTCCAAGAACAATTACAAGTCCAGCGACTAATAATAATGCTCCAACAATAAATAGTATAAATGCCACAGTCTGGCATATACAAGTCCGACTGGCCATTGCCCCTATAACAATTTGAAGCGGAATAGATCGGAATTCAATTATTTAGAAACATGAGAATATACATAAAGAAAGTTAATAGTAATCATAAACATATAATATGCATAGTTAAGAGACCAATAATTCTAGAATATGATAAACTTGTTTCAATGCGAAATTGGCCCATTAAAGAAATTCAGCCGTGGCACATTGATAACAGTCACAATGATACGATGGTCAGCGTGCGTTTTATCAGTTCACATTGGCTCCTGCTTCACAAATTTTTGTGTTGGTGTCGGTTTGAAAGAATTTGGTCAATAAAAGTGCTTCATATCTTGACAATAATTTTGTTAAATTATGCGGTGAAAATACAGCAATTATTCGGCATTTCCGTCGTCTTTCTTCTCAGAAGATGCCATTTTTTTGTTGCCATCAATATCATTAGGAAAGTTGTCGGAATCAGTCAATTCGAGATATTCACGGTGAGCCAAATCGGGTCTGAAAAGATTTCATTCAATCCAAAACTTTTCAACATTCATTTTATTACCCTCCGTTATATCGAATTCCATGAACTGTTCTGTCAAGAACATCAATAACCTCAGTCTTGGTTATCGGCTTGCCCTCATAAACTGATTCATTGCCATAAATGGATGCTGAGGTAGTCGGAAGATCGTCCTTTTTCGGCTTCACCTGGTTCGCCTCCCCAAAATCACGAGCCATTAATGCTTCATGAATGCGGCGTTGTCTGAAAAAAATTTCGTTTCAAAATTCAAAAAGTTTCACTTGCTCTTCCATCACATGAGGATTAGAAGTGAGCTCAAGAAGTAAGCGATCATCGTCATCGGAAACGTGAAGAGACTCATGCATTTGAACCATTATATCGTTCATCATTCGATGTTGCTCCAACATGAACGCGGTGTCGCCGGTGAACTCATCGATGTCAGTCACCATCTCATAATAAGATGGACGGCCTGGAAATAGTGAGTGTGAGAAGTGAAAATGGCCCAATATATTTACGTAGACGCAATTCCGACAAACTCTCCTCGGCAGCTTCTTCTTCCGGCTGAAATTCAGAAGCTTAAAATGGTATCAAATCTTTAGCCTACATTTTCCACAATGTTTTGAAGTTTCTCCTTTACTTCTTCGGCCTTTTTGACTTCATCGCCTACTGGATCAGCATCGCGTTTCTCGCTCATCGTTAAAGCTTGATAAAGTGTTCTTTTTTCTGTTACCTAAAACATTCCTTAGTTGATGAAGAAAAATGAAATTGAATAAAGAAGGACCAACATGTTAAGCGAATAATTGAGTTCAATTGAAATTCTGTATGTGCGTTTGATTATGGGCAACGTGTGGGGAGTTCATAGCTTTTTCCTTGTATCAAACATCAATAAAGGAACATATTGGAAGATGGAAAACCAAGATTATAGCTAGTAAAAGATTGGATTTTCAATATATTTTCAAAAAATTCGCAATGTTTACATTCAATTTTTCAATAAAGAAATGCCGAGTGAGGCAAGATGTGAGGAAAAACATGAGAAAATGATTTACAAATATTCTCCAAATGAATTGGCCTCGAAACATCTGCGTGAATCATTTTTTTCAGCTCAAATATGCACGCTATTTCGATTAGTGGCATCTAATAAATTAGCAAAAAAAAAGTGTTCGCCTATCGCAAGAAAAAAATTGCACTTTGAGGACGGCGTCCTAAATGGTACCAATTTTGTATGTACTTTCTCCCTACTATATAAATAAAAGATTTGCATGGAAATTTGACATTCATTCCTCTCAATGTTGCCATTTATTGGTAACTATAAGACAAAAGGTACCGTATGCGGCGTAAACAACACGATTATTAGGTCTATAATAACGAATCCGCTCGCATTTCTCTAATGAGCTGCAATTCGCCCGAGAACGTTGCATTTCCCATTACGACACAATTCGTACCGTATTGAACAACTATATTGTTTTCAGAAACCAACGTCAAGAACCAAATGTCGGTTTGTCTTGTTGGAAGTTGGGTTAAAATACCTAACGGCGATGATGAATTGGAAATGGCGGAAAACGTCTTTCTCAATCGGTTAGTTTTTTTTATTTAACAAAAAAATTAAGCAATCAACAAACACAAAAATAAAGCTGGCTTTATGATAATTAAACATTATGTCGGAAGAAGGGAAATGGTTTGCACTTTGGGATAACTCAAACTATTGCCAATTCATGCCGATGTCTGTTACTTATCTTGAAAAAAATCGGCCTCCTTGAAAGGGAAAGTAGTGAAAATGAATGTTCAAGTTGATTTTGCAGTGATAATATCAAAAGCATCCCCGAGGATCGCGAATATTTAAGCGATTTTCGAAACCAACACCCGGATGTTAAGGCTGCATTGGTTGAAGGAATTGATTGCTTCGATGACCAATACTTTGGGGTGAGTTGGCCATAAAAGCAGATATGAAAACGAGCATAATAAAATGGAGAAAACGCCTTGAATTTTATGTCGATTGGTTTTTTAAAGTAATAATTATGCATAGAATGTGTTTCTATAGAGATCACCAAATAAAAAACATAACGCGAGAAAATCAACAAAAATAATTATAGACTGGCGAATCGGAGGCGATCTGCATGGACCCGCAGCAAAGAATGTTGATGCAAGGAGTGATTCATGCTTTGGAAAATTCGGGCATCACTATTGAAATGGCATCTGAAGCGCGTGTGGCGGTGTACACCGCCGCATGGGCGTATGATTATAAAGATCTGCTCCCACCCGATCAATATATGGCCACTGGAAATTCGGCAAGTGTAATGTGTGGAAGGTGAGATTGAATAGCATGGAAAAAATGATCACAATGTATATGAAACGATAAACATTTCACAGAATCACATATTTCTTGAATTCACGCGGCGCGGCCGTTGGAATTGAGACGGCGTGTTCGTCATCGCTCGTCGCCTTTCATTTGGCAAGGCAAGCGATATTGACGGGAGAAGCCAAGATGGCATTAGTGTGCGGTGCAAATCATGTCGGAGCAAGGTGACAGGAAAACTTGGCAATGTTTGAATGAATCAGTATTGCTTAGATCGTATCACTCTCTTTACAATTCGCACATGGTGTCCCCAAATGGACGACTAGCTGCATTCGATCGTTCTGCAAATGGCTTCGTGCGCGCTGAATCATTTGCTGTGGCTGTTCTCTGCTCTCATGAGTATGCCGAACAAAACGGACTCAAGATTCATTGTCATTGTGTTGGCTCGGCTTTTAACAGCGACGGTAGAACTCCATCGTTGACGGCTCCAAATCCAATTTCGCAATATGAGGTTTGAGAAGTTAGCCGTTATTCTAATTACATCAGTTTTTCTAAAGGTTCAATTGGAAGCCATGTCCGGAATTGACCCGAAAACCGTGCAGCTTGTCACCTGTCATGGGACCGGTACAAAACTTGGAGATCAAGTCGAAGTCACCGCAATCAAAACGTCTTTCAAACCAGATATTCGAGTAATGAGCCCAAAAAGGTGAATGCGTTACTGATTTATTTTAATGAAAATATTGATTACAGTTCTCTTGGACATGGCGAAGGAGCTGCCGGTTTGATTGGAGTCCTTCAATCACTCTATGCAATGGAGCATTCGATCATTCCAAATCAGCTTCATCTTCAACTCCCAACAGCAGATCTTGGTGAACAAATCTCCATGGTTTTTGTGAATGAGGAAGTTGACTTGAAACGCCTTGCTATTAGTTCGTATGGATTCGGTGGCACCAACTGTTGCGCTATTCTCGATAAGCCAGAAGAGAAGAAAAAGATTTCTGAAGCTTATGCTGAATCGAAACTTCTCATGCTTTCGGCGAAGAGCTTAGAAGCATTGAAGTTGACCATCGACCAGTACACCTCTTTCATGAATGAAACTGACAGTCAACTTGAAGATATTCTATTTTCGGTCAACGCCAGAAAAACGAAATACAACGTTAGAGCAGCAGTGTTTGGAAAAAATCGCGAAGAAATTGCAAGAAAACTGAAATCCGGCGACTATTTCATGACTTCACTTTCACAAAAAAATGGTGAGATGACCATATTGAAGTAAAATCAATCATAGTAATGTTTGCAGACACGTTCGAAGTTGAATTCGGTGAGGGCAATGAAAAATTGTGGCTTCTTCGCATGCTGTATGAGAGCAATGAAACATTCCGCTCCGCTGTTGACAAATACTGTGCTCTTGCCGAATCTTGTGGATTCCCGGAAGCACGTACAGCTCTATTCTTCCCATTCAAATTGGCATTAACTCCGCTTACATACAACGTGTCTCGATTGATTTCAAGCATGGCGACATTCCAACTACTTGTTGAATATAAAACTCCGCCAACGGTGGTCCGCGGAAAAGGAATGGGCCATATATTCGCCTTAGTTGCTTGCAATGTAATCTCCTTCCAAGATGGCGTTAACTTGATAAAGACGGTTGTCGCTGATGGCGACTTAAAGACAGTCCTTTCAAAAATCGACATGAAATCTTCCAAGCATCCAATTTCTGTCGGAACGAAGGCAACAAAAAAGATAACGAATCAAGAAATTAATGATGAAATCAATGCAACCGCGTTGCCGAATCTAATGACTTTCAAGGTCAACGATAATGTGGTCAATGAAACCGATCCAATTAAGAAAGTTCAAGTTCTAATGGGTATGCTGTTTGTATCCGGCTTTGATGTTGAAATCAAGTACCGCGGATCAATTGTAAGAACTCCGGGTTACACATTTTTGAAGAGAAGATTCTGGCCAACACCTCAACCGGTTACAAGTACTGAACCGATAAAAGAAACTGATGAGATTGAAATCGACTATGCCACTGCGGTAAAAGAGATTGTGCAAAAATTTCTGGAAATTGACGATGAGGACCTAAACCTACTCGAATCTGGAAATGTTGACTCGTTGACATCAATCGAAATGATTGAGGCGATTGGAACAGCTACAAATCGAGTTATGCCTTTCGACTTGCTTGATAATTACCCAACGACTCGTGCGATTATTGAATATCTGAATTCTTTGGCGGAAACAAAAGCATCGACAACGAAAACTTCTCATGTTGCCAAGCGCAGTGTATCATCAGCATCCGGTAAAGCAAGTGTGATCGCTTGCGATTTCAAATTTGCTGGAGTTGATGGCGAGAAAGAATTGTGGAATACCCTTCTTACATCAAAACTGGTCACTGGAAAATTGTCGGAAATCAGAGAAAAACAAATCGAAGGAAATCCTGGCCTAAACGTTGGACTTCTCAATCAAGATATATCGCTTTTTGATAACTCATTTTTCTCCATTGCCAATGATGAAGCTGAATTTATTGATCCGCAACACCGGCTTCTTCTTCATTCCGCTCACAATGCCTTAGAGAAGTCCGGATTTCAATCCATCCCCGATGCCGATTTGTTTCTCGCAATTAGCTCGCATTCAGAATATCGTGCTCTTGCTGAGAAGCGTGTCGATGAACTGGATGAAAGACTTTGGATGGGTACTGTTCACAGCATGGCTGCTGGCAGACTTGCTGCTTATTTCGGAATTCGCGGTCGTGCAATTCTTGTGGACACGACGTGCTCATCTATTGCCAGCGCCTTGGAAATGGCCGTGGAGTCAATTCGAAATGGAAGAAAGTATGCAATTGTGGCGACGAGTCAACTCATTCAATCATCTCGCTGGTTGAGCTCGCTTCAAGGTCTTCTTGATCACAATAGCACCAAGTCGTTCTCAGCGGATGGCGCCGGATTTTGCCGATCTGATGGTGTCGGTGTTATCATTCTCAAGGTAAATATATATTATGAAACAATTCTTATTCGAAATTTAGTCTTATGAGAATGGAGATGCTTCGCTACTCCAAATTGGCGATGCTAAGAGCCATCACAGTGGAGCTGTGATAACTCCAGTTGTGAGCGCCATTTCTCAATTGCTCGAGAATGTCGGAGACATAACCTACGTTGAAGGTAATTCATATAAATAATATATTCTCAAAAATTAAAATTTATTGAAGGTCATGGAACGGCGACATCAGCTGGAGACAGTGCCGAATCAATGGCCTATCAAAAACTCGGACGAGAAATTGTCATGTCTTCGGTGAAGGCGCAATTCGGACACAGCGAAATCGCATCAGGACTTATTCAGCTTATGAAGGTTTCTGCTTTAACCAGAACTGGAATAATTCCAGCATGTGTGCATGTTGCACTTCCAAATGAACACATCAGGTATTTGTTGTCAACAAAATGTATATTGATGAAAGCCATGCTTCAGAGAAAATCCGAAAATTCGACTACCATTTGTTTCCGAAGAGACAAATGTCGAAAAAGCAGCCATCGTCTCATTTGGAATTACTGGAACGAAAACGGTGGTAGCGGCTGAGAAAGCGGATATTTATGAAAATATTTGGACACCAAGTTGCTGCCTTCTTCCAATTAGCGCAAAGACCAAGGATGCCCTCAAGAAATTGATCGAATCTTTCATTGAAATGCTAGCCAATACCAATGAGGACTTGTATAGCATTTCGCTTACGATGCAAAAGCAGAAGACCCAATTCAAATGGAGAACTGCTGTTGTTGGAACACATCACTTCAATGTCATCGACAAATTGAAGCGGTAAATTCGATTTGCCGCAAAAAAAGTTTCATCTCTAATTTGAATTGTTTTAGAGTGGTCGCGGATGATTTCAAGATGAACGTTCAGAACTGGCACGTCTGCACCAATCCATATTCTATCAGCTGCGATTCATTCTTCAACGATATTCCTGAGTTTGAGAAGCGATACTCAGCATTCTGTCAGAGATTGCGATTTGAACCTCACTCGGATCCCGCCTCATTGTATCATTCAATGGCAGTGAGCTACGCTATCGTCAAAATGATTATCACCCATCGGATTACTAAACGATTCGCTGTATCGGGCTTCAATTCTCTGGTGTTGCTTGCCGCAGTTGATGCCGCTCCTTCTCATTACTTGAATGATTTAATGAATTCATTTGCCAACAACGATATTAGAATGATGAAGAGGATCGCCAGAGATGTCACGATTCAAATTGACAACATTGAGATCTTCGATTTCAATGGCGTTCCGATCACTACGGCGCGTCACGCAGTGGATGCAGCGATTCAAGATTGCCCAGGAAACTTTAAGTTCGATCAAGACATTTTGTTACTATCTCAATTTGAAGAGCTTCGAAATGTCGAACCGCTTCAGACGTGCTCCGATTACTGGCAATATGTTGCGCAGAAATATGTTCAAGGACAAGCTCTCGACTTTCCGTCTCTTTTTGAAAATCCTTGCAAATTCATCGAGCTGCCTGAATATCCATTCAATCGAAAATCATTCTGGCTTCCGATTCCCGAAACACACGAAAATGCAGCAATTGATAGCGCACAAATGAGCGTAAATGAATTCCTACTGAATTCCGAAAAGTGGAAGCATGTAAAGAATCACGTTGTGGATTCGAAAATCGTTCTACCTGGTGCAACATCCATGAGAATTGCATTTGAGTATAACGGAAGGAAGCCGGTTAGCCTTACGAACATTGATTTCTTGAACAAGATACTTCCGAAGGAGATTTCAATGACAGTTGCTGTAAATGTTGAAAATGGCCAATGCACTCTCTCATTCGATGAATTGGATGCCATCAGCTATAAGCTGAACGAAAATGTTAAAATAACACCAATCACCAAGGAAAACCTCAAAGCTGAAGAAAAATATACGGATGATATTTATTTACGATTTGCTTCCAGTCAACTAGTTTATCGCAATCAATTCCAAATGCTTGATTCAATGAGGCATCGCAACGGACATGGGGAAGCAAGATTCAATGATTTAGCAGATTTGGATATTCTTATTGATGGAACTCTTCAAGCAATTGTCATGAGCTACATGTTTGAGAATCCTGAAGACGAGAGCCCATTCGTGCCATTTACTATTGACAGAATCACTATTATCAATGACAATCTTGCGGGAAAACAGCTTCACACATCCTTGACATACTCGAATACGGATGTATTTATCACGGGAAATGCTACCGTTTATGATCAAGATCATAATGTTATTATTCATATTGAAAATGTCACATTCAAAAGATTGAATCCGAAATCTGCTCCAACTTCTGTTGTGAAATCGGCTATTATAAAATCGGGAAAACAGAACGAAGAAGCGAGGAAGGAAGCTCGGAAGCATTTGCACAATTGGTTCGAGGAGAATTTTGGATGGACCGAGATCGACGACACTGTGGGATTCTTTGATCTCGGTTTGACTTCAATACAAGCAGTAAAACTGCGCAATGCCATCAAGTCGCAATATCCAGATGCTTCTTCCACGTGTATATTCGATTACCCGAGTGTTCAAGAGCTCTCAACGTACCTGTCCTCCTTGGTGCACCCAATTGATTATCAGGAGTCTGAAGCTGACAAAGAAATCGATGAGCTGGAGGAAGACCAACAACCTACAAGAGTGGCGCTCAACCCAATTGGAGTGATGGCCGCTTCGTGCCGTCTACCCGGAGGAATCACTAGTCCAGAAGAGCTCTGGCAATTGCTCAAACTTGGCATCAATGCATCTTCAAGAATTCCGGCAACTCGAATTCCAACAAGAAACAATCTCATTCGCGGTAATTAATTATTAATGATTGCCAACATTTTTTAAAAAATATTACAGGTGCAAAATATGGAAACCCGGTCGAAGGTGGAAACTTCATCACCCAAGACATTTCACTATTTGATCCCGCGTTCTTCAAAATTTCGAAGAGTGAAGCCGAAATGGTGGATCCACAACAAAGAATTCTTCTAGAATGTGTTCAGGTAGATGAAAAATTTTTGAACGCTACGCAAAATCAAATTTTTAACTTTAGGAATGCCTTGAAAACAGTGGAGTGACGGAAACCAGTGATGTCGGAGTGTTCGTGGGATTAATGGAGAAAGAATATCAAGAAATGATGGAATCTTCATCAATTCTCTCGATGCTGGGATCGATGGCTGCTGTGATTGCAGGACGCGTGAATTACGTTTTTGGATGTCATGGTCCATCCGTGACAATTGATACAGCCTGCTCCTCATCACTTGTTGCTCTTGAAATGGCAGTGAATGCTCTTCTTGATAAGCGATGCTCAAAAGTTATTGTCGCTGGTGTCAATCTAATCTTGAACGAAAAAGGACAAGGCCTACGAACAAATGGAAAAATGCTTTCTCAACATGGAATGTCATTGAGTTTTGATTCACGAGCTTCCGGTTACGGAAGATCCGATGGATGTGTGGTTCTGATGCTCGAATTGGCCAAACCAAATTACCACTACATGTCAACAATTCAAGCAGTCAATGTCAACCATGGCGGAAGAAGTGTATCTTTAACCGCGCCAAACGGTGTTGCTCACAAAATGCTTCTCACTTCAATTATCAATGCGAGCCCATCATTAGCTATTGATTATTGGGAGGCTCATGGCACTGGAACACCACTAGGTGACCCAATCGAGTTCAATACATTGTCGTCAATCCTTCAAAATATATTAATTGGATCCGTCAAAGCGTCGCTGGGTCATGGCGAAGCATCGGCGGGAACATGTGGACTTCTTAAACTTTTCCTAATGCTCACATATCAATACGTGCCAACTCTCATTCATTTCCATGTCCTCAACAAGGATATCAATTCGGGGTCAATTCGCCTTCCGATTATTGGAGAAGACGCGGAATTGACATCAGCTGGAATCAGCTCATTCGGTGTTAGTGGAACTAACGCTGCGGCCATCGCCTTCAACGACAACAACAAATTGGAGCCATACACGACCATTCACAAAACTTATATTTTGCCGATATCGGCAAAAAATCAATTTTCAATCGATGGACTTGAAAAGGAAATTGTGAATGTTCTTCCAGTCACTGATGTGCCAATAAGCCACGTGGCAAGCACATTGGCTAATAATCGTATGCATTTCAACATTCGAAACGCTTTGCTCGTAACGTGCTCGGGTCGTATTTTGCAAAAGTTTGCCGGAAAGAATCAAAGAATTGTGAAAAAGGAGCGATATCGTGTCAAATTGGGGAGAGGTCTCTTTGAGCCAAGCCTTCTCCAGTTTGATCTAATCAATGAGATGTATACGGTAGCATCGTTGAAGAACCCGCAACACTTTGCGTTGAAGTATAGCATTGTAAAGTTCATCACTTCACTGTCCAGCTACATCCAAGTAATTGCCAATGACACAGATGAGCTGCTCTCAATTCTTCTCGCAGATGGAACCTTGCCATGGAGCAAATTGAGCTCAGGACTATTTGAGAAAACACCTGGCTCATTGCTAAACGAACTCGCTGATATGAACATCACTATCGCCAATAACACCCATGTAAAGAACTTCCAAACCAGCGCTGATGTGAAGGAAGAGGTTCATAGTCTTGAAGAATTGAACAAGTTTATTATAAACATGTACATTAATGGCTACGACATTGATTGGAGCAATGTGTACACTCCGGTCCAAAAATACATTAATCTGCCCAACTATTACTTTAACAAACAGCCAATTTGGTTTGAAGATCGCGGCAAAATCTTCGATCATTATCTGATTGGTTGCATCGAAGAAAACGTCAAGGACAAACTTGTGTTGAAAAACTGGATAACTGAGCTTCGTCATCGATATCTGTTCCGCGGAAGACCTATCGATGTTGGCACCATCTTTGAGATTGCCATCGAAGCGCTTAAGGTTCAAAACGAACTGCCATTCTCCCTACAGAACCTTACGACCAATCAAATTACACTGACGAGACCAGCGTGGCTGAGGACGGAAATTGAGAAAAATTTGGATGAAGAAGCATATAGTGTTAGCGCATATATTGAAGAACAACTTTTGTTCACATTAACTGCCACACCATATTCGCAAGATGAAGTCGAAACTCCAGCAGTGGACGTGCGAATTCCAGAAAAAATTGTCCATTTGCCCGATTGTCCGAGTGCAATCATCCGCAGGAATTACAATACTTATTATGTCGATTCAACCGCCGAGGTTTCACCATTTCGAACAGCAAATTTGGTGCTCAATGAAATTATTGGATTTGCTCCCAATCCTTCAGACATGTTCCTCGAAATTCTTGGAGGCTTCCCATCGGTTTACTATATGGTTCGCCTTGATGATGGCGCACTTTGGCAATTCCAGGTAATTTTGAATAATAGATATGAATTTCGAATTTTCGTATTCTTTAGATTCTCTCTGCCAATCGTGATGTGCTGTCAAACGTCTACATATTGAAGGACGCCAAAGGATTGGACATTCCAACAATAAAAATGCATAAAAAATCAACATTGTTGTCATCTCAAGAGGCCGCCGCGGTGGCAGCGAAATCGCTTCAGCTGGATATCCGTCAAAAAGTCCGAAACGCTTTTAATGACGTCATCGATAGCGGAATGGAAATTGATGATAGCCAAATGAGTACCGGATTTACTGAGCTCGGCATGGATTCGCATGCCACCGTTGATCTACTCAACCGCCTCAACCAGAAATACTTCAGCGACATCGAATTGACCACCAGTGATTTGTTTGATAATCCGAATATCGAAGATTTGTCGGTGAAAATTGAAGAGCTTTTAAGAGAAAAGGGCATTAGCAATTTGCCATCAGCAAATCCGACACCAAAAACATCATTGAGAGAGCGGAAATTGTCAATTCCGGCCAATCGGCATCAAGAGCTCGCTCAAATTGAGTTCGTCCAACAGTACAACGAAAGTGAAAATAGACATAATGTGAATACAAACGAAACGACAACGCATGATCAAGATGAAATCAAACGAAAAATATCGACCGCCGTGATGGATATTGCCACCGAGACGGTCACCGCCGAAGACCTTGAGATCAAAGGGTTCACCGAGCTCGGAATGGATTCACTTTCAATTGTCGACTTTGTGAATCGATTAAATGAAAAGTACTTCCCTGGAGAAGAAATCAACACGAGCGATGTGTTCGATTACTCGACGGTCGAGGAATTGGCAAAACACATTTCAAATAAAAAAAGGAGTGTCGTCGAAAAAAAAGGAAATGAGACAGCGAGGAACCGAAACGAGGATGATGGAATTCAAGAAGTACATCTGTCTCAAGCCTATGTTTTGATTGAGGACGATACGATAACAGGGTTTGATTGGACATTTAGACATTTCAAGGATGGACTATTCCAATTGGCCGAACATGGAAGTAGTGAGAACTCAATGATTATTAGTGGAGCAGGTCCATTAAAAGAAGATGATCTTTCAAGAAACCTGTCCAATAAGACAATCTTGGTAGATCTGGATGACTTCAACGGAATTGTTGAAAATTTGTATCTTGCTCTTCTCAATTTGGTGAAAGCACTATCAAAAGGAAAAGTAAATTGTAAATTTACGGTGTCTCGAAATTTTTCGCTTGGGAACACCATTGCAAGAGCCTTCTTAAAAACGGTGACCGCTGAGAAGTATCCAACTATTCAATATAACTGGAACCAACGAATTCAACAAGTTTCTGCGTTTGAGAGCAAACAACCAATACGAGGATCTTGGCTGATTACTGGAGGATTGAGTGGAATTGGATTCGAAATTGGAAGATACATTGCGAACAATGGCGCTCAAAATGTAATACTTGTCAGTCGAAGAAGTCCTTCTGAAGAAATCCTAAAAGATATCTCGACATGGAAGTGCAAGGTGGGGAGTTTTTCAAAAATCATGGGAACAATCTTATATTCCTACTACTCATCATTTCAAATGAAAATATTTCAGGTCTACACAATTGCTGCTGACATTGGAGATAAGGCGACGCTTATAAAAGAGCTGAGCAGAATCAATATCAAAATAACGGGTGTTGTTCATTCAGCTGGAGTTTTGAAAGATTCGAAGATTGAGCGCCAAACGAAAGAAACTTTCAATCAAGTTTTTAAACCAAAAGCTGATGGATGTAATGTTTTGGAGGAAATTGAGGAGCATTTCAATTATGATGTAAGAAAATCACAAATATATTATATAATACAGAAATCTTCTAGTTCGAGCATTTCATAATGATGTCATCGTTCACCTCAGCATGTGGTAATGAAGGTCAACTAAACTATGGAGTTGCAAATGCTTATTTGGAATACCAGGTACTGGCATTTATTGTTTTAGACGTCCATTTCATTTCTTCTAGATCAAAAAGCGTCGAAGTGCTGGAAAATCAGGATGTGCCATTCAGTGGGGTAACTGGATCGATACTGGAATGGCAACAAGCCCAAATATCCGAAAATTCTTGGCAGATCTTGGATTTTTGGGGCAACATAACAATGATGCTCTGAAATATCTTCATATGTGCATTGAGAAGCAGCCAGAAGTTATAATGATTGCCAATATCAATTGGGATCTGATCCTCAAGAATCGAAAAGATCTTCCGAGAAATTTGATTGTCGAAGGAATTCGGAATCTGGATGAAATCATAAGCTCGGATGAGAAACCAGAAGACATCAAAGAAGAAAAGTATGATATCGAAGATGAAGATGAAATGCTTGATTTTGTGAAGGAGAAGCTCGCCGAGCTTATCAAAACATCTCCAAACCGCGTGAAAAATAATAGCAACTTGATGGATATCGGATTGGATTCCCAACTTCTTACACAATTCATTCATTTTCTGAACAAAAATTTCGCGTTGAAACTAAATTTGTCTGATATCTATAATAATTCATCGCCGGAAAAATTGTCAAGTTTCCTGTGGAGCCAACTACAACAAAATAACGATGATGAGAAGGAAACCATCGCCGAAAAGATTGAAGATGTGAAAGGGTGTGATGATTTTTGTTCGTCTCTTGGAATGAATATATTCTTCGATGATGAGTCGAAAATTGAACAAATGAAGAAAGTTGCTCTAGAAGAGCCCGAGAAGTTACCGAAAAACGGAACGTTTGTTGTTTCGGCAATTGGAAAGAATTTCGAAGAATTTAGAAAAAATCTGGAAAACGCCAAAAGCAAAAAAGTTGTGAAAATTACTAAATCGGTGCTCATGTTAACCGGACAAGGATCACAATATCCAATGATGGGAAGACAATTATGCGAGAACTATGCCATCTTCAGAAACACATTGCATTACTGTTTGACAGAATGTGACAAACATTTGAAGGGCGACATTCCATTGTGGGAGATTTTGTTCAACACCGACCATTATCAATTGCTCCAGCTCACCACTAACATGCAACCAATCATGTTCAGTTTTGGATACGCTTTGGCGAAATTGTGGGAGTTCTTAGGATTCGTTCCGGACTACTATCTTGGTCACAGCGTTGGTGAATTGGCGGCCGCTGTCCTAGCGGGAATGATGGGCCTTGATGATGGTTTAAAGCTCATTGTTGAGAGAGGAAAAGCTATGGAGGGAATAGCAGGACTCGGAGCTCTTCTCGCCGTTCAAAAAGAAATTGCCGATGATGTGATCAGAAAGTATGACGTATGTGTTGCGACAATCAACAGCCCGAAGCAGGTTGTATTTGCTGGTAAGAAGGATGAACTGGACAAAGCTTTAGCATTTGTTAAGGGACAAGGTAACATAATTCGAGCTCGTTTATTCTATCAACGTGATTGATTTAGGAAAGCAAGGGACATTTGTTAATCAGAAATACCCATTCCATTCCAATTTGATTCAAGAATCTCATCTTCAAGGTCTCCGGAACTGTCTAGAAGGAATGGTGTTCCACAAAGCAACAATTCCTCTGATTAGCAATGTATCAGGACAAATGATCACCGAATTCACAGAAGAGTACATCATCAAGCATACTGTCTCGGCGGTTAAGTGAGTTTTTTTTTGAAATAATCTTTTTAGATTGCATTGAACAAAAAAATTTCAGATTTGTCAACTGTGTTGAAACACTTCAAGGACTTGGTCTGAATACGTGGGTTGACGCTGGACCAGCTGCTGTCCTTGCAACATTTGTGAAGCGCATTATATTCCCGTCTGATCTACCAAACCACCGAATTGTTCAAACTTGTAAGGAGAAGGATTCTGACGGCGATGCTCTTCTTACATCATGTTTGGAGCTCGAGCAAGGGGGAATTTCGATCAACTGGAATGCAGTTTATGGGTGCGAACAGATAACAATCCCCAGCGTTGTTGACTTCCCAGCAGTCAAATCCTTCGAAATTGAAGATGACGAATACGAAGTTCTGAAGGATCACAAGTTGAATGAAAGAATCATCGTTGCCGGCGTTTACCAAGTCCACAAAATGCATAAATTTGTGGTGGAAAGGTCTAATGATCACAAGCTGGTGTTGAGAAACGTGAAATTCCTAAAACCTTGGTTCATCGAGGAAGGAAAAACGTTTGAAATTGATTGGCTTCCAAATATGAACATCGAATTGAGAGTCAAAAACGTTGTCGTGTGCAGCGCGAGAATTGAAGAAGACGATGGCCTTTCAATAACGATTCCAGAAGAAGGGCCCGACGAGCAAGCGTTTGATGTGAGCCAGTTCTACGACTCGCTTCATAGAAACGGATTGCAATATGGTCCCCGATTTCGTGTGATTTCTGAAGCCAAAAGATCAAACAAGCGATGCCTCGCAACTTTGAAGAATTCCAATTTCATTTGGCCATTGATTGACGGAGCAATGCATTCAGTCACATCAAGCGTTCTTCAAAGACGTCCTGATTGCTATTTCCTTCCGGTAGCGCTTGGAACAATCACAATGAAGAGCACCGAAGTACCCGAGACGAGCAATTCAACGGCTGTGATCATTTCGGAAACCGATAAATTCATTCAAGTCAACGTTGGACTCTATTCCGGCGATAAGACGATTTGCGAAATTCGGAATATGACTATTGTTGTTCTCAATCTGGAGAAAAACGCGGAAAGTCTGAAAAACGAGGAAGAAAAATCGGAGATCCAAATTGTAAGCTTTGATCTTAGTCTTCCCTTAAATAAGCCATTCGACAAATACGAAGGATGGCAGTTTCTTAAAACGGGAAAAGTGAAATCGAATCTCGAATTTCGACAAGAAAACGCTTTTGTCTCGACGCTTGATGCTGAAATACGCGAATGGGATCCCGAGCATTTTGGAATTCGGCCGAATGAAGCAAAATATATGGATCCGCAGCAACGGTTGCTTTTGACTAGCGTTGCTCAGCTTCTGCACTCTGCTAGTATTCAAGCATTACCATCAAATACTGGAGTGTTTGTGGGATGTTCAACGCATGAATTCCCGCAAATCGTGTACGCTCATGCGAAATCACCAAAAGCTGAATGGAGTGGTGGAACCGCGACGTCCTCAATGGCTGGAAGAATTGCGCATTGGCTTAAACTTCAGGGACCGGTTATGAACGTTGACACTGCTTGTTCATCCTCATTAGCTGCTCTAGCTTCAGCTTGCGATCATTTGAAAGCTGGAAAGTGCGACTACGCTATTGTAGCAACAATTAATCTTGTCCTGCACTCAATGACGACAAATGTGCTTTCCAGCGCTCAAATGATTGTGCCCGACTTTTGCAAGGTTTTTGACATTGATGCGAATGGCTATAAACGCTCGGAAGCAATTTGCACGATGCTTCTAACACGCAAGGACGTAGAAAACAGTCTTGGCACCATTTTACAGTGGGCTATTGGTCATAATGGAACCAGCAGTTCTTTGTATACCCCAAATGGAAAATCACAAACAGAGCTTATTAGAATGTGTCAGGCTTCCTCAGAAGGCTTAGATATCCAAACACATGCAACGGGAACTAAAATAGGTGATCCCATTGAGCTGTCAGCATTGCTTAACGCATACCCAGAAGGTGTGTTAAATATTTCTGCTTTAAAATCAAATATTGGACATTGTGAAGGAGCCAGCGGTCTCATAGCTCTTTGCATTAGTTTGATAGAACATCAAAATTGCTATAAGCTTCCCCAGCTTCATCTAAAACTGCTGAACTCGCCAAATAGCGAACGATTGAGACTTCGTTTTGTAGGCGAGGAGCAGGAATCGCAAAATGTTTTAATTAACAATTTTGGGTTTACTGGAACCAATTGTTCCGTTTTGCTGAGGCCCACAAATATTGCAGTAAATGAATCAGTGGATACCGAAATGTCCTATCCAATGTACATTTCAGCGAGCTCAAAAAAGGCTTTAGACAAATACTGCACAGTTTTTTGTCAATTTGTCAGCGAAACAAACGAACCACTTTCAGCAATATCATTTACATTATCGCTTGAAAAAGTGTATAGATTCCGAAGAGTATTGATCTATAGTTATAAGCGAAAAATTATATGTACCAATGGTGACGATGTTACTGAGGAGACGCAAAAGTATTATCAGGCAATCAAGAGATTCATTGATGAGGGCATTTTGCCAAAAATTACTGGCAATAGAAAAGTAGACCTACCCCCACTAGTGTTTAATGAATCGTATTATTGGGATATTGATGAATATCCTGATGACACTTGTAAGAAGCCTGATGAAACGACGACGCCAAACATTTTCTACAAAAGGCTTCTTGAGCCAAAACCACCCATTCGTGTTCAACAGAATGTTCGAACCATTCTTTCTTACGGTCAATTTCCGAACATTCAAGAGGCTTCGATTGAGAAATTGAGGGATTGTTGCACTGATATTATTGTTATGCAATTGTTCGGAAGCACTGAAGAAGAATTCTTCAGATTACTCAATTTGTGGAAGAATTTAGATCAGGAAAATGTCAAGCTTTTAATCATTTGTGCACAGTCTAACTTCACAATGTATACCGAATGGACGGGAACATTGAAAAGCTTAGCGGCTGAGAAACTAATACCCTATAAGTTTGTTAGCTTTGAAGATCCTCAGCAGATACATAGTAATGAGCTGAGCCTCACCGATAGCTATGAATCGATATTCTATCGAAATGATGCTCGATTTGTTGAGCGACTTGTTGAAGAAATAGTAAAGCTGAAGGAAGGCATAAGATTCGAGAAAATATTGATGTCAGGCGGCACTGGAGGGATTGGGTCAGCCGTTGTCGATTTTATGAATCTGAAGAATGTCTCAATTATATCAAGAACAGCTGGAACGAATCATATACAAGGAAATGTAGCAACCGTTCAACTTCTCAACAAAGGATACGACTCAATATTTCATTTTGCTGGAATTGTCGACAACGAAACCCATCAAAGGATGACAAATTTGCAATTCCAAAACACGTTTGAACCGAAAGTTAAAGGAGCCAAGAACTTGTTATCAATTTGCAATCGTGACGCGGAGTTCAAATTTTCATCTTCAGTGGCTTGCATTTTCGGATCATTTGGACAATCGAATTATGCATTTGCAAACGGTTTGGCGGCATCAATCTTAGAAAAAAGTGAGGTGAACTCTGATGTTATTCATTTTGGAGCATGGAAGGATGTTGGAATGCTAGCACGCCAAGAGTGCGGTGAGATAAGAAAACAGCTGAACCACAATGGTTGGAGGATGCTAAGCAATACCGAAGCTCTAAGTGTATTTAAGGTTCGAAAATCGAAAAAGAAACGTGACATTATCGTTTTTAATGGAGATTTTGAAGAAATCATTAGAAGAAGCCCATATTTGAGACCTCTACTTTCGAAACTCGTGAAAGTTGAAGAAAGCGAAATAAATAATAACCAGAAAGCGAGCTTCGAAGATATATTCTTCAAAATCACTGGTATAAAACCAAGAAATGATGTCGATTCAATACCATTCATGGACCTTGGAATCGACTCGCTATGTATCGAAAACCTTCGGCAAACGATTGAAATCGAGATGGACATAAAACTTTCACTCAATGAGATTTTTGATAATGCTAATTATAGCAAGATGCGCGACCTTATAAATAAGAAGAAAAATGAGGGACCGAAGAAGGTTACATTTAATATAGCTACTAATGAGGATGGGCAAATAGACGAGAGAATTGCAGTGATTGGATGGAGTGCGGAATTCTCCAATGTGGAGAATATCTCCGAGTTTTGGGAAGAACTAATGGCTGGAAAATCATTACTAGAAGAGGATGGCACAGGACGTTTGAAACATCCCGATGACTTTGACAACACGTTTTTCAATATCACCGATGAGGATAGTAAAGTGCTTGATTCTCAAATCAAGAAATTCATTCAGCACGCGTATTGGGCTTTAGAAAATTCCGGATACATTAAGGTGAGAAGCAATCTACGATGCGCAGTGTTTGCTGGCGCTGAGCCAACAGAGAAAAATATTGAAGAGCAACCAGATGCAATGCGGCGAATGTTTGCAATAAATATGAATAATTATTTAGCATCATATGCAGCATATTGCTTGGATCTTCAAGGAGAGGCAACTTCGGTTTATACAGCCTGTTCGACATCATTAGTAGCTGTAGCTCATGCTGTAAAGTGCCTTCAAAGAAATGAAGCGGATTTAGCATTGGCTGGAGCTGCTTCAATCGCGCTCAGTGGAATAATGGATGAGAAGAAGACGGTTTTTGCCGGAAAAGAAAACTTCCGACCATTCGACAAGGACTCAACCGGTATTGCTAGGGGATCTGGAGTTGGATGTTTGGTGTTAAAACGACTCGACAAAGCAGTCAAAGACAATGATAATATATACTGCGTAATTAAAAACTTCTCAATTTGTAACGATGGAATATCGAAAGCTAGTTTCATGGCACCCAACCCGTCGGGTCAATTGCGCTGTATAAATGGCGCTTTGCTGAATCTCACCGATGAAGAGAAGCAGAGGATTCGGTATATTGAATGCCATGCCACTGGAACACCACTTGGCGATTCAATCGAACTTAATTCATTGAAAGACGCGTACAACTTTAAAACGAGCCTCACTATTGGATCTTGTAAAGCAAACATTGGACATGCATATGCGGCTTCAGGCCTTGCGTCGATTATAAAATCAGCAATGATATTGAAGTCAAAATTAATACCTCCACAGATCAACTTTAATCAGTTTCGCGAGGACTATGGCGAATTTTTAAATATCAATACCAAAGCAATGAATATTGAAACCGGTAGCATTATTGCTATTGATTGTTTCGGTATTGGAGGCACTAATGTACACATGCTGATCGAAGAAGGACCTGCACTCGCAATAATGGAGAAAGTGCCTAAAAACTGTGCTGTTATACCCGTGTCCGCAAAATCATTTAATTCGCTCAATGCCCAAAAGCAAGCTATAGTAAAATACCAGTCTGAAAATCTTTTGACGGTGCAATCTATTTCGACACTCCAACATCATCGAGAAAATTATAGTCACCGTTCGTTTTTGATCGCTAAGGAAAATGATATCATACACCTTGGCGACAATGTGACTTCAAAATTATCACCAAAAGTGTGCTTTTTCCTAGCTCCACAAGGAATACAATTCAGCAATTTGTTCCCATTTGATAATGAACATTCGGCGTATCATGTTGAAATTAATCGTCTTTGTGGTCTTGCTTCTCAAATTTGTAAAAAGGATTTTGAAGAGATTCTTAATTCGAATAATCGGTTGAACGATGTGGAGAACACGCAGGTTGGATTGTTCATACAATGTATGGCTATTGCTCGAACATTGCAAGAGAGTGGCATCGAACCAGACCTCCTTGCTGGCCACAGTCTCGGAGAATACACTTGCGCAGCTCTCAGTGGAGTTTTAATCGAGTCGGACGCATTTAATTTGCTCAATCGTCGTTCGAAACTTATTGGAACAACACCGGAGACTGAGATGATCATGGTTTGGGGAGACATTTGCCCACCGAAATGTCTCGAAGAAACTGCCATCGTGAGTGACAAAATTCGATGTTTCGTTGGATATCATAAAGATGTTCAACCGTTCAGCGAATCATTGAAGGCACGCGGAATCAAATATAAAATGGTTGGAACTCAATTCGGGTTTCACTCATCCTTCATGAATCCAATTTCATATCAATTCCGAAGGCTTTGTGATGGCTTCAAATTTCGAGAAGGATGCATTCCGTGGATTTCGAGCATCACCGGAGAGAAAATGACAACCCTTTCTTCAGACTACTGTACTTCTCACTTGAGTTCTTCAATCAATTTAAAGTTACTAGTTGAAGCATTAATTGCGGAAAATATCGATATTATTGTAGAAATTGGACCCTCAGGTGTTCTTGAGAGTTTGCTTCAAGATATTGGCTCGAAGATTGTTGTGATACCAACATGTGGAAGAAAATCACGACCACTTCCTTCATTGGAGATTTGCAAGGCACGCGCATGGAGCCATGGAATAAACATTAAATTCGAGCAAGAATGCTCATCTATTGATCCGAAGCTACCAGGATATCAATTTGAAGCTCATCGACAAGAAAGTGTGCAAATTTTCAAACAGCAATGGATCCCAATAGCTGATGAAGTTGTAAAAGAAGATTTAGATGCGAAGATATATGAATTACCGGCGGATTGTAAGGATGTCAATTCAATATTCTACGACTGCATGTCATTAGCTAAATACGGAAAGAGCAAGCTCATCATTATTTCAAACACATTAGAGCCCGCGCACTATCTTGCTCTTGGTGTTCTACGCAATAGTCATATTACTAATGGACGCCGCATGATTTTTGTGGAAAACCCGCTGAATCTACAAACAAGTGACGTCGTCAAAATGGTGTCATCCATGACTGAAGACATTGTTAGAATCTCTATGAATGAATGCCATTTTCTCGATTACAAGCCGACAAGATTTCCCGAAATAGAAATGGGGTTCGTTGGAATCGTTGCAGTTCTATTTGGAGCTAATGGATTTGTCGGAAGATGTTATGATCGAGTTCTTCGCCAACACAATTTCAAGGTTGTTCGAGTTGCCAAAACCAATTCCGACGTCAATTGCAATATCACAATCAAACAATCAGTCATTGAGTCATTACGGACCATCCAGAAGAAGCATGGGAGAATATCATTAATGATAAACTGTGTTGGCAAGGATCCTTCCACGAAATTGTGCAAATCTCGAAAGGAGCAAGATGAAATACTGTCTTCAAAAACAATTGCAAATATGAACATCATCGAAGCAGTCATCGAACTGGATATCGTTGTTGAGAAATTCATAATGTGCTCATCGCTAAGCTCTGTCATTCCACTATTGGGATGTGAAGACTACTCCTCAGCGAATTGTTTTGTTGACCGACTTGCTCATGAAAGTCATCCATGTATTCAAGAACGCCTAGCGATTGCTCTTCCTCCAATCATTGGTAGCCGAATGTTTGAAGAATCGAAAAGTTCGGTGAAAAACGTTTTGAAGTCAATTGCAATTAGCGAAGATGGGCTGGAAAGATTACTGTGGGCTACTATTGGAATGAGTGGTGCTATTTATCTTTGCAAGAGGGATTTGAAGTCGATGGTATATGACAGCATCCGATATCACACTTCCGAATATTCGACCTCAACGAAGAGTAATTCAATCAAGATGGATATAATCGAGATTTGGAAAGATACCATCAGTCATAATATTGATATCAATGATGAAACAAACTTCTTCGAAATTGGTGGTGATTCACTTAGTGCGCTTCAAGTAACTTGGAAAGTCAAATGTGTCACAGGCAAAGAGGTTCATGTCGATGATTTATTTCTCAACCCAACTGTTCAAGGATATGCCAATTATATAAAAAATTTGACCGACTCGGAGAAGGATATGGACGTCGGAATAAATGATTTCAGCACAATTCCATTAACAAACGCACAGATGCAAATGTTCATTCTTCGACAAACTCAAGAGCCAACCCGATACAACCTGATATTCCAAATCATTATGAAAATTGAGGATCAGTTTGATTATGAAAAATTCCAGAATGCAATTTTCAACCTGATTGGAAATCAAACCAGCTATCGAACATGTTTCCGAAATATCAAAGGTCCAATACAATCAGTGGCGTCTTTGACAGAAAGCTTCTACGATTTGACACCAAATCATACCAGCAAAGAAGAGTGGAATGAAATAATTCAAGGAGAACTTCACTACATTTTCGATATTCTATCAGAGACTCCATTGCGAATCATCATGGCTAAAGTGGATGGAATGCTTTTGGTACTCTTCAATCAACATCATATTCTCAGCGATGGTTGGTCAATGACTGTCTTCGCTGATGAGATAACACGTTTTTACAATGAGAACTTGAAACGTCAGGTGCAGTCAATGAGTAAGCTTGGCGTGATTGAGCAACTACAAACGAAGGAAACGGCAAAACGTGTTGAAGAAGCCGCAAATCAATTGAAGAATTATGAGCATTGCGTCATTCCATATGATCAATTAGATGTTGAGTGCTATAAGAAAATGGAATTTTTGATCCCTTCAAGACTCTGGCATAATCTCTTGACCACGTCCAAGAAATTCAACACAACTCCATATAATGTCGCTTTGACACTGTTCTGCAAGACGTTGAAGAACTTCATAATGACTGAAAACCTGCTATTTGCATATGCCAGCTCTGGAAGGAATGAGCACAGTTCAAATCTCATTGGCTATTGCATGAACAATGTTTTGTTCCATTGTTCGATAATGGATGGAATTCCATTTAAGGAATGCCTTGAAGCTGTCATACAATCGGTAAGCCAATACAAAGACATTCCTTTTCACAAAATTGTGGAGATCGAGAAGCACCTTGGAGCAATTTCCATTTATTTCAACTTCCGCCAAAAATTGGACTATCCGACAGTGAATATTCCCAATGCACAATGCGAAATTCAACACATTTCCCTTAACAGCGCATTCGATTTTTCATTCACGATTGATGAAACTCCGAATGGCACATTGATATCGGTAGATTACGATAGCGGAAAGTATAAGTCTAGAACAATTGAGCAAGTTGTTCAGGTGTTTCTCAAAAGCATCCAAATAGACAAACCAACAATTATTGATAGGATTGCTAGAGCCGATTACCCGTTATCGTTGCTCCCAAAAGAGCAAATTATTGAATGGCACAGTTCAAGTGCACACGCAACTCATGAAATCACCTATAAAGGGTTGGCCGAAGAATTACAAAGCACGGCGAATAACATAGAAAACGAGTATTGCATCCAAAATGGGAGAACACCTCGTGAAGACGATGCTGTTGCTATAGAGTCTTGCGAGATTACTATTTTCGCATGCTTTTTATTGGGGGTTGCCTATGTACCAATGGATAGCACCTGGTCCGAAGAGCGAAAAAATATTGCGCAAAGGTTGAGCCAATTAAATTGGAACGGCGTGTCGAAAAGGGCCGCCAAGAAATTGAGAGTATTTTCTAGAAGAAGCCCATTTGGTATGATTTATAATTTACTTACTAGTGGCTCTACGGGCCGTCCTAAAGGAGTTGCCATGGGACAGCAATCGGTATCATCCTTTGTCACAAGCGCAACGAAGACTTGCCTATTCCGATCTGGACATTGGATTCTTGACTCTGTCAATAAAGTGTTTGACGTTAGCGTGTCAAATATTTTCGGATGTTTCCTTAATTACGGAACCCTTGTCCCTAATGATTCCAGCTATCTTTCTACAACACACTATGCTTTCATTCCATCCGCTGTGTTTAATTCGTTTGATGAATCAGCGTTGAAGCGATTAAGTGTTAATGAGATTGTGACGGTTGGAGGTGATACAATAGCCACTATCCCATATGAAAATGCAATCAACGCTGGAATCCACCTAATACAGATTTATGGACCAACGGAAACTTGTGTGTGGTCGCTTATCGCACGCTGCAAAACCGGAAATTGCGCGAACCTTGGGAATGCCCTTGAAAACGAGAGAGCCCGCGTCAAATGCAATTACAAAATTGGTGAACTTGTTATTCAAGGGGTATCTGTGGCAAGAGGCTATACAAACGGTATCGCATTCAATTCAGTATACTGTACTGGGGATATTGTGGAGAACCGCGACGGCAGGATATCATTTGTTGGTCGACTAGATGATCAAGTGAAGTTTAAAGGGATCCGCATCAATTTGAAAGAGCTTGAGCAAGAAATGTGCATGGCTCTCGGCATTCAGCAAATCAAGCTTATTATGCTTAATCAGCAACTAATCGCTTTTCTTGTTACGCAGGATAGCGTTGATTTCAATTCTATCAATTTCACACACCGTCCGGATCATTTTGTCACAATTGAAAAAATGCCGTTGAACGCCAGCGGAAAGGTTGACGCTAAAATTCTTTTGCAGGCATTTGAGCAGCTCAGAAAGTCATACAAGAGAGAAATTGAAATGATGAGAAACTCATTGGAGGATCAAGTACACAATGAAATCAGTAATGCTGTTTTTTAACATTCATAATTACAGGTATTGGATGTGGTTTCCACGGCAATTGGGCAACGAGCAGACCTTTGCGACAAATTCTCGAATATCGGTGGAAATTCGTTGTCAGCAATTCAAGTGGCTCACAAATTATCGGAAATTATTGGAAGTGAAGTGAAAGCGCATGATGTTTTACAATCAGGATCACTCAAAAATCTTGTCCAATCGATATCGGGAAATGTGGAAATACCCAACAGAAGCGGAATGAATGTCATCACAAAACTTCGAGAAGCTCCAGACTCCAATATCACAATCTACTTGATTCACGCCATTGGGGGAACAATTTATCCCTATTACTCGTTTCTACAAATATTCCCAAAGAACTTTTCCATTTATGGAATTGAGTTTGATTTGGACTATCCATCAAATGATCTTAAAGAGCTTTCGAGATTCTATGCAAGAGAGGTATTCAGATACTATAGGGAAGTGGACTACAAAATTTCCCAAAAATTTTTAGATTGCGTCACATGCTTCAGACAAAGGATTCAAAAACATATTTGTTATGGGGCATTCAATGGGTGGAATAATGAGCAGAGAGATTGTTGCAGAATTGAAGATTTGGGGATTCGAGGTATGTCAAGGAATTTAATAAAACAAAACCAAGCATTCCGAGAGAGAAATTGAGAATAATTCATGGCATATAAGATGATATATAATGCACTTATATAATATATGCGCGCATTTTCAGATTCCATTTGTGATTCTTTTCGATTCCTGGGTGTTGAGGACAAATGAATTGGACATTGAAAATATTAAAAACTTTATAACGGTAAGAATGTGTGTCCGTGAATCCGAATTGATCTGAAACTTACAGTATGTTTTCTCTGGACTTCCTGATAGTGAGAGACGAGTAGATCGGGCAGTGAGTAGAAAAAAAAAGTGGCGAAAAGAAATATTTATATTTAGCTAAAATTGGCCAAATTATTAAGAGAATACAAGACATCAGTATCCGACACGAAGTTATACTTGTTTAAAAGTAAATCACTTGGGGATGCAGCTTTCAAAAAAGCAGTCAGGTACCAAAATTGCGGAAGTAATTTTTATAATTGAAAATTTGTATTCAGAGTGGACTTGAATGAAGAATTGTCGCGTTCAATGGTTTTCAATGGATTTGACGAGCTGTCCCTTCAACCAATTGACACCTACTTGGTTAGTGTCGTTAGAAAATGAAGTCGAGATTATCTGAAATTGTTTATAGATTGATGGCGACCATGAATCGTGCCTAAAAATTGAGAATCTTCGAAAGGTTAAAAATGAAATTCTTGCACCTTTCCAGCCATATTTATAATTTTACCGCTTATTTTTTTTAAATAAATGCTTCATCTCTAACTGTTGTGTGTTATTATGCATCAACTTTTAAAAAAAAGTACGCGGTGAATAATTCTTGAAAAGTTATTAATAATATATAGAGTTTACCTTATTGACAATCACTCTACCAAACCTGCCAACCAGGATTTTTTTTTACATTTTGAATTTGTTAGCTAATCTTGCACGTTCTCTGAGCATCATTGACAGAATTTTATGTGGGTGACTTTTAATTACACACCTGTTCATATCAAGTATATACTTATCAAGGATACGCCCACTTCTAGCGTTTTTTTTTCTTTCTAGAAAGCGCCACGCCCATATTAGCAGTAAAAACGAAGATTGTAGTCATACATGCATTATTTCGAACACAATTTTTACTATATGGCGCCAAAAAACGTTCCCACACAATATATTTTAGGCGGCGTCGTAAATCGCCCAATTAGGCGTGCTAACATATGCAGAATAAAAAAAACAACTGCGTCGAACGGTTTTCTGTTCAACAATGCGTGCATAGTGCCTTTCCCGTTTTTTTTGTCGTTTCCTTTCTCACATAAATTATGGGTGAATTGAGATGGTTTGCTATTGATTAGTTTCCAATGAATGATATCTTCAATTTTTGGTGCTTTTCCTATCGAATGCACTTTCTAGAATAATGTGGAGCCTTCAACAAATTATCGACATCATCAAGGAGTATTTCTACGTTGGCATCCCTTTCGTTGCTCTTCTTGTGATCTTCATTATTATGAAATACCGTGAGTATCCATTAAGCAATTATGAGCTAAATTATTTCAATGTAGGCTCCCGAAGAGAATTTCATCGTACTCGGGCTCTTTTAAGAGAGATGCGCCAAAATATCGTGCCGATTCGTGGATACAGTATCACGGAGCTCGGCTTCAATCGAATGCCGGCTCGTTATCGTGAGCCACGTGTGCCAAGCCCGCCGCCAGAGACTAACGATGAAATGGGACCTTACATCACCTACGGTGTCCATGTCCCAGGATGCAGCGACGAGGAAAGCAGCGACAACGAGAACAATTAATTCCCATGGTCATGCGTGTCTACCAATACTAATAAACCTTATTAATAGTTGATCTGGTTCTATTTTTTTTTGCTTCTCGCTTTTTTTCTATTGCCGAGGGTGCCCAAAAACGTATATAAGCAGCACAACACAGCTCCTCTTGATGGCCGAAATGTTTGTTTGTTCTCGTGACCGTTCCAACACTCCATCCCGCTTTCCGACGGCGGCGCCTCAAAAAGGTTATTTGGTCACGACGAAGCAGCAGCCAGCTTTTTTACCGTCACCATTTTCGTTGAACGCGCGCGCGCGCCTCCTCCCTCCGCGAGCTGTACAGATTTTTTATACAGTTGTTCGACTGTTCAATCGAGTTAAGCTTTGAGGTCTCCACGATATCTGTCAAGAGACATTGCGTCAACAGACGAAAAAAAAGTTGCTTGGTTATTTTTTTATCCTTCGTGCGTTTGTTTGTTTTTTTTTTGTGTACTGGTCACTTGCAAAAGTGAATCATACTTGTGTGCTAAAACAATAAAGCTCCTTAATTCAATATGCACTTTGCATTTCGATGAGTAATTCTGACGACTGTTGGTTTGCGTTCCCATTTTAATTCGATATCAATCAGATTTGATAATTAATAATAGAAAAAAGGCTTTTTAGAGAACATTTCTAAAAATTTAATTGCCAAAATTTCAATGATCGTTTCAGATTTAATTAATTAATGAGTAATGAATGTATTTTGGTACATGTTTGAAGTGAATCAAACCGCTGCAAAACTGTTTTTCGAGGGTTCATAGTGTCCACTAAAGTCTTGCAAACTTTCCAGCTAAAAGGCTTGATAATTGATCATTATTAATAGTTAGCATAGCATAAATTTTCATAGGCTGTGTAAAGGACGCTGCCATTCTTGACAAAAAGGGTTTTATATAACATTTTTGAACAAGAATATAAGGGATTCGATGATTTGATTGAATTCTGATAATATATCTCATAATATAATATATTTCAAGAAAATTATTGGCATTTTTTCTCCAAAAAAGTAAAAATTTAAGGTAGATCAGAATAGTCTAAAAATCTTGATATAAATGCATAATTAAATCTACCCCCAATCTGTTAGTGGATTCAAGAAATCAAACTTGGCAATCGCACGATAAAGATATTTTTATTGTCATAATCATGGTTTAGCAAGAGTATAATCAAGATTCAAGATATTCGCTTGATCCGCTGATTTCCAAAGGCTATTTCGGCTTCTGTAATGTCAAATGTATAGTACTTTCTCCTATTGTGAACGCTTCTATCATTTGCTAAATATGTTTGTGGTTGTGATTTGCATTGGCCCAATGCGTTCACGCCATATTTGCCCCCATTAAGTTTGACCAATACGATGAGAACACACGATTAATCTGCACATATTTCCCATCGTACCCGTTAATCTGCATCGCGTCAAGAATCCATAAAAACGGTAGAAGAAGCCGCTAGCAAATCGAACGTCCCAACCGCAATAGCACAATAGTCGACGCGAACCTCCGCCCTTGCGGTGACAAGACGCGGTTGGTAAACAGGCCGAAAACTTTCCGCGC